>CADEHL010000533.1:698831-1363079 GCA_902827135.1 Harpagifer antarcticus
GAGAAGAGGAGAGAGAGAGAGAGGAGAAGAGAGGAGAGAGCGAGAGACGAGAGGAGACGTGAGAGAGGAGAGGAGAGAGAGAGAGAGAAGAAGAGGAGAGAGAGGAGAGAGAGAAGAGGAGAGAGAGAGAGAGGAGAGAGAGAGAGGAGAGAGAGAGAGAGAGAGAGAGAGAGCTTACCTTTGCTTTGCTGTTTTCTGATCAGAAGTTGTGTTCAAGGCATTCAAACGCATAAAAACGCTGCTGAAAGTTAATCCAATGTATCTGTGTCACTTTTAAATGACTACAACTATAACATTTTATTAAAGACGAGAACCCTGTGTTCTAGTATGATAAATAAAAGAACCTTGTACCTTGAAAATCAATGCATTCTAATGGCGGGTACATTTTACCCGTTGGCGGTTTTAGGTAAACAGCGACCCCTGGTGATTCTAGTGTTAAGGGACAACCTTATTTGCCTTGTTGGACCACAATATAACCGTCTCTATGGAAACTCTGTGCTGTGTGAAAGAAGTTGAAGACAAGCACGCTAACCACACAGATAGCCTCCACTTTTTACACAAAGGCCTCGCTGACAAACAGAGGAAAAAATAATTGGACTAAAAGAAGAACTCGATGATATGGAGAACAGGCGCAGTTTAAGGCTGGTTGGCTTCCTGAGGGTGAGGAGTAGAATAATGCCATCCCTTTCCTACGGGAATGGCCCAAAATACCAGGGCTAGACACCCGGGACTCAATCGAGATCCGCTTCACCCACGTAAGAAGTGAAAGTCTGGCCACTCACCAAGGTCGAGCCTCCAGATCTGTCTCTGAAAGCGTGTTGATTGGTCCGCTGTCAATCAGATTGTTTCCTCGCAGGAAACAACATCTTCAGATTATTTTGTCATAGACGGGGATTTCCTGCAAATGTACTTTGTACTCTTGAAAGGAGATCCAATGATCTACACCAGCGGCTTATACAGAGCCGACTCGTAACAAAGGGATGAAAGTTCAATCTCTGGATAAAGATGAGCACATAAATCCAGAATAACACTGAGGTGCATTCTCCTCACTAAAGGGCTTCATTTGCATTTGAAAGTGTCCTCAAGTGCAGCTCAATATACTGAAGATAGGAAAGTGTTCTATCTGCACATTTCATTTCATTTTTATTCTGCTATCCTCCAAACCTCCATCTGCAGTTCATGTTTCATGGGCCTATTCTGTGAGACATAATATAGGTTCAGTCCGCCCCTAACCCATTTCAATCTTTGTTAAAACTGCAATAAAAGGTCCTCAGTGGAAATAAAACACCACTATTCAACATATAACATGGACAAATAATACCTGAGATAATCTACAGCAAAGTAATTATTAACAAGATAAATGTATTTTTGGACTGGCCTTATGAAATCTCAAGGCTTATTCAAAGTAAATCCACAGCTGATCATAATTCAACTTTTGGGCAAAATCTGCATTTTATGAGTTGTATTTTGGATGGATTCAAGTATTTAGCTGTTGTATTTTTGGGATCAAGTTAATTACAGAATTAATTTAAGTAGTATTCATTCATTTAATTACATTCGATTGTTTTAAAACGTTTTACATTCGATTGTTTTAAAACGTTGACACATTGTATGTTGTAACACAAGTTGTTATGCAGAGCATGTTGCCAATTAGTTACACATCCAGTAGACTCAAAGCTAAATTAGCATCCAATTGATGTCATGTTAAACATCGTGAACTGTCAACAGGTGGGGGGGGGGGGGGCACCTGTCAGCGCAACTTACATGATGCGGTTTAAACACATTTAAATAATTGGTTTAAACGGCATAATAATAATGACGACCGTCCGTTCTGTGATTCTCCAGAACACACAGATGGCCAGTCCGCCCCTGTGTAGCATATTATTTTGAGAGATGAGCAGATCCCCACTGGGCTTTCAACTAAGTCAATATTTTTGTTATTGTATCATAAATTATTTTAGTCGTCAAGTGGGAAATAAGTTTTTTTGTTGTGTTTCTCTTAGTATCCTAAGATACTGTTATGTTTGCTGTGAAAACAATTATTATGAAGGGCAGACCATCTATTTGTATTTATCTATTTGTTTTTTTTAGAAAGGGGCAGGTCACATAAGATGTTATTCTTCTCCCTGCTCCTTTTCGCGCAATGGTGTTTTGGTAGAGTCATGTTTTGTTGGTAATTATTGTACATTTGGTTTTGCGTACCATGAGCGGGACAAATACAAAATGAAATGAAAAGACACAGCCACGCAATAACTGCAGCATTTGTACAGCTCCTTATGGGTAGCCTACAATTTGTGAAGTGCGGGCGCGCTCCGGCAGCACGGAGGGAAGCAGCAGCAAGTCGACTGGAGCTAAAGAGAGCGGGGCTGCGCTGCGTGCATGGCTTCCTTCTGCGGGTAACGGGGAGACGCGCTCTGGCGGCGGCCTCGTTCAGGACCCGAAAATACAATTTAAATATTTTTGCACACTTATCCCTCTTATTCCTAGTGTGCCACTGCTCTAATATGTTAGATGCACCTGTTGAACATTGCACGTGTATTTATTCCATAGATAACAAAAGCTGCATTGTTTTAGCTTTAAATGATGGGAACAGGATTATATTGTCTCAAAAGTTGGTTCCTTTTCTTTTAAGCATGAGTGGAAGATCAGAAAACTGTACCATGAAGCTTTTTTATGATATGAATCATACAGATGTAGTTCAATTTATCACCTCCTGAACAGCAGGAAGTCGCTAACAGACCTCATTAACTGAGGGGATCACATTGTTGTGTGCAGCTCAGCAGACACATTCTTATCAAATATGATACTAATTTCAATAGAATGTGGTTTGGTTTCATGCAGCAGGTTTGTTGCATTACTTTTAAGTTTCTAAAGTCTTCCAACTCAAGGGTGAGATCGAAAACAGCTTCAAACTGTGACAAATCTTTAGCGAGACGCTCAGTCGAGCACCAATGACAACACGGCACATTCAGGGACAATGAGGTGTCTATAGAACTGCTCATAGACAGCACCAACACATGCTGTAGTGATATACCATGCTCTCTGTCATCAATGACCCTTTCACACACTCTCACACACTCACACACACATACACACTGGCAAACATTTCAACCCAGCCGGTCTCCATGGAGGTGAACATTAGTTCTGATACAATAGGTGTACAATTTGAGATCCATTTGAGCAAATAACACTACCATTGTGTTGCTATAAGACTCAACAGTTGAATCTCTTTCCACACTACCTTTCAATTTCCTGCTAAGAGTTGAGAATTAAGCAATCGTTGCCATTGTGAAGGTTAATGGGCTCATTTAAAGACCAGTTACTGATCAGTGGCTAAAGGACATGGTGTTCAGATCATTCCAGCATGACCAGCAAGCATTCTGGGAAAGAATATCACAAAGCAGTTAAGCCAAGTTAGGGAGAGCACGTTCAATGTAATATCAATCTTGAAATCTATTCTGGGAAGGAGAATGAAGCACAACATATCAGTAAATGTTAACAAGCACATCTTCTATAAACCTTTTTAACTCACACACAAAGACATATATTCTCAGCACACATTTTGTCATGCCTGATTCTGTTTTGAAGTCCCTATTATTGGTGAGCTGGAGCTTATATTCAGTTTCCTCTTGTGCTATCTGCACTGTGCATTCTTCCTTTAGAAACACCAGTACATGAGAGGGAAAATGCTTTACATGTGTATATAAGACTTTTAAATCTGGCCTCTAGTGTTACAATAATTCCAAAGAGTTCAAAGACACTAATTGTTTGCAAGCTGTTTTGATATGTGACCATAATCAGGGTATTTCGATGTCATTACCTGTATGTCTACATTTTAGAAACATTATTACTTGAGTCTCCTGTCTGTTCGATGTTATCACATCCCTTCATTCCTATTCCCTGTGAATAGGGTGACACTGGGAGAGTCTTAGCAAAAGGTCATGTCCGCCGTGCCAAAATAAACTTAATTACACAAATAATATGAGAATCCCAAGGCGGTTTGGCCAATCTAAACGTCAATGAGGCAGGAAGATAAGAGGCGCTAAATAAGGCGTAAACGCAGCTTGTAACATTGTCCGCTCACGCCATACGATACTATGCCTCTTCCAGTAATTACCGTAGCGCTGCTGCATCTGAAATGTGATCGCTGTCAGTCGATGATAACAGACTGAGCCAGATGGTGTGTGCAGTGTGACACTTCATCAGGGAGAGGAGAGCTGGATGAGCCACTGCTAGCTCTTCCTCTCCGCTGCAGAGCTGACTGAAGCCTGGGGGGAAGCGGACGGTCTCCACCTTCTGTTCATGGTCCTCTCTAAGAGCCCTGTGTCGGGGGGAGAGGGAGGAAGTGCAGGGATCTCGGGCACATTTTGAAAAGCACAAAGAAATACAAAAGCAAAGACAAGAGAATCTACTAAAGTGCAAACAAGTGGAGCAGCCCCCTCTTCCTGTTCCATTGGATAATGTTGTTCTGAAACTCCTGCTGTATGAATGACCCTCTCTGTAACTGTCCTCAGGATGAGTGAGCGCTACACGCAGCCCGGATGTAAAGGAGCTCTACTTGTAATGGTGCTTGTGATCAGCGTCTGGGAGATGACTGAGCCAACAGAAGGAGCATCAGGTGAGCACACCAACACACACCTGCTTCCATCATCATTATACTGTAGGCTTCTTTTATTGTTCATTCTCTACATTCTCAAATATACCAACTGACTTTTCTCTGCTCATTCCCCTGACATAACCTTCAAAAACATGAAACCTCTCATCACCTGTTTCTGCCGTCAGCAATGCGTGCCACATCAGAACCTGAATATCTTCATTATAACTAGGGATGTCCCGATCACCTTTTTTTGCTGCCGATCCGATTCCGATCATTTGATTTTGACAATCTGCCGATACCGATTTTTCCCGATCCGATGTTTATGCAATGCATTAAGAGAAAAAAAAGGTAACAGATAACGGCTGGTCATCCAACGCGATGAATTCAGCTATCTTGTTATTTTGTTGGCCTTTTCACTGATCTGGGGCAGTTTCTCTTTCCTTTTAAAAGTCTCTGAAAGTGTTGGTTGTGTCAGTGCCGTTACCTGAGTGGCCGCTGTGTACTCGTCGTGTTGTTGTTGGTGTTTGTTTCTCAGTTGGCGTGTTAGATTGGTCGTGTTGAACGTAGCTCTGTTCTTTCCACCACGTGGAACCTCCTTCTTGCAAGCATTGCATCTGGCTGTTACACTGCCTTCGCTTTCAATGTTATAATACTTCCAAACTCCTGACATTTTCTCCGTCCCGACTCCCGAGTCACCAGCTGGACGTAGCCTCTCGTTAGCTTAATGCTACTATTAGACACTGCGCCCACTCTGTTGCCAGCTTTGAGAGAAATAAGCAACCAGGTCTGAAAACAAGCCCAAAAGAAGCAACAAATACATGATGTTGTGCAATTTTAAACTAAAACTAAGTCCTCAGGATGACTTTAAGACGTGAACATGGTCATTTTTGTTTTGTAACATTAAATAAAATAATAAAAATATTTTATAACATTTTTTTCTTTTTACATTTTTAAAAAAAAAAAAATTCACGATCCCCGATTTTTTTCTCCCGATTCCGATCTTTTGAAAATCGGATCGGGACATCTCTAATTATAACTCCTGTTTGCCTAAAAAAACTAAATGCATATTTTCCCTGTAATCTTTAGTATTATTTATTCATTTAGATGGTTTGGTGTGAGTTGCCGAGTGTTGGAGATATACACAATCAAAATCAATTCTCTTTGTTTGCATTGGTTTTCACACACACAATCTACTCGTGTCAGTCGGCCATTTTCAGAAAGAATAACGCGTTTTCACGGCAACTCTTTTGTGCGTATGTGGAAGGTGTTTTAAGTCAAAGTCAACCTTATTGTCAATCTTTCAGTTTGTGTGTACAGACAGAGAGATCAAAATGCCGTTTCCCACAATCCCGAATACAAAAATACAAATATATATAAAAAATATGTATACAAATATGTATATCCTATATACAATCAACTTTTATACATATGCACACATTAAGACATAAATAAAAGCACAACAATCAATATATACAAAATAACATTACATTTAGAGATAACACATTGATGTGGTCACACCTCCATACATCTCGCGCTCTCCCCAGCATGAGGGTGAGAGATGCACGCTTCTCTCTGCACAGTGATACAGCAGCATTTCTGAATTGGCATTTATGTTTTACAAACAAATGAATTATGTGGTGGCTTTTTCCAACGGCTTGATTAGGTGAAAGCAAAACTATTTTTACTATTTAAAACATTTGAAAAAGTAATCAATGATTTATTACCACTCATTTTCTCTTTGGTATCTCTCCTGATATATATATGTGAGCATATTTCCCAACACCCCCCTGTCAGTTTTTGAAGGATTTACTATTGTTGTTAACTGTAACAATTGTCCTATAACATTCTCCATGGATTGACTCCCTCCTACCGATCTCACCCTTTAATTCCCCACACCCACCGAGGTCACTCAGGTTTATTAGTTTCTGTATTACTTTTAGATGTGGTCCTGGTGTGTGCTTGTTGCCCGCCCCTCTGTTGACCTGCTGTATTCCTCCTCTGAAAAAAGTCTCACGACAACTTCTGTGGATTATCTGGAGTAACCGGGTCATGATTTCTGGACTGATACATTGATGCTTCAAAAAACCAGGTTCCCATCTAGTTCCATTTTAAGCAAAAAGAGGCAGACAACTCTACGGCAAACATTTGCAACACGGAGCAACTCACACAATATAAACTGATGAACAGTATTAGAGGGAACTGGTCATCTTGATATTGGGTGAACTCTACTTTTAACATCTCACTGAGCTGCTGCAGTTACATGTTTGTTGTAGTGTTCATTTCGTTGACTAAAGCTATGACGAAATATGTTCGTCAACGACCTTTTTTCCATGACGAAAACAAGACGATGACGAGACGGCACCGACGGCAGTAAACAATAACTGTAACGAAATCATCATGCAATATCGTTGATGAAAAGTGACGAGACGAAAATGTAATTTACTAAATAAAAACTATGCCAAAATCTCTCTTTACTTTCGTTGACGAAAAATGAGGAGACGAAATATTATCAAAGATAACGTTACATCTCTGATAGTCAGTTTTTCTCCCAGCAGTTCCATTTCCAGTGCTGCGGCAGGGCAGCAGCTGTGTGTCTGTGCTGCGCGCGGCGGTAGATTTGAATTACACCGGGCAGCTGCACAATATGAACTGTCAGGAAGACTCGGGTCTAACTCATGGCCTAACTAACCTTATTTAACAGAAAATAAAATGGCAACGACAGGGCTTGGGAGCAGTGGTCGCGTTAATCGAATACCCCGCCGTCAGCGCGAGTGAGTGATAAATTGTGCACTCCACGGGTAATAATGGATTCTTTCACACACAGTGACGTCACGAGCTACCCACAATGCAACGCGCGCCATATATATATCTATAAATACGCCATTTTCCTGGAGGTGCAAATATCCTGGAGGTGCAAATATAAACAGCTAGCTAACGTAGCCAGGCAGAGGGCACTAGGTTTTTTTTTCTGAATTAACGACCGAAGAGATCGCTGCATGTCTTCGGATTACATCTCTGGACTTGAGGGGTGTGCTCTAGGTCGTTACCAGCGTAAACTAGAGCTGTGTGGGTTGTGGGATTGCCCTTACAGACTGTCTGCAGATGTATGGAAACACGACCCTCGAAAGTGGCCTTCGTCGATTTTGGCTGCATCTACGTCTAATTTCTGGAAACACCAGGTGAATACCCCACTTGTCACAATAATATTATTATGCCATTGCATATATGTGGTATTTTAGAGTTGACTAGATATTGATTAAGGCAATAGACTATGATATTCAGTCCAGGAAGCTTAGCAACACATAGAAGGTGTACGGCTAAACCCTTGGCCTGCTTGCACCTCGCGTAAAATGGCAGATACCGGAAGTACGGTGTCGCCCTCGGCCCGATACCCGTATGTGTGTGTGAAAGAATTATGATGGAAATGTTACGATCCTGTCCGTCAAAATGACTGACAACGAAAAAGTCTAAAGCCACCACTGCTTTGGAGAAAGAAACAATGTGATATTTGGGCCCATTTTCGCTACAATGAGGCGGAGAAAAAAAGCGAATGCATTGTTTTATCAGAAGGGAAGCAATGTGGCCAGGGCCGTGTCCAGGATTTCCTAAATACCGAGGTCCAAACATGTTTGGGGGGTATACTCCCCCCCCGAGATTTGGGCGATTTTCATGATCTAGTTAGGTGCTTTTTAAGTCCTGTGGGGGGTCACAAATTGGATAATATATTGATTTCAAACCATGTCAGTGGGCTGCAGCATAAATAATTTTTGAAAGTGTAATGCATAAGAATCAGTTGATTGTTACTATTAATGATCTGCACATGCAGAAGAGGCTAAAATCATCACAAAACATTGTCAACATTCATTTTCCATGTCTCTCTCCTTTCCATAACCTGCAGCCACTCTTCCATCTTCTTTAGTCTCTCTGTCTTCTTCTTGTTCTTTACTCTCTCTGTCCTCTACTCTTTCTCTTTGTTCAATCTCTCCCTCGTTGTTCACTGTTTGCTCCTCCTCACTTGTCGCTCCTGCCAGTGAATTAAAAGCAATTCAGCCATTTAGTTCATTTCACTTGTTTGTTTGCACTTTTTGCTTTATTTAAATCTGTTTTGTTTGATTCTCAAAAGAGAACAAAGATGTAAGCAAATTGTGTTTTATATAATTGTATGTTATTATGACATCATAACTGCAATAGATATATGTTGTTTTACAATTATGCCTATTGTAAATGAAGACTATTGTTATGGATGGATGGATGGATAGATAGATAGATAGATAGATGGATAGATAGATGGATGGATAGATGGATGGATAGATGGATGGATAGATAGATAGATAGACGGGGTTATTAAGCCTACATTCTTTTGTGTGACTGTACCTGCAGTTCCTCCCTGACTTCCATCACTTTCTCTCTCTCTCTTTCTCTCTGCCTGTCCTGTCTCTTCCTTACCAAAGCTGAGCTTCGACTGACGTAGTCTTTTCATTATATCTGAGCCAGTGTAAAAAGAAAACAATACAATGTTATATCTTCAATGTTTTACTCAAATTGAAATGAAAGAAAAGCATTACAACGTTTGTTAAAAGGTAATCCTTCTGACATTGGATGAAGGTAATTAACCTTAGCTCTCTAGCTAGTTTATTCATGCAATTTAAACCAAAGTATAGCCTATAGCTGCAATATAAGTTAGTGTGCATGTTGTCGGACGTCGACTGACTAACGTAGAGTGTTCACACAGGATCTGCTGGTCATATGATGTCCTGTGAGGAACAGAAACACAAGCAGCCCGCTGGACTCAGATCTCTAGATACATCATCACTCCTCCGCTGCTCCAATACAAGTCCGAGCTACGGTGGTTTGTTGATACATGTCGTCTTCTTCTGTTTGCTTTAATCGAGGCTACGTAGTTATGCAGCGCCCCCATCGGCAGTAAATGGAAGTACTACAAAGAATCCCGTTTAGTTTCAATTATTTCACAAGTTTTGTTATAGACACAGCTCGGAAAAAATAACCGAGGTCCTGACCTCGGTGACCTCAATGGTGGATACGGCCATGAATGTGGCCATAACACAGCTGGTAAAAACACCACAAACCTGATATTCTCTGCAAAGCTGCATTCTTATTCATTCAACCTGTGTTTTTCATCAAATAAGGACAAGATATAATCTTATTGTGAAATAAGTTTGACTAAAATGACAAATTATTGGTTTTGGCTAGACTAGTTTGACTGAAATGTTCTATATAATCTGATAACTAAAAAAGACTCAACCGTTTTCATTGACAAAAAGTAGACTAAAATAATTAGTTTTCTTTGACTAAAATAAGACTAAAATGCTCAGACTTTTAGTCGACTAAAACTTAAATATGACTAAAACTAAAAAGGAAATTTATCACAGGACTAAGACTAAAACTAAATAAAAAAATAGCTGACGAAATTAACACTGGTTTGTTGAGAGGCATTATTGGCAGGTTGTCTTGCAGAATACCTTTATCCTACTGCCATTTCAGTCTACCAGTGACGTGCCGTGAGGTTCATGGCTGGTGAGGCACTGACTCTTTCAGAGTCAGAATTATAAATATTATATTTTGACCTTAATCGAAAAATTCGGTTATTTTCAAAAGCTTTTTTAGTCTGATGCTTCGATTCATTTTAAACAGACCGTTCAACAAAAGGATACCCAAAATCTAAATATTGGATTGTTCTTTCTTAGTAAGATCCCATTTTCATTATAATTGTGGTCTTACCTTGACTTGAAGATGAAGACCATGCTATCCTTCTGGACAACAATCTCTATTACTTTTTTGGAAAAGTCCTCCTTATCTTCCAGTAGTTTCAAAAGTCTAGTTTGTTGTTTGCGTCTACCGTCTCTGCGTAGAATACCAGTAGCAACAAGAACCTGTGGGCTCACTTGCGCCCCCTTCAGTGCGTCAGAGGTTATGGCTGTCTCCTCTGGTGCTTTCTCATTGCCGTTGTATGATGAGACCAGCGAGCCTAAATATCATATATACATGAAATAAGTTATTTAGAGACTATGGATGGCGAGGATAAATGTAATAAAGGGAATCTACAAACATTACGTTGGTGACATACAGTGAGATGGTGCAGGCATGCGCTTAGGGCCCGCTTTCCAGACAGTTTCTGTGGGGTGACGCATTCTGAGGTGAGGCCAGTCTATGGGTGAGGCAGATTTCATCTGTGCCTCACCTTACCCCACAGTAACTGACTTGAGCGCACTCACAAAATAAGTGCCAGCGTTAAATTAGTGCCCGTGCTCCAGCCAGTTACTGTGGGCTTACGAGAGGCAGAGCTCGTCCCTGCCTCACTTCTCATCGCTACCCGTAGTTGTAGCGGAGCTCTGCAAATTTGTTGATTTTGACTATAAAAAGCGATTGGAATTCATACAGAAATCACACTTACAACACAGATCAGTGGAGACATTTTATTATTATTACTATTTAGTTTTTCTTTAGTTGTTTTTCCGTTACATTGGAGTATGACAGGTGAGGCTCTGCCTCCCCTGACTGCACGTCGCTGCAGTCTACATATATTTGAAATAGTTTATGTGTTATTTTAGTTTTTTTTATCAGATTGATTTTGATAGTGGAAGGATAAAGTGTGTGTGTGTGTGTGTGTGTGTGTGTGTGGTCTAGCATTACTATACTTGTGGGGACCTAAATCTGTTTACACAGTCACGTGTGGGGACTCGTCCCTCCCTTATGGGGACAAAATGGAGGTCCCCATTGTTAGGGATTAATTTTGTCATACTCCTAGGAGTCTAACCTTTTCTGTGTGTTGACGTTTACGACCAACCCTGAGTCTGTTATCTGTCTTAAGGAATGGGAAGTCTCAGCTGTTGTTGGCATTACCAGTTTTATGGCCTGACCTATCGGTCACAGAGGGTTTTAGGACTCTGAGAACGCTGGCTTCTAAGTACCACAGACAAGTGATTCAGTATTTACAGATGTTGGAGATATCTCCACTGTTCCTAGGTGTTTACGCACCATCCCCCAATATGTGGATCAACTCTTTGTAAACTAGTTAAAAGGTGTATCAAGAGAGAGGCTGGGCAGATTTGACATGGCAACCCACCAGTGCAGTCAGAATCTCTGGCTGTGTGACTTGTGATGTGAATTTCTCCGGCCGATACTTGTAAATAAACACCAGTGTTTGACATCAAAGCTCCAACTCCCCTCGTGTCTCTCTGAGTCCTGACTCTCTATTGCTGCAGAAGTTTCCCTTAAGGGAATCGTTACTTTTAGGGTGAAGACTTGGTTAGGTTTAGGGTTAGGGAAAGGGTAAAGGTAAGGGTTAGGCATGTGTTGGTTATGGTTAAGGTTAGGATAAGTCTCCAGGAAATGCACCCTGAAGTGATGTATACAGGGTGTGTGTGTGTGTGTGTGTGTGTGTGTGTGTGTGTGTCAAAATGACATTCCCTATTTAAGTAAATGCAATTAAAGTGAAGAGCTATTCCAGTGATTGATTATTGCACTTCAGCACTGTAGGGAATTCCAACAGACAGAGAACACGTGATGGTAGAGGATTGATGCAGCAAAGCAGAGGCACTGACTGTTAGTCCCTAAAGTGAGTCAAAGCATAACATTCTGATTGTCCTCAATTGTCATTGAGGGTCACACACAGGAAAACATACAAAGGGCTGGGCCCTCATAGAGGGGAGGTATATGGCCTCATAAGTGAAGTTATAAGTTAGCAAAATCAATCACATGTAGGTAAATGATACTTGATACTTGAATATGCTTTAAGAAAACAAACAGCCCTCATCACAGCCCCCCATGAATAGGGTTGAATTATTTTCATTTAGTTACAGAAAGCTTTAGCAGCTCATCCCTGAAACAGAAGCCTCAGATTGGCTCCCTTCACAGCCCTTTGTAAAGGGGAGACAATAAGGGGAAACAGGGACACTTGTTATGCAAATAGTTATTGTGCTTTTTTTGTATCAACTAGGAAATGTTATCAATTTTGTATATAGGTGATTTATTACATATATTTAAGAAATACAATGTAGAAGATAAGCTCAAGTTTCAGGTGTGGGCCATATTCCATTATACTTTTAGAATTAATTAAATTAGAGGGGCAATTCAAAATGGACCAAGGGCCACAGTTTGGTCGCCCCTGGTATAATGCGTGCCCTTAGAATATAGATACATTGCACATTACTCTCCATCACAACATAAAGAGCTCAACACTCAGTGTATTGTTCAGCAGAGCTGCACAGAGGAGGCTTCATAGTAACACCGTTTGTTCTCCTCTCTGGTCAATACTGATGTCTGTCAAACACCACAATATGCATTGTTTAACTCTAGTTTACTATATCATTGAAAGTATTATCTCCCAGTCTGGGATATAGGCATGCACAAAGTTATGCACAGAGTTATTACAGTATCAACTAGTGCAAACAAAAAGTAGCAGCCAGTAATAATGATCAAAAAGACATTTTGCACATGTGTGTTATTGAGCAGTGGTGTCGTATTGTTGTATTGTGTGTGTTCGTGGTCGTGGAGTTTGACCACTGCAGGATGGAAGGACCTGCGCTTTAAAATGATGGGAATGTTAGATGATGTACAGCAGGAGTGTCCAAGCTTTTTTCACTCAGGGCCACATACAGAAAGATATACGAAGGGCTGGGCCGCTCACTAGAGGTATTTTGCCTCATAAGTGAAGTTATAAGTTAGCAAAATCAATCAAATGTAGGTAAATGATGCTTGATACTTGGAAATGCTTTAATAAACAGCCTAAATCCCAGCTCTCCAGAAGGTTTACTTTATTTAGTTATAAAACGTGTTAGCAGCTCATTCCTTAAAACACAAGCTTCAGACTGATTATCATAAAGGGAAATATGAAGGGTAGATTTAAAGCTTGTTATGGCAATAACAAGGAGGCGTGTGGCGCAGTGGATAGAGCCAGATGGTCACAGGTTCAAACCCCATTGCAGTCAGCATGTCGTTGTGTCCCTGACGGCCCGTCCACACAGCGGTGTGCGTAGAAGCTTCCAACGCTTCTGCCCATTCACTTTGATTGGGGTGACGTCACTTTTAGCCGAACTGCATTTTGAGAAGCGACGTGGAGCGTTGCCGGCGTTGCTGGCGTTGCCGGCGTTGCCGGCGTTGCTCGCTTCAATTTGCTTTTATGCAAATCTGCCAGTACAAGCGCTAGCCAATCAAACCGCATGTATGCTGGGAGAGACTACGCAGGTAATTTCCTCATATTCCAAAAAATTGAGGGAAAATTCATTATAGCGGTAGTGAATCACCCGGTGCTGTATGATCAGTCTCTGTTCATCTACCGGGATACAAACCGGAGGAGCGAGGCATGGAGGGAGGTGGCAGAGACAGTGGATGAAACTGGTAGGGTTTCGCCTGTTTGGGGATTTTATATCCAGTTTATTTCGTTTTAACATTGCTATTGCTTTGTATGTCGGGGGCGGGAGATTCATGTGATTGGTTGTTGGTCGCGTTGCTCTCAAAAAATCCCCAAGCTTCAGATACACCCACCTCCAAGCGTCAACGCACGCCGCTGTGTGGACGGGCCGTGAGACACTTCACCCCAAATTGCTCCTGTGGGGATTGTCCACAGTATTGAGTATGTAAGTCGCTTTGGATAAAAGTGTGAAGAGACGGCACTGCAGCCGCTACACAGAGGAGGGATGAGAGTACTGTTTTACCTGGACGACCTGCTGCTGATGGCTCGCTCCAGGGAGGAAGTGGTTTTACAGACGGTTCAACTCATATCGCATCTGTCAAAGCTGGGTTTCATAATCAACTGGAGAAAGAGCTGTCCTCTTCCCTCCCAGAGTATCAATCAATCAATCAATCAATGTTTATTTATATAGCCCAATATCACAAATGTTACATTTGTCTCAGTGGACTTCACAGTGTGTACAGAATATCAGTATGACAATACGACACCCTCTGTCCTTAGACCCTCACATCGTACAAGGAAAAACTTCCGAAGAAAACCCACAGTTAAAGGGAAAAATGGGAGAAACCTCAGGGAGAGCAACAGAGGAGGGATCCCTCTCCCAGGACGGACAGACGTGCAATAGATGCCGTGTGTAAATTGAAAAGATAATACATTTGCAACATAGGTAGTCCAAATGTTTGGAAATGCATGTGTGTATAATAGGAAGATGAATCCATGAGGATATCCATCCAGGACCTATGATCCAGGACCACAGCCACGACTCAAGATCCAGGGCTCGCGATGCAGGACACAGGACCGCAGGATCATCCATGACTCCAGATCCCAGCGTATATAGACACCAAAAAGAAAGACATTTGGGGAAGCTGGGTTAATCGGAACATGGGAGTACACAGGTATAGACAGAGAGAAGGAAGAAGTAAGATGTCCCCCGACAAACTAAGCCTATATCAGCAAAACTAGGGGCTGAATCTAATCAGCCCTAACTATAAGCTTTATCAAAAAGGAAGGTCTTAAGCGCACTCTTAAAAACGGATAGGGTGTCTGCCGCCCGAACACAAACTGGAAGCTGATTCCACAAATGTGGAGCTTGATAAGAAAAGGCTCTGGCTCCCATTGTACTTTTAGAGATTCTAGGAACAACCAACAACCCTGCATTCTTGGAACGCAATGCCCTAGTAGGACAGTAGGGTATAATGAGTTCTTTAAGGTAAGATGGCGCCTGCCCATTAAGGGCTTTGTAGGCGAGAAGAATAATTTTAAATTCTATCCTGTGTTCTATAGGGAGCCAGTGTAAGGCAGCCAGAACAGGAGTAATGTGAACCCTTTTCCTAACTCTAGTTAGTACACGAGCTGCAGCATTTTGAATTAGCTGAAGAGACTTGACTGACTTCTTGGTACACCCTGATAATAAAGAGTTACAATAATCCAGCCTTGAAGTAACAAATGCATGGACTAGTTTCTCTGCATCGTTTTGAGGCAAGATATGCCTGATTTTTGCAATGTTACGTAGATGGAAGTAGGCGGTCCTTGAAATTGATTTTATGTGGGCGTTAAAGGATAAATCCTGATCAAATATAACACCAAGATTCCTTACAGTCTCACTGGAGGCCAAATTAATGCCATCCATAGTTAGTATATCTTTAGATAATTTGTTTCGTAGATTCTTCGGGCTAAGTACAATAACTTCAGTTTTGGTCGTGTTTAACATCAAAAAGTTTAAGGTCATCCACGTTTTTAAGTCCTTGAGGCAGTCTTGAATTTTATTTAGATGATTAATTTCATCAGGCTTGATTGATAAATATAGTTGAGTATCATCCGCATAACAATGAAAATGTACAGAATGATTCCTTATAATATTGCCTAACGGAAGCATATATAATGTGAACAAAATAGGTCCGAGCACTGAGCCCTGTGGCACTCCGTGGCTAACTTTGGTTTGCGTGGAAGATTCATCATTGACACGTACAAACTGAGAGCGTTCAGATAGATAGGACCTAAACCAGCCTAAAGCAGTTCCCTGTATGCCAACTAAGTGCTCTAGTCTTTGCAATAAGATATCATGATCGATAGTATCAAATGCAGCACTGAGATCGAGCAAAACAAGAATAGAGACAAGTCCCTTGTCAGAGGCTATTAGAATGTCATTTGTGACTTTGACCAGAGCTGTCTCTGTGCTATGATGTGTTCTAAAGCCAGACTGAAAATCTTCAAATAAATCATTGTTTTTTAAGTAATCACACAACTGTTTTGCGACTGCTTTCTCAAGTATTTTTGAGAGGAACGGAAGATTAGAAATAGGTCTATAATTGGCTAAAACCTCTGGATCGAGGTTGTGCTTTTTAAGAAGCGGTTTTATCACTGCTACTTTGAATGATTGTGGAACATAGCCTGATAATAAAGACATATTCATAATATTTAATAAAGAAGTGCTAATTAATGGAAAAACTTCCTTCAACAGCTTAGTTGGAATTGGGTCTAATATACACGTTGATGGTTTAGAAGAGAGAATCATTGAATTTAATTGTTCAAGGTTTATGGCTGAAAAGCATTCTAGTTTACTATCTAGTGCAGGGGTCGGCAACCCCTGGCACTCGTGCCACCGTTGGCACGCGGCACCGTAACCAGTGGCACGCTAGGAATAAGTGGAATAAGTGTGAAAAATATTTACATTTCCTGAACGAGACCGCCACCAGAGCGCGTCTCCCCGTTACGTGCAGAAAGAAGCCATGCAACGCAGCCCCGCTCACTTTAACTCCAGGCGATTTGCTGCTGCTTTCCACTGTGGTGTATAGTGCTGATCGTTTCACCACGGAGGAACGCACTGCTGCCGCGCCGGCACTTCACAAATTGCAGTAGCCATAATGAGCTGTTTTGGGGGAAATGTTGAAGTGCTTTCTCATCTGCATGCCAAATTACCTCTTTCACAGCAATTGGCAGATATGCGCGACGTGTTATTTACGGTAAATTGATTTACGACTCCCGCCTAAAGATTCTTTTAATCAGTGACGGAGCAGGCCCGGTAGACAATGGCAGGTCCGCTACCTAAGAAATCTAAAATAAATGTACGGACATTCCAGCCCTCGTGGACAGAAGAGTGGGGTTGTGTGTTTCAGAAGGACCGTGCTGTGTGTACTTTATGTCTGGAAAATGTTGTCTGCCGGACGTCAAGTGTCAAACGGCATTTTGAGACCAAACACAAGACAACTTTCAAGGATGAGGCAGACAAGGCTGAATCCATCAAACGTGCCGTGTCTGGTTATGGGAAACAGGCAAACACTCTCAAAGCCTTTGCCACTGCTAACAATGATTCTACTGAAGCAAGCTATCGCATTGCTCATTGCATCGCGAAACATGGAAAGCCATTCACTGACGGTGAATATATTAAGGAGGCTTTCCTCTGTAGCTCAGAGGTTTTGTTTAATTCCTTACCAAACAAAGAGACAATAAAATCAAGAATAAAAGCAATTCCAGTGTCAGCCAGATCTGTTGAACGACGCATCGAGGAACTGGCAGAAAACGTTTGCGCGCAGCAGACAGCTGGTTTGAAAGAAGCCACGGTATTCAGCGTTGCACTGGATGAGAGCGTGGACGTGAACGACATACCACGCTTGGCAGTCATGGTAAGATACTGTGATTCGACTGTAAGAGAAGAGCTCTGCTGCTTAAAATCAATGCCTGAAACAACAAAAGGTGAGGACATAGCCAAAGTTTTTATGGAGCATTTTGAGGAGCGAGGGATTGACATAAGCAAGATTTTTGCAGTGACAACAGATGGCGCTCCCGCCATGGTCGGGCGAAACAAGGGAGCAGTCACATTAATTGAGAAACAAGTCGGTCACCCCATCATGAGACTCCACTGCATAATACACCAAGAAAACCTCTGTGCAAAGATGTCAAATTCAGATCTTAACGAGGTCGTGGCCACAGTGGTGAAGATTGTTAACTTCATAGTTAAGCGATCTGCTCTGACACACCGACAGTTCCAATCCCTGCTGGAGGAAATGGACAGCTCATACAAAGATCTCCCTCTCCACTCGGCAGTTAGGTGGCTAAGCTGTGGAAAAGTTTTGGAGCGGTTTGTTGGCTGCTTTGATTCCATAAAGGCCTTCCTGGCTGAAAAAGGCCAAGACTTTCCAGAGCTCGAGGACGAGAAATGGGTCGTGAAACTTATGTTTCTCACAGATATTACTGGACACCTCAACGAGCTCAATTTGAAACTGCAAGGCGCAGGTCAAACTGTTTTGGACATGTTTGACACATGGAAGGCTTTTGTTGGAAAGCTAGCCGTTTTTTCAGATGACGTGGCCACCTCCACTTTCCGCTACTTCACCCACTTGAGGGAGCTGTCTACGCAGCACAGCATCAGCACAGCTGAAATATGCAAATACATCAGCGAGCTGGAGTCGGAGTTTACAACACGATTCGGGGAATTTCAGAAGTATGGACCCATGTTCTCTTTCTTGATCAAACCCGACAGCTTTGATGGACATGAACTGGATGTATCTGTGATAGACTGGCTGGATACACAGGACATGATAATGCAGCTGATTGAGCTGAAGAGTTCAACACTGTGGATGACGAAGTTTGCGGAGTTGCGGAAACAGCTGGAAACCACGGCAAGACATGATCACAGCACTTGCATCTTCACCTGTTGGATATCTTTACCGGAGAAGTTCAGCTGTGTCAGGAAAATTGCATTGGCTTTGCTGACAGTCTTTGGCTCAACATATCTCTGTGAGCAGATATTCTCGCACATGAAGAGCGTGCTCAGCCCCTCCCGCAGTCGTTTGACAACTGACCACTCTGAAGCTTGTGTGCAACTTAAAGTGACAAAGTACGATCCGCAGATAATGGAGCTCAGCAAAGGAAAGCAGGGCCAGGGATCACATTGACTGGCTTATGTGTAGCACACATGACTCTGTTTATGTGTAGCACATGGCTTTGCCTAATGGAGCTCTTTGTCCCGGTCTCTTTTTTATTCTTCGAAGTGGATATTTTCATAAGCATAGCAGCATTGTTATATAGTGCTCATATTTCTGTTTGTTACATTTAATTCCCTTTTTTAACATTTGCTACCCTTGCAAAACTTTGTATATGAGGGAGTCTCATTAAAAGCAGTATGCTGAAATGGCAAATGTGCATATCATTTGTTACCACAGGGCTTAAAACAAATTACATACTAAAAACGATTGGTTAAGTTTATTGTATAGTGCTCATATATAATTTCAATGTTCTGATTATGGGAGAAAAATGTTTATTAAAAATGTTGCTATGTAGGTTGCCTATATGGATGGAATAAAATCCGATGGAGATAAAACAAAATGGAAGTGGTGTCACAATTCAAGTTAATGTTGATATGGCACACTCAAGGCCGCCACTCCCCCTCGCGGAGGGAGCCTCATCTGATGCACAAATGCAGCGCACCTTTATGCCCTTATGCGGATATATGCACATAGAGTCCGGTGTGTGAGGAAAATGATTCCCTCCCTCCCCCCCAGCACTGGGCACGCTGATTAACAAGAACATTTCAAAATGGCACGTCATATCAAAATGTTGCCGACCCCTGATCTAGTGTAATATTTGAACTTACGTTTCCGGGAGTTTATAACACTATACTGGTCAAAGGCAAGAGGTCATTAATTTTGTTTCTAAGAGTAACAATTTTATCGTTAAAAAAGCACATAAAATCATTACTACTGAGTGCTATGGGAATAGAAGGCTCAATCGAGCTGTGGCTCTCTGTCAGCCTGGCTACAGTGCTGAAAAGAAATCTTGCATTATTCTTATTCTCATCTATTAATGAAGAGTAGTAGGCTGCTCTCGCTTTACGCAGTGCTTTCTTATATTCATTGAGAGTAATATGCCAAATTAAACGAGATTCTTCAAGTTTAGTGGAACGCCATATCCTTTCAAGTTGTCTCGACTTTTGCTTTATTTTGCGGGTTTCGGCATTATGCCATGGAGCACTATGTTGTTTTATTTTCTTCTTTTTCAAAGGAGCAACAGAGTCTAATTTTATTCGCAGCGCATCTGTAGCACTATCAACAACATGATGAATTTGGGGTGGTGGACATTTTCTACATGCAGACATGCTATCGAGTTAAGTATTGGTGGAATCTCTTCCTTAAATTTGGCTATAGCACTAACAGATAGGTTTCTGCTGCAGGAGCTTTTGACTAATGCTTTGTAGTCTAGTAACAGTACTTCAAAAGTTACTAAGAAATGGTCGGATAAAGCAGGATTATGCGGTTCGACTAATAGTTGCTCAATTTCAATACCATAAGTCAGAACAAGGTCGAGAGTGTGATTATAGCAGTGGGTTGGTTTATTTACACTCTGACAAAAACCAACAGAATCTAATATAGAGTTAAATGCAACAGTAAGGCTATTTTTATCATCGTCAACATGAATATTAAAGTCACCTACGATAATTACTTTATCTGTTTTAAGAACCAAAGTTGATAAAAACTCAGAGAATTCTGATAAGAATCCTGAATAAGGACCTGGTGCACGGTACACTGTAACAAATAAGATTGGCTGCAAAGTTTTTCAGGTCGGATGCGTAAGACTAAAAACGAGACTTTCAAAGGAGGGATAATTTAATTTTGGTTTAGTATTGATAAGTAAACTTGAGTCAAAGATTGCTGCAACTCCACCTCCTCGGCCCACGCCTCGGGCAATATGGGTATTGATATGGCTGGGTGGAGTGGCCTCATTTATGCTGACATATTCTTCATGTCTCAACCAAGTTTCAGTGAGACAGCATATATCAATATTATAATCTGATATTAAATCATTTACCAATATTGCTTTAGATGCTAGAGATCTTATGTTTAAGAGACCACATTTAATATTCCTGTTTTGTTGCACTGTAGTAGTTGTTACATTTACTTTTATTAGGTTATTATGTATGACACCTCTATTAGGTTTTACCTTAAATTGTCCTTGGGCAGACACACACACCACTAATATTGGGTATTTTATTGGGTTCGGGATTCCTATGGATGACTGCCTAGGAGAGAGCGCAGAGAAGCGTGTAAGACTGCGACTCTGCCTCTTGGTCTCAACTCCAGTTTGTCATGGATTAAGTCCACAAAGCCCTGAAATGTTTGCCGAAATGAGATTTGCACCTTCCAAAGTAGGATGAATGCCGTCTCTCTTAATCAGACCAGGTTTTCCCCAGAAGGCTGTCCAATTATTTACGAAGCCCACATTGTTTGCTGGGCACCACCAAGACAACCAGTGCTGAAATGATGACATGCGGCTATACATGTCATCATTGATCAGATTGGGGAGGGGACCAGAGAAGATTACGGTGTCCGACATTGTTTTAGCATAACTACACACCGACTCCACATTAAGTTTGGTGCATTCTGATTGGCGTAAACGAACATCATTACCACCGACGTGAATAACAATCCTACTGTATTTACGTTTATTTTTAGCCAGCAGTTTAAGATGCGCCTCAACGTCGCTCAGCTCTGGCCCCCGGAATGCATGTGACTGTGGAGGCTTTGGTCTCTAACTTCACGTGTCTCATAATAGAGCTACCAATAACCAGAGTTGGCTTCTCAGCAGGTGTCTCGCTGAGTGGGGAATATCTGTTAGACACGTGAACGGGATGGTGGGGACCTGCGGGTTTCGCGTTATGCCCCTTCTGAACAGTCACCCAGTCTCCCTGCTGTTCGGGAGTTGCCGGGGGACGGCTAATAGGAGCTACCTTTTGCCGGTCCGCACTGGCTAACATGGGCTTTACTGTAGCTGAGTTACTTTCTAAGATGCGGAGCCGGGCTTCTATGGCTATGATTCCCGCCTCCAACCTAACAGCTATACTACATTTAACACATGTATCGGTACCAGTAAAGGAGGTAGGGGAGTAACCAAACATGAGACAGGAAGTGCAGGAAATAACACCAGAGGGTGGGGAAAAAGTCATGGCTAGCTATCAAGCTAAAGTAGCTACCGTTAGCAAACCCGAAAAGAGTGTAGGCAACTGTGGAGTTACAGTCGCTAAGAGACGGAGAGTTGTGAGTGCTTAAGCTGTAGTAACGTGTGATTACAACGTCAGGCAGTTGCCGTGATCAAGAGTTTTAAAACGATCGATTAAGTTAAGATAATAAGCTATCAGCAGCAGAACAGGCACACGGGATACCCGGAGATGACAATGACAACAACCGGAAGTTACAACATGCTTAACGCAATAGTGGTCCGTATACTGGTGACAGTATTATTTACCTGGGTGTGGAATTAAACTCAGCCCGCAGGAGAGCGCAACTCTCACGGCAGAGAGTGGAGACACTGACAGCTCTCCTTCGATGCGTCACACCCCGCAGTGTGGTGACAGCCCTCTCCGTGATGCAGCTGCTTGGCATGATGGCAGCCGATCACGGGGTGATTCCCCTGGGTCTCCTTTCACATGAGGAGACTCCAGAGGTGATTTATTCGCCTACGCATCGACCCCGTGCGACCGAAGAGGCGCATGGTGGCCATCCCTCCTTCCGTGGATTCAGACTTAACCTATTGGAAAAGTCCCCACGTCCTGTCAGAGGGTGTGGCCCTGGGCAGAGTTACGTCACACATCTCGGTGTTCACAGACGCATCTCTCTCAGGGTGGGGAGGAATATGTATGTTGTAGGCAGTGGGGGGACAGTGGCCGGCTCACATGTCCCTCCACATAAACGTGCTGGAATTGCTCTCCGTACGGAGAGTAATTCAGCATTTTGCCCCGTTGCTGCAGAGTCAGCATGTATTGATTCGCACAGACAACAGAGCCGTGGCAGCCTACATCAACCGCCAGAGCGGTGTACGCTCAGCGCAACTTCTGAACACAGCCAGGCGGCTGTTGATCTGGGCATGCGCACACTTGCTCTCCATCAGAGCAATGTATGTGCCCGGCGAATTGAACAAAGGGGCAGACCTCATGTCCAGAGGAGGTCCTCGCCAGGGGGACTGGAGCCTCCATCCCGAGCTGATCGCCCAGGTTTGGAGCCGGTTCGGGAGGGCGGAGGTGGATCTGTTCGCCACACGCGGGAACGCGCAATGTGTAATGCGCTCTCTTGTTCTCCCTGTCAGCGCGGGACCACCCCCCCCCTGGGGGTGGACGCGTTCGCACATCGCCCATGGCCCAGGGGACTGTTGTACGCTTTCCCACCAGTCCCGCTGATCCCCCGGTTCCTGGACCGAGTGCAGGAGGAGCGGCTATCAGTGATCCTAATTGCCCCGGCGGCCACGGGCGCTTCCTGGTTTCCATGCCTACAGCGTACGCTGTCAGGCAGGCCGTGGGAAATTCCGTGGTGCGGGGACCTGCTCACTCGCAGGTGGAGCCAGGGCCGCGTCTACCAGAGCGGCCTACACAGCCAAGTGGGCAGCGTTCCAGCGTTGATGTGTAGAAAGAAGCCTGGACCCCATTACGTGCCCCCTGCCTCACGTGCTGTCGTTCCTCCAGCTGTTGTTGGACAGGAATTTGGCTTTCAACACGATCAAGGTATATGCGGCTGCCATATCATCTTGTCACGTGGGTTTCGGGGCGGGGACATTGTTCAGTCACCCCCTGACGAAACGTTTTCTGCGAGGAGTACGAAGACTCAGACTGGTATCACGCGCACTGGCGCCTCAGTGGGATTTGGCTTTGGTGTTACGAGCACTAAGCAAAGCCCCATTTGAACCTTTAGAGCAGGTTCCCCTTAAAATGTTATCAGCCAAAGTAGTACTGCTTTTGGCTCTAACATCAGCAAAAAGGGTGAGTGATTTGTCTGCTCTCTCTGTGGCTCCGTCATGCCTCCGGATCCAGTTCGGCTGTGTTACGTCCTAACCCAGCCTTTATGCCAATGGTCATCACAAGCTCTTTTAGGTCAAGAGTGATAACCCTGGATGGGTTTTTTCCGCCTCCTCACAAATCGGAGGAAGAAGCCACGTCTCATCTCCTCTGTCCGGTGCGTGCGCTGTCTTGCTATGTGGCACGCACGGCGGCCTAGCGCCGTTCTCAGCGCCTGTTTGTGCACTATAGAGAGCGCTCGATCGGACAACCTCTGTCTGCACAACGGCTGTCACACTGGCTGTGTGAGGCGGTGTCACAGGCATATGTCTACTCTGGGGTGGATCCCCCAGAGAACATCAATGCACACTCCACCAGAGGAATTTCCTCCTCCACGGCTTTGCACGGAGGAATGTCAGTGGAAGATATTTGCACTGCTGCATCTTGGTCTTCCCCCTATTCATTTATTCAGTTTTATTTGAGGGATGTCTCCCATTCCTCTCTGACACACCCTGTACTGGGTGTCCTGTCAGAGTGAGTGACTCAGGGATCCAGCTGTGCGCCTCTCTACTGCCTCTCGGCACACAGAGAGCGGCCCTTTTTCCCTCTTATAGGAGGGATGTTCCTTTTTCCTCTGACACACTTCGTACGGAGTGTCTTGTCAGAGTGAGTGACGTCAGGGATCCAGCTGAGCGCTCTCCTGCCTGTCTGCACGCAGAGAGCTGCTGTTCCCCCTCTATGATCGCTGGACAAGGTGGGACCTTCGTCTCTACGTTCTCACAGCGGCTGGTATGTATTGTTCCCAGCCTTCACCCCGTCAGGGAAGATAGGCATGTTTTGCTATGTTCCAGGTACGGTGATGCGCCATTACGCATGGCACAACAGGCAGGGGGTGTTATTGAGCAGGTGTGTCTGTGCTTCGAGTGCCGGGCGGACCCAGTGGAGCGCAGACTACATCATGCTTCGCCCTTAACCCAATAGCGATAGCCTTAGAGGGCGAAGCCATATACTCATAGAAGCTGGAGTTACCTACTGTAACTCCAGCTTCTATGAGTATTGGCGTCACCCTCTAAGTGCTGGGCCCCACTGGCTCTACGAATAGCTGAAGAAAAGTATATATATATGTATATATGTGTATATATATATATATATATATATATATATATATATATGTATATATATTAGGGCTGTCAAGTTAACGCGTTAATAACACGTTAACGCAAAAAAAAATTAACGCCACTAATTATTTTAACGCGATTAACGCATGTGTATTTTTTTTCCTCGGCCGTCCCGTAGTTTCAGAGCGCATCGAGTTTAAAATACCATCTACAAGCTGATGCTGACAGCCCCGCTCCTGCTGCCCGCTTGCAGCAGACCACACTTCCACGCTCACCGGCAGGCACCGACTGGCTACCGGGAGGACCGGGAGGGTGTGTGTATGTGTGGCCCGAGCGAGCGAGAGAGAGACCTTACGTGCATTGTTGTTGTTAGCATCTGGTGCTAGCTAGCTGCGCTAACGGATATAAGGAGCTGTTTAAATGAAAACAGAGGAGCGACATTTCGCCACAACTGCGCCGAGCACTTGACTTTATGCAGGAAGCCAGACAGTGGGACATTGTACGAAAAGTCAGCACACTCAGCACGGATAGTGCGCAACATGATAGATTTGTACAGATATATTTAAGAAATACAATATATGACAAGCACAACTTCATTTATGGGCCATATTTCATTATACTTTTTTAATTAGCTGAGGGCCGATTCAAAATGGACTGCGGGCCGCATTTGGCCCTCGGGCCGTATTTTGGATACCCCTGATGTACAGTGTAACTGATGTTAATATAACAGCAGTGTTGCAGAAATTACTTTCACAAAGGGGCGATTTAGAGACATTGATAAATCATTTTTGTGTGACTACTACAGACACATGTTGCCCTGATGTTCCCTATACCAGGCTTCGGTGCATACACTGAGTAAAGAGGGGATGTTTTGAACCTGGATGCTTTTGTTTCAAGTGTTCCTGCCCAGCCGTTGGACCGCTGTGATAATAAGATATTACTCATTAGCAGAGTCCTCAGATCCTTATTGGGTCTCTGTCTAAATGTGTTTACATGCTGCTAGTTCTCGGGGAACCCTAATTTCACCTGGCAGCATCAGTTGTTTTTCCAACCCAGTTTAGATTTAACGTATAAAGAGAATAATGCTCAAGCAATATCTACAGTACTCTTGCTTGAGGAAAAAACGATATGCTGCTAAGAGACAGCTTGACTCGGCCATAGGTTGACTGCAGGTCCAGAGACGCTGGAGCAACTCACTCTGCAGTCAGTCTAAATCATGCTACAAAGTGTTACAGCAGAATATTTAATATAAGCTGACAGTGTTGTAAAGTTCCAAAGTATAAATACTCAAACACTGTACATGTTATAAATATTGTTGTTATACTTGTTCGATAATTTATTCTTCTTAAATCCATGGTAAATGGAATTTAAAAAGGTAACTAACATTACCTCAATCTAAACAAATATGTTCTATGAAGAGAAGGTAGCTGTCATATTGCAAACCCAGCGGGGGAGGCTCTGATGCTGCGTCCATGCTTTCGTCATGCGGAAGTGGGCGTGGTTAAATCTAAACTGGGCTGGATAAATGACAGAAACGACCGGGCACCTCCAAGTTAAAACTCAAGTTTTTAAATAAAGAAAAACACATCAAGGGAAAGACATTTTGACTTCCAGTCCGATCACGTTGCCCCAAAGAGGCTCAGAATAAGATCAGAGTTCACCTGCACTCCGTCCTCAAGTACAGTCCACTCCATCCATCTGTCAGATCTGCTCTGTAGAACCCATTGAGCTTGTTTGATTTCATAGAGTCCTCAGATCCTCATTACAAACGGATGCCCTGCTGCAGGACAGACGCTCACAGCCCACTCCAGAATGAGAATCAGATTCCTTTGTTAGTCCCACAGCGTTTCAGTGTTACAGTGGCATATCAAAGAAGGCATGAATGAAAAAGAGAAGCACACATTAGGGCTGCTCAATTAATCGTATTTTAATCGCAATTACGATTATGGCTTGCAACGATTACGAAAAACAATGTAATCGAAATAAAACGATTATTTTTTATTATTATTATTACTTTTTCTTTTGTTTTCAAATAAAAAAAATGTTGTTTTGGTTTTTCAGTTGAATTATACTTAAAGTTCAGGGTAATCAACTGTTAAAAACAAACTACACATTTCTTTGTTCAATACATTGATGTTTTCAAAGTAAATGGATAATCGTTTTTAATAATTGTGATATCAATTATTGACCCAAATAATCGAGATTATTTGGAAGTCCCAGGCCTCAGCCGCAGGTAATTGGGGGTGCAGGCAGTGCTGCTTGTGGACAGGATGTGTATTTGTGAGCTCACACCTCTCTGCACCAATTAGATGGGATGGGAGTGTGGCGCTTTGATGTGCCGGGCTTTGATTGGCAGCGATTCCAACTCGAGGCGCTCATCATTTTCAGCAGGAAGTGGATCAGAATAATCTCACACACATTCAATTTCATTCTTTCAATAGCCACCGCAGCCCCCTAATTTCCCATGGGTGTTATTTCTGCTGTAAACCGGTTATCATTCAAGGGATGATGTGAACCCAGAACACGTCGAAGGGGAGAAAATGTATTTCTGCCCAGAGAGCACAAGAAGAGCGAGGCTTCTCTCTGACAGATTTCATTTATTTCTGTAAGGAGACAAGTTGATGTTCAAATGCACACATGAGCTTTCACTTCTTTAAATAGCCGGGTTGTGTCAGCATAGACGTGATTATAATTGCACATATACAGCATGCTTTTCCACTTCCTGACACTTATGTAAATCCAGTTTATTTTCCTCTAGTATGTGGAAACAACAAGGTTTGCTTTGTAATCAGAAGGTCAGTCACTGCTGTGGATGTTGACAACAACCAAAGCTATCAGTGGTCCTTCTGTTTGCCTCTGTGTTGAGCCGGGACCACCCAGAGGGTCTCACATGTTTAGTCCCAGCTTGTGGAGAGGTCTGATTTCTTTTCATTAGCATCTATTGTAATGGATTAGTTGATCGATATTTACCTGCCTTCCTGTGATTGCACATGCCTCCTCACAAATTTAACTCATTCTTCCTTTCCTTGTTTTTTCTTTGCTTGGTTTTTAAGCCTGCTTACTCCTTCAAAGGTGGTTTTAAGGCGATGCCTAAATCACTGTCCCAAGTTCCAGTCTTGACGTTGTACCTTTAAGGCAACTTGAATGGCCTGCATACAGGATGTACTGGTGATGAATCGAAGTAAACCTTGCAAAATATTATGTTTGAGACTGCATTTAGCTCACATGAAAGAGGACATGCTTTTTGTAGTGTTCCCTTTCATGTCGTGTGTTACGTTTTTGTGCATGTAAATGGTCTACAAAGGCTAACATCCCTGGGAGTTTCTCTCCCCCCCCCCTGCCTGAAATACATCTATTTGACTCCTTTGTTTACTACAATGGGTCTTACACAGGCCAGGCAGGACTACCTAGCATACTGTATGGAGAACATGGAAGACTAGAAAGTGTTCCGCCGTGTGGAAGAAATGGACGTGTTTTCTTCATTACATTTTGAATGTGATTTCTAGAAGGAAAATGTATGTTGCATATCTCAAAAATATATATTCAAAACTGCAAGGGTATATTAATAGCAATAAATGTAATACAATCAACAGGGATTTCAAGCATTATTTATTAACATACAAAATGCTTCAAATGCTTTTAATAATATAGTCTCTTCAGTCTGTTGAAGAGCCTAGTATTACGTCTTGTAGAACTCAAACGAGTAAAGATTCAGCCACTATGTTGCATATGTCTTGCCACAGATGTTTTCTAAAACAGATGTTGGCAGACTGCTGAGGTAAAATAACTGAGTGATCAAACAATTAAATTGGTGAAATTCAGCCCTTTAAGGATGCTTCATTGGTTGGCGAAACACCAATAAGCTTCATGGCCGAGTTAAAATGCAACAATGTCGACATGTGCAGATCAAATGTATGTTTGAGATACAAGGGTGAAGTGAGGTATGTGACATTAGCTCACATGAACAGAAATAGCAGCAGCTATCCTCCTGGCTTTAATAACGAAGCATGTCCTTCAGATTGCATGGTTACCCAAATGGGTGTTAAAAGTTTAAACTGTGACCTTCACATTGTGCTAGCATGATCCCTGCACACACACTCAGCCTTGGGTTTCAGAGTCCACAATGGGAAAGCACTTAGCCAGAATCACAGCACAGGCTGCTCAGGGGAAGCTGGACCTGAGTAGAATGAAATATATCTCGTGGTCCGTTCTTTTAAACACGCAGGAGGTATAAATGCTGCGTTGACGTATGACCTCCATGTCTGACTCGTCTTGTGTACATGAATCACAGATTGTTGCTTGCTCTGCACCTGACACTTTCCGCACTTTGTAATAAAAAAGACTTATATGATACAAAAGCTGCATCTTGCCAAGAAAGGAAAACACTGCTTTCTCCCTTGAGAGAATAGTCAGAGACTCTGCAGGAAGTTAAAAAATACAGTGACTCCACAGCCTCAGTGTTTTACATTGATCCTGACTCTGATCTGCTATTGGCTGAAAGATGTGTCACTCTGCTGCGTACAAAGTTGAACAGAATATGTGCCACTTATAATATAACCGTTCTCCAGTACAGTCAGCTCTTCTATAGAGAGACATTCATAACTTCCTGAATGATACAAAGAATCATTTGCAGTTTCTCCTCTGTCTCCAGAGACAACAAGCTTCTGAAGCAACGTTTTTTCTACATGCACTCTCAGTGAAACAGCTCTGGTTCAGAGGACCCTCTGAGAGGCAGCCTGGTGGAACAGTGCTGTGAGATGGTGAGCATCAGGGGAGGGTCTCAGGATAGAATGACATTTGAGTCCAAGCTGTATTTGGAGTTCACCCTTAATAATTGTCTCTGGTATAATACTTGGCCTGGACCAGTAACTTTGTAAAATATCTGCTAGTTGCCTGGCAACCTCACAGGGATGTGGTGATTTTACATTTTGGTTATGGTACAGATTGAAAAAACATTTGTTATAGAACAGGGATTTTTGGACCTTTGGACAGAGACAGGCTAGCTGTGTAGCGCTGTTTCCAGTCTTAATGTTGAACTTAAGTTAAACAAGTGCAAACCACAGACTGTCTGTGTCATGATGAATTGTACTTTCTTGATTATTTCTAGTCTTTGAATTTGTATTGTATTGTACATTGCCTTGTCTTCTTATATCTTCAAACATTTCCCAAATTGGGAATCTTATCTTATCTTACAGTCGCTGGTTTATTTATGTCTGTATAGGCCGTTGTTGTGAGTGTGGACGGTCGGAGCATATACAACGTTAGCTTAGCCGATCTCCATTCAGAAAACACGCATTTTAAAAGGTTTCTCGCCTGCCGTCTGTCTGCAGACTTGTCAAAGCATTAATTCATGGTTTTTACTAACCGGTATCAGTATGTTGTTACTTCGGTATCATTTTGAAACGTGTATTACAATTAAATCACGGTCAAATATGTTCATCTTGTTGTAGTTGTAGCCCCCTTGCCATCACTAGTTTAGCATATTCAGGACAAGCAAAAAAAAGCGGGCCGGGTTTGGCACGGCACGCTTAAACCGTGCTACGCGCTGCAGTGGAAATGCGCCATTAGTTAATTTTCCCTACTGAACTGAAAACAGAAAACTTCAAAACCACGCTTGAGGTTCGTCTGAACTTGACATGCATATATATTTATTCATATATTATACAGAGAGAGCTGTGGTACGCCTTTTCTCTGTTCTCCGCACACCCAAAGAATGAGTTTATAACATTAGTTATGGATCAGGTGTTCTGTTACAGAAAGGTAAAGTAGGGATGGTTCTTACTGATCTCCAGTCAGTGCAGTCATGGAGCTGGTATTCCTCCACCTTGCCTTTTCACCGCCATGCATGGTGAATATCTGCGCTGGTATTCGAGAGCAACTTTGGTTGAAAGTTGGTCAATTGATTAATCACGACAGAACGCATTAACTTTGACTGCCCTAATATGTATATATTTGGCAACTTTATTACAATCAAAAGTGGCTTTAGAGCAGGTTAAAAATTGTATGTTTTTAGAAAATTGGGTTTTGTTAAATAACAGTGTTTTGGACGGAGTCATTTAGAGACCAACTGGATCAATTTTAAAAGTTGTTGTCCCCATTAGTCACTTCAACACAAACAAAGAGGAAAATAGAGTCCTGGTAGAGAAATACTGATTCCCTTTTATTTAGCACCTCTTCAAGAAATCCTTTATATTGATGTACACACTGAAAACAGCAGCCGATATAACTTAGTCAACCTTAATTATGTCAGCTTTAACAGAGGTATAACAGGGAAGAAATTAGCACAACATTATTATGGTGATTGGCCATTTAAAAGACAATATAATTTGAGTCTATAGCAGGGGTGGGCAATTCATCTTTACAAGGGGCCACATCAGAAACGCGAGCTGTGTTGGGGGACCGAATCAAAATAAGTTGAACTTAATTCTGCTCAATATACATTTTCTCCCATTGTAGAATGCAGCACATTACATATTTGTATGAGCTGTTACTGGTAATCAAAAGAAAAAGAATGTTCCCTTACAATAAATATATGAAATTGTGGAGTGGGTGAAATAGGAAAATACTCCTATAGACAGAGGCGCGGGAAGGTATTTTGAGTGGGGGTGCTGAGGTGCTGGACTCCAGTGAACACTATTACGGGCACTATAGAGCACGCACAAAAGCAATCCCCACACGCAAACACACAGTACACCCGCGACTGTTACAATGAAGGCTCGATAATCAGCTCACGGCATATAGGCAGGGGTAAAGTGCTATTTTTTACGAGTGGGGAGCGGACCTCACCTCCTCTAGGAGGGTCCGGGGGGAAGCTCCCCCGGGAAGATTTTTTTTAAATATTGAAGTTAAAAGCATCAATCTGGTGCACTTTGAGAGCAACATTAAGAGATCTATGGATACATCTCTCAACACCCAGATGAAACACAACTGTAAGCAGATGTTCTTTTTCTTTATGGATATTTTACAAATCACTCTCCTTTCAAACTGTATTCTTGTTTTACTGCCATATAGTATTTCATAACTGTTTTTCCTTTATTCTCTTATTTGTTTTATAACTATAATTATCATATGAAGGTGTGCCGCGGAAATAATCTTTTGAATAATTTGTAACCACACCGTTTGAGACCCACTGAGATAACTTAGACTAAAGTTAACTATCTAAACACTCAGAGTCCTTTAGCTCACCTGAGCCTCTCAGTCTGAGAGGAGAGCTCTCCTCCAGCTTGTTGTGGAACCAACAACAACAGCTCCGTATGTCCGTTAGCGCAGCTAGCTAACCAGATGCTAACAACACGGTCCCTGCTGCTGGCACCGGTCCCTCTCTCTCTCTCCCGCTTTCTCGCACACACTAAATGCGCTATGTCCGCACGCACGCACGCGCACGCACACACACACACACACACACGTTTGAATGACACAAGCACACTTTTATTTCCATGCAACTCTCTGATTGGTGTGGTGTCTTGCCTCTGTTGCATTCACTGAACACGGGAAATTACAGTCCTGCCGTCCTCTCGAGTGTCATGATGAGGTTCACGTAAAACACGGTTAATGTATTATATTATTGAGCTAGAATTGTTCGGTGAAAAAACATTCGGGGCAGGCCAAAATATTATTTTACCAACAATGTGGAATTTATTGGCTGCATATTACACAGATTATGCACAGCGGGAGCAGCAATAACCGTCAAATAATAATTCAGACAGGGGAGCTCCGCACCCCTTGCCTGCCGCTAGGGGGTGCTGCAGCGCCCTCAGCACCCCCCTTCCCGCGCCCATGCCTATAGAAGTAATAAACAGTAAAAACAATAATTGAATCAGTATTTAATTACATTTTTAACACGTTAATCTTCACAAACCAATACTGAAAAGGTGTTTTACAGTATGTTAAAGATAAGAAATTAATCAACTTCATACAAAAAGAAATGAGTGCTTTTGATGTTTTTAAGTTCATTTTACTTGTTCAGTGAGAAAAATCCAGTCTGTCTTGGGCTTGAACAAGTGCACGGAAATCTGGTTCAATAGAGGCTTCTCAATTCTTAAATTTCCCCTCCTCGACTCCTCGACTCCTCGACTCCGCGGTCCTCCGGTAGTGACCTGGAAATGAATTTCAGCGTGCCATGTTGAAGGACATCTCATTTCTCTAAATGCACATCGAGGACCGAGGATCGAGCATCGAGGAGGCTCTCTGGAGGAGCTATGACCGAGGAGACACTGATGGGTCCTCCGCGGATGCATTTCCGGGAACGGTGGAGGCGTGACGCACGGCCGGACTTATCTCAGCCAATGACAGCTCTGCATGCATCCCCTGGATATTATTTTAGTAACTGCTTTCATCGCGACGCGATGTTTACAGTGAGAACAGCTGTGAGGTCCGTGCAGAAAGCAGAGCAGTGTGTATATTGTATATCACTCAGTATAACAGGCCTACATTACTCTCTGTATTTGCTGTAGTTTAGTAGATATCTACAAACAAAGAGTCGATATTTCTCTAAGACCATTTAGTGCTTCACATAATAAAATACACAACGGCTGTAGCCTGATTATGCTTTAGGAGCAGTAGGTGTGTGTGGTACAGTGTGTAGGTGTGTGCGTGGTACAGTGTGTAGGTGTGTGTGTTGTACAGTGTGTAGGTGTGTGTTTGGTACAGTGTGTAGGTGTGTGTGTTGTACAGTGTGTAGGTGTGTGTGTTTTACAGTGCGTAGATGCGGCGGACAGACGGGTCTCAGTTGGTTTGGTGTCCTCTGCTTACTTTTAATACTTGTAAATACAACTTTTGGCCCGTGATTTCAATTCCCCATTTCAGCGACCAGAGAGAGGGGGGGATATATCCAGTCTCTGATTGTGTTACGTTATTATGAGAGTGCTCTCATACTTGTTTGTTTCTGAAATTGTATATATATTTATATAAATATATATACGTGTGTCCGCATCTGTAGCCTGTTATTGTCTCATTATACCGCACTGTGAATGAGTTCAAAGTAAATATATAAGTCGTCATGAACACATCTGTCCATCTGTCCATCTGTGCCTCCTGTCATCATTAATGGACGTCTCTTTAATATGACCGCTCAGAGGAGAGGAGTTCTCATTTCTCTAACCGCCTGCTGCTTCCCCTCCTCTCTCCTCGGTTCCCCTCCTCAGTCCTCCGCTCGCATCTCCTGTGGGTGGGACTAAGTCTCGAGGATAGGAGTCGAGGAGAGGAGTCGAGGAGGGGAAATTTAAGAATTGAGAAGCCTCTAGTGTCTGAGGTGGATATGCGAAGGACAGCTGAGAGGTGATCATCAGTGATAGTATAGTATTTTCCAGTCACATCTACAGATGTAGCACTCTTGAATGGACTCCACCCAGCGGATTCCAACCAAAAACCCAGCGGATCCCAGTGGCTGGGATTTTAAAGCCCTCCCACTATTTCCTGAGAGGGCGTTGCCAGATTTCCCCATTTGTTCAATTTCAGGATTTAACCATGAGATGGCGCTTCATTCACAAATACACAAAGACAACTGGGTGTTATAGGCCTTAGTTTGTTTGCAATGTTTGCAGCTCTGCAGTTGTGTTTGCTGAATACTGTAGCATTTAATCACTTATTTGTTATGCTTTTCACAGGCTACTATAATGAAAAAACATCAGTTTTGGATCAAATAAAGTATATCTAATCTTATTATCTTAATTGTAATTCAATAATATATAGGCTTTGTAAGGGAAACTTCTGCAGCAATGGAGAGTCAGGACTCAGAGAGACACGAGGAGAGTTGGAGCTTTGATGTCAAACACTGGTAGTTTATTACAAGTCAACGGCCGGAGAATTCATATCACAAGTCACAGCAGCAAGAAGTTCTGACTGCACGGGTGCGTTGCCACATCAATTCTGACCAGCTGGGAAAACTGGAGATATCCCCAACCTCTGGAGACACTGAATCACTTGCCTGACTCTTAGGCTCTGTGACCGAGAGTTGACCGGTCATAAAACTGAGAATGAGTGCAGCAGCACATTCTTTAAAGGAGATAACGAGTCAGGGTTGGTTATTAACGTCAACAGGCGAAAAGGTTAAATATCTTCGGAGTAAGACAGAATTATTCCCTCACAGTCTTTATATATTAAATAATAATAATGTAAATGTTTACACTTATTTATTTGTTATGCTCATGCTTTTACCTTTACAATAGTTTACTTTAATATGAGGTATATTGTTTGTGTAATTGTTGTGGTGTTTTTACACAGTACAGTAGATCGAAGTAAATCAACTTATACATTATCATGTATTATATTGTGTTGTATTATTAAGTAATATCATACATTAACCCCATTATAGCAGATGCCACATTGAATGGATGAACACATTTATGCATCAATAATTACAACGGAGTATTTCTAAATACAAGTTGTAAAAATACTTATATGTATTTAATACTAATAAGATAATGATTCATTTAACTTTCAGATGATAATACTTTTCAATTGGGCAATTGACAATTTTGAATGCAGGAGATTTGCTTCTAACACATATTTTTAACTAGATAAATAATCGGAATACTTCTTCCACCTCTAAGTTTGGACCCCGTCACTGTTTTTAAAACTTTGTTTGATATTTCCAGAGACCCTTTCAGACCGACAATGCTGCGCTGCATGTGTTGTTCACCTTGAGGGGGGCTGTCAAGCCTACAGTATTTCATTTGTATTAAAGCCAGACTATTTTTAAATATAACTGTCTGATTTTGTCATTGCACAACATTTGTGAATACACTCAATTTGTGATCGTTATGGCAATAATATTACAAAAATGTTCACTGCCTCAGCTTGCAATGTTTTAATTGTTTTATACCATTTATCAAGACCTATACCGGTAATGGAGAAGAAGGGGGATGGGAGAGTTGTCACATTCTGATGGCCCATTATTTGAAACAAAGAGAGTCCACAACATACTACTTGCTTTAGTTAACAGAGGGTGGGAGAGTTTTGTTTTGAAGCCTACTTTAGTGAATTACTGAGTTTAGGCACGTTAATAACGTTTTAATGAAGTTGACTACAGCACATTCATATTTGTTAGTGCTTTCATGTCAATTCGGCGAACATAATAGCCTACTACATTACATGATTGTGAAGATGATGATTAAATTATGATTAAAAATCGGTAGTGAGAGCCGGGCTGCATTTCCTCCCGTCGGATGTGATACAAAAACAAACTTATTTTAGTTGTTGTAAACTCACGTGGATTAAACCACATTGATTTCGTTAAATAGAAACAAACCTATCTGTCTAATGATTCAATGTATCTTATTCAATGCAGCATATGATTATATCCGTGACAGTGGGAAAAAACGATATGCTACAGTATAGTAATAACAGATAAATCCCACCTACTTAATAACAAAGGCTCTGAATTAGCCTTGAGCGAAAAAATGCTAACGCACTTAGCAAATAACTCATGTTAAAATACCCTCATTACTTATCGGATCCGCACAAACAAGAAGTATAAGTATCATCACTGAGCGATCAGAACTCGAGTCAGGGGAAGCAAATACAGACATCGCACAACGTAGCTTTATGGAGCAAACACGGCCAATTTGTCTTGCCTTTTGCTATTTCTGATCAAAAGTTGTGTTCAATGGCATTGAAACGATAAACACGCTGCTGAAGGTTAATCCATAGGTTAATCCAATGTGTCTGGAATGATTACTGATAATCCATATTCATATTTATGTCAATAACTGAGTTTTCATATTAGCTGTATACCAGAGTGTATGACAGCTTCCGGTTTTGGGCATTCTGGCTACACATCACTCATTCACCAATGGGTAATGTTTCGATGGATTTTAGGAACTTCCCCTCAATTCTATTGGCTCTAACGGTTAAAAAGAGATGTCAATCATCAAAATTGACCGACGGGGGCCAGAGATATGGCAAATCCACCCAAATGACCCCAGAAGTGTTTTTTTTTGCTAAACCTCTCTAAAAAGGTCAAATGTCACTTGTTTTGCATCAATCTTACTTATTATATGTTATAGCTTTTAGTCTACTACCCCATCAGTCAAGGGTGGTTTTCACTATAAGTAATGTTTTTTTTTTGGACGGACACTATCATTTACATTTCTTTACTATGGTCAATCTGAATTTACTTTAAAATAAAACAATTCTATATTGATTCTGAATTTTCTACATCCAACTCACAGGTGTATCATTGCTTTGAGAAAAAAGATGATTAATTGACCCCTTTCAGAAGGGAAGTTATAGTCATTTGTTCTGGGCATGTCATTTTCGAGCCTGAGACCTGGAAAACAGGCTCGGGGCTTAACTGGTTAATGTGGACCCTTGGCCGTGAGGCAGCAACAGTCTCTTGAACTTTCATTGACTGAATAACAAGAGAAGTCGATTCCAGATGCACCAAACAATTCAAAACTTCAGTGGTAAAATCAAGGTACTGGTAAATAAACCTGACCAAAAATAAACCAGGGATTTTCCACAGCGTCAGTTCTGGTGTTACTAAAAGCATCAACGAGCAGAATGTGAGCCTTTCACAAGCTGAACATGCCAATATCATACAACAGCTGGGATACATTTTTTTAATTCAGAGAGGAGCTGAATAACATCCAAGAAAGAGATGGGTACTTACAAATTAAGATTGTTCTTTTATCATGTCCTGCATAAAGCCCATGTGTCCACTTTACATGAGAGCAATGTATGCTTAGTTACAGGGTCATGTGATTATTGTTCAGTGTGTGGCTGTGCTGTGGATGGAGACCCGGGAGTTATCAGGTGTTTTGGTTACTTTTCTTAGTGCTGTGGCACACTGGATGTGGGTTTCTGAAACTCACACACCTCAGGGAAACACAATCTGATGATGAGTCATCAAAACAGGAAGACAATGAGTTGATCTACAGCAAGTCTGTGTGGAGGGGATCCAGGGAATACTGTTCACATGGGATGCTCTCAACTGATGTCTCGTTTACTAATGTCTTTATATGTTTATTATTAAATGACATCCTTTCTGTCACACCGCAGCAGGTTTAAAGGGGAAAGGAAACACCATTACAGCTATAATATTCCGGTAGTTTATTCATTTTACAATGGATATTGATCGTAATATTTATTGTATATTACTTGCCAAAAGAAAATGAATTATCCGCCGGCCGGGTGGGGAACTCCGGGACCAGGCCGCTGCCATTAGGGCAGTCCCAAATGGTGACGTCACTGTGTGGGTCCTCGCTCCGGGTATCCATACCGGAAGTCAACACATCGCGTGAGATATGGCAGCGATGGAGGAATTTTGCAATGAGATCGACGTTTTGAACGATGCTACGGGCTACGTACCGTCCAGCTAGCTTAGCCGCTAGCTTAGGATAAATACACACAGCGTTGTATTCTCAAAACATAAATTCGCGTATCTCGATCGTTTACATTGGAAATAGACTAGATAAATACATTTCCTAATGGGAATATTGTCGCATGGAAAGCAGTTTGAAAAGTGTTTCCATTTCCCTTTAAAGCCAGTGTGCAGGACAGACTGATTCCTGAGTGAAATGCTTTCCTCTGTATCTGCGGGCTGGGGCCGCTGGGTGGGAATGCATGTAGTACTCCAAATCCAGTCAGAAAAACCCCAGCCTCTCAGTGTGAAGCTCTCCTTCAGAGAGAGACCAGCAACATGGGTTACATCTGAAGCAGCTCAGCCTGTTGTCTCTCATATGGTTTCTTGTTTTGGCCATGAGTAAGAACTCAGCTGCTTTTGGGAAACTACCTGCTATATTTTGTATATATGAGGATGCCTGTCAGAGGGATAGACAGAGCACACAGGTATCAACATTGAGTGCACACAAAATGATATTCTGTTCTGTATTGCTCTATTTGCCTTTTAAATTCATGAGTCTTATGGTGCGTTTACACCGGATGCGATGCAACTATTTTGCACGTCGCGATTACATGTAAAGGAAATGCAAAGACGCGACTTGGGTGTTGGGGAGAGCTTCAAATTTACGCTATGCTCGCTCCCCGTAGCCAATCAGCGGTGAGGATCTCAGCCTGCCGTCACTGACGTTGAATCAGAAAACCAAAACAGCAGCAGTTAGCACACAGAGCTAACATCTCCTCATATCTGTTCAGAGACTGGAGAAAATTATAAATGTACAAACCACAGACTCACTGCTTTATTTTTGTCTCGCGTTGTGCCTGTGGACGGAGCAGCTCCATGTTAGCCTGATCGATCAGATCTCCATTCAGAAAACACGCATTTTAAAAGTGTTTCTCTGCCATCTGTACATTCTCCAGATCATGAATTCATGGTTTTTACAAACTGGTATCAGTAGTTACTTCGGCAATATTTGAAAACATGTATTACAATTAAATCATTGTAAAATATGTTCATTTTGTTGTTGGCGGTATCTACCATAGTATCTACATGGAGATAAACCCCGCCTCCTCACCAGTGTGTCTTGTTTGAATGGCGCGAGTAAACACAGCTGACAGCCGCAGTCAAACTTGAGCGATTAGAGCAATGTGAATTGTCGCATTAGTCCTTTTGCGCCTGCTGTTATCTAAATGTGTAAGGGCAGCCATTGGGTCAATGCAATGCAATTGGAGGGAAGGAGCATATGGTGCAAGTATATAACACACTTAAGGAGGCCCTATTCTGCTTTTTGGGGTATTCCCTGTCCCTTAGTGTGTTATATAAAATAAAATCCCTGTGATCCATCCAGAGGGAGTTTCTCTCCCATACATCTTTAAAGTAGAGACGCTACATACTGATATACACCTGAACATCAGCAGGAGAGGACTCTTTAAAGTAGAGACACTACATACTGATATACACCTGAACATCAGCAGGAGAGGACTCTTTAAAGTAGAGACACTACATACTGATATAAACCTGAACATCAGCAGGAGAGGACTCTTTAAAGTAGAGACACTACATACTGATATACACCTGAACATCAGCAGGAGAGGACTCTTTAAAGTAGAGACACTACATACTGATATACACCTGAACATCAGCAGGAGAGGACTCTTTAAAGTAGAGACACTACATACTGATATACACCTGAACATCAGCAGGAGAGGACTCTTTAAAGTAGAGAAGCTACATACTGATATACACCTGAACATCAGCAGGAGAGGACTCTTTAAAGTAGAGAAGCTACATACTGATATACACCTGAACATCTTTGTGAGGTTTTCTCAGCCTCAGCAGAGCGGCTGACTGTTGTCTCAGTATTGATGTTTCAGCAGCTGGAAAGCACTGCTGTCCACCGATGTAACACGCTGAAGTGAGAACATAATTAACTGGTTTAGCTGAGCGGCGGTCCGTAAAAGTACACACAGTCTGGACCAGTTTCACACAATCATTTCACATTTACTGTTTGCTGCAGCAGTGAGCCTCTCAGCAGAAGGACACCTCAAGAAAATGTCACATGCAATTAAAAGTGAAAGGAGTAGCTCAGGCTGTAAATAATTCAGACAATGGAGCGTGATCTGGAAATTGGCTCCAAATACTGCAGCGCTGCACTTTCCCCTTCACATACCTGGATATTTTAAAGGCTGTTGTGGGAAACTAGAACGGTATCAGTTCCAATCATTACCATATCATACGTCATACTTTATTATTTATTCAAAGGTATCTTTGCATTCATCAAATGTGAGCAAAACTGAGCATGGTGAAAATACAGTTCTTAATGATGTGGGTAAAGCCATATCAGTTCTTGAATTTTGACTTATACTTTTAGAGAGGACATTTCTGAGGGGCTCCCAACAGACACTACACCCCCTTTGAAAACTGTTTTATTATGTCTTCTGTGAGAAAGTGTGTCCATTAAAAAAAACAGCCGTGATGAACTGATGTCATCAGTCATAGTATGGGATACACAGGCGTATGAATGCAACTTGCATTCTCCCTCAAAAATAAAATAAACATTGTTTTTTCATGGAGTTTGGGCCATTTTGCTTCCATAACATGTCCTTTTAAATAGTGTACAGAAAATAGCTACATTTGTATATTTTTGTATGTATATTCTCTTAAAAGTAAGCATTAAATAATGCATGATTTGCCTATTGAAACATAATTATTCAAAAAACTAGACTGAAAGTAATCAACTTGAGGAGTTTCACTGTGTTATCCAATATTAGTTTGACCCTGTTCACCTGTAGTCAAATCTCAACTTCAGTAGCACTAATGTCAAACATGCAAATGTGTTTCTATCTATATTCTAACGTTTGTTTACTGAGAGGTTTCTCCATATATCCTTCATAGCCTGATTTATGGAACATGTTATTCCTAAAAGATAACTTATATATTTGTTCTCATTTATGGAGTGTTCATAGACATATCCAATATTCCTTCTAGAATATTCCTTCTAGAGAAATATTTTACTGTCACATTTTAACAAACTGTTCTGTTCAGAAATATATTCAAATTAAGATAATGCCAAATTGTCCTAATTTGAAACACCTTTCAGAAGACACAGAAGGCTGAGTGCTGTGATAAAGAGTTCCTTTTAAAGGGAAGTGTAGTGTGTCTCCCTGGTCATCTGTGCATTATTGAGACAGAGGAGCAGATGCAGGGACTCAGTCCAGAACCACCAGTGTGTCTGTGTAAATGAAGATAATAACCACTGAATGCTCCCTGACTTCGCCTCTGTGTTCCTCCAGCAGCGCACCAGGTCCGGACCGGCACCTGCGAGGTGGTGGCGCTGCACCGCTGCTGCAACAAGAACAAGATCGAGGAGCGCTCCCAAACTGTGAAGTGCTCCTGCTTCCCCGGGCAGGTGGCCGGGACAACCCGAGCAGCCCCCTCCTGCGTCGACGGTACGCTGCAGAGCAATGCATCATGGGCCGTGATCAGGTTCTAACCAGTCATCAGGATACACTTCTGTCAGGGTTTAGAGCAGAGCAGGGTGGACCCTAATGCAGACTGAAAATACCTTTAATCAGTAGAGCAGGACAAGGCAAGGCCAAACTAAAGTAACAAAACCCTCCATAGGATAATCCAGAACAATTCCTCAAACAGGGTCTGACAACAGCTAACAGAGAACCAGAACTCAAACACATGCAGGACTAATCACAAGGACAAGACACAGCTGGGGAAGGGGGACAACACATGGTGAACAGAATCAGTAATCCACAGGAGGGAAACACAGAGACAGGAAGTAAACAACAGACATAACACAGGGGGGGGGGGGGGGGAATAGACAGACTGGACACCTTTACTGGGATCATCCATAGGTGTTTTAGCAATAAGTAGATTATCATTACAGTGTATTAAAGGACATTTACATGCCTTCAGTCATGAAGCAGAATGTTCTGTTCACACATTTCAGTTATTATCTCCAGTGCAGAGTATGTGTGTGTCCCAGACAACTGGTCATGCTCCAGGACACTGTCGTCACATTTCATGGGATTTTTTCATAAACAATAGTCACCAAGCAAATATTCATATGAATCACATTTCATTATTCAAGCCCAGCGTTAAGGTGAGCAATTATCCCAAACAATTGTTAAACTTTCAGTCCAGATTTCTAATTCTTTGCTTGAATTGGATAAAAGCAGTCAACCATGTTAAGCTGATACACTAAATGGATCTCCGCTCTTATAAACAATAATACAACAAACCCGACAAATGATAATATTTTGAGATGAGGAAGGTCTGTTAGAACTTCGGCTAGGGCGGGGCCATCTTCAGTATTCTGATACAGTCAATCACATGGGATGTTGGTTCAACCACAAAGTAAGCGGCCACAGGACAGACAACGAGCGAGGAAGGCCACCAATGTATTGCTCCTAGATGAACTAAATAGCTTCAGAGGTTTTAATCCAAGTGGAACAGTCCAATTTGTACAAACTGCCAGCCTAACCACATGACAACCTCCAGTACTGAAACGTGGCAATGCAGAAGTTCCTATGCCTAAATGATTTCTTGTAGCTCCTCTGTCCAATTGTATAGACATCTATGAAGAAACGACCATACTTGACAAAGATGAGTTAATGGTCTTCTTTTAAATGGATCAGAATCAGAAATCCTTTATTTGTCCCACAGAGGCGAAAGGTCTATTTTGTAAATGACTGTCCAATTTAGAGTAAAATAGGTGATACAGCTGTGCATGCTCCAGGGCAGTGGTTCCCAACCTGGGGGCACGCCAAAGATCGCAGGGGGTGCGCCAGGCCTCAGATGATTTGAGGCCGAATATCATATTAAGACTTTGTTATTATTCTCTGTGCTCTACATTACAATAAAGTATAACAAATAATTGATTAATTAATTTGAATAAAAATTCAAGTTAGTAGCTATTAGAGGCATAAAAAGACAGAAATGTATAATTCTTTCTTTAATAGAAATGTTTCTTCTGCCCGTAAAGTGTCCAAACCAGGCTTTTCTGGATAAGCGCATTTTTAAAACATAGTAATTGTCCATGCCGGTTTCAGTTGGATTATTTGTCACAGTTGCTCCGATCAGATCGGTCTCCTCCATTTTGTAGATTATTTACGACTTTTGAATCCACATAAACACATCGGCAAAATCCGGCTTACTTTGAGCATGTGTTTTAAACACTTTAATCCCTTTGTGAATTGTTTCCACTTGCGCCGTCCTTTAATTTCTTCATTCAGCGGGAATCCAAATGAATTCATCCTGAGTCCAATAACCATCAAAGTCATTTCAATAGTGCTCCTTAATTACGCTTTCATCCTCCTTTAACAACACACTTCACATTCATTCTTCCAGTTTGTGACAGTAGTTGTAGCATTTTTGAGACTTTTAAACTTTAATTACCGCTGTTACAATTTTCTGTTTTATACAATTGGCCACCAACAGTGCCGAAACATGCACGTTTTTATGTGCCCACCGGGAAATATGAGCGAAGAGAAGAAATGCGGATAGCTGGGGAAATGACATCAGTCTCAAGTATGTGTTTCGGGAGGGGGTGGTGTCTCCCACATAATGACAATAATTCTTCAGTACGTTTTTCAAAGTCAAGCTTGTAGTTGATCAGTCTTCTCTTTAAGGTTCCTTATATATAACTTTGAAGACTGTACAGGACAGTTGTTGGTAGATAGTATGAACTGCTGCAATAATGTCATAGTAATAACAGTAGTATTGGGGTGGTCTATCTTTTTTATTCTGTGAAATGGTTAGGGGTCTTAATTTGACGTTTCATCATGTGACAACATTTTATTGATTCTTTGGACAACAAAACAACATTTTCTGATTTGACAAGTCTGATTTGTATTCAATGAAATGCAGGGCCTTTAAAACAACCATATTATCATTTTCCCATTCAACACAGTCAGTTACATTCACATCAACTCGCAAAGAGCAACTCAAATATGATTGGGACAATCTGATTACGTGGGTTTTTCCATATATTAAAACAATAAATAAGAAAATAAAAACAACTACAACAAATATACCCCCTGCAGTTCATTATAAGTTGCCACATTTGTTTAATATATGTTTGAATGTTTAGGAAGGTGGTGGAAATGGTGGACACGTAAATGGAGAATTTGAAAGTAAAGGTGTTTCTTAAGAGTATCTTTAGTTGTTGGTAGCAGCAGTGCTTCCATTTGATTCAGATCAGAATACCTTTATCAGTCCCACGGAGGGGACATGTGCGTAGTTACAGCAGGAACAAGAGCCACAGACAGCTTCATGTTACATTATGTTAAATATGTGACATGCATTCAAACAAAAGTACTAAGTTATGATATAATACAAAATATAATAAAAAAATTAAAAGTTACATCATTTAAAAAATATACATAAATCAATCAATGTTTATTTATATAGCCCAATATCACAAACGTTACATTTGTCTCAGTGGACTTCACAGTTTGACTTCCTGTAACAGTTCTTAGGATTTAGCAGCCATGGTATATATTACACAGTTATGAATGGCATCTATATATATATTACACATCTAGCACATATTGCACATAGGTGGTTGGTTACACAAGTTGCACAATTTACAAAATACACACCTTGTAACAGTTCTAAGGATTTAGCAGCCAGGTATAAATTACACAGTTATTAACAGCATTTATATATTGCACATATTGCACATAGTTTGTTGGTATTTAGCAGCAAGGGGTGTTATAGTCTGTGTTGTGGTGTGTGGGGGGTCAACTAGGGGCTGTGCTGGTTGTATAGTCTGACCACTGCAGGAAGGAAGGACCTGCGGTATCTCTCCGTGTGACAGGTGGGGTGCAGCAGCCTATTGCTGAAGGACCTGCACAGTGAGGACAGGGTGTCCTGGAGGGGGTGGGACACATTGTCCAGCAGCGAGGACAGCTTGGCTGCCATTCTCCTGTCTCCCACCACCTCCACAGTGTCCAGAGGACTCCCCAGGACAGAGCTGGCCTTCCATTGGTCATTATTATCCTGTCTAATCCAATGAAATTAGACTGGCGTAATGCTGTTATATCAGAATGAATGCTCCCAGTGAATAGTGCCTGCTGCAGGGCCTCACCATCCTATAATCACCTCTGAACGGTATGTAGCGCCCGCTGCCTGTTAATGGCCCCCAGAGATTCTGAGCATGCTAATGAGGGAGCCCGGACTCTGCTCAAGTTCCTGCTTCTCTTTCGTCTGAGAAGCCTGATTTCGGGCTAAACTCCGGACCCAATCGTGTTTGACCTATTCCTTGACATTTTAGTATTGACATTTTCTGCAAATTAGCGCTGTGAGCCACTGGCCTCGGTTTAAAGCTCCATGGATGATCTCAGAAGAAAATGTTCAGCACTTAACCTTTTAATTATTCTTTCTTCTACAACCAGGGATTACCTTTAGCCGAACGCTGTGTGAGACAAAGTCCTCTTAAAGGAAGACAAATGGACCTCCAGACAGCTGAACTTCAATGGATTTGAATGTGTAATTTAGAAAGGTACAACAGAAGATAATACCTTTTGACTTAAACACATTTAGTTGTTTATGGTGACTTTGGAAAAAGCGATAAAAGTAAAGAAATCTTTAAAAGATTATTGTATGACTAAACTACAAATGTCCATGTACGTGTTTGTAGTTGAAGTAGTTTACAGGTAGTGGATGGATTTGTGATGTAGTATCTGACAAATAAACACTATGAAGAGTAGGATATTATTTATTTACAAGTGTGCAAGGAATGGCATATTGAATTAAATATAAATGTAGATTTAACAGTGTGAAGAAAAGATCCTGAAGATTATAAAATACCAATTTCCTTAGATGTGTGTGGTATTACCCTGCACTTACTTAGTAGGCCTGGTTGGCTTTTTTTGAAGACTGTAAATGTATATTGTATAGAGAGAAAAAAAGCCATCCAAATCCATAGTTAACTAAATGTTTGAACAACAATGTAAGTGTAAAAAGGTTAATGTGATATTTATTATTCAGTTTAAATGTGATATGCCACAGTAATTCTGGTCTGTCACTAATAACTGCCCCCTGGCTGCCTGACTGCCCCTGGCTGCCTGACTGCCCCTGGCTGCCTGACTTACCCAACGGTCATGCGACCGACCATGGCGGAAACTATGAAGAGATTGTGATTCGATTAACTGATAAAGATGCACATAAATTGAAAGATGTGTGTGGGAGAAAAACTCCCTCTGAAGGGAACACAGGGATGTGATCCTTTGCAGACCATTTACATGCACTAACACCTATAGAACACACTACAGGAGGGGGAACACCACAAACAGCCTACTGTTTTTCAGTGCGCCGATGTGATACTAATGCCTGCAATGCTAGCTTTAATATAAGATACAAACACACTACTGATCGTAAACAAGCATAGCTCAAGGTTAAAAGCAACCCGTTGTTTCTAACGGCGACAATGAAGAAAATGAAATCAACAGATCTATTTTCTGCTCCCAGATGTTGTCAGTTTGAGCAGCCCTCGTGTTTTTACAGCATCATTAACTGTTAATTGAAACATATCCCATGCACTTAATGTATGTTTGCTTATCAATACTCCCATCCAATGTTATGAGAAACCTTTGTGGCTTTTAAATAGCTGTTGTTATAAAACCACCACCTGCTTGCAGTTGACCTGATGCTCACTGCTGCTATAACCTCATGTCATAAAGTATCCATTCTGAGGCGATCACTGTGCGAGGCTCAGGTGCTCTGTGTGGATTATGATAGCAGTCCTCTTCATTAGCAGAGAACACTAATGCTGCTAGAGTGGCATGTGCAGTAGATAATGACCTCTGTAATATGGCAAATTGAAATGGTGTCTGGTACAATGGAGTAGCAGAAGCCTAATGCACTCGTTATGGAGGCAGCTTCCCCTCGGCTCCAGTTCTTTTTCACCCGGTGAACACGTAGATATGTTTGACAAGGATCTCACTGAAGTGTTCGAATACTCAAAATAGATTTACCAAGTGTTGCCAGTCACAAAGCAAACCTTACATCATTTACCTGACAGCTGTCAGAATGTGGCGTGTTGAGAAACAGCTATTTGAGGGTTGCTTTATCTCAGGCGGTTGATGCATGGAGCACGCTTCATTCAGACTCTGGGTTTCAATAAAGTTGCAGAAAAACAGTTAGGGAAAAAAGTCTTCATTAAAAAAAAATAGAATAACAATAAAAGCTGTATTCCTGTAGCAAACATCTAGGGGTAGAACTCTATAGTTTGCACCTGCAATAATTCTGCACTCATCTAACTGCAACCACCTCCGTGATGTCACGCTAGCTTACTCTTTCATAAAGGTGTCTGGTCTGCATGTTTGTGTAATTTAGAACTATAGGACATGTTTTATCTTATTTATTATTACATAATTAACGTATTATTTGTTACAGCTGTCAGCAATTTTATATAAGTCTTGTTGATCCAGATGAAACATCATTTTGGTTTTGCTCATTTGTAAATGTTGGGGTTTACTTGCCCTATAAATAGATTCCTATAAAGTTGATCAGGGTCTTTGAAAGGCAGCGGGCAAGCCACCTGAATAAAGAGGTTCTGAATATGTTCTCTTTGGCGTGTGCCCCCCCCCCCAGCCTCGATAGTGGAGCAGAAGTGGTGGTGTCAGATGCATCCGTGCCTTGACGGGGAGGAATGCAAAGTCCTTCCTGATCTGAAGGGCTGGAGCTGTGCTACAGGGAACAAGATCAAAACCACCAAGGTAAGTTTAATTAACAAACACTTTCATCTAACAATCTGACCTCTACCAATAGGTTGCAGAAAAAAAGTAGATATAGCCACTGTGACTTTTATAGAATGCTGTTATAAACTTAGCATTCAGTTTGGAGTTGCCATCGTATTTGTATTTTGGCCAGATGGGGCCAGGGACTATTAGCATAGTAAATGCTAAGTCACTAGCTAACGCAGGCTTGGTTTGCAAACTGGGATGTTAATCTAAAAACAATCTCAAATCAAGATGTACTTACCGTAAAAGTGTAAGAGTATCTTTAGTATACAAATGCTGAAAAACGCCGTACTAGATATGTCATGCAGTATCGGGGTAATGCTGCCCGTTTCCACGGTGGAATCACCATCTTTCAGAAACATATTGAGCAAGATACAGGTAACGCGGGGGCAGCCTCCATCCAACAGGAACACCTTTGAAGCTACCTGGACCACAGTTCTGATGGAATCGGAGCTGGTCTGTGTCCAGTACTGTCCTGATTAGATTGGTTCTATTTCGTCCCTACTGACCGCCAGAGGCGGTGCTTTAGCACTGGATACGTCCATCGCGCGCATGCGCCGTACGAGTACCAATAACAACAAAGTCACCTGTGACCCACGTGACACCGGCTATATCAGCCAGTGTCATCAGAGGATCTGTTCCTTTCATCTTCTCGCTGTGCGAGAGTACCGTGGCTACAATATTTTAGCCTACAGCGTTCAGTTGGAACGTTTGATTTAAGGATTTCCCTGCATCCAGCTGGCTGTGTGCAGCTTCGCGACTGATCCAGTCGGAGCGAGGCCCCGCTTCCCACTCCTCTGCTCAGGGCTCTCTGCAGGGCGTGGAGGACGCCTCCATGGCGGCCATTATTCATGTGACCCTGGCACACTTGCAGCTTCCGGTTCCACAGGCCGACGCGGCTCAGGCTAGCGCCTTCTTCAGGCGTAGCCCTGCCCCTGTCCCCCTCACAGTTCCTCCTTCAGAGGAGTACCTGAGGGAGCTCCATGCATGCTGGAGAGACCCCTGTCCCCCTCTTTAGCTCTGATGCCCGGACCCTGGCGGCCATGCAGGATCCGGCGAGGGTTGGACTGGGTGGCATGTCACCCATCGAGCCTGCCATCGCCTCCCTGATTCTGGCTCCTGATGAGGCTCTAAGGCCTGATGCCAGGTTCCCTCGGCCTCAGTGCAGGGTCACTGACGAACTGCTCTGTAAGGCCTACGACGCAGCGGCACGCATGGGTCGTATCGGGAACTCTCTCTGCCATCTAATGCTGGCCGCCTCCGCCTCTCTGCAGCAGGCTCCGGCTGAGCCTTCTTTGCTGGGCCTCAGTAATGCATCACTGCAGGCCTTTACCCTAATGACTAGGGAATTGGGACGAGTTATGTCCCTACTGGTGCAGACTCGAGGCCAGGTTTAGCTGGCTCAGTCACCACTAACGGAGACATGTAGGAGTGTCCTCCGCGGCATGCCAGTCGAACCAGGGGAGCTGTTTGGAGCAGCTGCCCTGGCGGCACTAGAGCGTGCTGCCCAAGCTAAGCAGACCAGGCAGCAGCTCTCGGGTCTACGTAAGGCAAGGCAAGGCAATTTTATTTATATAGCACTTTTCAGCACGTGGTGATTCAAAGTGCTTTACAGATTAAAAGCAAAATACATTTTTGCTGTGCCTACACCCAGCAGGCCCAGGGGCCCCTCTAGCAGCCACACTCAGTGGTGGTCTGCGGAGGTCCCAGCGGTCCACTCAACTGCCTCCCAATGACTTTCGTGCCCCCGGTCGCCAGCCCTCTAAGCAGCCCCGTGCCCCAGAGCCTTACCGCCGCCCCCCAAGGGGCCGGTCGTCGGCTGATTTTCCCAGCAGCAGCTCAGCTACTGCTGCCTGTACTTCCAACCCTTGGGTGATTTCCATCCTAACCCAGGGATACGAATTGCAGTTCCGACGCCGCCCCCTAGCCTTCGGCCAGTTCAAGATGACAGTTGTCAGCGACCCGGTGAAGGCCTTAGCTCTGGCCCAAGAGCTGTCCGTCCTCTTGGCCAAGAGCGCAATCGAGCCAGTAGACCCCCTGCTTCAGTCCGGGGGGTTCTACTCGGCGTACTTTCTGGTGAGCAAGAAAGTCACATGCTGACCACAGCAGACACCCTCTGTGTTGTCACACAGGGGGAGTGGTTCACAACCGTGGACTTGAGGGACACCTACTTCCACGTGCCGATTGCGTCCCACCACAGGAAGTTCCTGAGGTTTGCCTTTCAGGACCAGCATTATCAGTTCCGGGTACTTCCCTTCGGTCTCTCCCCCTCTCCAAGGTTGTTTACCAGGGTCGTGGCGGCAGATATAATTACAATATAATCAGATTCTGATTATATTGAACATTTTCTCGTTACTTTTGAGAGAATTGCAGCAGCATGCAGATGGCCAACTGAAGATTGGGCTTTCAGACTTATTCCATTATTAACGGGTAAAGCCAGAAGTGCATATGTTCATATGGATGTGGAAGATGCTCTAGACCAGGGGTGCCCAAACTTTTTTGCTGGTGAGCTACTTTTGAAATGACCAGCTCACCGAGGTCAACCAACCAAAAATCCCAAATTGCAAGGGTTGCTGAATAACACGTTTTATTTATACATGGGATAACCCCTGGGATTTGATAATCGATTAAACTATCGATTAATGAAACGATTAATCGACTATTCGGACTATTACTGTATGCCTTGCACAATTTCTCAAGCGCTCTTATTTAGCTATCAACTTTTAGATTTAACTTGAGGTTGTTTTAGGCATGTGGAAACTAACAATGAAGACAATAAAGATGAATACTTGATTCAAAAATACATATATTATTAAATTAACTTAACAAATTGTGAACAAAATTAACGTTGCTTTTTATTTAAATAATATTTCACATCAAAAGAACAACAATGTTTTAACACATCGTATGAAATAATCTGATGACAGAACTGTAAATAGAATAGCTGAAAAAGAGTAACTTAGTTACCTCTAATCATTAACCCATGTTTGTATCATTGAGTTAACTCCGTGTGGTGCTACTAGTATACATAACACCTGACGTGGAAAAGTTACTCATTGATGGGGCTACAGAGCTGCTAGAAAGACAGTCGAACCCGCATTCCTCCGTCTGAATGTGGAGCACTTTTGCTAAATGTTTAGACAAATTGCTCCGCCTTTACATGCTAAACACTCTTGGCAAGGAGCATTGTCCACCTCAAGACGGGTAACATTTAACCACACCTTGGAGCGCTTCTCCCCGCCATCTCCTCCGTGTGTTGCTGCATGTAGCAGCCGCGTGTGTAAACTGCCCCGCCCCCTCGCACACAGACGGGAGAGAGAGATCTCGTCTGGATTGGAAAGGTCGAAAATACACCGACCATAGGCGCATTTGTTTGTCTTTTTGCATGTTAGAAACGAGTTGGCGACACTAAGACTGCAAGATAATGTTTTTGTAGCAATAATACATGACCTTTCTCTTTCTCAACTCGCTACTCGGAGGGAAGCCGCTGTCATATGCCTTGTGAACACTCCGATAATGCCTCTCCACGTTACCTGTCTTTGGCAGAGCAACGCTTGCTTTACAAATAAGGCAAATAACCTTTGAATGTGACATCAACAAAAACATATTCTTCCTCCTATTCTGGGTGGAAGTGGTCTTTAGCTTCTTGCTCGGTCCCGCACTCATTTTGTGGTTTGTCTCTTGTTTGTCTCTTTAACTTAATTTGAGTTTTCCCGGCACTTGACTGATTTTGTATCGCTTTGCATTCTGGGTTAACAGACTGGAAAGCGATAGGTCACTTTTTCTGTCAATCAAGTAAACTCCTGAATTAAGTGGCAGGGAGGCCAAGGGAGGAGGGATCAAAACCAGTTTTGTCTATTTTAACGGAGCTGGATTTTTTTTTGTATGAATGACTCGCGATCTACCAGCATTGCCCCCTCAACGTACTGGGCACCTCTGCTCTAGACTATGAAGAAGTAAAAAGAGCTATTCTTAGAAAATATGACATAAATCCAGAAACCTACAGACAAAGGTTTCGCAGTAATGAGGTTGAACCACAGGAGAGCCCGAAAGAACTTTATGTCCGTTTAAAAGGTCCTTCACAGTGTCCTAAGAGCGTACGTCGATGCTACGGCCTGTATACGGCAGTCAGAGCAGCTCTTCGTTGCCATGGCGGCACTAGGAAGGGTTGTGCTCTCTCCAAGCAGCGGCTGTCCCACTGGGTTGTTGATACAATCGCACATGCCGATGGGGCCATGCCTGCCATCAGGGATGCCACTCTAAGGAGCGTCTCAACGTCTTGGGCCGCCCTGAGAGGAGTGCCCCTGGAGACCATCTGCGCCGCGGCGTCTTGGGCGTCTTCTGGCACATTCTCCAGGTTCTACCGGGTCAATGTCGCCACCCCCCATCCTTTGGGGTGTGGTCCTGTTGCCAAGCTCCGCTGCTTCCAGCTAGGTGAGTATTTGGTTTCTTCATGACATGGTTGGTATAAGTCATCCAGTGCTAAAGCACCGCATCTGGCGGTCAGTAGGGACGAAATAGAACGATAGTTACGTCTGTAACTACGGTTCTATGAGTCCCGGATGACCGCCAGAGTTTCCTGTCACTCAGAATTCTTGTGTGCTCGTGAGAAGATTCTGATCTGGAGGCTGCTCACACATCGACTCTTCAAAGTCAATCGGTTGTCGTCTGGCACTGCCTTCACCTAAAAACAGCTAATGTTCGCTGTCGGTGTTGGGACCCCCGGGGGCCTGTAATCAATGGGCTGCCATGTCTCCTTAGCACTTTCAGGCCACTTTGGGCACCCAACCTGGCCAATTACTCACTCCAATTACCTGCTTTTAACGTTGTAACGTGATGCCGTATCCTTCAGTGTGTTATGACGACCCGTAGACTTCTGCCTCACTCCATGTACTTAATTATTTAAACTGCCGCACCACACCTGCCTGGAGCCGGGAGCCTGGAGCCGGGAGCTATTGATCCAGGGACTGGTCGGGACCTCAACATTGGATACCATATATTTATATATATAAATGTTTTCTTATTTTTTTTAGTGGCCACGTTTCTGAGAAAGGTCCGTCTAATATCTGTAATTGGAATTTCGGTGAAAGTATGAAAATTAAAAATATTTTCTTTTGTTGTCTTCTTTAACGCCGTGGAAGATTTCCGGAGACAACGAGCAGCTGTGGTAACGTCAGATGCTTCACACCGGAGTCCAGGTAATAAACCTTTTAAATATATATTTAAATCTTCATTCGCTGTGGTTGTATCTTTCAAATGAAAAACTCAGAGAGATTCCCAACTGGGATTATTAATGTCTCATTATTTCTTCATCGTACAAAAAGAATGGATGCATATCAATTACTGTGTAGTGTCAGATTTTCATTAAAACAGAAGAGGCGCATGGTATTATTAACCCGTGTCCCGGTAGTGAGACTACACCACAGATAGTGAGGAGATAGACCGGTGATCCACTAAGACAAGAACAACATGTTTGAAGCCTCAGCTTCACCCTCAGATTCCTCTCACACCTTTGAACTCAGCTGGAGGAACACATTTCTAGAAAGCTTTCTGCAGGGGGTCGGGCTTTCTTCTTCACCTCTGCAGAGATTTAGGAATAATAGCCCAACATAAATATGGAACCTTTAGCTACACTGACCTCTGCTGCGTATCATACATTCATTTTCACACACAGGAAAAACAGTGAGGGTTCACAGAGTAAACAAAGCTCTCACTGGACAGGACGCAGCAGCAGGGAGAGAGTGGTTGAGGTCGAATTGTCCAATAATCGGCTCCTATCGTCTTTCCCTATCCACTATTGCTTGACCTCTGAGTGAAACGTCACAGGGTTAAAGAATAGTGGATAGGAGAATTCAAAAGGACTTAGAAAAAGACGATCTGACTGCACTGACACTATCCGACGTATTAATGACGCACCAGAGGATGTTCTTAATGTGCTGGGAGGAAACTACAGTTCTCTGTACAGAGGACTACTGGAAGACATCTAGAGACTTTGCACCGTGCTCTGATGGTGTTGTTCTATGCTTTATGAACGTGGACAACAGTGATATATTCTTCATTAGGTTGGAAAAGAAACTCGGTCAGTGACAGTGCCCAAGAAACAGCGGCACAGCGACACCAAACATGGAGCAAAGTACGCTGACCTCAGCCACCAAAAGTCAAAGAACCAAAAGGCAGCCGCTTCCTCAACAGAATATCTCCCGCTCTGTCAAAACCAGGTATCACTATGGCAAATTTCGAGATATACATGGATTTATGTTTAAAGTACTGGCGTTACGGTAATTGCAACGTTAAAAACAATAAACCGGCAAATTAATTGCTACGTCGCATTATCTAGATCCTCTGTCTCGAGCCTACCGGGCCTTCTTGAGTACCCTGGAACCGAGGGAAACTCTGAAAGAATACGTCCATTGGCTACAAATCAATATATGATTGGTTGATTAAACTGTCAATCCAAATGTACGCTCTCATTCTGTGCAAGGGCATTCTATCAAGGATATAGAATACCTTGTTAAAGGATATTCTTCCCAGAGACCCAGAAAAATATCTGATTAGTTGCATTTTTTTTCGAACACAAAACCACTGAAATGCGTGGTGCATGGTCCGAGAAGGACAAACAAATCAACCTAACACTGTGATATTACAGATCAATAACACAGATACCATTCTCATTTATTCATTTTATATACATTTTATTTATATAATTAAATCGATTTTTTGCTTGTTTTATCTGAGTGTTCCAGGGTATTCTCTGAATACCTTGAAGGCCCTGACGGTTCACCACTGAATGTATGTAATATATTACATTTGATATATGGATATGTATTTAGTGTTAATGTTTCAACCAGCTCTTGGGGGGCAACCATAACACTGATTTGGCCCACAACTAAATTGAGTTTGACCCCCCTGATCTAGAGAGCCTGAACAGCTGTTATCATGGCTGCCACTGATGTTCTTCCGGGTCATTTCACTCCGTTAGTAACGTTCCTAAGCTGAACTCACAACTCCATTTGTCTCTAGGCTCTAGGCTAGCCGCTAGCACAAGCAGCTCTACTTGTACATGGTAGTGAGAGGTTACCATCTTTTGGATATCATTAAGACAACAATCTCTGAATCTTTAATACATTCCTTTCATGCACAAATGAAAGACCCTATTTGATCACTTAAATGGATGGAAATAAAATAATAAGTGAGACATAATTAAATTGTAAAGGAAGTGTCGAGGAAGACAAACAAAAAAATGAACCATCAAGAACAACCACAATCATGATCCTTATCCATCGGCTGTAATATAACAACAGCCTTTGTTTTTATGCAACAGAACTATGTTGCCTTTACAAACAACGTGTGGCTGGCATGTTTCAAATACAGTCTTGTTCCTATGAACACATTCAGTCCACCTTCAAAATGTATGTGTTCATTTTTCTTGGAGAGGCAGCATGTCAATTTCCTCAATATAGATGTATTTGATGATCTCTATCAATGGTAAAGGGAGCCTCAGGTTTTACACATGTTGAGTAATGTCTGACAGCAGATTGGCCATAAGCGTTTCATCTTCATCACTTGTGAGATATCGACTAGGTATGGAAAGTCAAATAAAACAGGATATTGAGTTTCTGATTGCCTCTTCTAAAGTGGTGGGACCTTTTCCAATAAGAGATCAATGTAGACAATGGGACCTAAAACACTATGAATATTTCTAAAAGACAGAATAATTATTCCCTCTGGCACGAACTTCAGTGGTATAAACTTATATTCATCAGTTTCCATGTATTCTATATCTTAGACTCTGTGCACTCTTGGCCTCTCAATGTAGAATAGCATGCCTCTTCCTTCAAACATTGAAGTTAAAATGGGAATTCTTCTTTCCATGGTGTCTGAAAGTGTCTATTGAGTATATGAGTATTTCCATCCATGAAGTACTTTCCATTTCCCTCTCTGCCTCCCACTGAGGAGGAAGCACGAGTCCTGATGGGAACACTCACTGCACAGCGCCAGAAACAGGTTGTGTTACAGAAGAATGTGTAACACATATTCATAGATGGGGAGAATTGTGACCCCAGGAGGAAAGTGGGAGAGGGAAATGAAAAACAAGAGTCCCCCAGGAAAGATCGCAGGGTTGGTGATCACGACAGGGCGGAACCAGAACATACGGCGGTGATTTACACTATTCATCTGGCTTGTTTTCAGGAGCAGAAGATCTTTGTCACTTTTGCCAAACATTTAAAAAGTGTTATCCCTTATTGCCACCTGGATCAGTGCAGCGTCACCGTGACTACTCAATGAGTGAAACACTCTTTGCCCTGTGAGTTTCTAACAGATACACACCGTAGTATCAGGTGAGTGTGTCATATGATTATTGAACGACGTCTCCTCCTACCATCCTGTGTTCGCCCTGAGGCAAATTCCCGTGCTACCATTCAAATGAACGCAGTGACAACTTCACATTTCCTTCACAAGCAGTCAGTTTAAGAGATGCTGAGAAAGTTAAATCTGCAGCTCAAGTCTTCCTTTCTGTTTTACGGATAACCCAACAAGTTTCTCAACAACAAATATTGGATATTGCCGCTTTAGAATTTGCCATACCATGTAAACCCCAGCTTCCGTTGTTACAACACAAACATATTGCAGAGAAGGAGTCTGCGGCGTGCCAATTACACGCTGACATGCACAAGCGCGAGCTGTGCACCTGCTGTGTGAAGTCTGTCAGACAGCCTTACTCCAGGCACTAAATGGAAATACATCTTTTGCCAGTTAAATTAGCACTTGTCAGCCACCAATTAAACAAACGCAACACATACAGAAGACTTGGTTTTCCTCTCGGTATTTTTAGCATTGTGTCACACAGTCACTCAAATACTGTTAATGAAGCCCCCCCATCTCGAAGTGAGACACAGTGTAGATCCATCTCTGAAGACATGTTCTCTTCTGACAGGAAGCGTCTCCGCTCTGTGTCTTTCAGCGAGGAGTTATTCTCAAATTAGTAGCACATTATGGCGACAGCTGAGAATGTAAATGACTGTTAAGGGAAGAATGTATGACAGGCTGGTCAGAGTGCGCTGCGACATCTTAGATGTATGGAAACTCTTTACCCAGGCTTTAATATGGTTATGCGGCTATTCTGTCGAGTGATGGCCTGATGGCTTTTGGATTGTTTTGCTTTTCTGCATAATGGGGGGTGATGCGTGACAGTGCAGAGTGGCGCTGCTGATGCGGCCTGTTCTGTGTCAAACGATCCATTTGTGAATCAATCCAACCAGGCTGTCAGAACTGTCTGTTTCCTATCAAAACTTCAGCTTCCATAATGGAGCCATACAAGTTCGGGGAAGGCTTCCCAGCGTCCGTCAAACAGAGGTGGCAGCTGACGGACGCTGGGAATCTATCGGACGTTGTTATAAAGGCTGTGATGTTATGTTCCTCTGAGTCTTCTCCTGAATGTGCTTTTGGAGGAGCAGAGGAGCTGCCACTCACCGCTGGTCTTCATGACAGGCAATTTAATCTCAAGGAGAGTGGAGGTCTTCAGAGTATCTGACAGCCTCAAACCAAGAGAGTTTGGAGCACAAACCCAACTCACCAGCTTCCTTCATTCTGGATCCTGACTCTAACAGATGGATCGATCATCATGAAGACAATATAATTATTTTATTAGATACTGGGGGATTTCCACACCCTGACCTTGGAACATGTCCTTCATCCTGTCAGGAGGACGCTCTGTGTGACCAGGTGGTTGGTGTGGAAGAGCTGAAGGCGCTGGTGTTGTCAGTCTTGATTTATTTTGAACCAAACCGCCAGTTAAGATGATGCTTTTCCCATGAACCCATGAAGGAATGGTGATATGTTTCAGAATAACTTCACACACATGATATGTTATAGGAAGATTGTCGAGGCACCTTCATTAGTTTACCTCGCAATGCAGCTGAATGCTTTTATCAGGCCACGTTTTGTGTTTGTGTCCGAACTGGACCGATCCTCGTCACGTGAGATCTTTTGGCAATTACAACGTATGGCTGTGGTTTATGTTACGACTCAAAGAACAATGTCTGCTCCTGAAGAAGTTAGAGTAGATGTTGAAATATCTCAGTTATATCCTGAAAGAGTATGACTTTATTAAAAAAAGAGAGAACAGAGCACTGAAGGCTTTTCTCACTGGAAATGTGATTGACAGATGTCCATCCAATCACCTGCAATGAAAGCTTCTTGGATTATTCTGTGTTAACAAACCATTTGGAGCATCAGGTTATATTCATGCTCCCAATGGGATAAACCACTCTGATTTTAGTGAGCCCATGGCCTATACCTGTAGAACCGCCCCATGATAAAGTATTACTAAGCCTCAAAGGAAATCTGTGAGCATGAAGTCTGATTCATCCTCCCACCAGCAGCTTTTAAAACGTTTTATTATTTCCTCCCTGAATTGAATGAAGTTCTCTCACAGTGGAAAATATGAAAAGTAAACTGCAAGAATGAAAGAAAGGCTTCAGCGATGAATAATGCATTTGATTTTGCAACAGCTTTACCAACATGTTTGACATGTCAATCAACGTGGGCTGGAGTCATAACTCTTCTTTGTTGGATTTTCTGTTAATAAAGTTATTTTTACCGTAGGTGCTTTTCTTTCACCCTCAGCCATGGCGTCAGCCTCACAGTGTGTTATAATACGTGTAGACAAGCTGCCATTTATGTACAAGTACCATTCAAACACACTACAAAAAAAAGAGTCAAACCTCCCACAAACTTTTTTAGATGGAGTTTTATTTATGTCTTATTTTTGACACCGTTTCTTTGTTTGACAGGTGAGCCGACAGCTCTGCTCCCAATCGGACGATCAAAAGAGAAGTCACCGTTCTGTAAATAGAGACTTCCTCTCTTCTGGACTGCAAATCATCTTTGGAAAACTCTGGACGCTTCTTCTCTATGGACGTCGAGGACTGATCATTCAACACTTCTTTTTGAAGGACTCCAGATGATCAGCCTAATGGACAACAGGATTCATCCTCTGACATTTGACTGCTTTTAGAGGATACAACGGGAACTCTCCCAATATGGTATTTCTAGAGTCCAATGGGGGAGCTGTATCACAAGTTGACCAGGATGAACAGCAGGTCAGTTTGTAGTAAGCATCGCAAATATTCAATATAAAATATCATTATGTTTTATCAGTCAAATAATGGCTTCCTTGTATAACAACGTGTAGTTTCAAAGTTTCACATACAGAGGAAAATATGTGGCTTGGCAGCAGATATTCAGAGAAATACACCAACACATTTATCATGGTTTCATAGTGTTTTCATGGCACAGAGGGGACATCCTGGAATTGAATCTGAAGCTACTACACATTATGAGCACAGCCTATTGGAACCAGTGCTGTAAGAAGGTATAACCTGATCAAACCCAGCAGCTCTTAACAGACAGGAAGTTGGATCCAGTCGTGGTTAACTTCTGTTTGGAAAATGGTTCCGTTGCTGTTTCCCTCGCTCCTGCCAGGTTCGGTTCTGTATCAGCTCTGCAGGTGAACCGTTAGCTGACAGCATCTCAAATGAAACACAAAGCATATGGTCCAGAGTGTGTGATGACAACAAACTGTTTTCCACTAGTTACTCAAGGATGATTTTTCAGTAGGTACCGCTGACACTTCCTCTGTCTGTGTAAGTGATGACATCAGTAATAAAGTATGGTTGTGTAACTAACGCTTGTGTATAAAAACAATGACAATAGTTTGTATCTCGTGGTAACTGTCGGCCTGTCCATCACTTCGGACCAACAACTTTTGGATTTATTGTCAGAAAATGGAGCACTGTTGGTCCAAATAGGATAACATCTACATTTGGAGACATGTTCCTGTAGTGTCACCTTAAGGTACACATTTGTGGTCCAGAGTAAAATATCCCCTTGGCGTCTGATAAGGGCGCACAGGGCACCCTTTAGGATCTGTATGACATACATCAAGTTTTAATTATCGACAATGGAAACCAATCCACGCCAATATTCGACCATACACAAGTGCTCTGGAAATCAGGACATGTACTATGTAAGTAAGTGGGAAAAGTGTGTGTATGTAATAAGTGGGAGGGATAGATACATACAACAATGGGACTTTCACCAAGGAGGCTAGTGTGTATGTCCAGTGTGAAACTAAAACTCATAAATGAATCATTTAAAGTTATGTGAGGATGTAATACAGAAACCTACTGTATTTGTTCTTACCCAAACCATGATATTTGATTAGTTGATTAGTTAGTAAGCTAAATCAACAAGTAGAGGAAAAACTATTGATAGAAAAAATGAATGTAAATAGAGATTTTTTGCTGATTGTGTCTCTTGCGTTTGATCAACTGATCCCATCCAATCTTCCAACATCTGTAAAATGTAAATGTACATTGACTTCATTTTTATAGAGCTTTTCCAGACATTACAACACCTCAAACACTTTTAAAAAAACGTCAGCATTCACCTATTTATAAAGATGTGTAAGCCTGCTTGTGAATGGGGATGTCGGTGTGTTTAACCAAACTACAGTTTTACACCCTGAATGTTGCTGAAAACATGTTAGATGCCTGGTGGATAATTGGGAGTTCAGTTCAAATCTATCAGCTGTATTTGAAGTGACTTCCAACCCCCAGTAACATCAAGGGTGCTCGTCACGTCAGAAGTGGTGATACAGTTATTAAATCACCAGCCAGTTGGTTTTCAGTGGCTCTGTATACACCCTGTAATGACTCCTGGAGTCATGCAGAGGAGCGAAGCATTTTGTTGTCAATCAGCCGGTGAAACGGTCTCATTATTCTGAAACTCACAGATGTATCCCTGCTTTGTTATTTCTTTGTTAAATGATTTCAAATGATATCACAGCCTGCTCTACGCAACAAGAGCACCATCTGTTGACCTGTCCAATCATTCTTCCGCTAACAAATGAATCAACCCTGTGAATGATCACTGTGTTATTATCCTTTGAGAGCAGTTCTTACAGCTTGGTTCTTCTGAAAAAGTTCCTCAACTACAAGTGGATGCTTCATCACAGAAACACATTGTTGCATTTGGCAACAATCTGTGGCTGGATATGAGACAACAACACCATCACGTTGAGCCAAACTGAGCGTCAAAATGTTTGCTACTCAGAATCATAACTCATATCTGAACACACAGACATGATGTAGCTTTAATGAGTTGACTTCCAAAGACAGCATTGCCCAGAAATCTGCTCAGAAATCACAGAAAAAGATTCTCCTCTTGAATTCAGAACCTGCCTAATAACGTTACCACTGTTATACATGTCCTCACAGCCTGCTAATACATCCTGTTCATATACAAACAAACCCTCCCATAAATGAATACATTGTTCATTACATATAATTGTGCTGTAGATGAGAGCTTCTTAAATGTTTCAGCCGACGAGGACCCCTGTGAGATATTAGCCTCCCTTGCTCTGGGAAACAGGCTTATTAAAAATATTCATATTGGTGCCATAAAGGGAGCAACCAGCAGACAGCCTGAGAGTCGATCTGCATCTCAACCCACAGCTCAGGAAGCCCCTCACTGGGGAGGGTTTCCATGCTTTTTGTTGCATTGCACTTTTCTAAATGCTTTTCTTCAGGGAAATTACAGGAGAAGAAACGTCTCCAGAACAAAGACATCAGTGTAATCAGTGAGCGCAGCAGATGCTCCACAGACTCTCTGTTCTGGGTCTGTCTTCAGTATCCTTCCCTGCTCTGAACCCGGCTGCCTGTCTGTCAAACACGGTCACGCTGAATGGCTCTGTTTGCTTTTCCAAAGCGTGTGAAATGCGATGCAGAGAGAACAGAAGACGAGCGCTGCCTGAAGCGGTGCATGTTTCAGGAGGAGTGAGCGCTTCCTTCAAACATCCAGCCTCCTTCTTCTCTGCTGAAGGCGTCCTTTGAAAACACGACAAACATTCTCAAAAGGCGTTGACACCGCTGGCCTCTGCGTGGCAAAACACTTTGACGTATGCACGGTCAGTGCCAGACTCCCGGCCGGTATCTGAGTCACTTCAGAGGAGTCAGGGGAGGGTCTGGGGATTGGGGGGCTGGAAATACAGAAACCCTCGCTTTGATTTCTCTCAACAGAATCAAAGGAAGTAAAGGCAGGCAATCCTCGCTCTTCTTCTTTTACTGCAGTCATTACAAGAGCACTTCAAAGGCCTCTCCTCCTCTCACCATATGTTGCATAGTTTCATAATCTAATGAGGGTTTTGTAATTACACAGTCCACCAGGGAAATGGAGCTCATTCATTCTCTGGGAAAATAATTCTCCTTTAATTGATTTGGTTGAATTGGTTTTACATCACAAAAGGTCAGAATGACATGTTGGGGAAAGGATTACAGATGTGAATGTAAATCAGGTTATATAGTCTTCCCAGGCCACAGCAGATTATGTAGCAAATGTTCAAAAACTAAGGACATATCTAATGTCACCATGTTATTTGTTTTCCCGCTGCATGACATTTGGATGCGATTCCTCTGATCAAGCCATCAGATAAAGAAATAGCTGTAGTGTTTGTTTCTGTCGTATGATAAAGGGTGCAGCTGTGAGAAGTGTTGACTCACAGTAGCCTTCTCACTTCGCTGTGTTACAATCCTTTAAGCCCAGCCTGGGAACGCCGGTCTGAAACTTTGCTACGTCTCAGCTGAAGAACTCCATCCCATCCAGGCGTGACCAGAATGGAGAACACTCTGCAGCTTATAGAAACGTCTTTATTCCATCCATCTCACAGTGAGGGAATGAAATGTCAGCATTTTTATAAACATATACATATATACGTTCACATTTTTGTGACAGTAAAAGTAGCTATGTGAAAATGGTGGAGTAGAGCCTTAAGAATGGAACAAAAGTCTCTCTTCTCGCTAAATAATACCAGTCTGAAGGCCGTGTGAAGGGAGACCCTAACCACATGACCAAAGCACTAAAGTGGTGGTCCTTAAAAAAGACAATAAATGAGAAAAGAAGAAGAGCAGAGGGGAACTGCACTGTTGTGATCATTTGATGTTATTTCAACATAATTGTATTGTTTTGTGCATCTATGGAATTGTGTATTTAAGTGTCCTAGCTGCCATTTAGATCTTAAATGTATCAGCCTAAAGAACATTATATTTTGAATATTTTCACCGCTTTACCCAATGGTTGTTTTAAGCTCATACCTTACACACTTTAAAACAATCTGCCTTTAAGACATCTCTCAGACTATTCCCTGATATCTTAAAAGGCCTCATCCTAACACTTTGGATTTCAGTAGTATAAATAAATGTGATATAAATGGCTGCTTTATTATGTATTTGAAAATACAAATAATGATTATATTATATGACAGGTTTGGTCATGCATTTTTAATATAATACATCATCTATCTGGCAAATGAGCATAAATAAATGGCCTCTTATTGTACAGTGGGTTCTTGTGGGTCCAACACAAATGGAACTATTCTTCTATAGGGTTTTCTAAATCAGAGTCAGAACTGTGTGAGTGTTTGCTGTCATTTATTATTTAAAGTGTAGCCTTCTGATTTGAGTCTGTTCCAATTTGTGGGTGTCGGGCACTTTTTACCATTGGATCTCCCAGAATACATCAGTGAAGCCAACTGTGTATGTGGAGATATGAGACGACGATGAAGACTTTCATTAACTTCTGTGGAAGTTAGAATGTCTGTACATTTGTCATAAGAAAAAGGACCACAATATTCAGAACAGGAAGAAGAAACAACTCCATCCTTTAAAGCAGGGGTGCCCAATACGCCGATCGCAAAGGTAGTGTGGGTAGATTGCACGGCATTGGAAAAAAGATAGGGGGAAAAAAATATATATTTTTTTAAAGTTAGCCTATCATCCATCCAATACATTTGCCACTTGATTGACGTGCAGGTAAGCCAGTCTGAGTTGTATTGTGCCACACGGGTTCATGCAGTTATGAGGGGGCCTCACCTCCTCATCTGAAGCGCAAATGCGGTGCACTATTATGCGCTTATGCGGCGCAATTAGTGTAAGCGCGCCACAGTTTATCCGCCGTTTAGCACCCCGCGCGCGCTCGCGACACAGACTGGGCAGGGGCGGCCCTGTAGGTAGATCTTTTGGGCGTGGTCATTTTAAAAGTAGCTCCCAAGCTGAAAAAGTGTGGCCACCCCTGTGGAGGTGGACAGTAAACGTATAGGAATAAATATGAGGACTCACTCTATTACTCTTAGCATGTAATTGGCATGTTTGGTGGACTGATGATTGCCAAGCACAAAGAAGACATTTTATTCAGACCATATGCACTTGTACGTGCTTGATATGTGCTGAGCACCCCCCACCCCCTGAGAATATACATTAGTGTCATCATACAGTTGGTCGCTGCAGTAATGCATCACAGTTGTGGCCATTAGTGTTGTTTAGACGGGCCTCAGGGGGGCTATCGATGAGAATAGATCTCTGAGCACGTACACAGACCAGCTGACGTCACGTCCGCTCATCTCACGCCAATTAACTCACGCCTATCTAATTAGCACTAAGATGGATCGCTCCTGTTCCCCTGAGCTCTGAGCCCCCCCCCCCCCCCGGCAGCAGGTTAGATTACTTATGGAGGAGGTAAAGGAAGCAGGAGTCCTCCTGTCCACGCTGAAAACACTGAAATGTTGGCTATAATGATGTCAACAAATATCATATCACTTTATTAGGTTATCAAAAAGCAATAATATTAAGTGTGAGTTGTGAGAGCGCCTGGGTAACAGGTATATCATTCCTCTTGGTTGTAATAACATTGTATTACTGTCTGAGATGTGCAGTCATGCTACACAGTGGATCCTTATGGAACCCCAGTTTATCGACAATTTTTTTACGTATTATACATTTTCTTAAATGTGTAATACAAGAAATGCAAAATGTTATTAATATGTGCTAAATTGCAGACAAACTGAATATTCCATTGGATAAAGCCAGGTTTTATTTGGATGACGAAGGGAATTTTTTATATTTCTTTGTATCATTTGATTATTCAGGATAAATAACTTGAACTGACAAAAATAAATGAACAAACCTAAAGAGAAAAAGGACTAAAGTTATTCCATGCTTTTAGAAAAATAACATTTTATAAATTAGGCTATACATGATGAAAGAACACATCCACTCAGTCTTAATATGGTTATGAAAAAAACTCATTTTGAGTAAACAGTCTTTAAATTGTGCAAAACAGGTGAATAGTGTAAGATCTAAACTAATAATCAGCTGTTCCCCAGTGCATTACTGACATCAGGACACATTGTTGTCTAAAGCACTCGTGTACAATCCTCACTGTACAGTTTACATTCATTATTTTACCTTCTATGTTTCTTGTAGTTCTTTTTTAACTGCACTGTTAGTGTAAAGTTGTATTATTATAAATGTTACTATTATTATTATGTTGCAGTGTTTATTGTATCTTTTGTAACTCTGGCACAAGTCTTATCTTGTCTTATGTAAAAAGATAACAGAAACAGGGTCGGCCGAGGTCGGCCGCCCGCTCATGAGAGAGCTTTCCACTTCTCCATTCCCTGACAACAGCAACTTACACAGAGAGCAACGGAACAGCCAGTGATACTTCTATTTGAAGAAACAGAATCGTTTGACCCTATTACTGGTGTGAAAGAAATAGAAAAAAAGTCTGTGAAGCATAGAGTTTCAAAGTTTGGCCAATAAACATTTACTGAACATGTTGTATGAAATTGCTAACCAATCCTTTGTTAAACAAAGAGCTGAAGATGTCACAACATTAATGGTCATTTTTTACCACTGATTTATATCAGCACACGTTTCGGTGAGGAAAGCTGTTGCAGCTTTGCTTTCAGGGGATCGAGCAGTTTAGCATTGTGCTCCAGCCAGATTAAAGAGGACGTATCTGAATAATGTCTGTAGAAATCGGTTTTCTTCACAGCTGCCTCTTCATTGTCTGCCCGCTGACACACATTTCTCATTCTATTGGGAAGCTAATAATTGGTTGAAAAGTGTAAAAGCAGAAGAGACTACAACAGAGCAGAGCAATGGAGGCGGAGAGAGCCATCAGAGTCCTCTACCTGAGCAACAGATACAGCCTGGTTCCAGTTCTCTGCTGTCACATTGTGTCTACCACTGCTCAGCTGCTCTATCTGTGCAGCCGGGATGGATTGGCTCTCATAAAACCAGCTGAACAACAATGGTGCGAGGAGATTGGCATTAACCAAATAATACTGCAGGGAAAAGTCAAGCTTTTCATGAAACTGTCAGATGTTTAGTGGCAATCAGAAGCCAACAAATGTGTCTTTTGTCTGTTTTGTCAGCGTCTTTGTTTCCTGACAGTGTCTTTATCTGCCTGATACAACATGTCTGGAGGTATGCCTCTGTGTTCAGGAAGGCACGGCGGACACAATTCCTCCCAGTGTGACTTGCTGCTCTACAGTATATCGCAAGCTGCACAATCATAATAGTTTCCCTTTGTATTGCCTTGTGGCAGCGTTTCTTATTTAACTCTTTGCACAATCCATTTTATTCCTTGCAATTTCACGCGTTGTGGATTTTCCCAGCCACAAGTTAATTAATCAGGTATATGTGGTCAGCTTACTCCCCTCCAGACTAAATGAGTCATATTTAGCACAAAGAGAAACTGTGAGGTGTGTGCCAGGCCTTTAGTGTTCAGCAGCAATAGTCCCGTTTCATCTCAGGGCTTTTAACAAGATAAACCTCCACTGACAGTGACCCCAGATGAAAGGAGAAGAAACAAAGCCGGGAAGAGTTCAGGGAAAGTTCTCCAACGCCGCACTTACCCACCCGCTCACCCCGCCTAAATCTCAACCCAGGCCTGGTGCTGCTGGTGGGGGGGGAGAGTGTAGGGCGACGGAGTGCGGCAGTGGACTAGAAAAAGTTATTTCGCCTCGATTACAACTTTATGGTTGATCCCATAAGGAGGCCTCGATGCCCGGATTGACGGCTCTAATCTCGCTGACTCTCTCGAACTTGGCCTCTTCTTTTGTTCTTTAAGCCCTGGATTCTCGTGTTTCTACAACTCTATTTGGAGGCAGCGCTGGTTTATGCTGTGGGGGGTGGGGGCTATAAGGGTGGTGCGTCAGACATGCTCACACATGTACATGATTCAGAGTTTCATCAGAAGTTTTCACCTGACAATACAGTGAAGACTTTTGGTATATTGCAGAAAATAATCTCTGTGGCAAACACACTTTTATGATATTTACATGTTTAGTTCAGCAGGATAATCTCCACATATTAAAACCACTTTATTCTTTCTTAAGTAAAGCTAATGTTTGTCTATAAAGGAACTACAGCATGGTCACATGACTACATGTCCCTATGGCTAAGCTAACCGCTGACTCGTGTTGACATGACAACGTTTAGTCGTCTCATTTAGTCTCATATTTTTTGTGTCACATAGAAGCTACCTTATGTTAACCAACCGAAACGTAACAACTTATGTTTTGTCCAGATGATCATCTTGCTTATAACTTCAACTTGTTGCACTTTTATATCTTGTCTTAATGCCTTTGTGTCTTACATAAATAACTTAGAATATCCATTTATTTTAACACTTTAACGTTTTAAACACAGTTTGCTTCATGTATTCATGTCATTTAGCTTAAAGCACGTACATATATCATATTGTCCAAGATACACCATTTAATTGAGCACTGTTGTCAGGAGGAATATGCATTTCAGTGAAACCCTGAACAGTATACAGATATACTGCACAACATGACAGCAGCTTGTTGTGGCAATGCAGCACTCACAACAGGAAAGAATGAAACAGAGAGGAATCAATGAAACACAAACACAGAAATAGTTGAGATTAATCATTATTATTTAGTTGCGCACCACCAAACAACAATGGGGAAACACTACCTGCGCTCAAGCAATCATACAGCAATGCTCCCACGAATACAAGAAACACAGGGGCAGATATACGTTTTCTAAATGACACACGAACATGTTCCCCAAACATGTTTAACGCACACATAGTCAGTTCTCCTAAACTTGGACATGTTCCAGATGTCGAAAGGTCATCATCTCATGACATCTTTAGGAGTCTTGCAGGATATGAATTATCCAATTAACAAACTATATATACGTCTGCACATGAACGCACATACATTTCTTTACATTAACTAACACTTAACTGTATTATATCTAAATGCAGCCTCTTTGCATTTCCTCTGAGCTTGGCGTCAGCTCACTTAACGTAATCATTAACAAAGAGACGATTCTATGGAAACTGTCATTCAATAACATACCTAGTTACTATGACTAGGTCCAAGATTGATATAACAAGCTAATTAACAGTAAATCACAACCCCCACACTAACCCTTTGTACACTATCTCTTCAGAATGTGAGGCTGTGGGGAGCCTCTCTGATGCTCCCAGCAGCCTGTTTGTTCATCAGCAGAGTGTGGACAGCCAGCTGCCGCTGTGAAACATTAATGATCCTGATTTCCGCGGCACGCCGGCTCTCATATGGAGCGCTGCATGGAAAGCACCTGTAAGCATGACAGCACACCCCTCTTTCTCACAAACACCAACACACAGTGGCAGCTCGGCTGAACACAGAAAGCAAAACGAGTCATGGTTTACTGTCTCCGAGTTGCCAACGCCTGGCTCAACAGGATGTGTCCCAGGAGTCACAATAATGAACCAACACAGAAAAGCAAACAAACCGCAGCTTCTCTCCATGTTTTGGATATGCGGTCCACAGCATGCAGTGTGCTGTGCTAAGATCCTGGAACCAAACAACTATTACCAATCACATTATTATATATAAACACTTGTATTGTAGTGGCCTAGGTGACTTCTTAAAGGAAGTAGGTTTCAATATACCTGGCAAACATGCGACACCTTTCCCATTATAGTACTATTATGTAACAAATTGGACCATTTTTGTTCCAATTGATAACTTCATTTGCAAATTAAAGGGGACCTATCATGCAAAATGCACCTTTGTACGTCTTTTATACATGATTATGTGTCCCCGGTGTTCCAGGGAACTCACCAAGTGTCAGAAAACACAACCCTCTCTATTTTCCTCCTTCGCCAAATCTCTAAAAAAGGGGCTGCAACGGATCTGAAAAAAATGGATCCACATTCCGACACTTTTCTACGTCACAAAGACGTACTCCGCTTATTGGTAAACTCTCCACCTATCAGGGGAATGAGCCACGGCCACGTGCATTGCCAAACCTCTCATTCGCATATCGGCTATCGGCAGGCTACCCCAGTCACATCTGTGTTTTTGCCTGCTCTTGCCAGAATGTCTAAGCCTGTACAAACTGTACACATTGCATTCTTGCTAATTAGCCAAAGTATGAACGGAATAAGTAGCAAGCATCGTAACAGAGTAAAAATAAATAGGGACAACAGCTTGTCAACTAACCATTCAGAAACCTCCTGCTGCAACCGAGATGTTTGCACCTCCACCAAAACCTCCGCTGCTTCAGTTTCTGGATCAAATTGATAATATGCTTGCACAAATGCATTGCTCTGAGATGACATGTTTATTCCACACTCGTAATCACAGCAAGCATGGTAACGTGACTCATGCCCCCCTCTTCTGCAGGGGGGCGTGGTCAGCTGCTGCTCAGAATTTTCATAGGCAGGTTTGGAATAAAGCGAAAATGAGCGAAACGAGGCATGGCTAAAAAATGATCCGTTTGGTATTTTGAAAAATAAAATGTATAAATATACCTTATATAGGTATGGTCATACACTATATCATTTAAATATAGCATGATAGGTGTCCTTTAAGGTAAATTATGGTGCTTGTTTGTGTGTTGCCAAAGGTCTTCAATGACATCCACTTAAACACAGACAGTGGCAGAACTTCAGTGTTAGTATTATTAGATCTCAGTGCTGCGTTTGACACTGTTGACCACAACATATTACTCGACCGACTAGAAAACTGGGTGGGACTTTCGGAAACAGTTCTAAATTGGTTTGAATCCTACAGGAGACTATGCTCCAATTCAAACACTGAGTAAGTGCATTGAACAAATCAATGACTGGATGCGTCAGAACTTTCTCCAATTAAACAAAGATAAAACTGAGGTAATGGTTTTTGGAGCCAAGGCAGAACGTATAAAAGTTAGCGCTGAGCTTCAGTCTGCAATGTTCAAAACAACAGATAAAGCCAGAAATCTAGGTGTAGTCATGGACTCTGACCTGAGTTTCAACAGTCACATTAAAACAGTTACTAAATCAGCCTACTATCACCTAAAGAACATATCTAGGATTAAAAGACTAATGTCACAGCAGGATTTGGAAAAAACGTGTCCATGCTTTTATCTTCAGTAGACTGGACTACTGTAATGGTGTCTTTGCAGGTCTTACTAAAAAATCTATTAGAAAGCTGCAGCTGATTCAGAACGCTGCTGCTCGAGTCCTCACTAACACTAAGAAAGTGGATCACATCACTCCTGTTCTGAAGTCTTTACACTGGCTTCCTGTGTGTCAAAGAATAGATTTCAAAATACTGCTGCTGGTTTATAAAGCACTGAATGGTTTAGGCCCAAAATACATTTCTGACCTCCTGCTAAATTATGAACCATCCAGATCTCTCAGGTCTTCAGGGACTGGTCAGCTTTCTGTCCCCAGAGTCAGAACTAAACATGGAAAAGCAGCGTTTAGTTATTATGCTCCAAATATCTGGAACAAACTCCCAGAAAACTGCAGGTCTGCTGCAACTCTGACTACTTTTAAATCCAGGCTGAAGACTTTTCTTTTTGCCGCTGCTTTTAATTGAACTATTCACATCTTAAACTGCACTGTAACTTTTATCCATGTATTTTTTCTTTTAATGTTTCTTTTATTATCTTTTCTTTTTAATGACTGATTTTAAATGCCATTTTCTTAATGTCTATAATAAATTTGTTTTCAGTCCTTCCATGCTCGAGGGATGGCAAGGTTGATCAGTCAGTCAGTCAGTCCACCACTTTTATGCAGAGAATAGTTCAACAGCTGTTATCATGGGAATTTATAATAAGTCAATACATATAGGTTTCCTAAATGTTCTCTGACAGAAGGGTTTCACCTTGACCATTGTCAGGAAATTATCACATGGATGTTAGGCTTGTAATTACCATGCTATTATGGTAAGCCATTTGAGTATTTATTCCATATCCTTGATATCAGACGGCAGCTGCTCTTTAACTTGTTAGATATATGGTCAAACTAGTTTGGCACTCTGCTTTACTAGTTAAATAAAACATTATACTAGTCACTCTTTTTCAGCAACTAGTGGCACTTTTGTCTGACTAGTTAGCACATAAGCCTTACTAGTTATGCCAGGAACAGCACTAGTAGCACCAAAGTCCCAACTTGTAAGCTTTTTGATGAACTAGTGACCCTCTGACCGTACTAGTGACCCTAAAAGTCTTACAAGTTAACTAGTGCGCTGCAAAAGCAGGGTTCACTAGTAAGCATGTCAGAAAATTAGCTGATCAGAATTTGGCCGCTTTATGATGTCATAACGATGTCTTGGCTTGTGTAACCATTAGCCAATCACCTGAATCTCCTCCTAGAGCACCATTGTGTTCTTTTTAACCAAATATCTCTCAGAGGGGCGTGGAGAGGGGCTCCTTATTTTCAACCTGGCTGTATCTGACCATCACGCCATCCTCTTCACTGTTCCGGTCTCCCTGCCCAGGCAGCATCCTAAACGCACCATTATGTTTAGGAACATCAAGACTGAGTGCACCGGCCCTATCCGACTAGATAGCTACCCACATGGCCTCGGGTCCCTCCGACTCCACCGTGGACGGCCTGGTAGCCCACTACAACACTGCCCTATCCCTCAGTCTCAATTCTCTCGCCCCCATCAAAACCCAGACTGTTTCCTTCACTCGCCCTGCCCCCTGGTTCACCACCAAACTCCACCGCTTGAAGGCCTCTGGTCGCCAGCTGGAGAGGCTCTCCAAAAAAACTGGCCTCACGGCCCACCTCCTGGCCTTTCGTGACCATGTCAAAACTTATAAGGATGCTCTCTTTCCCCGCCAAGACTCACTACTACTCCCGTCTCATCGGTGCCCAGCAAAGCAACCCCAGAATACTGTTCTCCACCATCAAACGCCTACTCCGACCCCCAGCCCTCAGGGGCTCCCGATCTGTGCTCCAAATTCCTCGACTTCTTCGAGGCGAAAGTCGAGGCCATCCGTCAGCAGCTCCTGGCTCCTAGCCCTCCCCCTACCTGCAGCTCAGCCACCTGGTAACTCACCCCCAGCGCCACGCCTCTCCCACTCCAACCTCTCCTTCTCCCTTGTGGATGCTCTCCAAGTGGCCAAACTGGTCAGCTCGACCAAGACCTCCACCTGCTCCCTGGACCCCATGCCCACAGCCCTGGTCAAGGACTGCCTACCCACCCTCTGTCCCTACATGATGGTCATCATCAATGCTTCTCTGGCTCCTGGTATAGTCCCCACCAGCTTGAAAATGGCCTCAGTCACCCCTATACTCAAAAAACCTGGCCTGGACCCCGACGACCTGCAGAACCACCGGCCGATCTCCAACCTTCCCTTCCAAAGAAAAACTCTGGAAAGAGTGGTCGCCGGCCAACTCCATCTGTACATGAGCTCTATGAGCCCTTCCAATCCGGCTTCAGACAACACCACAGCACTGAGACCGCCTTCATCAAGATCACCAATGATTTCCTCATTGCTGTTGATTCTGGCTGCCTCAGCATACTCATCCTCCTGGACCTCTCTGCAGCATTTGCCACCATCTCTCACAACATCCTCCTCACCCGCCTCTCAGACCTCCTAGGTGTCACTGGCACAGCGCTGTCTTGGTTCACATCCTACCTCCATAACAGGAAACTGTTTGTCTCCATCAATGGCTCAAATTCACCCCCGGCCCCAGTCCACCACGGTGTACCCCAGGGTTCTGTGCTTGGCCCCCTCCTGTTCACCATTTACACCATTACATTTACATCATGGACTCAATTTCCACTGTTATGCTGATGATACCCAACTGTATCTCAGCACCACTCCATCCTCCCAGCTCCCCCCTCAGCCTCTCATCAACTGCCTGCATGACAAAGCATGGATGTCTTCCAACTATCTCAAACTAAACTAAAGCAGTAAAACAGAGCTCATGGTTGTGGCACCCAAGGCGCTGCTCCAGAAGGTTGGTGACTTCATCCTCGAGGTTGAAGGCTGCTACATCTCCCCATCTCCTGAAGCCCGCAACCTGGGTGTCATCCTCGACTCCACCCTTTCCTTCCACTCCCACGTCAAGTCTGTGACCAAATCGGCCTTTTTCCATCTAAGGAACATTGCCAGACTCCGACCGTCACTCTCAGAGTCGGTTGCCGAAACCCTAGTGCATGCGTTTGTCACCACCCGCTTGGACTACTGCAATGGTGGTTTGGGGTTCCCAACAAAACCCTGGACAGGCTCCAGTATGTCCAAAACTGTGCTGCTAGGGCACTCACACATACAAAGCCGTGGCAGCACATCACTCCCACCCTCATCCACTGGTTGCCGGTCAAGTCCTGCATATCATACAAAATCCTCCTCCTTACCTACAAGTCCCTCCATGCCCATGCCCCCCAGTACCTATCGGACATCCTTCGCCCACATGCCCCACCCCGGAACCTGCGGTCTTCAGACTCTGGCCTGCTTACCACCCCCAGCACCAAACTGCGAACCTTCGGGGACAGAGCCTTCAGTGTGGCAGAGAGTGAAGGCTCTCCCTGCGGAGATCCGGAACATCCCCACGCTTGACACCTTCAAAAGGGCCCTCAAGACCCATCTGTTTACTAAGGTCTTTGGCCCCTAATCTATTTGTTGTTTTGTCTGTCAGACTTGTTGTCTGACTGCCTTTTGTTTTGCCCTGTTCTTCTTTGTTAAGTGAACTTGGGTCTCATGAAAGGCGCTATATAAATCCAAGCTATTATTATTCATCTAAACAGACAGAGAATCAGCACTTTTGAAACAGGGCTGAAACAGAGGGGATTATGGGATGCTGCAATGATCTGTTTGGTGTTTCAGCCAATCAGAGACATGTTCTGTATATATCTGAGACCTATATATTGATGAAAAACAGTATAATAGGGGACCTTAAGACTGGCAGGACCCCCGGCAGAAGAGTAGTCGGCGGGGCCTCCAACGGCACAGGACATAGGGTTGGCAGGACCCCCGGCAGAAGAGTAGTTGGTGGGGCCTCCAACGGGACAGGACACAGGGTTGGCAGGACCCCCCGGCAGGAGAGTAGTCGGCGGGGGGCTTCCAACGGCACAGGACACAAGGTTGGCAGGACTCCCGGCAGAAGAGTAGTCGGCGGGGCCTCCAACGGCACAGGACATAGAGTTGGCAGGACCCCCGGCAGAAGAGTAGTCGGCGGGGCCTCCAACGGGACAGGACACAGGGTTGGCAGGACCCCCAGTAGGAGAGTAGTCGGCGGAACCCCCAACAGGACAGGACATAGGGTAGGCAGGACCCCTGGCAGACTCAGCCCTTTTGATGCTACAGGCGGAATGTCTTGGATACTCTCTGGAGTACATTTATACATGGAAAGGCGCCTCATCTAGACGGGGTAGAGAGGCTGCATTGAAGGAGGCACGTCAGGAGGTTGCTCGAAAGCCCTGGCTCTGGAGCTTGTTGCCCGAGTGGCTTAGGGTTTTCTCACATAGCCCTGAGTGCCAGTCTTCATGTTCTGACCCTTTCTTGGGGTCTGGTCTGGCGTTTGGAGGTCCACGAAGCCTCCAAAAGACTCATAAGAGACGCAAGGCCAGGGTTCCAGCCCCAGTTCCGGCTCCAGAACCGGCCTACAAGGCCATGGATCCGTGCACCAGTACAGGACCCCCGGCACCGGCTGCCGTGGGTCCATAATGGTCAGTTCGTTCTGCTACGAACTCAGGCACTTAGGGGGTAGGACCCAATTGCACGACCCGGGAGACCGATGTAAAGTATTGTAAGATACTTTATTTTTTTCCATGAATAGCAAAAATGAACAAAAAGGTAACCACCAAAACTCTAGTCGAGATGACAAAAAACAGAGAACAGAAAATGAAAGCGCTCACGTAGTGAGGAATCAAACACCTTTCAAGAGTACCAGGAGCATAGACCTTACCATGACAATAGACAAGACGAACTGAACACTGGGAGACAGGGGAATTTAAACACAGGGTAATAAGACACAGGTGGGAACAATCAGGGGCGGCTGACACTGATGAGCACAGAAGACACACAAGGAGTGACAGATGAAAACAATCAGGAAATTAGACACACCAGGGAAACTAACGACAGACATGAAAACACAGGGAAAAAAGACCAGACAATATACAGGGAGGAAACATGACAAGGAGAACGAAAAAACACCCACACCTAGACATAGAAACGTGACATGACATAATAATCCTGACAAATTAATCCTCTTCCTGCGTCTCTTTCCTGTATAAAGTCATTGCTTTTCTGTGTAACTTGTTCAGATCTTGGTACTATTTGCTAGAGCAGGACTCTGCCCTTTCCAGCTGGAAATAAGATTGATTCTGTTAAATGCTATAACTCTTTATTAAATAACACAACTTTGGTTTACGCTTGTATATTTGTTGTTTTCTTACCAGAAGGTGATTAAGAGTGGAATTTCCACCACAGCTGTTAGCTGTATTTCCAGGGAGTTGTATAAGACATGCATGGTCATGTTCCAAGATGAACCGTTATATCTCTGGTGATCCTTCAGTTAGTCATCAGATCAACATCTTAATTAGTCAAATACTCTCAGGTGCGCTCTAGGTAGCCCACCAAAATCCAACAGAGATTTATTTAACATTTACTCAGTAGCAGTCTAGCAATGTATTTCAGTTGGTAAACTGCTTTTACAAGTATTCTTCCAAGCAGAACCAAGACGTGAACTTGGTAAACAAATCGTCATCCTTGTGAGCATGTTAGCATTTAGCTAAAACTGCCTGCTTCACAGAGCTGCTTGTGTGACTTGAAACTTTTGTAAAGTCTTTATTGCACCTTTGTGAATACAGTTGATTTGTTTTTTAAATTAGCCTCTCAATTTCAATGCAAATCTAAAAAACACTTTATTCTGATATATGACCAGTCTTTAGCTTCTGATTCTGATATACTTATTCTTAATTTGCAGTTATTTCCTGATTTGTACAATACTTTGTCATTAATAACCTTAATGTTGTATTAAATTGACAGCACTTATTTTTAAGTCCTATGTCAAAGTTGAACTTGTTCTTAGTTTTGTTGGACTGAAAGTCTGGGCATTTTAGATTAAACTGAGTCAAAGAATAGTACCTATTCTAGTATTTTCAATTAAACCTGTGGTTGTCATTTATAAGTTACCTTCAGTCCTCCTGGCTGCGCTCAGGCTGTAGGGCAGGTGCAGTTAATAACTGTCTCCTCTTTTCTGTTTTTTAAATATGTTTTATTCTTTATTTAACTCTTCATGTTTGTATAGTCTAATCATAGCTTAACTATATATTTGCCACGTCTTCACCATCTTGTCCTTGGCCAATAAGAAGAAGGTAAGTAAAGAACATTAAAGTAATAATATTTGTTTAAAAAGTGAACACGGAAGGTCAGGTTGGTTCAGAGTGCAGTCCTAATGGTCGCTGATGGGCACCTGTCTGTCAGAATGAGAGGAGAGGATGCTTTACTGGCTGCAGAAGCTGATGGTGCTGTCTGAAGGAGCAGATGCCACAGCACATTGAGAGCCTCTCTCCTCTCCACAGCTCTGTTAAACCTGAAGGCAGGCTCAGTCTCCCCTTCTTCGGCACTCTGAGGGAGGAAGGAAGGGGCCGCTGCTGGCTGGAGATGACTGTCGGATCTCAACTGGAAGTGTGTCTGCAGCGGTGCTGTGTGTGTCAGCTGTGTGAGGGTGCCAGGCAACAGGAAGTGTCTGGCCAAAGTCACAGATGGTGTTCGGAGCCAGGGGTGCTTTGCAGTCGCCGAAGATCAAGAAACTCTAACGCGACTTTATTGTGATTAAAAGTACACACACATACACACACTTTTTATGCTGCAGTCGTAGCAAGGTCTCCCTTGCAAAAAGTTTCCAAACTCAGTTGAACCGACCCAATTAACTAAGGGTTCATTAAGATACTGATTTTGTCTTTTTATGCGTTTTTGGGGATTTTCTCTCTTACTTGAACCTTGCTTCTTTAAGCTGCACTCATCAGTATCCTTATTATATCAGTGTTTCAATGTGTGATGTGTAACTGCAGTTTTGGGGGGGGGGCAGAGAATTGATCTGTGAGGAGGGTTTTTCTCTGGAGTTGGTGGGGATTATTCATAGTGTAAGGTGCAATATTTTAATCACAGTTCTGAAAACATAGGTTGATCAGAAGAGCCCCTTTCAGATTGCATCTCCTCTGCTGTGTTCAAAAGGATGACGTGTGAATTCATGTTTCTAAAACAGTTGAAAGGATGAGAGCAAATGAAAAGCTTGTAATTCAGTGAGTGTTGACTTCCATGTCCTCTCGCAGTCGCCATGATCTCTGTGTCTGCAGGGGGGCTCTTTTCTCCTTATCACACTTGTGCTAGGGACAGAAAGTCAAGAGGGTTCAAAAGAGATGGTGGCACTTCATGCAAACCAATTATACACAGGCTCCGATCCTTCATTTCTGTGCTGGAGCTTTGAATGGCTTTGATATTCCATGATGAATTATCCCAACCAAATGAGAAGGCTAGGGACAGGGAGGGGGGGGGGGCGCTCACAAGAAAGTGAGAGAGCAAGAGAACGAAAGAGAAAATCCAGAAGGAATTCTTTGCCTTTACTCCCTCGGGCGTGCAGTGTTGGAGGAGTGCTGTACGTTTCTCTGGCAGGCCTATCTCCTCTCCTCCGCCCACGCAGGCTCTCAAACCAACGAATCCCAGCGGAGGGTTCCTCCATCCAGCCGGAGAGTGTTGCACACCTCCTCTTAGTTAAACAATGGCAAGCACTGCAAACGTGGATTGACAGAGACTGTGGAAATGTACTTTGTCTGAAATGTAAACAAGTCAAATCTAAGTATGTGAGTTCATTATAAAGGAAACACTTCTGTTTTTAACTCCACATGTCGCCTCTCATTGATTGATAAGTATTACTTTGATTACATTTCGAGTCACTACTAGACATAATTTCAACATGATGTATTTTCTTAAGCTTTAATGTATCCTGGGATCCCTCTGTCTTTGTACTGTATACCCCCGTGTACTGGAAGCAGCAAAGACATCATTACTCCAACAATGCGTATAAATCTGTACATGAAGTCCTCTAGAGACAGTTACCATCCCAACCACTGCCAGCAAACATCCTTTATGTCTGAATAATCTTGAAGAACTCCTGTTTAGCTGCATATCTCTTTACACACATACTGTATACTCTGATCACAACAGTAACTGCTTAAAGTAATGCTTTGTTTAAAGGTCCCATGTCATGGCCATTTCCACTGATCATAATTCCATTGTTGAGGTCTACTAAAATAGATTTATACTGTGCAATTTTCCAAACTCACATTGGTTTCTCAAGAACGTGTTTACAATTGCAATCTTATACGTAGTCTGGTAGAAGCGCACCGGTTGGCAGCAGAGAAACCATGTTTTGTTAAGTTGTTACCTGACTGGATTTTGGACTTCCTTTCGACATGTGATTCACGGCCTGCTAGCCCCAAGCATGCTAGCCCCCGCCTCCCAATTCCCAACCTGACGCCATATACGTCCCGGGGTGTTCCGTCTGGAGTCAACCCCTGCTTCAACCCATTTCCTGCTCCTGTCCAGGAGCCGTTCTTGGGTACTCGTCTGGCCTTTGGAGGTCCACAGAGCCTCCAAAAGGCTCCTAAGAGGAGGAGTCGCAGGTCCGGGCTAGCAGCCCGAACCCCAGAAGCCATGCTTTGGGTTCCAGTGCAGGCCCTAGCAGCCATGGTCCCGGCTCCAGTACCGGCCCACACAGCCATGGTTCTGTGCTCCAGTACCGGCCCACACAGCCATGGTACCGTGCTCCAGTACCATCCCACACAGCCATGGTTCCGTGTTCCGGTTCCGTGCCCAGCAGCCATGGTGCCTGCTCCAGTACCGGCCCACAAAGCCATGGTTCCAGCCCCAGGTCTGGTCCCAGCAGCCATGGTTCCAGCCCCAGTTCTGACCCGAGCAGCCATGGGTCCGGCCCCAGTTCTGGCCCCAGCAGCCATGGTTCCGGCTCCAGAACCGGCCCACAAAGCCATGGATCCGTGCACCAGTACCGGCCCACACAGCTATGCTTCCGTGGCTTACACAGCCAGGGTCCAGGCTTCTGTTCCGTGCCCAACAGCCATGGTTCCGGCTCCAGAACCGGCCCCAGCAGCCATGGTTTCGGCTCCAGTACTGGCTCTCCGGCCGACGCCAGCTCCACGTGTCCTGTCGGCGTACCCGCCGACTCCAGCCCCTCGTCTCCTGTTGGCTCTCCGACCGACGCCAGCTCCCCATGTCCTGTCGGCGTACCGGCCGACGCCAGCTCCCCGTGTTCTTTCGGCATTCCGACCGACTCCAGCCCCCCGTGTTCTGTCGGTGGACCGACCGCCTCAAGTCTCCTCTCGAGTTACCTCTCGAGTCCCCTCTTGAGTCTCCGTTTTAGTCACCTCTCGAGCCCCCTCTTGAGTCCCCTCTCGAGCCCCCTCTCGTGTCCCCTCTCGAGTTCCATCTCGAGTCCCCTCTCCAGTCCCTACTCAAGTGCCGTTGGAGGTTCCGCTGGGGTTCCTGCCAACTCCATGTCCTGTCCCGTTGGGGGTCCCACCGACTACTCTTCTGCCCGGGGTCCTGCCAACCCTATGTCCTGTCCCGTTGGAGATTCCGCTGGGGGTCCTGCCAACTCCATGTCCTGTCCCGTTGGGAGTCTCGCCGACTACTCTTCTGCTGGGGGTCCTGCCAACCCTATGTCCTGTGCCGTTGGAGGTCCCGCCAACTACTCTCCTGCCGGGGGTCCTGCTAACCCTGTATCCTGTCCCGTTGGGGGTCCCGCCGACTGCTCTCCTGCCGGGGGTCCTGCCAACCCTGTGTCCTGTGCCGTTGGAGACCCCGCCGACTACTCTTCTGCCGGAGGTCCTGCCAACTCCGTGTCCTGTCCCGTTGGGGTTCCCGTCGACTACTCTTCTGCTGGGGGTCCTGCCAACCCTATGTCCTGTGCCGTTGGAGGTCCCGCCGACTACTCTCCTGCCGGGGGTCCTGCTAACCCTGTATCCTGTCCCGTTGGGGGTCCCGTCGACTGCTCTCCTGCCGGGGGTCCTGCCAACCCTGTGTCCTGTGCCGTTGGAGACCCCGCCGACTACTCTTCTGCCGGAGGTCCTGCCAACTCCGTGTCCTGTCCCGTTGGGGTTCCCGCCGACTACTCTTCTGCCGGGGGTCCTGCCAACCTCATGTCCTGTTCCGTTGGGGGTTCCGTTGGGAGTCCTGCCAACTTCATGTCCTGTCCCGTAGGGGGTCCCGCCGACTACTCTTCTGCCAGGGGTCCTGCCAACCCTGTGTCCTGTGCCGTTGGAGGCCCCGCCGACTACTCCTCTGCCGGGGGTCCTGCCAACCCCATATCCTGTCCTGTCCCGTTGGGGGTCCCACCGACGCCTGCTCCGCCGGGTTTCCTGCCAACGCCGTGTCCTGTCCTTTTTCAGGTCCCATCGACACCAGCCCTTGCTCCGTCGTGGGTTCCACTGACACCAGCCCAGGTTCCGTCCAGGGTCTCGTCTACGTCTGACCCGCCAGGGGTTCCACCAGCTCCTGCCCGTCCTCGAGCCCGGCCCCCTGACTTTCCCGGCCGCGGTCCTCGCCCTCGGGCACGGCCCCTTGACTTTCCCGGCCGCGGTCCTTGCCCTCGGGCCCGGCCACCTGACTATTCCAACCGCAACCGGGTAGGGTTCTGTTTCTTACGCTTTAGCTTTGTAACGCCCATCTACCATATCACCTGAATCTCCAACTAGAGGGGGCGTGATCAGCAGCAGCTCATTAGCATTTCAAGCTACAAAATCAGCACTTTGAAACAGAGGGTTAGGGTTAAATGTGTAACAAGTAAGAGATACAGGTGCGGCCAGGCTGGCATTTTCCTTCCCTTTGTCTTTATGCTAAGCTAAGCTAATCACCCTCCATTTAAGCCTACATTTAAGTTACCTTCCTAAATTCTTAACACAGCAACAAACCTACATCACTCAGTTCCCAAATGGGTTATATTTAGCTCTAATACACTTTTTTCATGGAATACCGGCTCTATATTTCAAATTGCAAAATAACGTTTTCCGAATATATAGATATTAAAAATACAGCAAACCCAACTGAAAATCAAGTAATTTGTTAAAAAAATAAATGCACGTTTTCAGTACAAGAAGGACTGCAAAAACAATGTTTCATAGGGGATTATTCTTTTTATATAATTCAATTCCCTTTCACTGTAAACCCCTACCACTTTTTTGGTGGAATTACGACTTAACAGTATTATACTATTAGCCACACTGTCCCATGTGTTGTTATCCCATGTTTATCAGGTATTACTTTTCCTTAAGTCAAATCAAATCAAGTTTTATTCATATAGCACATTTCTAAACGATTTTTGGTCGAGCCAAAGTGCTGTACATATAATAAAAATAGCCTACAGTAGCGACACTTTACAGCAAATACAACAGCACAGATTGTTCAGAATATCAGTATGAGAAAAACGACACCCTCTATCCTTAGACCCTCACATCGTACAAGGAAAAACTTCCAGAGAAAAACCCACAGTTTAAAGGGGAAAAAATGGGAGAAACCTCAGGGAGAGCAACAGAGGAGGGATCCCTCTCCCAGGACGGACAGACGTGCAATAGATGCCGTGTGTAAATCGAAGAGATAATACATTTTACAGCATATAGACCAAATGTTAGGAAACGCATGTGTCTGTAATAAGAAGATGAATCCACGAGGATGTCAGCTACAATCCTGTGGAAGCCATCAGGGAAGCAGCATGACGAGACCCAAGGCAGGACCGCAGAGACAGGTTCAGCCACGACCCGAAGTCCACGACTTAATCCAGAACTCAGGATAGAGGATCCAAGACACAGGACTACAGCAAGAGTATCAGCCTTGACTCCAGATCCCGGCGTAGATATAGATACAAAACAAGAAAAAAGATTTGGCTGGGTTAATCGGAACAAGATAATACACAGACACAGACAGAGAGGGAAAAGGTCATTGGATAAAAGTTATTCTTGATAACCCTCAATTAAATTAAATTCAAACCCTTTATTTATCCAGGTAAAATCCCATTGAGATCAATGATCTATTTTTCAAGGGAGAAACGAGAAACAGGACTTATTTCTGTAAAAGAAACCTAGCTTAACCCTCAGCTTTTTAAGCAGGTTATTTACATGAAATTTAAAAGTGAGACAATCATCAAGCCAGATACCCAGGTATTTGTAACAGGTAACCACTTCAAGTTGTATTCCTTGCGTAGTTATAATATCCAAAGCAGTCTCCGGTGTATTTTTAGCTTTAGCTTTAGAAAAGAGCATTACCTTGGTTTTATCCACATTTAAAAGAAGCTTAAGCACAGAGAGCTGAGCCTGAATAATGTTAAAAACAGCCTGTAATTTAACAACAGCCTCGTTAATCGAGGGACCTGCACAGTACATAACGGTATCGTCCGCATAAAAATGTAAGGTTGCTCCTTCGACATTTTCACCTAAACTATTAATATAGATAGAGAATAATAGCGGACCTAAAACTGAACCTTGTGGTACACCATTAGTGATGTTTAACAACTCAGAAGACAGCCCATCAAACTGAACACATTGGGACCTTTCAGAAAGGTAGTTCACAAACCACCCCACTGCATGGCTGGATATGCCAATACTGACCAGCCTCTGCTTCAAAATGCGATGATCGACGTTATCAAAAGCTTTGGATAGGTCAACAAATAGAGCTGCACAACTCTGCTTATCTAAAATACTCGTAATATCATTTACCACTTTCATTGTGGCAGTGATGGTGCTATGTTGCTTTCTGAAGCCTGACTGATGTTTAGACAGGATGTCATTTGTACATAAAAACTCCTTTACTTGTTCACTCACTAGGCGTTCAAGAACCTTAGCCAGAACTGACAATTTAGAGATGGGTCTATAATTGTTTAATAAGGTGGCCTCCCCTCCTTTTAGTAGTGGCAGGACGCTGACTTCCATACTTTTGGGATTTTGTTCGTGCTGAGAGAGAGGTTAAAAAGAGTAGTAAGAGGTGGAGCAATAAAATCTGCAGCTATCTTTAAAAAGAAAGGTTCTACGTTGTCCGGACCAGCCGGCTTTTTAGGATCTAGCTTGGTTAAGACTTCACGAACAACATCAACAGTAAAAGGAGTAAAACTGAAAGGGTTTTCCAGACCACATTGTTCTGAGTCACCGACTGTGGTGTTCACAGAAGCAGAATTAGAAACAGAATGAAACAGAGACCCACAGGACACAAAATGCTCATTAAAACAATTTAACATGGTAACCCTATCCGACATAGTGCCATATGCTGTTGTAAGGCACGGAGGTAGCTCATTACGGATATCACCGGTGGATATCGATTTTATGGCATTGCAGAATTGTCTAGGGTTATTCAGGTTCTTTGTGGTAACTGACAGATAATACTTAGATTTAGCACTTTTGACATGTGAAGTGAAGCTATTCCTTAGCTGCCTAAAACACAGCCATTCTACCTCTGAGCCTGATTTCCTAGCCTTTGCCCAGGCCTCGTTTCTCTCATGTAGGAGACTAGATAATTCAGCAGAAAACCAAGGATTGTCTCGTCCCTTCACTCTAAATGTACGCAGGGGTGCATGTCTATCTATAATTTCCATAAAACCAAGATAAAAATAAGACCATGCAGTCTCAACATCAGCACACAAATTGATTTTTCCCCAATCAAACCCAAACAGATCATGTACAAAACCCTGCTCCACAACATGTTTTATGTCTCTCTTGATGATAATACGAGGTTTAACTTTTGGACTTGTGTGTCCCTAATTGTGGCTACAACACAGTGGTCACTCAGATCATTCGCAAATACTCCCACAGCTGAGTATTTATAGGGAATATTAGTTAGAATGAGATCAATTAGGGAGGATTTATTTGGGGACTTAATATTAGGGCGAGTAGGACTGTCAACAATCTGAGTAACATTTAAAGAGATACAAAGGTTTTTAAAATCCTCTGACACTGCAGTTAACCAGTCCCAGTTAAAATCTCCAAGTAGCACTATTTCCTTGTAGTCTAGTTGGGATAAAAGATTTGCTAGCGAAGACAAGAAGTCTTTGACAGCTGAGGGGGGTCTGTAACAGCCCACGACCATGACCTGTTGACCCTTTGCCACTTCTATATTTAAGGCTAAAATTCAAATTGCTTACTGATAGATTTGGAAACTAATGTGGATACACTGAATTTATTGTTAACATAAATGGCAACGCCACCACCTTTATTAGGCCGGTCGGAACGATACACATTATAACCATTTAAGGCAATATCAGAGGCCAAAATAGATTTATTTAGCCATGTTTCTGATAAAACAATGACGTCAGCGTCAGTCGAGCTCGCCCAAGTATGGCCAAAATCTAGTTTACCGAACAGACTGAGCACATTCAAGTGGATGAAACCCAACCCAGACCTAGCTTTAAAATCAGCAGGAGTAGCGATCTCACTACTACTACTGGGCGGACCAGGGTTAGGTTGTACATTTCCTGACAGTAATAACAACAACAAAAAACAGGCATCTTTTCCTCTTAAGCGACACACATACATTGTCAATAGGCGCATTTACACCGCAGTACTTTTCCCACAAAGGTTCATGAGAACTTAGTTCATGCGAACTCTTTAGTTCTCATGAACTAAGTACAGATCGCGTTCACACCGGAAAAAGTCCCTGGGGGTGGATTAGGCAAATGAAGCCGCTGACGTCACTTCTTCTTCTTCTGCTTTGGGTTTACTGGCAGGCTACAAACAACTTCACGGCGTATACTGCCGCCCAAAGTCCCCGGCCGGAAGTCCCCGGAGTTGGGGACTGGCTTCAGTAGAAGCTGCTGGAACTCCCAGCAGCTTCTACTGAAGCCTTCCGAGTAAATCGCCAGAACGCCGACACCTCCTCATCTCCACCGCTCCCATGTTTTATTTTGTGTTGCCATACGTTAGTCTCTCTGCGTTTCTGCGCTGGGCTAATGCTAATGCTACTAATGCTAATGCGAGGATAATAAAATGGCGGCTTCACAAAACATTTTGGGAGTTTTACGGGGCGTGGTTTGCAATCCGCCCAGCCAATCAGAAATATAGCTCTTTTCTCACAAAAGAGCCGCTCGAAAGTCCCTGCTCTCTAGCAGGGACTTTCGAGGGGGTAAAAAGGTTCACATTAACTAATTTTAGTACCGGCTCTTTTTGGTGTGAACGCGATAAAAGAGTTCTCATGAACTAAGTTCGCATGAACCTTTCTGGGAAAAGTACCGCAGTGTGAATGCGCCTATCTACTTTAGAGTCACCGGAAAAGTCTGCTAGAGTGTGATTAGAGCTTAAGAAGCAGTCCTGAAGAACCATCATCGCAGGAAAACAAAAAAGACAAACATATTTTGTCGAGCAGATTGACTGTGACAAGGCAACCGGTAATTGTTTGTGTAACACAGGGGTGGCCAACCTGTCAGAGGTTAAGAGCCACATTTTTTCTATGTTACAGCAAAGAGCCACATCAAACACACGGTCACTGATACCGCTTGTTTCAGTTTTTTTTTTCTGGAGACAAGATTTCAACCATTTTTGTGGCATTGGGATAAATATTAAATCCTCTGGAGCAGAGAGAGGAGCTGTGGATTATTGATTAATGCATCAGCGTTTCTTAGGGTCAAAAACACTAAACTCACAACTTCAAATGAAAGCGTTTAGTTTATTTAATAACAGAGCACATATTCAATGTGAAAAGTGACAGTAGTTATAGATTATTTGCAATTTGGTGCTATATATATTTAAAATATATAGCACCAAATATTTTAATAGTTTAAAATATTTTTTAAACACCTTGAATTTCAGGGGGGGCGCGGGGCTCCGTTGGCGGGGCGCAGCGCCCCTCCAACACAATGGTAGGGGAAACACTGGATAGTGTTTAATCAACGATAGGTTCCCCCCCCCCCTCAAAGGTGATTAGTTCATTGCATCGCAGGTATTATTGTGATTGGCTCTTGGGCCACATCAAAATTAGACGCGCTGTCATCCTCTCCTACTGACACCTGACACCACACATACACACGTAGGGAGAGCCGGGACGAAAGTAACACGGGACGAAAGTAACGGAGCGATTTTATCCGAGCCCAAACAACTTTGACCGGCCAAATTACGTCAGAATGATCAGCATTCAATACTTAACAGACTAAATATCAGGTTTAACTGTCAGGAGTAGCTAGTGTTGTCACGATACCAACATTTTGGTTTCATACCAAGTCAAGAATTGCGATTCCGATTCTTTTTCGATACTTTTCTTAAAAAAAGGGAAACAGTCTTAAATGTAATTATTGTGCTTTATTTCACACTATAACATAAACCAGAACCAGAACACAAACTTTTAAACAATGAGAACAATAAATAAAATAAATGACAAGAATTAGTGTTAAATAAAATTAAAACATTTCTGACAGACAGGCCTCGTGGTGTCCGTAGGCTTGCCCTCACTGTCAGAGATATAGCTCAAATACTTCCACATTTCGCTTCTAGCGTCTTTTTTGTCAACAAGCCAAGGCGCAGCGGCAGTTGCACTCCCACTCGCAGCCATGCTTCTCGTTTTCTCACATGCTCTGGCAGCTAGCGCGTGCACGAGAGAGGGGAGGGACCTAGAGCGTGCACGAGAGAGGGGAGGCACTTAGAGCGTGCTTGAGTGAGGCGGGACTGCAGGCACGGCTGCAGTGCAGGGAGTGGAAGCAGAGCGCTGAACACACACGGCTCTTATTAAAACGGCGCTTTCTCACCGGAGTACTTTCCCCCGTCATTCTTAAAGTACCGATACTAATGAAACGGAGGAATTGTAACGTTTTTAACGGCAGGGTATCGCGGTACCTTTCAAGTATCGGTAGACCGTGCAACACTAGTCAGGAGTCAGTGTCTCTCCCCCAAACTCACACATATACAATTCGATATGAACTGAAGAGCCGCATGAAACTAGGCAAAGAGCCGCATGCGGCTCGAGAGCCGCGGGTTGGCCACCCCTGGTGTAACATATCCGAACCTTTGCAGGGGATGCCCACTGCGGGTGGCAGAACAGACCTGAATCCAGTAGACTCCTTAGAATGACTAGAGATCTTCTCATAGTCCAAAATAGTTAATAGGCACAGCAGAATCCCGATATGGGCCATTTTCCCAGACCAGCACACAGAATCCGCGATGTTCCTGGAAAAAAATCAGCACAGCAGCAAAGGACAGACGAAAGCAGCAGCGTGGTATCTCCGGGGTGAAAGCAGGCCTCTGCAACAGCAGAACCAGGACAGGTGGAAAGCAGGCCCCAGCCTCTAGAAAGATCTCATCAACTTCCCCACTCAATCTATCAAGAACCGAGCAGTTCTATTAGAAGTCCAAGGTAAGGGCAAAGGCCGGCGCATACTGCTCATGGAATCCCTCACCATATGAACTCTGACCCCTCAAGTGTACAAGTGAAGAGACACCATGTGTCAGCTCCTTTTTAGAATAGTATTTATTCTCTTCTCTGAGAAACAAGGGTATGAAAAGAACAGCCAGAAACAGAGGAAGAGAGGCACAACGTCACTACGTAAATGCACTCTCCTAAATATTAAACGAGTAAGAGGTGAAGAAACACAAAGCCAGAAATTGAAAAGAAAAGGCACCATCATGCTTCCCCTTAGAATAGGGTGGAAATTATGAATATCCAAATTATGAAGAGGGGACATGGGATACTAGTGAAGAGGGACAACAGTGAAAAAGCCCAACGTATCCAACGTACTAGCACTCTCCAAAGAGACAGAAAGTCAAAGTATACGCCGAGAGGCACAACGTGACTACGTAAATGCACTCTCCCGTATAAATTAGTTCAAGGGAAAGCGGGTGAAAAACTAAACTAATCAAAAGAAGGAAGTAGAGAAGCCTAAATGCCCTCTCCTAGATTCAGGTAAAGGAAAGAACTGGGGAACAAACTAATACAGGAGGAAAGGCCCAACGAGTCAACGTCAACACACTCTCCTAGAATACTTCAAGGTAAACGGGGGTAGGAAGAATATAGTAAGAAACCGAGCTGAAAAGGCGTCCAAGACGTCCTCTAGTCTAGGGTGAAAATGTAGGATAAGAAACCGAGATAGAGAGCACAACAACCTATCTCTTCGTCAGATGCACTCCCCCGCGTGAAAGTAATATCAGAGAATTCTCAAAAGTGAGGGAGGAACTTTATTTGTCAAAAAGCTGAAAAACACCAGATAAGATTTATGCTCAAGAACTTTGGTTCTTTTAAAAACAGGTACATATTTTCCAATATGATGTTTTTGAGCTTGTTGGCTGACAACCCTAATACTTAAAATTCATGACTTCAGTACCTAGTTAAGGTGTTTAAGTACCAGGGGGTCTTCAGTGCCAAAATCAGAAGAATAATCAATAGTTTTTTATTTGTATGACACGTAAAAAAACCACAAGTGGATATATTAAGTAATGAGGTAGCAGCAGGAGACCACATGAATAGTGTGTTAAAGTGTTTGTTTTGAAATAACTTCCGACAGTTTCACCCCGCTCCTCACTCCAATGATAATTTGACCATTTAGTCAGGCAAAAAACAAAAAGCATTGCAGGCGCTTTTCCATCTATTGATTTAAAAAAGAGAAACAATTTTATAGCTTTTCCGTTTACTCGTTCAAGAAAGAAAAACAATTTAAACGAAGGTACACAGACTTTTGACTCAGTTATTAAGATTTCTACTGAGATCTGTTTGATGTAAACCTTCCCATGAATTGCACTGTGGAACATTTCTACAGCCGGTAAACGTGTTAGCTTGAAGAAAAGTCTTTGTGATAAAGGCTTAAGTTGAAACAACTCCTCGGCTGCATTGAGGGGGGGTGCTTCGTAGATTCTGGCTGATGTCTTTGCAAATGTGATTTATGCTCACGGCACAGCGAGGAGCTGAAATCTTTAATTACCGTGCATATCACTGGCCACTGTAATTCATCAGTACCCAACCACAGGAACCTCATTTCCACACTCATTTAATGAATAATTGCCTTCTTGGGAAACCTGCCTCCTCGAGTATAATGGCAAAGGACTCTGAGGATAAGGCCACTAAGGTGGAGCGTCTCTCACACGTTCAGCGGGACCACCGACTGCTACTTGTTTTAAATAAAATGCGTGACGGCGCCAGGACGATGACCTGGCTTTAATTGCATTGATGTTCACATCTTCATACTGCAGGGAATTCAGTTATTGTAGAACAGGTTGTCTGGGATCTGCAGAACTTTATCTTCCGGTTCAGACGCTGGAGGAGAAAGTGTCAGGGTTGGGGAAAAATAGGACCCAAATGCAGAATGAGGAGGGAAGCAGGTTTCAAAATGGAACAAAAGGCAAGCTTTATTCACAAAAGCTGAAAAAAACAAGAATCCATGAACAGGTACAAGGCACGAGGTAGCATCCAAACAAAAAGGGACTGTGACCAACATGAAGGGAGACATGAACGACAAATAATGAACCAACACTGAACACAGGAAGAGACAAGACTAAATACAGGGAGGGGTAATCACGAGACGAGAAACAGCCGGGCAGGGAAGGAGAAACACAAGGGCAACAGGTGAACACAATCAGACAATCAGACACTCCAGGGAAACTAAGGACAGGGAGGAAGACAAGACACAGGGAGAACAGAATTGCAAAATAAAACCATGACAAGACAGACCAAACAAAACCGTGACATAAAACTAAGATTGTGACGCGAAGGAGGCGCATTGATCGCCTGCGTTCATTTGTACTCAGCTTGAGAGGGGGCACTGACCACCAGAGCCGGCCCGACCCATTAAGCAACATAAGCGGCCGCTTAGGGCCCCGCAGGCACTAAGGGCCCCCTAGCAAAAAACAGAGGCAAGGCACCAGACCAACCAGAGAGTTGAATGGAAATAAACATCTGTCTTATTGGCTGACAGGTACCTATCCTGTGACAATGTTTAAAATAAACTGTCAGTCTCAGACTCAGAGTTTTTGAAGATGGACAGGGAAAAAGACGACAATTCTCAAGTGGTGGTTCACACAACAACCCCAGAGCCAACACTTGAGCCAGGAGAAATTACAGCTAAGTTGACGTTACTTTGAATCGTGGAGGTAAGCTAAAATGTTTACAGTTCTGTTTCATATGGGTGCTGAGAGATGTATCCATAGATCTCTTAATTTTGCTCTCAATGTGCACCAGATTGATGTTTTTAACTTCAATATTTCAAAAAAAATCTTCCCGGGGGAACATGCCCCCGGACCCCCCCCTAGAGGAGGGGATGACCCCCCTAGAGGAGGGGATGACCCCCCTAGAGGATGCATATTGAAGACATGAGAAATGGGACGACCCGACAAGCTACTAGAACCTTGAGAATAGGATGGTTGTTACGATCCGTATGAGTTTTCCATGTTGTATTTTCTATCTCAAGATCTGTCTTTGTTATCCTGTTTTATTTTTGAAAAGTGTTCACCCCCCTGTTATGTCTGTTGTTACTTCCTTTCTCTGTATTTCCTCCTGTTGATTACTACTTGTGTCACCTGGTGAACACAAGTAGTGTCCTTTCCTTGTGATTAGTCTGGTGTGCATTTAACATTAGAGGCCTATACTACGATGCCGGATTTTTGTTTAGCGAGGTAACTTCAGGGTTAACTCTGGGTTTCCGGTCCTACGACGCTGGTTCACTTCTTTGCGGGATAGATCTCCGCGGTAACTTATGCTGAACGGCCAGTGGCGTTTTTATATGTACAAAAGTGGTGGGGCACAAAAAACGTAGATGTCTATATATAAGCTTCTGCAGTGAGGTTCATGGCTGGCACTGACACAGACTCTTCAGGTTTACAAATATTATATTTTGACCTAAATCAAAATATATTATTTTCAAAAGCTTTTTTTTCTGATGCTTCAATTAATTTTAAACAGACAGTTCAACAAACGGATCCTCAAACAATTTAATTTTATCATTTAAATATTGAATTGTTCTCTCTTAGTAAGATCCCATTTTCAATAAAATTGCGGTCTTACCTTGACTTGAAGATGAAGTCCATTTGCCTATCCTTCTGGACACAAATCTCTATTACTTTTTTGTAAAAGTCCTCCTTATCTTCTTGTAGTTTCAAAAGCCTATCATAAATCTAATCCATAGATTTATGATTAGAAAATGATAAAAGTAGGGTAGACATGTGGATATTATCCGGCTGAACAAAACGTGCATTTATCTAACAGGTACGTTTCCCACAGATCTTATTTTGAGCTATTTTCTAAAATCCCATGGAGAAATATCATGGCTTTTTTGTGGAGGGAAGCCATGTGCAGCTTACTTCCTGGTTTTAGGACGCGTCTCTCTCCTCCTTTTCACACACACCACACTTTTCGCGGCACACGTACTTACAGCCAATCAGCTCTAAATTATGTGAGATGACGTATGGTGGGGATGGCAGCTCTATGCCCCTATGGTCATTATTTGTTTGCCACACACATTAAATAGAACAATACTCTGAGCATGCGCAGTGTAGTTTTTATAGTCACCGTTCACTTAGACAGTGAGAGGGAGGGGCATGATTGGGTTTTGTCCCACATGGCTCTAAACAGCTCAATAGGCACACACTGTAGACACTAATTAGAAGAACACAGACTAAAACAGCAATGTACAGACGAATCAGATGATTAACCATGATCATGATTTTTGCATTTTTTTGTAATCATTATTTGTAATACTTTCTGCTGACACTAGGTGGGGCTGTGCCCTGCCCCTAATGACCAGTCGCCACTGTGAACGGCTAGCCTGCTCCGGAGCAGGTTAGGTTCCAGGCAAAAATCTCCAACTGTGTGAACGTGAACATTAATAGAATATCACCTCCCATCTTCAGAGCAATCTGACTATTATAACATTAGCATTAAGAAAGCTTACTTAAATATCTGCCACAACATAAGTAACCGGATCAAAGTAACAGTACGTACAGTCCGCGGCACTGAGTGCAGACATCGATGTGTCCCATTATCATTCATATCACATCATATCACATCATAATGTATCATAGGCTATATTTCCTTATCTGAGTCAGCTGAGCCGTATCTGGCCGTGCAACACTCACAGTGTCACATACTGTATGCAGAAGTATTATTTTAAGCAACACATTAAGTTGACGAAACACTCAAATGTAATTAAAGTCAGATCCAGTCGTGTCTTAGACGGGGCAGTGATATCAAACACTTTTTATTTTACCAGCTGTATTCACCTTGCAGGTGCGGCTTTTATCCTGGATAAAGTGTTTAAGTCATGGATGTTTAAAGTTTAACTTCATCATATGTCTAATATTATAGTTTACTTTTCATTCAGGAAGTATGACGCTGTGCTGTCAGTATGCTTGTCCATGTTTGCGATTGGTCAAATATTGCTAACCCCACTCCTTTCCTGTGAACGCACACTCAGCCTGGCTTGAGTTACCATGTCTTCAGTAGACTCGACTACTGCAATGGTGTCTTCACAGGTCTCACTAAAAAATCTATTCGGAAGCTGCAGCTGATTCAGAACGCTGCTGCTCGAGTCCTCACTAACACTAAGAAAGTGGATCACATCACTCCTGTTCTGAAGTCTTTACACTGGCTTCCTGTGTGTCAAAGAATAGATTTCAAATACTGCTGCTGGTTTATAAAGCTTTGAATGGTTTAGGCCCAAAATACATTTCTGATCTACTGCTAAATTATGAACCATCCAGATCTCTCAGGTCTTCAGGGACTGGTCAGCTTTCTGTCCCCAGAGTCAGAACTAAACATGGTAAAGCAGCATTCAGTTATTATGCTCCAAATATCTGGAACAAACTCCCAGAAACCTGCAGGTCCGCTGCAACTCTGACTACTTTTAAATCCAGGCTGAAGACTTTCTTTTTGTCGCTGCTTTTAATTGAATTATTCATATCTTAGACTGCACTGTAACTTTTATCCATGTATTTTTTCTTTTAATGTTTATTTTATTAGCTTTTCTTTTTAATGACTGATTTTAAATGCCATGTTCTTAATGTCTTTCATTTGTTGTAAAGCACTTTGAATTGCCTTGTGTTGAAAAGTGCTCTATAAATAAACTTGCCTTGCCTTGCCTTGCCTTGCCTTGCCTTGATAACCAGCGTCGTAGGACCGCTTAGCGAGATCGCGTTTGTTAGGGTTAGTTAAGCCAGATAACTCAAACATATCCAGGGTATGTTGAACTGGATTTGTAGTACAGGCCTCTGGTTTTTCTTTAAGTTGTGGTCAGATTATTGATGTTGAAAGTTTATTTAGAGAAAGTTTTGGTGTTTTGCCTTGTTTTGCCCAGCTCTGGGACATCTGTGTCAATCGACAATAAAGAAATTGTATTTAGAGTAAAACTGTCTTCTGCACTTGGTCCCATCTACTCTGCTCTCCAGCCTTGACACCAGTGAGTTGTTAAGAGTTCCCAGCCAGATGGTATAGTCAAGCTTTGGCATATTTCATGAATGTCTGCCTTGAGCTCTTTATAAGAAGCTTTACTATAGATCATATGGATGAGTTTTATCATGTGCATGGCAGGTATTAGTTAGGTCAAACTTTCCAAAAACGATATTTACATTTTTTTTCTCATAATTATACTTCTATCCCTGTGTAAATATTTCACAAACTCCGATTTTTAGTATGACTCAGATGGCTGTTGGGTAAGACAGAACAAACTGCTTTTTTGTTTTTTTAACAGCATAATATTGAATGACATGTTCTCAGTCAGGAACGACCGATCAGCTTTTTACTCTAGCAAGGATCCTGGAGGGGGCTACGGAGTACGCTTATCTGGTCTACATGTGTTTTGTAGACTTGGAGAAGGCGTATGACCGAGTTCCCAGGGAGTTACTGTGGGAGGTGCTGCGGGAGTATGGGGTGAGGGGGTCTCTACTCAGGGCCATCCAATCTCTGTACTCCCAAAGCGAGAGCTGTGTCCGGGTCCTCGGCAGTAAGTCGGACCCATTTCCGGTGAGGGTTGGCCTCCGCCAGGGCTGTGCTTTGTCACCAATCCTGTTTGTAATATACATGGATCGGATTTCGAGGCGTAGTCATGGGGGAGGGGGTCTGCAGTTTGGTGGACTAAGGATTGCACCACTGCTTTTTGCAGATGATGTGGTTCTAATGGCTTCATCGGTCTGCGACCTTCAGCACTCACTGGATCGGTTCGCAACCGAGTGTGAAGCGGCTGGGATGAGGATCAGCACCTTCAAATCTGAGGCCATGGTTCTCAGCAGGAAACCGATGGACTGTCCACTCCAAGTAGGGAATGAGTCCTTACCCCAAGTGAAGGAGTTCAAGTATCTCGGGGTCTTGTTCTCGAGTGAGGGAACAATGGAGCGTGAGATGGGCCGGAGAATCGGAGCAGCGGAAGCGGTACTGCAGTCGCTTTACCGCACCGTTGTGACGAAAAGGGAGCTGAGCCAGAAGGCAAAGCTCTCTGTCTACCGGGCCATTTTCGTTCCTACCCTCACCTATGGTCATGAAGGATGGGTCATGACCGAATGAACGTGATCGCGGATACAAGCGGCCGAGATGGGTTTTCTCCGCAGGGTGGCTGGTGTCTCCTTTAGGGATAAGGTGAGAAGTTCGGTCATCCGGGAGGGACTCGGTGTTGAGCCGCTCCTCCTTCGCGTCGAAAGGAGCCAGTTGAGGTGGTTCGGGCACCTAGTTAGGATGCCACCTGGGCGCCTCCCTAGGGAGGTGTTCCAGGCACGTCCAGCTGGGAAGAGACCAAGGGGTAGACCTAGGACCAGGTGGAGGGATTATATCTCTTCGCTGGCCTGGGAGCACCTTGGGATCCCCCAGTCAGAGCTGGTTGATGTCGCCAGGGAAAAGAAAGTTTGGGGCTCTCTGCTGAAACTGCTACCCCCGTGACCCGATCACAGATAAGCGGGAGAAGATGGATGGATGGATGGATGGAGCGATGTTCTCAGTCCAGAAAACTCACTGCGATGTTAATCTGTGCAGGAACGTTTAAAGTGTGATTACTGTTTACAGCATCACATCTATTCCTTTACCTACAGAGACCCTAAAACATAAAATCCAATCCCTTCTCTATTGATTCAACTCACCATGTTAAGTCTACTTTCCTTCAATAAAAGAGAGGAATCCAAAGAAAAGCTGGTACGATAGCACTGACCTTCACTCGCTCTGAAAGCACCAGAACCTGGAGCAGCAGACTCGTATCCAATCAATTATTCGGTGGCTTAATTGATTTGCAAAGGTAATCATTGGGCACATCCAGCAGGGCAGAGTACTTGATGTTTTAATAAATGGTTTTACAGCAGAACTGGACGACCGGATCGATTCAAGCCTCTGCAACCTTGATTACAGCACGAGTCCAGAGAAAAACAGCACTGTAGCAGCGGGGCAGAATGAGCAAGACCACCGGTCGGGGGGCTTACCTTCAGCCTTGCTAAAGTGTTGCACAGTGGCAGTCACAGCTGACCACATTACTCTGATTATCCTACAGGAAAGAAACTCAGACACTTCATTTAGATGCTGAAAAGGCAATGAAATGTAAGAATCAGAATCAGAAAACAGGTTTATTGCCAGGTAGGTTCGCACATACTAGGAATTTGACTAGATGTCATGGTGCATACATAAAATATAAAAAACAAGAAATGTAATATAAAACACACTACATCTTTTACACCGTAATACAATACAGTTAAATAGCAATCAAATAAAGCAGTAATTTACATGGAAATAGAATGCTATGAATGAATGTTTGCATATAAAACTATGAAATGTGAAAAATCAGAATATGTGCCAGAAAGGAGTATGACATTGTGTGCATTAATGTAATGCATATAGTCTATGATGAGGTAAAGTGGTAGCAAGAAACTGTTTACATGTTTACCATTACTGCAGCACATAACACCGTTACTTCTCAAGTGCAACTAAAACTTTTTTGTATGATGAATGAAATGATGAGTCACACTGAGTCTGAACACACCAATTTTCTTTGGACATTCTGGTTTTCTCTTTCCGAAAGGCTTTATAACTATATTTGATATTATGCCTTTATTAAAACCAATAACCAGCCAGATACATTTAAAAATACTTAGTTTACTGTACAGATGGAAATGCAAGTAAAGCTCCTATTATCTTAATAACTAATGTGATTAATCACGCTTAACATTCTACTATTTACTTGTATCTGGCGGGGAGGGGGTAACACAAACACATGGTGGTGTTGTCATAAAGAAAAGCATGACAAACTGGTGATTTAAAGGATATGAATTATAACGTGATTTCTGAATTATTGCAAGCAAGGCAAGGCAAGTTTATTTATACAGCACTTTTCAACACAAGGCAATTCAAAGTGCTTTACAAAAAATGAAAGACATTAAGAAAATGGCATTTAAAATCATTAAAAAGAAAAGCGAATAAATAAACATTAAAACATTGCGATGAAGTCTGACAATTTTCCAACACTTATCTAAAGCATGGACAGAGCCGCTGTCAAAGAGTCGCTGTGATTGCCCCTCTGCGTAATGTGTGCTACAGAGCATATTCTCTCTGCTGCCATCACACTGCAGCTCTATCTGTTCCTACTGTGGAGACACTATTTCACCCTCATCCACCTTCACTGGCTCCTGGTCAAGTCACGCATCCAGTACAAACTCCTCCTGCTAACCTACAAATCTCTCCACTCCCTAGCCCCTGCATACATCGCTGGCCTCCTTCCGCCCTACACCCCCTCTCGTCAGCTGCGGTCCTCCGACACAGGGCTGCTCTACATCCAGCGCTCCAAGCTGAAATCCTTTGGCGACAGAGCCTTCAGTGTCGCAGCCCCCACCCTCTGGGAATTCTCTCCCTTCTCAGAATGCTGACCCTCTGGACACTTTCAAACAAAAACTCAAACACCATCTGTTCACTCAGGCCTTCGGCCCCAGCTAAAATGCAGCACCCAAGCAACCTGTTTCTCAACCTGTCTGTCTGTGTGATTATTAAGTAAAGCGTCCTTGGGTTTCTTGAAAGGCACTATCAAAATCGAAATTATTATTATTACTACTATTGTGAAACTTCAAGAAACTGGAGCATGGTTCAGTGAATGCCTTCCCCTGTTTTTACCACACCTGAAGGAAGAGTGCAGTTTTCTGACAGCGAGGTGGTGATGGTTCTCACTGATATAACTTGTATTGATTCTTCCTTATTCGTTGCATTGTCATGGCCATGTGATTTATTGTAAACATCTGCGAAGGTATTACGGGAGCATCTTTGGGGCAAACTTGGTGATTTGATTGATTCCAGATACAGATAACACACGCCGAACATGCTAAATCATATCAGAAGGCATCACCCACGGCAACAGCAGTTCAGCAGCTGATCCCCGCTGTTTTTAAGAAGACAATAGACATGAAAGCCGTGAGACCAATATAAATAACTGAAGCTTTTGGCATATATATTTCAACGGCCATGCGCTCTTGAAACACTTTCTTATTATTTATGATGTAATATTTTCAAGACATTCTTTTTAGTTTTACAGCTTATTGAACCTTTTTGTTTGACATCAGCCATTATATAATCTGGGCATCTGAGTGTGTGTGGTTCTGTTTGTGGTTTGTTTTTAACAGTGTAATACAGTTAATTATTCAACATGAGTTTGCTTTGTCTTGTTGTACCGAACCCGTACCAAAACGTGACCCCCAAACCGAGGTACGTACCGAACCGTGAATTCTGTGAACCGTTACACCCCTAGTGAAAACTATAACTTCTTTGTCCTCTCATGTTGGACTGACAGTCAATCACTAATCACCCCCTAACTACAGTACCACTGGTATTAGAAGACAGGATGGGCCAGGGCTCGCTGATTAGCATGCTCATGTTTCTTTGAGATAACTTGCTTTGTAGTTTGTTTCAATGAGTTTGGTAAGAAACTTGGTTCCCATGAGTTTTAGTTGAGAAAAAGGATCATTTAAATGCTAGAAGTTGAACTTTATAGTTTGAAGGCTCATCAGAGGATCCTCTCTGTACACAGCTCTCCACCTTCACAGTCTGCACAGAGCGGAGGACACAGTCCCCCGGAGAGGCATTTCTCCAGTTTAACATTTATCTGGGTTTACTAAAGTCTGCCAACCAGCCACTTTTAATTGCTTATGTTATTACTCGGGGCCGATGAGGGCAGGTCGTCCATCACTGCAGAACAGGAGTGCATCTGCTCGCCTCTCTGATGGATCAAAGCATCACTTCTGAACCATGGCCCTCCAACATGAGGGAGACAAGGAAGGTTTCTCAATTCTCTAATTTTCCCTCCTCGACTCCTCGGTCCTCGGTAGTGACCCGGAAATGGATTTCTCTGAAGGTTCACATTTTATTTTAATTTTTTGTAATTTTTTTACAAGTCTTTTTATTTCATTATAGTGTAAAGTAATCGATGCCATTTCATTTATATTGTAATATCACAGTACCACAGTACACTCACTACACTCCCCCCTCCCCTCCCTCCCCCCGCAAAACAAATGCTTATCAATATAACTTAAACAACAGAGCCATGAAGATAAACATAAAATGAAAAAAAAAAAAAATAGCCACAGAGTGCACCATTCCATCACTGGTCATATCTCAGATGTATTTTCCAAATAGGAAAACAATGGCGACCACAGAGCTTGAAAGATATGTCCACCATTATATTTTTCCAATGTCATTTTCTCCAGAGGTAAAAATGTGTTATCTGATCAATGAAAAGTTTAAATGTTGGAGGGACGTTCATTCTTCCAGAGTAAAAGTATACATTTCTTGGCAAAATATGATATTGTGAATTAGTATTCTGTAATGTTTGGGGTTCAGTTTAAAAGTTTGTCATTTAACAGGAAAACACATGGATTTTAGGCTCATTTCGATGCCTAAAACGGCTTTTGTGAGCGCATGAATCAAATCCCAGAAATGTTTCAAGAGATCACAGTCCCAAAACAGATGCATAAAATGTTCCTTCTTTTACTTAGTTTTCTTTGGACATTTTATGCATCTTTCTGGGTGTGAGGTCAAATTTGTTGAGAAATTTAAAATGTGCTTCTTTGATTTTATTGCTTGTGAATGGAAAATGTGTTCTTTCACAGATATTCAGCCAAGTAGTTTCATCTATCTGTATCCCTAAGTCCTTTTCCCAGATCTGTTTTAAAGTTGGAAAGGATGACTGAGCTCTTTTAGAAAAAACTGCATTAAATTCTCTAATGTTACCTTTGATCGTGCTCGATGACATCAATATCTCCTCCTCTTCCAACAATCCCCATCTCAATTTATTGCTTTTAATAATTGAGTGGATCACGTTCCTAATTTGGCAGGGTATCTGAAAAAAATCCTTATTTGAAATGTGATATTCTGCTCTTAAATCATTAAATGATTTCAATGTTATATCTTTGTGGAACAAATGTTTCAATTGCTTTATACCTGATTTCGTCCATTTGTTTATATTAATTGACAACAAATATTTGCTAAGATCAGGATTGTTCAAAATTAGGAGAAAAGATGGAAATACCAGAGTTAATATGAACTTTTTTTGTACAGTCCCTGCAGCCTAAAAGTGTATTGACCACTGTAAAACATTTGGCCATATTTTTCCCCTTATTGAAAGTCTTTAACAAATATAAGAGTTTCCCCTGGCAACGGGTCAAAGGTATCGGCTTCTATCTGAACCCATAGTGAGTCCTGTCTTCCCGAGACCAAGATAGTACATTTCTTAATTGAGCCGACCAGAAGTAGTATTGAAAGTTGGGAAGACCAAGACCAGCCCATAGTTTCTGGGTTTCATACTAGTAATTAACTTGATTCTTGGTTTTTTTAATTACACCAGATACATTTTGAGATGTGTCTTTTGAGAGATTTAAAATAGTCAGCGGAATATAAATAGCATTTGAAAATGAAAAATACATCTCGGTAGAATATTCATTTTATATGACATTGATTCTTCCTAGCAGTGATATTGGTAATGTGGGACCATTTAGATAAATCCTGTTTGATTTTGTCAATGAGTGGATTGTAATTATCTTTAAACAGATTATCCAGGTGTGGTGTTATATTTATTTCCTAAGTATTTAAAGCCAAGCTGGTGACAAATTAAAAGAACAAGACTTTTCCAAATTTGCTGTTGGCGTCATATTAGAAACAAGCATTCGATTTCTTAAAAATTAATTTTATATCCTGAGTATCTTCCAAATTGCTCTATCGTGTCGTGCAAGTGTGGTACTGAATGTTTCTGGGTCTGTTAAGTAAAGAATGATATCGTCAGCATACAGAGACATTTTGTGTTCATCGTTAATCTCACTCCTTTAATACTTATGTTGTCTCGCACACATGACGCCAGTGGTTCAATTACAATTGCAAAAAGCAAAGGTCACAGAGGACATCCTGTCTTGTCCCCCTTGTTAGTGCAAACAAATCTGAGGAACTGCAGTTAGTGATAACCGCTGCTTTAAGATTTTTATAAATTGATTTGACCCACTCTATGAACCGAGAGCCCATATTTAACCTATTCAAGATACAAAAGAAAGTTCACTCAACCCTGTCAAGGCCTTCTCTGCATCTAAAGAAAGAAGCAGAGAAGGCTTCTGACCGGCGTCCAAATGGTTATAATATTCAAAAGTCTCCTTATATTATCAGAAGAATATCTGCCTTGACAAAACCTGTTGATCAGGCACTAATTTGTTTAGGTAAAATCATTTCCAGTCGTTTTGCTAATAATTTGGTGATAATCTTATAATCATGATCCAAGAGGTTTATAGGCCTAAATGAAGAACAATTCAAGGGGTCTTTCCCATCTTTATGTAGTACAGTAATATATGCAAGATTCATTGATTGAGGAAGTGTTCTGTTGTGAGAGAAGTTGTTAACCATTGACATAAATATAGGTTGAAGTTCAGTCCAAAACTCTTTATAAAGTTCTGCCGAGAAGCCATCTGGCCCTGGGCTTTTATTTATAGGCATAGATTTAATTGCAGCCAAAACTTCTACTTCTGTAATTGATGAGTTTAGATACTCTTGATCAAAATCAGATAATGTAGGTACATTAATGTTATGGAGATAATTGTCCAGTTCATCTTGAGAGTAATCATTTTGAGATTTGTATAATTTGTTATAAAATTCTTAAAAAGTCTGGTTAATCTGTTTTGGGTGGAAGGTTATCTTGTTGTCTTTCAGACGAATAGCCCTTTCTGCTTGCTGCTTCTTTCATTGATAGGCAAGTAGTTTACTGCCGAATTCATAGTTCTTTTGTTCTGATAAGATTCATTTGTGTTATGATTTCATTTGTTAAGTCAATATTTAATTTAGCTCTGGCTGTGTTTAATTGTTTCCAGTGTTCATCTGTCGATGCGATTTATGAAGTACTTCACATCTGTTTACTTCTCTTTCAAGTTCTTGTGAACTTAATTACGTTTTTAAAAGATGTGTATGAGATAATAAGTCCTCTTAAAGTAGCTTTTGCAGCTTCCCAAATTATTTCTCTATAGAGGGGTCATTGTTTTCTTTTATATAGTAAATTATCCACATTCGCATTTTTATTTGAATTTTTCGTCTCTAAGTAAGGAGTTATCAAATTTCCAGCGCCTGGATACCAATTCTCCACTCTCCAAGTGAATAGTTAAATAAACTCTTGCATGATCTGAAATATTAATGGAATCAATTTTACATTCTTTTACCCTATGCATTATTTTGAGGGAATAAAAATAAATCTATTCTAGAATAAGAGTTGTGGACATTTGAAAAGAAAGTGTAATCTTTGACATCCTGATTTAGTTGACGCCCCATACGTCAATAAGGCCGCATTCTGCACAAGCCCCTGAAGGACCTTTGAGGATTAAGATTGTGGCTCTTGGACAGGTTAGATGTATCTAATATAGAGTTAAGGTCAGTTTAATCGCCGCCCATCAGTCCTAATCCTTTACAATTTTCATTGAAGAGCAGCACCATGTCTGACATGAACATTGGTTCCTCTATATTGGGAGCATAGATATTTAAAAAGGTGATTGGGGGTTCCAAAAATAGTACCAACAACCAAAAACAAACCGACAGTTCGAAAATACAGAAAAAAAAAACAACACATTATGTTTACTGAAAAGAAAAAGGTGATCTTTATTTTATACAAAGCTGAATATACATGTTATGATTGTGACATGACTAAAAAGCCAACGTTTTTAAACTCATTGTGCAACCCAAGGTATAAATGGGGCGAAGCCTGCGAGCGAGTTCAGGCAGTCAACTTGAGCACTTGTGCTGCATTCATCCATAACGCTCCTTGCCACTCAACAACCAACCAAACAGAGTCTCCTTAATGTGCCGCTCTATTTAACCTGCCAGATCTCTCTCTATGCATTGCTTGCTGCTGCTATTGCTGCAGCTACTTCCACGTCGCTGCTGCTTGCCTGGCCCAGCTTCCACCTGTAGGCTCGGGGGTTAGTTATTTAATCATCACTCATCGTGCTATGTATATCTGAGTGATGAGTTGTCTGACTGAACTGTCTATAGTCTATCTAAAACTATCATAATGACCACTTTAATTTTAGAATTTTAAATCTCCACTCAAATCATTCCTGCGCATAAAGTATCCAAATGCAATATCAGATTAATTAAATAATACATCAATAGACGAAATTGTTGATGGCCTATTTGATATCCCATACAATTTGTAATAAATGTGTCTGTAAAGTGCTTTGCTCTAAATAAAACTTGAGCAAGGTGGAAATTAGAAATAAGGCTTATAAATGGCAACATACAAAAGGACAGTAATGCATCTGGCCAGTAAATACATTTTAACCTGTCAACAAAACAAACGGGTTAACATAAAACTGGCCATAAATAAAATCCTTTTAGCAGTAATCGTGGTCGTGCAGCTGGAACCGGGTTGTGGGCAGGATCCGAGATTGGGTCTGCCATTCTGTGGCCGTTTCTCAATGTCGAGTAGAGCTGCTGCAGAGCAACTATTTCAAGTATACTACGTCATCAAGTGGCACTCGATGACGTAGTCTATACTTGAAATAGTGGCTCTGCAGCAGCTCTACTCGACATGAGAAACGGCCTGTCTCTCCGGCCCTCCGACCACGTTAAGGGCTGCAGTCGGATAATCCAAAAATCAGCTCCTAAGTTCTAACCCTATCTCCTATTCCTTGACCTCTGAGTGAAACGTCATGGGGTAAGGGATAGTGGATAGGAGAATTCAAAAGGACTTAGGAGAAGAGACTGCAGGTACTTTAGAGAATCCGACTGCACTTTCACTATCCGACGTGTTTTCCCTAACCCTATCACCCAGCTGAATAGTATGTTGCTCAATGACCCTATTAGTGTCCTATATAAGAGCAGGTGGGCAGTATCACAGTTTCAGAGCACAAGATGGCAGAAATGGCTGCTGTGTTGCAAAACAACAGGAGCAAATATTCAGAGGAGGAAAGCACGACTGCAGAGGCTGGCAGTAGGTTTACAAGGGGTAAGTGGATTCTGATACTGGTTTTAATGATATATTACAGATGCTTACATTGCACATACTATTCAAGAGTATAGCTGAAATTGTTGCTGTATATGTTTCTGTGTACCTGGGTGAGGTTAGGTTTGAGGGCTTTCTGATAGAAAATGGTCTTATGGGTTTAGCCAACAAACATATTTCCAGTATTGGTTATTCATAGCAAACTTGAAGGCTATCTCCTCCCATGTGCTTGCCTTACACAACAAATATGCATAAAAAAAGGAAAGCCACAATCTTATGTATTTCAACCTTTTTACTATTTACACCTTTTTTGTCTTCTACAGGAGAGGATCAACATGTACGCCAACCCCAACCACCATGTCCCTCTGGTACAAATCTATATGGATCAGTCCCAAAGATCTTAGATTTGACTACCGCCTGCGAGGGAATCCATAGAGGCCCTGATGACCCTTTCTAAGGAGGGAGAAGACCCATGGCGGGTGTCAGCATGTGGAGGTCCTCCTGGTGGTCTAGGCTGGTGGCACATGGGCTTGTCTTATTCGGTTGTCTCCAGGGTCTTTGATGTACCCAAGACCACCGTTTTTGATATTGTCCACAGGATGTGTGAGGCAATATTATGTTTGTTGGAGAAGGTCATCCATTTCCCCACACAGGCACAGTGTGCTGAAGTTGGCAATGGCTTTCATCGCCTTGCCAACAGCCAAGCCTTCAGCCACTGTTGTGGGAGCTATAGATGGATGCCACACGCTTCCAATAGCCCCCATGCCCAGGATTACCTGAACAGGAAGCTGTTCTTCTCTGTCCAGCTTCAGGGAATCTGTGACAGTTATGGCACATTCCTGGACATTTTTGTTGGCTACCCTGGTTCGGTCCACGACACCAGGGTGCTCAGGGACAGTCCAGTGGTTTGTGAGGGGCTGTTACCCACCAGCTGGCCATTACATTGTGGGGGATGGAGGTTACCCGTGCCTGAGGGCGCCTCTTAACCTCATCACACCGTACCGGGAACCGTTGCGGGGTAGAGATGGAGGCGCGCCTTCAACCGACACCATGCCAGAGCCCGATCGGTTGTGGAGAGGGATCTTCTTCAGGCCCTGGAAGTGCATCACACCTTTTCCCCCAAGGTGATAGCAGTGTGTGCAGTGCTCCACAAACCATGTCTGCCTCACTGCTGGAGACACCCTGGAGCCAACTGAGGGAGAGGATCCAGTGCCGCTACCATCACAGGGACCTGTGCAGAGGGATGAACATGCTGGTGAGCACTATAGGGACAGACTGGCAGCACATGTGTTCAGCCCCACATGATCGTCCTCCACACCTAAATGACCAATGATTATTTCTATGAGTATATTAATGGCTTCTTACATCATTCATTTTGTTTAATATGCAATCATTCCCCATGAATACATGTTACTAATGCACGTTATTGTGTCTCTTGTGGTTGCAGGTTGCCATGCTTGGATTGTTGCTACTCTGCTGCAGCAGCATTTTCCAGTTGGATGCAACGTTGTATTTTGTCATGTTTATTTGTACATACGACACCTATTGCACGTCTGTCCGTCCTGGGAGAGGGATCCTTGCTCTGTTGCTCTCCCTGAGGTTTCTTCCATGTTTTCCCCCTGTTAAAAGGGTTTTGTTTTTTTGGGAGTTGTTCCTCATTGGCTGCAAGGGTCTAAGGACAGAGGGTGTCGTACACTGTAAACATTAGAAAGCCGAGGCAGTTTTTGGTTGTTAAATAAACATTTGGCTGATATATTTCACTGGAGTGGGTCTGTCATTTTGCATGTAGTGTTTGTCATTACACAACAGTCATTATTTTGCATTTAAAGCACACATATTGTTGAAAGTAACTGTTGTATTTTATTTGAAAAAGCTGCTATGACATGTGGTGCTTTTGGGCAATTTTCCCTTTTATGTAAAGTGCTTGTTTTTGAAGCACTGTTTCTGAGTGTTATCCAAATCATCAACTGAAGAACTCCACTTTAGTGTTTTCAACAATTTAAACATTTATTTATTTTTATGTTTCACAAGCTCTGATATTAAATTAACAAGTCGCTCATTGAGCGCTGCATCACGGGCCTCGGCCTTCTCTGCCTGCTTTTTCAGGAAGGCCAACACGCTGCTTCTTCGCCTTGGCCTTTTAGTAGGTGGTTGGAAGCTGGTGGAGGGCACGGGCTCCTCCTCACTGCTGAGCGAAACTTGGGAAGGCCCTTCTTCAGCAGAGGTGGAGGCCTCAGCAGCAGTCTGGCCATGGCTTGCCAACGGCATGAGGCAACTAGGGTGGGAGGCTGAATTGGTGGCCTTCCCCCAATTGCCTCATGCATAGCCTCAAACCATGGCCAGGTAGCTGCTGAGGCCTCTCCCCCGTCTGTTCCTGTCCCAGTTGGGGGATTCTTTAACTCCTATTGACAACACAGATAACAGACTGTTAGTTAAAGGGCAGTGAGGGGAAAATGACATGACATTTAGCTTTTATCCAAAGCAACTTACAATAAGTGCATTCGACCAAGAAGATACAAACTTAAAGAAAACAGAATCATATAAGTACATCAGGTTTCATAGAGCTAAAACATTTCAAGTGCTACTCAACTGGCTTTAGATAAGCCAGTCCTTAATTAGTATATAAGTGCTTTTTAGTATATGATTGCTTAGTTAGTATATAAATGCACAGCAAACGAAAATGTTTACTAATTCGAAATGTGTAATTGCTTCCACCTTAAATGTTAAGTGTAAACAACTAAGAATTCACATTATAATATAGGAGGCTGGGGTCGCCAGTTTAAGTCTGTAGCATAATATCTACAAACACTAACCCACCACAGTGCCCAGCCATGTGATTTGCTTTACCTTGTATTTTGTTTTCAAGTTGTCCCATTTCTTTGCTGTCTGTGGACCAGTCACCTGGTCCTCCAGACCCATCTCTTTAACAACCTGCCTTTAGTTACACATTATCTTAATTCACCTGCATGCACATTTATTAAAACATTCTATCAGACTAATATAGATGTATTTACTCCCAGCTTGATTTGGCAGCATTTCGTTTGCCACTGAGCATGTGCTCCATCTTAACCCTTGCACTAATTAGGGCAAGGGTTTCAGCATCTGTGACTGAAATAAATGCATCATAGGCTTGCATGGTACAACGCTGGAAACTAAGAATGAAATAGCCTAATGCAAACTGATCATAAAGGTTTTAGTTAGATGTTAACTTTACCTGGACAATTTCACAACAGTCATTTCATATAAGCATTTTGCCAAGTTATGGCTTAAGAATGTAAAAGCTTAAGAGAGCAGCGGTAACTTACATGATCTTCGTTTGTCTGACATGATCGGTAGATTCCGTGAACGACCGAATATTCCCTTAAATGCCGCGGCCGCAAGGAATTGTGGGGCAGCATTTTCTCCTCTCCTCTCGAGGGAGGTCCAGTGGTTCCTAGGCTAAAGGAGGTTATAAAGGAAGTTTGATACTCCTTTCCTATCATCTAGAGCAGGGGTGTCAAACTCAAATACACAGTGGGCCAAAATAAAAAATGGGTACTAGTCGAGGGCCGGACTGGTTCAATGTTTATTGCAGAACGTATTGAAATGAACTTATTGCCCATATTAAACCTGGAACTAACAAAGCTTAAATTATTGCCTATAAAAACAACATTAAACATTAAATCATCAGTTGCATTCATTTCTTATGGCTCTAATCTGCAGTCATTTCTTATGATTACATTTTCCCACAGGACAACAACAGCTTCAAAAAACAATTTCCCTCAAAGAAAAAAACAAACTTGCCCTGTTGTCGTGAGAGAAAAAGTGCAGAAGGAAACATCCATTAAACTCTGTGATGCTAGTTCAGATACTTGGCGTCTCATCTTGGGTGCAAGTTCATCAATGTTTGGGCTCAGGCTCTGAGCTGAGGAGATCCTCAGGATTGAGTGAAGGTGTGCGTGCAATATACCGGCGGGCCAGATCGAATAATAATTAAAATTATCCTGCGGGTCGAAATTAAATCCACCAAGGGCCTGATTTGGCCCCCGGGCCTTGAGTTTGACATGTCTACGTCTACCCGCCGGGGTTCCACCAGCTCCTGCCCGTCCTCGAGCCCGCCCCCTGACTTTCCCGGCCGCGGTCCTCGCCCTCGGGCACGGCCCCTTGACTTTCCCGGCCGCGGTCCTTGCCCTCGGGCCCGGCCACCTGACTATTCCAACCGCAACCGGGTAGGGTTCTGTTTCTTACCGCTTTAGCTTTGTAACGCCCATCTACCATATCACCTGAATCTCCAACTAGAGGGGGCGTGATCAGCAGCAGCTCATTAGCATTTCAAGCTACAAAATCAGCACTTTGAAACAGAGGGTTAGGGTTAAATGTGTAACAAGTAAGAGATACAGGTGCGGCCAGGCTGGCATTTTCCTTCCCTTTGTCTTTATGCTAAGCTAAGCTAATCACCCTCCATTTAAGCCTACATTTAAGTTACCTTCCTAAATTCTTAACACAGCAACAAACCTACATCACTCAGTTCCCAAATGGGTTATATTTAGCTCTAATACACTTTTTTCATGGAATACCGGCTCTATATTTCAAATTGCAAAATAACGTTTTCCGAATATATAGATATTAAAAATACAGCAAACCCAACTGAAAATCAAGTAATTTGTTAAAAAAAAATGCACGTTTTCAGTACAAGAAGGACTGCAAAACAATGTTTCATAGGGGATTATTCTTTTTATATAATTCAATTCCCTTTCACTGTAAACCCCTACCACTTTTTTGGTGGAATTACGACTTAACAGTATTATACTATTAGCCACACTGTCCCATGTGTTGTTATCCCATGTTTATCAGGTATTACTTTTCCTTAAGTCAAATCAAATCAAGTTTTATTCATATAGCACATTTCTAAACGATTTTTGGTCGAGCCAAAGTGCTGTACATATAATAAAAATAGCCTACAGTAGCGACACTTTACAGCAAATACAACAGCACAGATTGTTCAGAATATCAGTATGAGAAAAACGACACCCTCTATCCTTAGACCCTCACATCGTACAAGGAAAAACTTCCAGAGAAAAACCCACAGTTTAAAGGGGAAAAAATGGGAGAAACCTCAGGGAGAGCAACAGAGGAGGGATCCCTCTCCCAGGACGGACAGACGTGCAATAGATGCCGTGTGTAAATCGAAGAGATAATACATTTTACAGCATATAGACCAAATGTTAGGAAACGCATGTGTCTGTAATAAGAAGATGAATCCACGAGGATGTCAGCTACAATCCTGTGGAAGCCATCAGGGAAGCAGCATGACGAGACCCAAGGCAGGACCGCAGAGACAGGTTCAGCCACGACCCGAAGTCCACGACTTAATCCAGAACTCAGGATAGAGGATCCAAGACACAGGACTACAGCAAGAGTATCAGCCTTGACTCCAGATCCCGGCGTAGATATAGATACAAAACAAGAAAAAAGATTTGGCTGGGTTAATCGGAACAAGATAATACACAGACACAGACAGAGAGGGAAAAGGTCATTGGATAAAAGTTATTCTTGATAACCCTCAATTAAATTAAATTCAAACCCTTTATTTATCCAGGTAAAATCCCATTGAGATCAATGATCTATTTTTCAAGGGAGAAACGAGAAACAGGACTTATTTCTGTAAAAGAAACCTAGCTTAACCTCAGCTTTTTAAGCAGGTTATTTACATGAAATTTAAAAGTGAGACAATCATCAAGCCAGATACCCAGGTATTTGTAACAGGTAACCACTTCAAGTTGTATTCCTTGCGTAGTTATAATATCCAAAGCAGTCTCCGGTGTATTTTTAGCTTTAGCTTTAGAAAAGAGCATTACCTTGGTTTTATCCACATTTAAAAGAAGCTTAAGCACAGAGAGCTGAGCCTGAATAATGTTAAAACAGCCTGTAATTTAACAACAGCCTCGTTAATCGAGGGACCTGCACAGTACATAACGGTATCGTCCGCATAAAAATGTAAGGTTGCTCCTTCGACATTTTCACCTAAACTATTAATATAGATAGAGAATAATAGCGGACCTAAAACTGAACCTTGTGGTACACCATTAGTGATGTTTAACAACTCAGAAGACAGCCCATCAAACTGAACACATTGGGACCTTTCAGAAAGGTAGTTCACAAACCACCCCACTGCATGGCTGGATATGCCAATACTGACCAGCCTCTGCTTCAAAATGCGATGATCGACGTTATCAAAAGCTTTGGATAGGTCAACAAATAGAGCTGCACAACTCTGCTTATCTAAAATACTCGTAATATCATTTACCACTTTCATTGTGGCAGTGATGGTGCTATGTTGCTTTCTGAAGCCTGACTGATGTTTAGACAGGATGTCATTTGTACATAAAAACTCCTTTACTTGTTCACTCACTAGGCGTTCAAGAACCTTAGCCAGAACTGACAATTTAGAGATGGGTCTATAATTGTTTAATAAGGTGGCCTCCCCTCCTTTTAGTAGTGGCAGGACGCTGACTTCCATACTTTTGGGATTTTTTCGTGCTGAGAGAGAGGTTAAAAAGAGTAGTAAGAGGTGGAGCAATAAAATCTGCAGCTATCTTTAAAAAGAAAGGTTCTACGTTGTCCGGACCAGCCGGCTTTTTAGGATCTAGCTTGGTTAAGACTTCACGAACAACATCAACAGTAAAAGGAGTAAAACTGAAAGGGTTTTCCAGACCACATTGTTCTGAGTCACCGACTGTGGTGTTCACAGAAGCAGAATTAGAAACAGAATGAAACAGAGACCCACAGGACACAAAATGCTCATTAAAACAATTTAACATGGTAACCCTATCCGACATAGTGCCATATGCTGTTGTAAGGCACGGAGGTAGCTCATTACGGATATCACCGGTGGATATCGATTTTATGGCATTGCAGAATTGTCTAGGGTTATTCAGGTTCTTTGTGGTAACTGACAGATAATACTTAGATTTAGCACTTTTGACATGTGAAGTGAAGCTATTCCTTAGCTGCCTAAAACACAGCCATTCTACCTCTGAGCCTGATTTCCTAGCCTTTGCCCAGGCCTCGTTTCTCTCATGTAGGAGACTAGATAATTCAGCAGAAAACCAAGGATTGTCTCGTCCCTTCACTCTAAATGTACGCAGGGGTGCATGTCTATCTATAATTTCCATAAAACCAAGATAAAAATAAGACCATGCAGTCTCAACATCAGCACACAAATTGATTTTTCCCCAATCAAACCCAAACAGATCATGTACAAAACCCTGCTCCACAACATGTTTTATGTCTCTCTTGATGATAATACGAGGTTTAACTTTTTGGACTTGTGTGTCCCTAATTGTGGCTACAACACAGTGGTCACTCAGATCATTCGCAAATACTCCCACAGCTGAGTATTTATAGGGAATATTAGTTAGAATGAGATCAATTAGGGAGGATTTATTTGGGGACTTAATATTAGGCGAGCGAGTAGGACTGTCAACAATCTGAGTAACATTTAAAGAGATACAAAGGTTTTTAAAATCCTCTGACACTGCAGTTAACCAGTCCCAGTTAAAATCTCCAAGTAGCACTATTTCCTTGTAGTCTAGTTGGGATAAAAGATTTGCTAGCGAAGACAAGAAGTCTTTGACAGCTGAGGGGGGTCTGTAACAGCCCACGACCATGACCTGTTGACCCTTTGCCACTTCTATATTTAAGGCTAAAAATTCAAATTGCTTACTGATAGATTTGGAAACTAATGTGGATACACTGAATTTATTGTTAACATAAATGGCAACGCCACCACCTTTATTAGGCCGGTCGGAACGATACACATTATAACCATTTAAGGCAATATCAGAGGCCAAAATAGATTTATTTAGCCATGTTTCTGATAAAACAATGACGTCAGCGTCAGTCGAGCTCGCCCAAGTATGGCCAAAATCTAGTTTACCGAACAGACTGAGCACATTCAAGTGGATGAAACCCAACCCAGACCTAGCTTTAAAATCAGCAGGAGTAGCGATCTCACTACTACTACTGGGCGGACCAGGGTTAGGTTGTACATTTCCTGACAGTAATAACAACAACAAAAAACAGGCATCTTTTCCTCTTAAGCGACACACATACATTGTCAATAGGCGCATTTACACCGCAGTACTTTTCCCACAAAGGTTCATGAGAACTTAGTTCATGCGAACTCTTTAGTTCTCATGAACTAAGTACAGATCGCGTTCACACCGGAAAAAGTCCCTGGGGGTGGATTAGGCAAATGAAGCCGCTGACGTCACTTCTTCTTCTTCTGCTTTGGGTTTACTGGCAGGCTACAAACAACTTCACGGCGTATACTGCCGCCCAAAGTCCCCGGCCGGAAGTCCCCGGAGTTGGGGACTGGCTTCAGTAGAAGCTGCTGGAACTCCCAGCAGCTTCTACTGAAGCCTTCCGAGTAAATCGCCAGAACGCCGACACCTCCTCATCTCCACCGCTCCCATGTTTTATTTTGTGTTGCCATACGTTAGTCTCTCTGCGTTTCTGCGCTGGGCTAATGCTAATGCTACTAATGCTAATGCGAGGATAATAAAATGGCGGCTTCACAAAACATTTTGGGAGTTTTACGGGCGTGGTTTGCAATCCGCCCAGCCAATCAGAAATATAGCTCTTTTCTCACAAAAGAGCCGCTCGAAAGTCCCTGCTCTCTAGCAGGGACTTTCGAGGGGGTAAAAAGGTTCACATTAACTAATTTTAGTACCGGCTCTTTTTGGTGTGAACGCGATAAAAGAGTTCTCATGAACTAAGTTCGCATGAACCTTTCTGGGAAAAGTACCGCAGTGTGAATGCGCCTATCTACTTTAGAGTCACCGGAAAAGTCTGCTAGAGTGTGATTAGAGCTTAAGAAGCAGTCCTGAAGAACCATCATCGCAGGAAAACAAAAAAGACAAACATATTTTGTCGAGCAGATTGACTGTGACAAGGCAACCGGTAATTGTTTGTGTAACACAGGGGTGGCCAACCTGTCAGAGGTTAAGAGCCACATTTTTTCTATGTTACAGCAAAGAGCCACATCAAACACACGGTCACTGATACCGCTTGTTTCAGTTTTTTTTTTCTGGAGACAAGATTTCAACCATTTTTTGTGGCATTGGGATAAATATTAAATCCTCTGGAGCAGAGAGAGGAGCTGTGGATTATTGATTAATGCATCAGCGTTTCTTAGGGTCAAAAACACTAAACTCACAACTTCAAATGAAAGCGTTTAGTTTATTTAATAACAGAGCACATATTCAATGTGAAAAGTGACAGTAGTTATAGATTATTTGCAATTTGGTGCTATATATATTTAAAATATATAGCACCAAATATTTTAATAGTTTAAAATATTTTTTAAACACCTTGAATTTCAGGGGGGGCGCGGGGCTCCGTTGGCGGGGCGCAGCGCCCCTCCTACACAATGGTAGGGGAAACACTGGATAGTGTTTAATCAACGATAGGTTTCCCCCCCCCCTCAAAGGTGATTAGTTCATTGCATTGCAGGTATTATTGTGATTGGCTCTTGGTCCACATCAAAATTAGACGCGCTGTCATCCTCTCCTACTGACACCTGACACCACACATACACACGTAGGGAGAGCCGGGACGAAAGTAACACGGGACGAAAGTAACGGAGCGATTTTATCCGAGCCCAAACAACTTTGACCGGCCAAATTACGTCAGAATGATCAGCATTCAATACTTAACAGACTAAATATCAGGTTTAACTGTCAGGAGTAGCTAGTGTTGTCACGATACCAACATTTTGGTTTCATACCAAGTCAAGAATTGCGATTCCGATTCTTTTTCGATACTTTTCTTAAAAAAAGGGAAACAGTCTTAAATGTAATTATTGTGCTTTATTTCACACTATAACATAAACCAGAACCAGAACACAAACTTTTAAACAATGAGAACAATAAATAAAATAAATGACAAGAATTAGTGTTAAATAAAATTAAAACATTTCTGACAGACAGGCCTCGTGGTGTCCGTAGGCTTGCCCTCACTGTCAGAGATATAGCTCAAATACTTCCACATTTCGCTTCTAGCGTCTTTTTTGTCAACAAGCCAAGGCGCAGCGGCAGTTGCACTCCCACTCGCAGCCATGCTTCTCGTTTTCTCACATGCTCTGGCAGCTAGCGCGTGCACGAGAGAGGGGAGGGACCTAGAGCGTGCACGAGAGAGGGGAGGCACTTAGAGCGTGCTTGAGTGAGGCGGGACTGCAGGCACGGCGGCTGCAGTGCAGGGAGTGGAAGCAGAGCGCTGAACACACACGGCTCTTATTAAAACGGCGCTTTCTCACCGGAGTACTTTCCCCCGTCATTCTTAAAGTACCGATACTAATGAAACGGAGGAATTGTAACGTTTTTAACGGCAGGGTATCGCGGTACCTTTCAAGTATCGGTAGACCGTGCAACACTAGTCAGGAGTCAGTGTCTCTCCCCCAAACTCACACATATACAATTCGATATGAACTGAAGAGCCGCATGAAACTAGGCAAAGAGCCGCATGCGGCTCGAGAGCCGCGGGTTGGCCACCCCTGGTGTAACATATCCGAACCTTTGCAGGGGATGCCCACTGCGGGTGGCAGAACAGACCTGAATCCAGTAGACTCCTTAGAATGACTAGAGATCTTCTCATAGTCCAAAATAGTTAATAGGCACAGCAGAATCCCGATATGGGCCATTTTCCCAGACCAGCACACAGAATCCGCGATGTTCCTGGAAAAAAATCAGCACAGCAGCAAAGGACAGACGAAAGCAGCAGCGTGGTATCTCCGGGGTGAAAGCAGGCCTCTGCAACAGCAGAACCAGGACAGGTGGAAAGCAGGCCCCAGCCTCTAGAAAGATCTCATCAACTTCCCCACTCAATCTATCAAGAACCGAGCAGTTCTATTAGAAGTCCAAGGTAAGGGCAAAGGCCGGCGCATACTGCTCATGGAATCCCTCACCATATGAACTCTGACCCCTCAAGTGTACAAGTGAAGAGACACCATGTGTCAGCTCCTTTTTAGAATAGTATTTATTCTCTTCTCTGAGAAACAAGGGTATGAAAAGAACAGCCAGAAACAGAGGAAGAGAGGCACAACGTCACTACGTAAATGCACTCTCCTAAATATTAAACGAGTAAGAGGTGAAGAAACACAAAGCCAGAATTGAAAAGAAAGGCACCATCATGCTTCCCCTTAGAATAGGGTGGAAATTATGAATATCCAAATTATGAAGAGGGGACATGGGATACTAGTGAAGAGGGACAACAGTGAAAAAGCCCAACGTATCCAACGTACTAGCACTCTCCAAAGAGACAGAAAGTCAAAGTATACGCCGAGAGGCACAACGTGACTACGTAAATGCACTCTCCCGTATAAATTAGTTCAAGGGAAAGCGGGTGAAAAACTAAACTAATCAAAAGAAGGAAGTAGAGAAGCCTAAATGCCCTCTCCTAGATTCAGGTAAAGGAAAGAACTGGGGAACAAACAAATACAGGAGGAAAGGCCCAACGAGTCAACGTCAACACACTCTCCTAGAATACTTCAAGGTAAACGGGGTAGGAAGAATATAGTAAGAAACCGAGCTGAAAAGGCGTCCAAGACGTCCTCTAGTCTAGGGTGAAAATGTAGGATAAGAAACAGAGATAGAGAGCACAACAACCTATCTCTTCGTCAGATGCACTCCCCCGCGTGAAAGTAATATCAGAGAATTCTCAAAAGTGAGGGAGGAACTTTATTTGTCAAAAAGCTGAAAAACACCAGATAAGATTTATGCTCAAGAACTTTGGTTCTTTTAAAAACAGGTACATATTTTCCAATATGATGTTTTTGAGCTTGTTGGCTGACAACCCTAATACTTAAAATTCATGACTTCAGTACCTAGTTAAGGTGTTTAAGTACCAGGGGGTCTTCAGTGCCAAAATCAGAAGAATAATCAATAGTTTTTTATTTGTATGACACGTAAAAAAACCACAAGTGGATATATTAAGTAATGAGGTAGCAGCAGGAGACCACATGAATAGTGTGTTAAAGTGTTTGTTTTGAAATAACTTCCGACAGTTTCACCCCGCTCCTCACTCCAATGATAATTTGACCATTTAGTCAGGCAAAAAACAAAAAGCATTGCAGGCGCTTTTCCATCTATTGATTTAAAAAGAGAAACAATTTTATAGCTTTTCCGTTTACTCGTTCAAGAAAGAAAAACAATTTAAACGAAGGTACACAGACTTTTGACTCAGTTATTAAGATTTCTACTGAGATCTGTTTGATGTAAACCTTCCCATGAATTGCACTGTGGAACATTTCTACAAGCCGGTAAACGTGTTAGCTTGAAGAAAAGTCTTTGTGATAAGGCTTAAGTTGAAACAACTCCTCGGCTGCATTGAGGGGGGGGTGCTTCGTAGATTCTGGCTGATGTCTTTGCAATGTGATTTATGCTCACGGCACAGCGAGGAGCTGAAATCTTTAATTACCGTGCATATCACTGGCCACTGTAAGTCATCAAGTACCCAACCACAGGAACCTCATTTCCACACTCATTTAATGAAGAATTGCCTTCTTGGGAAACCTGCCTCCTCGAGTATAATGGCAAAGGACTCTGAGGATAAGGCCACTAAGGTGGAGCGTCTCTCACACACGTTCAGCGGGACCACCGACTGCTACTTGTTTTAAATAAAATGCGTGACGGCGCCAGGAACGATGACCTGGCTTTAATTGCATTGATGTTCACTATCTTCATACTGCAGGGAATTCAGTTATTGTAGAACAGGGTATGTCTGGGATCTGCAGAACTTTATCTTCCGGTTCAGACGCTGGAGGAGAAAGTGTCAGGGTTGGGGAAAAATAGGACCCAAATGCAGAATGAGGAGGGAAGCAGGTTTCAAAATGGAACAAAAGGCAAGCTTTATTCACAAAAGCTGAAAAAAACAAGAATCCATGAACAGGTACAAGGCACGAGGTAGCATCCAAACAAAAAGGGACTGTGACCAACATGAAGGGAGACATGAACGACAAATAATGAACCAACACTGAACACAGGAAGAGACAAGACCTACATACAGGGAGGGGTAATCACGAGACGAGAAACATCCGGGCAGGGGAAGGAGAAACCAAGGGCAACAGGTGAACACAATCAACAATCAGACACTCCAGGGAAACTAAGGACAGGGAGGAAGACAAAGACACAGGGAGAACAGAATTGCAAAATAAAACCATGACAAGACAGACCAAACAAAACACCGTGACATAAAACTAAGATTGTGACGCGAAGGAGGCGCATTGATCGCCTGCGTTCATTTGTACTCATCTTGAGAGGGGGCACTGACCACCATAGCCGGCCCGACCCATTAAGCAACATAAGCGCGCTTAGGGCCCCGCAGGCACTAAGGGCCCCCCTAGCAAAAAACAAGGCAAGGCCACCAGACCAACCAGAGAGTTGAATGGAAATAAACATCTGTCTTATTGGCTGACAGGTTACCTATCCTGTGACAATGTTTAAAATAAACTGTCAGTCTCAGACTCAGAGTTTTTGAAGATGGACAGGGAAAAAGACGACAATTCTCAAAGTGGTGGTTCACACAACAACCCCAGAGCCAACACTTGAGCCAGGAGAAATTACAGCTAAGTTGACGTTACTTTGAATCGTGGAGGTAAGCTAAAATGTTTACAGTTCTGTTTCATATGGGTGCTGAGAGATGTATCCATAGATCTCTTAATTTGCTCTCAATGTGCACCAGATTGATGTTTTTAACTTCAATATTTCAAAAAAAAATCTTCCCGGGGGAACATGCCCCGGACCCCCCCTAGAGGAGGGGATGACCCCCCTAGAGGAGGGGATGACCCCCCTAGAGGATGCATATTGAAGACATGAGAAATGGGAACGACCCGACAAGCTACTAGAACCTTGAGAATAGGATGGTTGTTACGATCCGTATGAGTTTTCCATGTTGTATTTTCTATCTCAAGATCGGTCTTTGTTATCCTGTTTATTTTTGAAAAGTGTTCACCCCCTGTTATTCTGTTGTTACTTTCCTTTCTCTGTATTTCCTCCTGTTGATTACTACTTGTGTCACCTGGTGAACACAAGTAGTGTCCTTTCCTTGTGATTGTCTGGTGTGCATTAACATTAGAGGCCTATACTACGATGCCGGATTTTTGTTTAGCGAGGTAACTTCAGGGTTCACTCTGGTTTTCCGGTCCTACGACGCTGGTTCACTTCTTTGCGGGATAGATCTCCGCGGTAACTTATGCTGAACGGCCAGTGGCGTTTTTATATGTACAAAAGTGGTGGGGCACAAAAAACGTAGATTCTATATATAAGCTTCTGCAGTGAGGTTCATGCTGGCACGGACACAGACTCTTCAGGTTTACAAATATTATATTTTGACCTAAATCAAAATATATTATTTTCAAAAGCTTTTTTTTTCTGATAGCTTCAATTAATTTAAACAGACAGTTTCAACAAACGGATCCTCAAACAATTTAATTTATCATTTAAATATTGAATTGTTCTCTCTTAGTAAGATCCCATTTTCAATAAAATTGCGGTCTTACCGTTGACTTGAAGATGAAGTCCATTTGCCTATCCTTCTGGACAAATCTCTATTACTTTTTTGTAAAAGTCCTCCTATCAGTCTTGTAGTTTCAAAAAGCCTATCATAAATCTAATCCATAGATTATGATTAGAAAATGATAAAGTTAGGGGTATACATGTGGATTTATCCGGCTGAACAAAACGTGCATTTATCTAACAGGTACGTTCCCACAGATCTTATTTTGAGCTATTTTCTAAAATCCCATGGAGAAATATCATGCTTTTTTGTGAGGGAAGCCATGGTGCAGCTTACTTCCTGGTTTTAGGACGCTCATCTCTCCTCCTTTTCACACACACCACACTTTTCGCGGCAACACGTACTTACAGCCAATCAGCTCTAATTATGTGAGATGACGTTGGTGGGGATGGCAGCTCTATGCCCCTATGGTCATTAGTTTGTTTGCCACACACATTAAATAGAACAATACTCTGAGCATGCGCAGTGTAGTTTTTATAGTCACCGTTCACTTAGACAGTGAGAGGGAGGGGCATGATGGGGTTTTGTCCCACATGGCTCTAACAGCTCAATAGGCACACACTGTAGACACTAATTAGAAGAACACAGACTAAAACAGCAATGTACAGACGAATCAGATGATTAACCATGATCATGATTTTTGCATTTTTTGTAATCATTATTTGTAATACTTTCTGCTGACACTAGGTTGGGGCTGTTGCCCTGCCCCTAATGACCAGTCGCCACTGTGGAACGGCTAGCCTGCTCCGGAGCAGGTTAGGTTCCAGGCAAAAATCTCCAACTGTGTGAACGTGAACATTAATAGAATATCACCTCCCATCTTCAGAGCAATCTGACTATTATAACATTAGCATTAAGAAAGCTTACTTAAATATCTGCCACAACATAAGTAACCGGATCAAAGTAACAGTACGTACAGTCCGCGGCACTGAGGTGCAGACATCGATGTGTCCCATTATCATTCATATCACATCATATCACATCATAATGTATCATAGGCTATATTTCCTTATCTGAGTCAGCTGAGCCGTATCTGGCCGTGCAACACTCACAGTGTCACATACTGTATGCAGAAGTATTATTTTAAGCAACACATTAAGTTGACGAAACACTCAAATGGAATTAAAGTCAGATCCAGTCGTGTCCTTAGACGGGGCAGTGATATCAAACACTTTTTATTTTACCAGCTGTATTCACCTTGCAGGTGCGGCTTTTATCCTGGATAAAGTGTTTTAAGTCATGGGATGTTTTAAAGTTTAACTTCATCATATGTCTAATATTATAGTTACTTTCATTCAGGAAGTATGACGCTGTGCTGTCCAGTATGCTTGTCCATGTTTGCGATTGGTCAAATATTGCTAACCCCACTCCTTTCCTGTGAACGCACACTCAGCCTGGCTTGAGTTACCATGTCTTCAGTAGACTCGACTACTGCAATGGTGTCTTCACAGGTCTCACTAAAAAATCTATTCGGAAGCTGCAGCTGATTCAGAACGCTGCTGCTCGAGTCCTCACTAACACTAAGAAAGTGGATCACATCACTCCTGTTCTGAAGTCTTTACACTGGCTTCCTGTGTGTCAAAGAATAGATTTCAAAATACTGCTGCTGGTTTATAAAGCTTTGAATGGTTTAGGCCCAAAATACATTTCTGATCTACTGCTAAATTATGAACCATCCAGATCTCTCAGGTCTTCAGGGACTGGTCAGCTTTCTGTCCCCAGAGTCAGAACTAAACATGGTAAAGCAGCATTCAGTTATTATGCTCCAAATATCTGGAACAAACTCCCAGAAACCTGCAGGTCCGCTGCAACTCTGACTACTTTTAAATCCAGGCTGAAGACTTTTCTTTTTGTCGCTGCTTTTAATTGAATTATTCATATCTTAGACTGCACTGTAACTTTTATCCATGTATTTTTTCTTTTAATGTTTATTTTATTAGCTTTTCTTTTTAATGACTGATTTTAAATGCCATGTTCTTAATGTCTTTCATTTGTTGTAAAGCACTTTGAATTGCCTTGTGTTGAAAAGTGCTCTATAAATAAACTTGCCTTGCCTTGCCTTGCCTTGCCTTGCCTTGATAACCAGCGTCGTAGGACCGCTTAGCGAGATCGCGTTTGTTAGGGTTAGTTAAGCCAGATAACTCAAACATATCCAGGGTATGTTGAACTGGATTTGTAGTACAGGCCTCTGGTTTTTTCTTTAAGTTGTGGTCAGATTATTGATGTTGAAGTTTATTTAGAGAAAGTTTTGGTGTTTTGCCTTGTTTTGCCCAGCTCTGGGACATCTGTGTCAATCGACAATAAAGAAATTGTATTTAGAGTAAAACTGTCTTCTGCACTTGGTCCCATCTACTCTGCTCTCCAGCCTTGACACCAGTGAGTTGTTAAGAGTTCCCAGCCAGATGGTATAGTCAAGCTTTGGCATATTTCATGAATGTCTGCCTTGAGCTCTTTATAAGAAGCTTTACTATAGATCATATGGATGAGTTTTATCATGTGCATGGCAGGTATTAGTTAGGTCAAACTTTCCAAAAACGATATTTACATTTTTTTTCTCATAATTATACTTCTATCCCTGTGTAAATATTTCACAAACTCCGATTTTTAGTATGACTCAGATGGCTGTTGGGTAAGACAGAACAAACTGCTTTTTTGTTTTTTTAACAGCATAATATTGAATGACATGTTCTCAGTCAGGAACGACCGATCAGCTTTTTACTCTAGCAAGGATCCTGGAGGGGGCTACGGAGTACGCTTATCTGGTCTACATGGTTTTGTAGACTTGGAGAAGGCGTATGACCGAGTTCCCAGGGAGTTACTGTGGGAGGTGCTGCGGGAGTATGGGGTGAGGGGGTCTCTACTCAGGGCCATCCAATCTCTGTACTCCCAAAGCGAGAGCTGTGTCCGGGTCCTCGGCAGTAAGTCGGACCCATTTCCGGTGAGGGTTGGCCTCCGCCAGGGCTGTGCTTTGTCACCAATCCTGTTTGTAATATACATGGATCGGATTTCGAGGCGTAGTCATGGGGGAGGGGGTCTGCAGTTTGGTGGACTAAGGATTGCACCACTGCTTTTTGCAGATGATGTGGTTCTAATGGCTTCATCGGTCTGCGACCTTCAGCACTCACTGGATCGGTTCGCAACCGAGTGTGAAGCGGCTGGGATGAGGATCAGCACCTTCAAATCTGAGGCCATGGTTCTCAGCAGGAAACCGATGGACTGTCCACTCCAAGTAGGGAATGAGTCCTTACCCCAAGTGAAGGAGTTCAAGTATCTCGGGGTCTTGTTCTCGAGTGAGGGAACAATGGAGCGTGAGATGGGCCGGAGAATCGGAGCAGCGGAAGCGGTACTGCAGTCGCTTTACCGCACCGTTGTGACGAAAAGGGAGCTGAGCCAGAAGGCAAAGCTCTCTGTCTACCGGGCCATTTTCGTTCCTACCCTCACCTATGGTCATGAAGGATGGGTCATGACCGAATGAACGTGATCGCGGATACAAGCGGCCGAGATGGGTTTTCTCCGCAGGGTGGCTGGTTGTCTCCTTTAGGGATAAGGTGAGAAGTTCGGTCATCCGGGAGGGACTCGGTGTTGAGCCGCTCCTCCTTCGCGTCGAAAGGAGCCAGTTGAGGTGGTTCGGGCACCTAGTTAGGATGCCACCTGGGCGCCTCCCTAGGGAGGTGTTCCAGGCACGTCCAGCTGGGAAGAGACCAAGGGGTAGACCTAGGACCAGGTGGAGGGATTATATCTCTTCGCTGGCCTGGGAGCACCTTGGGATCCCCCAGTCAGAGCTGGTTGATGTCGCCAGGGAAAAGAAAGTTTGGGGCTCTCTGCTGAAACTGCTACCCCCGTGACCCGATCACAGATAAGCGGGAGAAGATGGATGGATGGATGGATGGAGCGATGTTCTCAGTCCAGAAAACTCACTGCGATGTTAATCTGTGCAGGAACGTTTAAAGTGTGATTACTGTTTACAGCATCACAATCTATTCCTTTACCTACAGAGACCCTAAAACATAAATCCAATCCCTTCTCTATTGATTCAACTCACCATGTTAAGTCTACTTCCTTCAATAAAAGAGAGGAATCCAAAGAAAAGCTGGTACGATAGCACTGACCTTCACTCGCTCTGAAAGCACCAGAACCTGGAGCAGCAGACTCGTATCCAATCAATTATTCGGTGGCTTAATTGATTTGCAAAGGTAATCATTGGGCACATCCAGCAGGGCAGAGTACTTGATGTTTTAATAAATGGTTTTACAGCAGAACTGGACGACCGGATCGATTCAAGCCTCTGCAACCTTGATTACAGCACGAGTCCAGAGAAAAACAGCACTGTAGCAGCGGGGCAGAATGAGCAAGACCACCGGTCGGGGGGCTTACCTTCAGCCTGGCTAAAGTGTTGCACAGTGGCAGTCACAGCTGACCACATTACTCTGATTACTCCTACAGGAAGAAACTCAGACACTTCATTTAGATGCTGAAAAGGCAATGAAATGTAAGAATCAGAATCAGAAACAGGTTTATTGCCAGGTAGGTTCGCACATACTAGGAATTTGACTAGATGTCATGGTGCATACATAAAATATAAAAAACAAGAAATGTAATATAAAACACTACATCTTTTACACCGTAATACAATACAGTTAAATAGCAATCAAATAAAGCAGTAATTTACATGGAAATAGAATGCTATGAATGAATGTTTGCATATAAACTATGAAATGTGAAATCAGAATATGTGCAGAAAGGAGTATGACATTGTGTGCATTAATGTAATGCATATAGTCTATGATGAGGTAAAGTGGTAAGCAAGAAACTGTTACATGTTTACCATTACTGCAGCACATAACACCGTTACTTCTCAAGTGCAACTAAAACTTTTTTGTATGATGAATGAAATGATGAGTCACACTGAGTCTGAACACACCAATTTCTTTGGACATTCTGGTTTTCTCTTTCCGAAAGGCTTTATAACTATATTTGAATATTATGCCTTTATTAAAACCAATAAACCAGCCAGATACATTTAAAAATACTTAGTTTACTGTACAGATGGAAATGCAAGTAAAGCTCCTATTATCTTAATACTAATGTGATTAATCACGCTTAACATTCTACTATTTACTTGTATCTGGCGGGAGGGGGTAACACAAACACATGGTGGTGTTGTCATAAAGAAAAGCATGACAAACTGGTGATTTAAAGGATATGAATTATAACGTGATTTCTGAATTATTGCAAGCAAGGCAAGGCAAGTTTATTTATACAGCACTTTTCAACACAAGGCAATTCAAAGTGCTTTACAAAAAATGAAAGACATTAAGAAAATGGCATTTAAAATCATTAAAAAGAAAAGCGAATAAAATAAACATTAAAACATTGCGATGAAGTCTGACAATTTTCCAACACTTATCTAAAGCATGGACAGAGCCGCTGTCAAAGAGTCGCTGTGATTGCCCTCTGCGTAATGTGTGCTACAGAGCATATTCTCTCTGCTGCCATCACACTGCAGCTCTATCTGTTCCTACTGTGGAGACCTATTTCACCCTCATCCACCTTCACTGGCTCCTGGTCAAGTCACGCATCCAGTACAAACTCCTCCTGCTAACCTACAAATCTCTCCACTCCCTAGCCCCTGCATACATCGCTGGCCTCCTTCCGCCCTACACCCCCTCTCGTCAGCTGCGGTCCTCCGACACAGGGCTGCTCTACATCCAGCGCTCCAAGCTGAAATCCTTTGGCGACAGAGCCTTCAGTGTCGCAGCCCCCACCCTCTGGAATTCTCTCCCTTCTCAGGAATGCTGACCCTCTGGACACTTTCAAACAAAAACTCAAACACCATCTGTTCACTCAGGCCTTCGGCCCCAGCTAAAATGCAGCACCCAGCAACCTGTTTCTCAACCTGTCTGTCTGTGTGATTATTAAGTAAAGCGTCCTTGGGTTTCTTGAAAGGCACTATCAAAATCGAAATTATTATTATTACTACTATTGTGAAACTTCAAGAAACTGGAGCATGGTTCAGTGAAATGCCTTCCCCTGTTTTTACCACACCTGAAGGAAGAGTGCAGTTTTCTGACAGCGAGGTGGTGATGGTTCTCACTGATATAACTTGTATTGATTCTTCCTTATTCGTTGCATTGTCATGGCCATGTGATTTATTGTAAACATCTGCGAAGGTATTACGGGAGCATCTTTGGGGCAAACTTGGTGATTTGATTGATTCCAGATACAGATAACACACGCCGAACATGCTAAATCATATCAGAAGGCATCACCCACGGCAACAGCAGTTCAGCAGCTGATCCCCGCTGTTTTTAAGAAGACAATAGACATGAAAGCCGTGAGACCAATATAAATAACTGAAGCTTTTGGCATATATATTTCAACGGCCATGCGCTCTTGAAACACTTTCTTATTATTTATGATGTAATATTTCAAGACATTCTTTTTAGTTTTACAGCTTATTGAACCTTTTTGTTTGACATCAGCCATTATATAATCTGGGCATCTGAGTGTGTGTGGTTCTGTTTGTGGTTTGTTTTTAACAGTGTAATACAGTTAATTATTCAACATGAGTTTGCTTTGTCTTGTTGTACCGAACCCGTACCAAAACGTGACCCCCAAACCGAGGTACGTACCGAACCGTGAATTCTGTGAACCGTTACACCCCTAGTGAAAACTATAACTTCTTTGTCCTCTCATGTTGGACTGACAGTCAATCACTAATCACCCCCTAACTACAGTACCACTGGTATTAGAAGACAGGATGGGCCAGGGCTCGCTGATTAGCATGCTCATGTTTCTTTGAGATAACTTGCTTTGTAGTTTGTTTTCAATGAGTTTGGTAAGAAACTTGGTTCCCATGAGTTTTAGTTGAGAAAAAGGATCATTTAAATGCTAGAAGTTGAACTTTATAGTTTGAAGGCTCATCAGAGGATCCTCTCTGTACACAGCTCTCCACCTTCACAGTCTGCACAGAGCGGAGGACACAGTCCCCCGGAGAGGCATTTCTCCAGTTTAACATTTATCTGGGTTTACTAAAGTCTGCCAACCAGCCACTTTTAATTGCTTATGTTATTACTCGGGGCCGATGAGGGCAGGTCGTCCATCACTGCAGAACAGGAGTGCATCTGCTCGCCTCTCTGATGGATCAAAGCATCACTTCTGAACCATGGCCCTCCAACATGAGGGAGACAAGGAAGGTTTCTCAATTCTCTAATTTTCCCTCCTCGACTCCTCGGTCCTCGGTAGTGACCCGGAAATGGATTTCTCTGAAGGTTCACATTTTATTTTAATTTTTGTAATTTTTTTACAAGTCTTTTTATTTCATTATAGTGTAAAGTAATCGATGCCATTTCATTTATATTGTAATATCACAGTACCACAGTACACTCACTACACTCCCCCCTCCCTCCCTCCCCCCGCAAAACAAATGCTTATCAATATAACTTAAACAACAGAGCCATGAAGATAAACATAAAATGAAAAAAAAAAAAAATAGCCACAGAGTGCACCATTCCATCACTGGTCATATCTCAGATGTATTTTCCAAATAGGAAAACAATGGCGACCACAGAGCTTGAAAGATATGTCCACCATTATATTTTTCCAATGTCATTTTCTCCAGAGGTAAAAAATGTGTTATCTGATCAATGAAAAGTTTAAATGTTGGAGGACGTTCATTCTTCCAGAGTAAAAGTATACATTTCTTGGCAAAATATGATATTGTGATTAGTATTCTGTAATGTTTGGGGTTCAGTTTAAAGTTTGTCATTTAACAGGAAAACACATGGATTTAGGCTCATTTCGATGCCTAAAACGGCTTTTGTGAGCGCATGAATCAAATCCCAGAAATGTTTCAAGAGATCACAGTCCCAAAACAGATGCATAAATGTTCCTTCTTTTACTTAGTTTTCTTTGGACATTTTATGCATCTTTCTGGGTGTGAGGTCAAATTTGTTGAGAAATTTAAAATGTGCTTCTTTGATTTTATTGCTTGTGAATGGAAAATGTGTTCTTTCACAGATATTCAGCCAAGTAGTTTCATCTATCTGTATCCCTAAGTCCTTTTCCCAGATCTGTTTTAAAGTTGGAAAGGATGACTGAGCTCTTTTAGAAAAAACTGCATTAAATTCTCTAATGTTACCTTTGATCGTGCTCGATGACATCAATATCTCCTCCTCTTCCAACAATCCCCATCTCAATTTATTGCTTTTAATAATTGAGTGGATCACGTTCCTAATTTGCAGGTATCTGAAAAAATCCTTATTTGAAATGTGATATTCTGCTCTTAAATCATTAAATGATTTCAATGTTATATCTTTGTGGAACAAATGTTTCAATTGCTTTATACCTGATTTCGTCCATTTGTTTATATTAATTGACAACAAATATTTGCTAAGATCAGGATTGTTCAAAATAGGAGAAAAGATGGAAATACCAGAGTTAATATGAACTTTTTTTGTACAGTCCCTGCAGCCTAAAAGTGTATTGACCACTGTAAAACATTTGGCCATATTTTTCCCCTTATTGAAGTCTTTAACAAATATAAGAGTTTCCCCTGGCAACGGGTCAAAGGTATCGGCTTCTATCTGAACCCATAGTGAGTCCTGTCTTCCCAGAGACCAAGATAGTACATTTCTTAATTGAGCCGACCAGAAGTAGTATTGAAAGTTGGGAAGACCAAGACCACCCATAGTTTCTGGTTTCATACTAGTAATTAACTTGATTCTTGGTTTTTTATTACACCAGATACATTTTGAGATGTGTCTTTTGAGAGATTTAAAATAGTCAGCGGATAAATAGCATTTGAAAATGAAAAATACATCTCGGTAGAATATTCATTTTTATGACATTGATTCTTCCTAGCAGTGATATTGGTAATGTGGACCATTTAGATAAATCCTGTTTGATTTTGTCAATGAGTGGATTGTAATTATCTTTAAACAGATTATCCAGGTGTGGTGTTATATTTATTCCTAAGTATTTAAAGCCAGCTGGTGACAAATTAAAAGAACAAGACTTTTCCAAATTTGCTGTTGGCGTCATATTTAAGAAACAAGCATTCGATTTCTTAAAATTAATTTTATATCCTGAGTATCTTCCAAATTGCTCTATCGTGTCGTGCAAGTGTGGTACTGAATGTTCTGGGTCTGTTAAGTAAAGAATGATATCGTCAGCATACAGAGACATTTTGTGTTCATCGTTAATCTTCACTCCTTTAATACTTATGTTGTCTCGCACACATGACGCCAGTGGTTCAATTACAATTGCAAAAAGCAAAGGTCACAGAGGACATCCTGTCTTGTCCCCCTTGTTAGTGCAAACAAATCTGAGGAACTGCAGTTAGTGATAACCGCTGCTTTAAGATTTTTATAAATTGATTTGACCCACTCTATGAACCGAGAGCCCATATTTAACCTATTCAAGATAACAAAAAGAAAGTTCCACTCAACCCTGTCAAAGGCCTTCTCTGCATCTAAAGAAAGAAGCAGAGAAGGCTTCTGACCGGCGTCCAAATGGTTTATAATATTCAAAAGTCTCCTTATATTATCAGAAGAATATCTGCCCTTGACAAAACCTGTTTGATCAGGACTAATTTGTTTAGGTAAAATCATTTCCAGTCGTTTTGCTAATAATTTGGTGATAATCTTATAATCATGATCCAAGAGGTTTATAGGCCTAAATGAAGAACAATTCAAGGGGTCTTTCCCATCTTTATGTAGTACAGTAATATATGCAAGATTCATTGATTGAGGAAGTGTTCTGTTGTGAGAGAAGTTGTTAACCATTGACATAAATATAGGTTGAAGTTCAGTCCAAAACTCTTTATAAAGTTCTGCCGAGAAGCCATCTGGCCCTGGGCTTTTATTTATAGGCATAGATTTAATTGCAGCCAAAACTTCTACTTCTGTAATTGATGAGTTTAGATACTCTTGATCAAAATCAGATAATGTAGGTACATTAATGTTATGGAGATAATTGTCCAGTTCATCTTGAGAGTAATCATTTTGAGATTTGTATAATTTGTTATAAAATTCTTAAAAAGTCTGGTTAATCTGTTTTGGGTGGAAGGTTATCTTGTTGTCTTTCAGACGAATAGCCCTTTCTGCTTGCTGCTTCTTTCATTGATAGGCAAGTAGTTTACTGCCGAATTCATAGTTCTTTTGTCTGATAAGATTCATTTGTGTTATAATTTCATTTGTTAAGTCAATATTTAATTTAGCTCTGGCTGTGTTTAATTGTTTCCAGTGTTCATCTGTCGATGCAGATTTATGAAGTACTTCACATCTGTTTACTTCTCTTTCAAGTTCTTGTCTGAACTTAATTGTTCACGTTTTTAAAAGATGTGTATGAGATAATAAGTCCTCTTAAAGTAGCTTTTGCAGCTTCCCAATTAGTATTCGGATCTATAGAGGGGTCATTGTTTTCTTTTATATAGTCAATTATCCACATTCGCATTTTTAATTTGAATTTTTCGTCTCTAAGTAAGGAGTTATCAAATTTCCAGCGCCTGGATACCAATTCTCCACTCTCCAAGTGAATAGTTAAATAAACTCTTGCATGATCTGAAATATTAATAGAATCAATTTTACATTCTTTTACCCTATGCATCCATTTTGAGGAAAAAAATAAATAATCTATTCTAGAATAAGAGTTGTGGACATTTGAAAAGAAAGTGTAATCTTTGACATCCTGATTTAGTTGACGCCATACGTCAATAAGGCCGCATTCTGCACAAAGCCCCTGAAGGACCTTTGAGGATTTAAGATTGTGGCTCTTGGACAGGTTAGATGTATCTAATATAGAGTTAAGAGTGCAGTTTAAATCGCCGCCCATCAGTCCTAATCCTTTACAATTTTCATTGAAGAGCAGCACCATGTCTGACATGAACATTGGTTCCTCTATATTGGGAGCATAGATATTTAAAAAGGTGATTGGGGTTCCAAAAATAGTACCAACAACCAAAACAAACCGACAGTTCGAAATACAGAAAAAAAAAACAACACATATGTTTACTGAAAAGAAAAAGGTGATCTTTATTTTATACAAAGCTGAATATACATGTTATGATTGTGACATGACTAAAAAGCCAACGTTTTTAAACTCATTGTGCAACCCAAGGTATAAATGGGGCGAAGCCTGCGAGCGAGTTCAGGCAGTCAACTTGAGCACTTGTGCTGCATTCATCCATAACGCTCCTTGCCACTCAACAACCAACCAAACAGAGTCTCCTTAATGTGCCGCTCTATTTAACCTGCCAGATCTCTCTCTATGCATTGCTTGCTGCTGCTATTGCTGCAGCTACTTCCACGTCGCTGCTGCTTGCCTGGCCCAGCTTCCACCTGTAGGCTCGGGGGGTTAGTTATTTAATCATCACTCATCGTGCTATGTATATCTGAGTGATGAGTTGTCTGACTGAACTGTCTATAGTCATACTAAAACTCATAATGACCACTTTAATTTTAGAATTTTAAATCTCCAACTCAAATCATTCTGCGCATAAAGTATCCAAATGCAATATCAGATTAATTAAATAATACATCAATAGACGAAATTGTTTGATGGCCTATTTGATATCCCATACAATTTGTAATAAATGTGTCTGTAAAGTGCTTTGCTCTAAATAAACTTGAGCAAGGTGAAATTAGAAATAAGGCTTATAAATGGCACATACAAAAGGACAGTAATGCATCTGGCCAGTAAATACATTTTTAACCTGTCAACAAAACAAACGGGTAACATAAAAACTGGCCATAAATAAAAATCCTTTTAGCAGTAATCGTGGTCGTGCAGCTGAACCGGGTTGTGGGCAGGATCCGAGATTTGGTCTGCCATTCTGTGGCCGTTTCTCAATGTCGAGTAGAGCTGCTGCAGAGCAACTATTTCAAGTATACTACGTCATCAAGTGGCACTCGATGACGTAGTATACTTGAAATAGTGGCTCTGCAGCAGCTCTACTCGACATTGAGAAACGGCCTGTCTCTCCGGCCCTCCGACCACGTTAAGGGCTGCAGTCGGATAATCCAAAAATCAGCTCCTAAGTTCTAACCCTATCTCCTATTCCTTGACCTCTGAGTGAAACGTCATGGGGTTAAGGGATAGTGGATAGGAGAATTCAAAAGGACTTAGGAGAAGAGACTGCGGTACTTTAGAGAATCCGACTGCACTTTCACTATCCGACGTGTTTCCCTAACCCTATCACCCAGCTGAATAGTATGTTGCTCAATGACCCTATTAGTGTCCTATATAAGAGCAGGTGGGCAGTATCACAGTTTCAGAGCAAGATGGCAGAAATGGCTGCTGTGTTGCAAAACAACAGAGCAAATATTCAGAGGAGGAAAGCACGACTGCAGAGGCTGGCAGTAGGTTTACAAGGGGTAAGTGGATTCTGATACTGGTTTTAATGATATATTACAGATGCTTACATTGCACATACTATCAAGAGTATAGCTGAAATTGTTGCTGTATATGTTCTGTGTACCTGGGTGAGGTTAGGTTTGAGGGCTTTCTGATAGAAAATGGTCTTATGGTTTAGCCAACAAACATATTTCCAGTATTGGTTATTCATAGCAAACTTGAAGGCTATCTCCTCCCATGTGCTTGCCTTACACAACAAATATGCATAAAAAAAGGAAAGCCACAATCTTGATGTATTTCAACCTTTTACTATTTACACCTTTTTTGTCTTCTACAGGAGAGGATCAACATGTACGCCAACCCCAACCACCATGTCCCTCTGGTACAAATCTATATGGATCAGTCCAAAGATCTTAGATTTGACTACCGCCTGTCGAGGGAATCCATAGAGGCCCTGATGACCCTTCTCAGGAGGGAGAAGACCCATGGCTGGGTTCAGCATGTGGAGGTCCTCCTGGTGGTCTACTGGCTGGCACATGGGCTGTCTTATTCGGTTGTCTCCAGGGTCTTTGATGTACCCAAGACCACCGTTTTTGATATTGTCCACAGGATGTGTGAGGCAATATTATGTTTGTTGGAGAAGGTCATCCATTTCCCCACACAGGCACAGTGTGCTGAAGTTGGCAATGGCTTTCATCGCCTTGCCAACAGCCCAGCCTTCAGCCACTGTGTGGGAGCTATAGATGGATGCCACACGCTTCCAATAGCCCCCATGCCCAGGATTACCTGAACAGGAAGCTGTTCTTCTCTGTCCAGCTTCAGGGAATCTGTGACAGTTATGGCACATTCCTGGACATTTTTGTTGGCTACCCTGGTTCGGTCCACGACACCAGGGTGCTCAGGGACAGTCCAGTGTTTGTGAGGGGCTGTTACCCACCAGCTGGCCATTACATTGTGGGGGATGGAGGTTACCCGTGCCTGAGGGCGCCTCTTAACCTCATCACACCGTACCGGGAACCGTTGCGGGGTAGAGTGGAGGCGCGCTTCAACCGACACCATGCCAGAGCCCGATCGGTTGTGGAGAGGGATCTTCTTCAAGGCCCTGGAAGTGCATCACACCTTTTCCCCCAAGGTGATAGCAGTGTGTGCAGTGCTCCACAACATCTGCCTCACTGCTGGAGACACCCTGGAGCCAACTGAGGGAGAGGATCCAGTGCCGCTACCTCCACAGGGACCTGTGCAGAGGGATGAACATGCTGGTGAGCACTATAGGGACAGACTGGCAGCACATGTGTCAGCCCCACATGATCGTCCTCCACACCTAAATGACCATGATTATTTCTATGAGTATATTAATGGCTTTCTTACATCATTCATTTTGTTTAATATGCAATCATTCCCCATGAATACATGTTACTAATGCACGTTATTGTGTCTCTTGTGGTGCAGGTTGCCATGCTTGGATTGTTGCTACTCCTGCTGCAGCAGCATTTTCCAGTTGGATGCAACGTTGTATTTTTGTCATGTTTATTTGTACATACGACACCTATTGCACGTCTGTCCGTCCTGGGAGAGGGATCCTTGCTCTGTTGCTCTCCCTGAGGTTTCTTCCATGTTTTCCCCCTGTTAAAAGGGTTTTGTTTTTTTGGGAGTTGTTCCTCATTGGCTGCAAGGGTCTAAGGACAGAGGGTGTCGTACACTGTAAACATTAGAAAGCCCCCTGAGGCAAGTTTTTGGTTGTTAAATAAACATTTGGCTGATATATTTCACTGGAGTGGGTCTGTCATTTTGCATGTAGTGTTTGTCATTACACAACAGTCATTATTTTGCATTTAAAGCACACATATTGTTGAAAGTAACTGTTGTATTTTATTTGAAAAAGCTGCTATGACATGTGGTGCTTTTGGGCAATTTTCCCTTTTATGTAAAGTGCTTGTTTATTGAAGCACTGTTTCTGAGTGTTATCCAAATCATCAACTGAAGAACTCCACTTTAGTGTTTTCAACAATTTAAACATTTATTTATTTTTATGTTTCACAAGCTCTGATATTAAATTAACAAGTCGCTCATTGAGCGCTGCATCACGGGCCTCGGCCTTCTCTGCCTGCTTTTTCAGGAAGGCCAACACGCTGCTTCTTCGCCTTGGCCTTTTAGTAGGTGGTTGGAAGCTGGTGGAGGGCACGGGCTCCTCCTCACTGCTGAGCGAAACTTGGGAAGGCCCTTCTTCAGCAGAGGTGGAGGCCTCAGCAGCAGTCTGGCCATGGCTTGCCAACGAGCATGAGGCAACTAGGGTGGGAGGCTGAATTGGTGGCCTTCCCCCAATTGCCTCATGCATAGCCTCAAACCATGGCCAGGTAGCTGCTGAGGCCTCTCCCCCGTCTGTTCCTGTCCCAGTTGGGGGATTCTTTAACTCCTATTGACAACACAGATAACAGACTGTTAGTTAAAGGGCAGTGAGGGGAAAATGACATGACATTTAGCTTTTATCCAAAGCAACTTACAATAAGTGCATTCGACCAAGAAGATACAAACTTAAAGAAAACAGAATCATATAAGTACATCAGGTTTCATAGAGCTAAAACATTTCAAGTGCTACTCAACTGGCTTTAGATAAGCCAGTCCTTAATTAGTATATAAGTGCTTTGTTAGTATATGATTGCTTAGTTAGTATATAAATGCACAGCAAACGAAAATGTTTACTAATTCGAAATGTGTAATTGCTTCCACCTTAAATGTTAAGTGTAAACAACTAAGCGAATTCACATTATAATATAGGAGGCTGGGGTCGCCAGTTTAAGTCTGTAGCATAATATCTACAAACACTAACCCACCACAGTGCCCAGCCATGTGATTTGCTTTACCTTGTATTTTGTTTTCAAGTTGTCCCATTTCTTTGCTGTCTGTGGACCAGTCACCTGGTCCTCCAGACCCATCTCTTTAACAACCTGCCTTTAGTTACACATTATCTTAATTCACCTGCATGCACATTTATTAAAACATTCTATCAGACTAATATAGATGTATTTACTCCCAGCTTGATTTGGCAGCATTTCGTTTGCCACTGAGCATGTGCTCCATCTTAACCCTTGCACTAATTAGGGCAAGGGTTTCAGCATCTGTGACTGAAATAAATGCATCATAGGCTTGCATGGTACAACGCTGGAAACTAAGAATGAAATAGCCTAATGCAAACTGATCATAAAGGTTTTAGTTAGATGTTAACTTTACCTGGACAATTTCACAACAGTCATTTCATATAAGCATTTTGCCAAGTTATGGCTTAAGAATGTAAAAGCTTAAGAGAGCAGCGGTAACTTACATGATCTTCGTTTGTCTGACATGATCGGTAGATTCCGTGAACGACCGAATATTCCCTTAAATGCCGCGGCCGCAAGGAATTGTGGGGCAGCATTTTCTCCTCTCCTCTCGGTAAGGGAGGTCCAGTGGTTCCTAGGCTAAAGGAGGTTATAAAGGAAGTTTGATACCTCCTTTCCTATCATCTAGAGCAGGGGTGTCAAACTCAAATACACAGTGGGCCAAAATAAAAAAATGGGTACTAGTCGAGGGCCGGACTGGTTCAATGTTTATTGCAGAACGTATTGAAATGAACTTATTGCCCATATTAAACCTGGAACTAACAAAGCTTAAATTATTGCCTATAAAAACAACATTAAACATTAAATCATCAGTTGCATTCATTTCTTATGGCTCTAATCTGCAGTCATTTCTTATGATTACATTTTCCCACAGGACAACAACAGCTTCAAAAAAACAATTTCCCTCAAAGAAAAAAACAAACTTGCCCTGTTGTCGTGAGAGAAAAAGTGCAGAAGGAAACATCCATTAAACTCTGTGATGCTAGTTCAGATACTTGGCGTCTCATCTTGGGTGCAAGTTCATCAATGTTTGGGCTCAGGCTCTGAGCTGAGGAGATCCTCAGGATTGAGTGAAGGTGTGCGTGCAATATACCGGCGGGCCAGATCGAATAATAATTTAAAATTATCCTGCGGGTCGAAATTAAATCCACCAAGGGCCTGATTTGGCCCCCGGGCCTTGAGTTTGACATATGTGATCTAGAGCAGTAGTTCCCAACCTGGAGGTCGCAGGGGGGGCGCCAGGCCTCAGATGATTTGAGGCCAAATCTCATATTTAGACTTTTTTTTATTATTTGTTTTTTTACTTATAATTGTAACGCAATACATGATTGTCACTAAAAGCCTTGTCTCTACATTACAATAAAATATAAAAAATAATTGATTAATTAGAAAACAAATTCAAGTTAGTAGCTTTTGAAGGCATAAAAAGACAGAAATGTATAATTCTTTCTTTAATAGAAATGTTTCTTCTGCCCGTAAGGTGTCCAAACCGGGCTTTTCTGGATAAGCGCATTTTTAAAACATAGTCATTGTCCATGCCAGTTTCAGTTGGATTATTTGTCACAGTTGCTCCGATCAGATCGGTCTCCTCCATTTTGTAGATTATTTACGACTTTTGAATCCACATAAACACATCGGCAAAATCCAGTTTACTTTGAACATGTGTTTTAAACAGTTTAATCCCTTTGTGAATTGTTACCACTTGCGCCGTCATTTAATTTCTTCATACAGCGGGAATCCAAATGAATTAATCCTGAGTCCAATAACTATCAAAGTCATTTCAATAGTGCTCCTTAATTCCGCTTTCATCCTCCTTTAACAAAATACTTCACATTCATCCAGTTTGTGACAGTAGTTGTAGCATTTTTGAGACTTTTAAACTTTAATTACCGCTGTTGCGCCCCCCCCCTTGTGTGTGTGGGGGGGGCGCAACTTCCAACAGGAGTCATTTGGGGGGGCTCTTGGGAAAAGGTTGGGAACCCCTGATCTAGAGAATTCGAACGGCACTTATCATGGCTGCCACTGAGGGACTTCCGGGTCATTTCACTCGGTTATGAAGGTTCCTAAGCTAAATGGACTATTCGACTGCAGCCAAGGTTCACCTCCAAGGCCTTCGACAGGAGGCACCTCCATCGCCCCTTCAGTTTCCCGAAAGCGCGCTCTATTATGCAGGGGTAGCCACCATTCCCCACAATGAAGCACCCTGGAGGAGGCTAAAAAGCCCGGAAATCCTACGAATGTTTTTAGAAAACGTACTATTAACATAATCCTGTCCACTGGGTCCGGATTGGGCCCTGATCCTTATGTGGCAACCGTCAATTGCACCCACACATGCACGGAATGCCGGGCTGTTTCATCTTTCTATTATACAGACATGCATTTCCAAACATTTGGACTACCTATGTTGCAAATGTATTATCTTTTCAATTTACACAAGCATCTATTGCACGTCTGTCCGTCCTGGGAGAGGGATCCCTCCTCTGTTGCTCTCCCTGAGGTTTCTCCCATTTTTCCTTTTAAACTGTGGGTTTTCTTCGGAAGTTTTTCCTTGTACGATGTGAGGGTTTAAGGACAGAGGGTGTCGTACTGTCATATTGATATTTTGTACAAACTGTGAAGTCCACTGAGACAAATGTAACATTTGTGATATTGGGCTATATAAATAAACATTGATTGATTGATTGATTGATTGATTGATTGATTGATTGATTGATTGACTGTTGGCCAACTGCTGGAAGCCCTGCCCGACCTCCTCCAGCTCTAGACCAGCAGAGCAGCGATGTCCTCCACTCCCAGGTGGACCAATCTGTGGACCGTAGAGAGGGGTACCTGAAAGGCCCGGGACACCGTGTGCCAGCCAGTACACGGTCGTCAAGACAGTAATGTGGTGTCTCCTCTCAGGCCCCAGACACCGAATCAAGGCCTCCAAACACTCTGGGCTGATACTGTAGTCCTTCAGCAGGCACCCATCACCCTCGAAGTACATCTTTAGCAGGGGGACACTGCTGTTCAAACGTCTGTACGGAGATCGAGAGTGTGGGTGTTGAACAGGGCCGGACTGGGACAATAAGTCAGGCCGGGAATTATACACCCAGCCAGGCCACTACCATTTTGCTGGATTTATTTGTTAATATTTACAGCGTTGCTGCCCATAGTGATAGCCAAATAGTTTTAAAAAAACTACCCAAAAATAAACATATGGACATAGGTCACTATTTTGAAAAATGTGAAAATCTATTTAGGAATCTATTCATGTGAACATATTTTAAGAGGGGGTGGACCTCAAATCCAACAGGGGGGTCCGGGGGCATGCTCCCCCGGTAAGATTTTTTTGTTAAATGTTGGAGTTAAATGCATCAATCTGGTGCATTTTGAGGGGGAAATAAAGAGACTAGATCTATGGAAACAAACACCCATATGAAACAGAACTGTATACATTTAAATAATCATACAATCATAAGAACATGGCCATAACCAATAACATACCATATCCAATATTTAAAAACATTTGAACTTGTTTATTTATTTGTTTTTGGTTCATTTATAGTTGTGAGTGTGTCTGGGCTCCTGAATCCGCCTCTCCTGTCTCCCTCCTCTCCCCCCTGCTCCTCTTTGAGGCAGAAGCAAAGACTAGTTTTAGCTCTCAACAAGTTTTAAAAGTTTATCTTAACTTTTTTCACCTAGTTCACTTTTTTTTTATTTATTTTTTTTATTATTCATGCATATTTCACTAATCTCACTCCCCCCTCAAATGGAAATATGTGTTTACATAAATGGTGACCAAACCATTTTAGACCCAAGATAATACCTTTATCCAGTCAAATAAACTCCTTTATCCCGCAATTTAAACTGCACATAAATATTCTGTCATAAGAAATTAAGCCATGGCTAAATCTGGCACATTTGATGGTCTCAATTGCTCGTGTTAACTAATGTGCATGGTCCCTTCTTAACTACATAATAAAAAACAGAACTTTCTCTTTAACAAACATGCTTTTTCTCTGACTCTAAGGCCTATGTGTCGTGATTTTCCTGCTACAAGTAGTTGGTCATTTTTGTATTCCAATGCATATTATGCGCAAATTGCGGCGCAATTATACGCAACACAGTTTCCCCGCAGCGAGGCTCCGGCACTAACATTCACGAGCCTGCTCTTCCACCACCCCCCTGGATCTATGGATATATTCCTCCTGAAACCAAAAGAGATGAGGTAACAGTATCTGATTTAATTAACCTTTAGCACACAGGGCAACAGATCCGGTAATTTATTCATAATAATTTGTTATGTTAATTCCATTCAAAATTCCATTCCATTCAAAACTAATATATTTAATTCCTTCAATTGCATAGTTTGTGCAAACAATTAAAACTAGTAAAGCGTTGTTATTAATATTTATAAGCTTATCGTTTAATAGAAATGTTCTTCTTAAGGGTTAGATAGACATTATATAAACAATAATTACCCTAATCTAGCTCTAAGCAACGCAGTAACATGTCCTGCATTGTCCCCAAAAATGTCCTATTTGTCCCCAAAAAGCAATGTATTTCTATTGGTAGTATGTTTCGTGCCTGCACCACGTCTTTTTGTCCGGTCGGGTCTTGGAAGACCGGAAGCTGTGTGGTTCATAAAAACATTTTCTTACTCAATATCAAGCCACGATTATTGTTTTTATTTTAAATCGTATAATGTCGGACTTTTTTTGCCGTCCATGAGGAAAATAAATGGGGCTCAGAATGCTGAAATCTGTATTATTTAGATATTTTTTTCCTTCTAATTTGTTATTCTTTTCTAAATAACGCATTGTTATTTATTCAACAATAACACACAATTATCCTTGTTTTTATTTATTTGTTTAATTCTATAATATCGGGCTTTTTTTACGTCCGTCAGGAACTGAATTTCAAAATAAAGTCACCGGAAACAGACGTAGGCAATACACACCCACTGAACTGATTAACCAAGATCCTCAGCTATGGTTGAAGCTCGGTGATTGGATGTTTTAGCCGCAATGCACGTTGGAATTGCGTTGCCAGGCAACAGCTTGGGGTTAAAACAGTAATTCCGGGCTCAAAGGTTGCATAGTAATCTGCAGTACTAATCAATTAAAAACATCAGTTTATCCTTGTTAATTACACAACATTGATTGGTTTAAATCAGGGTTCACCAACCTTTTTGTCACCGAGGGCTACTTCAAGGGTACTGAGTAATACGAAGGGCTACTTGTTTGATACAAACTTCCTGAACAACATAATTGCACGGTTCACCTTTAATGATAATATTATTATTAATAATAATCAGAATACATATTAATTTACTGTATGTGAAGGACTGTCTGATCACATGTTAATGTTAATTATTCCTCACAATAATTTACCATGGTAGGAAACACAGATATATTTAAACATACAATATATATAGCCTTTTCAAGCTCCACATTTGTGGAATCAGCTTCCAGTTTGTGTTCGGGCGGCAGACAGCCTATCCGTTTTTAAGAGTGTGCTTAAGACCTTCCTTTTTGATAAAGTTTATAGTGATAAAATAATCTAATAAGAGTGCATTGACGTAGATACGTTGTGCCTCTTCACCTATACATTTTAGTTCTTACTCTTTCACTTAAATCCTAAAACTTAGATCTTATATTTAAAACTTTATCCAAACCTTTCCCCTCTATGACCTCTCGAGGTTTATTAGAGGGTAACAGGTTGCAGAGAACGCCTAGCCCGGCCGGGGAGTGTGGAACGTAGTCACTGACCCACTCCTACCTCTGACAAATTCAGGTTCCAATGGGGACCTTTTTCTCTGTGTGTGCCTCTCCACCTCTGTTTCCTACTTCTTACTTGCTACCCTTTTCCCTCAACCTATCGTAAGGGAGTGCATGTATGTAGACACGTTAGTTTAGCTGCTATAGGCTTGGACTGTTGGGGGGGGGGGCACCTTACTCCGTCTTTCTGGCTGTTTGTACCTGTGTACTCTCATGTTCCGATTAACCCAGTTTTCCCCAAATCTCTTTTTTGTGTCCATATATACGCCGGGATCCTGAGTCGAGGCTAATCATGTTGCTGTGGTCGTGTGTCCTGGATCCTCTATCCTGAGCACTGGATCTGAGTCCTGGACTTCGAGTCGTGGCTGAACCTGTCTCTACGGTCCTGCCAGACTCTCACCATACTACTTCACTGATGGCTCCCACAAGATTGCTGACATCCTCGTGGATTCATCTTCTTATTATACACACATGCATTTCCAAACATTTGGACTACCTATGTTGTAAATGTCCTGGGAGAGGGATCCCTCCTCTGTTGCTCTCCCTGAGGTTTCTCCCATGTTCCCCTTTAAACTGTGGGGTTTTCTCCGGAAGTTTTTCCTTGTACGATGTGAGGGTCTAAGGACAGAGGGTGTTGTATTGTCATACTGATATTCTGTACAAACTGTGAAGTCCACTGAGACAAATGTAACATGTGTGATACTGGGCTATATAAATACACATTGATTGATTGATTTACTGATTGATTGATTTAATATTATTTATATATTATTATCATATAATATTATTACGTAAAGTTTAAAAAAGAACATCGACTCAATCAGATCATATTTTTATTAATCACTAAATCTGTAGAATTGTTAACAAAATAGCACATTTTTTACACTTTTTGATCAAATTATTTTCCACATTTGACAATATTTGAGTTTACCGTTGGCATGGTGTTTCACTGAAAACATCTGTTGTCTCTTTCTTTGCCTTCTATTAGCGGGAAGTCTGGCATTGCATGCTGTCCACTAGTGTACTGTAATCTGGGGTATAATTTGACACTGCAACTCTGAGTAAACCTTGTAGATTTGCATCAGTAAGGCGTGTTCTGTGTTTGTTCTTGATGAAGTTCATGTCTGAAAAGGCTGACTCACAAAGATAGGTTGAACCAAAAAGGCAGGCAACTTTCATAGCTGCTGTGCATACACCTTTGTACTTTTCTGTGTCCACAAGGCACCAAAAGTTTGGTGCATCCTGATGGGCTTTGAGGTGGAGGTCATTTTGCAATGTTAGGATTTCAATCTCCACCTGTCCAGCAACCACATTGAAGGTTGCACTTAGTTGCTCAGCAATGCATGTCAGGTCCACTTGCATGAAAGGATTTGAAATGAATGACACACATGGCTCAAGTTGACCAAAGTCACAAAAACTGTTTTCAAACTCTTGACCAAGTCTGTTTATGACTTGAGAGTACTTTTCTGCAGCTTTGTCGAAAGCTCCAGATGCAGAAGCATTGTCATGCAGCACTGACTGCACAGAGGGAAAGTGCAACACTTTATTTCACTGTAAATGCACAGAGAATATGCTCATCATAGCTTTAAATGCATTTACAGCACTTATCATGTCAGCAACAGTCTTGCCTTTGCCTTGCAGTTCACAGTTCAAATTGTTCAGTTTCCCAGTGATGTCTGTTAAAAATGCAAGATCAAGTATCCACTCAGTGTCCTCAAGCAGTGAGGCGTCTTCCCCTTTGGATTGCAAGAATACTTTGATTTCACCCAAAAGTGACAAAAAACGCTGCAATACTCTTCCCCTGCTCTTCCGTCCCATTTTACTCCTAAGCGAATCAGAGAGTCCGTGGAGAGGAGTTGTGTCGGTTACTCACTCCCCTAGGTGTTATTACTGGTTGGATTCACTTCGGGTCGGGCCCAATACAGCGAATCAGAGTTCTGGGAAAAAGTATTTGACTTCTGAACAGAGCGTGACAGCTTCGGAAGTAAACAAGGACAGAGTCAATCTTTATCTTGCACCTGAGTTCACTCCTTTACTTTCCCAAGGAATATTTCACACAAACTATTCTTTCCCAGACAATCAAACATTGTACACAGATATATTGGTGCCCAGAAAGGACCTTGAAAAGAATATGTGTGTGTGCTGGTGGGAGGAGGTGTATGTGTGTGTAGCAGGGTATCTGGTCAGTGAGTGTAGGTGAGCAAGTTATATGTGTGTGTGCTGGTGGAAGGAGGTGTATGTGTGTGTAGCAGGGTATCTGGGTCATTGAGTGTAAGTGAGAAAAGAATATATATAGGATTACTTAAAACAGTCCAAACAATACATGTTCACTTCATTACTGTTCAAAATAATACATGTTTACTTCAATACAGTTCAAGATAATCCCTGTTTACTTTAATACAGTTTAGAACAATACTTTAATCCCCCTTTTGATCTCACCTCAAGAGATCAATTTATACACAGCATTTGAAACATAACCACTGTCATTCTTTTCTACTGTGTCTGTCCCCCAATATTTATATGAATCCATCAGAAGCTGGGATTTAGAGCACTTTAAACCTTTAGGAACAGTCCACCATAACAACTTCTTATGACAGTGGAGGGAGACCAAAATATGTTAAAAAATGTGTCCTTGTCGGCTGAGTCATCGCGCTCTTCCCCCTCCGACGCGTAAGCCAACAAGGGCATTTGGTACGAAGAGGAAGGGGCAGCTTTTCCCTCAATGGTGGAACTGATGAGTCTAACACACAATGAGCGGATACAAGGCACACAACAACAACCACATGTCACTAAAATGGCAATAAAAGTAGCCACCGAAATTAGAAGAGACATTATTAAACCTTTAACACATAGTTCTGTAGAATAAAAATAAACAAATCCCTTAAACAATGGGCTAAAAATATACCAATCCCTTAAATTATGGGATTAACATAATTAAGTCCCTCAAAAAATGGGTTGATAAACAAAGTCCCTCAAAAAATGGGTTATTAAAACAAAGTTCCACACCGGCCATATCAACCTGTTTCAGCGGAAAGTGGAGTCCCCTGTGCCGTCTTGGCTTGCCGTGTCTTTGTCCCCCCCAGCCCGCTGACGGTGGCTTCCGGGTCGACTGTTGGAGAGATGTCCTCCTGATCCTCCTCCTCCGGCCCGCTGATTGCGCCTCCCGAGTCGACTGCTGGAGAGATGTCCTCGGGGTCCTTCTCCTCCGGTCCGCTGATGGCCGCTTCCGGGTCGATGCTGGAGAGATGTCTTCGGGGTCCTTCTCCTCCGGTCCGCTGATGGCCGCTTCCGGGTCGAGTCCTAGAGGAGAGCCAGGTCCGTCCTGATGTCGTCCAAGGTCCTAGCCGGAGGTTTCCCGACCGCACACTGGCTCCAGTGGTACCAGTTGTCCCCCTTTCCTCCTAGGTGGACGGCATGAGAGGTCCGCTGGGTCACTCTGTAGAGGCCGGAGAACCTGGGGTTGAGCCAATCGGGCCTGATGACCTTCAGCCAGACGAACTCCGCTGTGTCGGCCTCGTGGTCCTCGGGTCCCCCCTTGGCGTCAGCAACCTGTGTGGAGAAATCTGATACCAATCCCTTAAGCCTACGCTCAGGGCCCTCAGCTGTTTGACCCACCACTGCGTAGGCTGCTTGGAGCCTGTTGGTGGGGTGTCTTAAAACAACAGCCGTCTGTGAACAGGTTTTCTAAATTAATTGTAGACCTCCTATCTGCCAGTGCAGCCTCATAATCGTAATACTTGGCCTGTGCCAACAAAATAAAACCCCAACATATTTAGGTGAACTAAATAACAATAGCTCTGAATTTCTGTGTGTGTTATTCTTAAATGAAATCCTTGAGATCCTATTTAAAATCTAAATATAATATGAACTGCTTATGTTTCTGGTAAAGAAACACACTAATGTTATGGATTCAAAAACAACCAAAATCATGATACTGACAAAGTGAATGATTTCCTGGTGATACTGCTCCTACCTGGCAGTGCTTAGATATTATCAAGCTGAAAAAAATGAATACAGAATTCCAACAAACTGTCATCAAATGTCTTTCTATTATGAATTTAGATTAAATGTATATCCCCATAATGACCTAAACAATAAAGTCTGTGGCTTTTACTTCTTTACCAGGCTAGTTACATGATGTTGTCTAAATTAAATTCTGTCTCATTACATTACTATGTTTTAGCTTAACTGTTATGTTCTTTCTACATTTCAAACCTCAGTTACTTTAATACCTGTTGAAATATTACAAAATTGTTTCATCATCACAGGTCAACTTCTTCAGTCTTCCATTCTGGAATTACATCTCTCACAGTTGCCCCTTAGCCACTGATTCTGCATCTGTGTTACCTGTTATAACTCAATCAATATTAGAAACATGTCAACATCCATCAAACAGTATCTTATCCCCAGATATGGAGCAGGTTAATTCTAAAACTGTCAATCAATGGTCAGATTGAACATCGGAGTTGGGGCGGCAGGTTCCTTTCAGTCCCTAAATGAAAAATGTAGACTGTGAATTTGACAGCCATGTTGATATAATACATTATACACACACTCCCCCTTTTTACACATGAGCCCATGTGTACAAAAATCCTGTATGGGAAGAAAACCTTCAGGTAATAATGGATTTTAAGAAAATACCAAACATTATTCACAAATGTCCATTCATTATTTTCCACAGTAAACTCTCCAGTGAAATGAAGTGTTTCTCTCCATCTTTCAGTCCTAAAAGAAACAGAATCTTAATGTCAAGTTTGGCTCATGTGAGTTTGTAATACAAACGGGTCTTTGTTCCAATGTCTGGTAATGATTAAGGTAGGAAAGGCGGGCTTTTAGATCCCTCCTTTAAGGATATATAGATATATGTTTCTACTATTTGTCTTCAGAGTGTTGCTTGGTGGCTCACATGAAAGTGTGATATACTTTGTGATCTCTCTGGCCGTATTCTACTCTCAATAAATATCAGTGTTTGACTAAAGCCACTCCAGCTTCCATCCTTTCCTGGGCCTTGCATTGCTGCACAGAAGTTTCCATCACATATATATATATATATTTTTATAATTTTTTTCATCTAATCTATATCTACTGTCACTTTTCACATTGAACATGTGCTCTTTTATTAAATAAACTAAACGCTTTCATTTTAAGTTGTGAGTTTAGTGTTTTTGACCCTAAGAACCACTGCTGCGCTAATCAATAACAATAATCCACAGCTCCTCTCTCTGCTCCAGAGGATTAAAACAACCCCCAGGCAGCAGCCCGCCCCCCCCCCAAAGCAGTAAATCATCATTTAGACATGTGAATTTCGGTTCCGCTTTTCGATGCCGGAGGAAATGTTTCTCGCTGCTCTCCGTAGCCTACTGTATGACTGCGGCGGGGCGGGAAATGTAGCGTTGTACCTACACTTCCTACAGCGTAACCTGGGACCAGGGCCGGCCCGTCGCACTGGCGTTATAGATGTTCGCCTAGCGCGCCAGATCTGTGGAGGCGCCACGCTGACAGCTCTGGGAGGGAAAAAAAATGTTTTGACCGTTGGTGCTCATCCTAATTTTCGGGCTTGATGTAACAACATTCATAATTAACTAAATGTAACACCCTTTTCATCCCGGTTACACTTTTCATTTGCACTGTACGATGGGCGCTGTAAGTGATGAAAATGGGGGATGTTGGCTTATCTGGCACCCGCAGCTCACAGCCAAAGTGCGAGTGAGCGTGGGAGCGAGCGAGGGAGAAAGGGAGGGCGCTGTTGTTATTGGCGCTGTTGTTATTAGCATCTGGTGCAGTGTTGGCGACTTTGTCGTTAAATTTGGTGGCTTTTCAAACCCTCCGGCTACTTATTTTTGTCAAAAGCAACTAACGACTAATCTAACGACTTGTAATGGTGTTATTAGGGACTTTTCTGGTGTTTGGAGACTCACGTATTGTTCTGCAGTTAACGAGCTGCCGTGAGCCTCTCAGCCCTCCCATAGTACTCACAGGTGCGCAGACTAACTTTGCCTCCCGCAGCAGCTCAGCTGCAGTCAGAGCAGAGAGGAGACAGCCACACTCTCCCGCGTCGAGACAGCTTCAGTCATCCACGTAGGTCATCATGTCACAGTCTAAAGTTAAACTGTATTCACAAAAGTACAGAAAGGAGTGGGAATCAAACCCTGAGTTTAAAGGATGGTTGAAGCCATTTATTGGAGATGACACACGGCATACTATACTGCCTTTATTGTAAGGGAGATTTCTACTAAAAACTACTAAAACTATTTCTACTTGTTCTAATAGAGACATTTCTGATCTACTGTCGTCTGGATTTACTCTGGTGGTTTCAAGTTTTGATCCTTGAAGGGGGTGGAACGTTTTTTCCGCGATTAGACTATTGCCTAGACTATTGCAACTCCCTCCTGGCTGGTCTACCTGCATGTGCCATCCGACCTCTGCAGCTCATCCAGAATGCAGCGGCTCGTCTGGTCTTCAACCTTCCAACATTTTCCCACACCACTCCGCTCCTCCACTCCCTTCACTGGCTCCCGGTAACTGCTAGAATCCACTTCAAGACACTAGTACTTGCATACCATGCTGCGAATGGATCTGGCCCTTCCTACATCCAGGACATGGTTAAACTGTACACCCCAGCGCGTGCACTCCGCTCTGCATCAGCCAAACGACTCGCTGCACCCACGCTGCGAGGGGGACCCAAGTTCCCATCAGCAAAAACACGTGGGTTTGCTATCCTGGCTCCAAAATGGTGGAATGAGCTCCCCATTGACATCAGGACAGCAGAAAGCCTGCACATCTTCCGGCGCAGACTGAAAACTCATCTCTTTCGACTCCACCTCGAGCGATAGAATTAATAACAAGGCACTTATATACTAATATAGGACTGGCTTATCTATAGCCAGCTGAGTAGCACTTGAAATGTTTGGCTCTATGATACCTGATGTACTTATATGATTCTGTTTTCTTCAGGGTTGTGTCTTCCTGGTCGTATGTACTTATTGTAAGTCGCTTTGGATAAAAGCGTCAGCTAAATGCAATGTAATGTAATGATTACATGATATGCAAATTAGGCGATGACGTCATTTAGGGACTTCTGGCGACTTTCCGGACAGCCAATAGCTACTTTCCTTACTATGGAGTTGCTAACAATGATCTGGTGCTAGCTGCTCTAACGGAAGGCCCGTCCACACAGCGGCGTGCGTTGAAGCTTCCAACGCTTCTGCCCATTCACTTTGAATGGGGTGACGTCACTTTTAGCCGAACTGCATTTTGGGAAGCGACGTGGAGCGTTTCTGGCGTTGCTGGCGTTGCTGGCGTTGCTGTTGTTGCTCGCTTAAAAAGTTGAGCAATGTTCAACTTTTGGCGCCTCGGCAGAAGCGTCAGCAAATGAAATGATGGCAGCAGTGCGCTCTACATAACATGCTAGCGCACGCACTGGGCAGAGGAGGTGCAATTTAGCCTCCCTGACCTCAATATGGGGTGGAAGATTAAAGCCACCTTACTGAATAGCCCTTGACCTGAACGAACTCCTTAGGCTCTTAGGAGTAAAGGAGGGGTACAGTCTGAGTGTCGCCCCGCTACGGTCACCCCGGATCAAAAGGCAGCTTGGGTGCACCGACAGAGCGGTCAGCTCGGACACTCTTTTGGCCGAAGTCAAGGCAAGTAGCAATGCTGTCTTCCATGACAGTGCTTTCAGGGAGGAGAGCTCCAGGGGCTCAAATGGTTCTGTGATCAGAGCCTCGAGCACCAACGGCAGGTCCCACTGTGGGGCGGAGGCGTGCACTACTGGGTGCTGCCTCCTGACCCCCTGCAAAAACTGCAACATATCCCTCATGGCAGGACGAAATGGCTGCTGCATACACCTGTCTCAGCCTGTCCCTCTCAGGAGCCAAGCCTGGAGAGGTTGGCCCAGAGTGGGTAACGCCCCTATTGCCCCTGCTTCCTGAGACAGCGCTCCCCAGACCTGAGGAATAGCCCAGGGCTGGCCCACCATCATCTGTGTTACCCCGCGTACCACGGCGCCAGGCGGCGATCTGGGGCCACTAGGATGACTGACAGCTGCTCCCGCCTCACCCTATCCAGAAGGGGGGGGGGGGGGGGGGGATAAGGTGTAGCGGTGGAAAGGCGTAAAGCAGCTTCCTTGGCCATGGCTCGTGTGCAAATTCGTCCACCCCCAAGGGCGGATTGTCCCACCGGGCCAGGGAGAACCACAGGGCACAGTGGTTGTTGCGCCGATTGGCGAACAGGTCCACCTCTGCTCTCCCGAACTGAGTCCAGAACTGCTTCACCACCTCCGGGTGAAGCCTCCACTCGTCTGGCAGGGGTCCGCCTCTTGACATGAGGTCGGCCCTCCCGTTCTCCCGTCCCGGGATATGCAGGGTCCTTAGAGACAACACAATCTGTGAAACCCACAACCACAGGTTCTCTGCCGCGGTCAACAAGGCTATTGAGCGGACTCCGCCTTGCCTGTTGATGTACGCCACTGTGGTGCGGTTGTCGCTCCTCACTAGCACATGTTTGCCATGTATTAAGGGTTTGAAGTGCTGTAGGACCAGCATCACTGCTTGCAGCTCCAGGAGGTTGCTGTGCCGAGCCTCTGTCAGAGGCCAGCAACCACCGACAGCTCTCTCTAGGCACGTCCCCCCCCCATCCTGTCACTGAAGCGTCTGTAAAGACTGTGATATAGGAGGTCACTTGCCCCAATGGAGCTCCGCTCCGCAGATTCTCTGGGGACCCCCAGAATCGGAGGTTGCGCTCTACTGAGGGGGGGATGATCACCAGACGTCGTTTGTGTCTTGAGATCTAAACGAAGGCCGGTAAGCCACCTTATTGCGTTCACACCACGCAATAATGAGTATTGCGTTCACCCAGGATAGATTAGCGCCTGTAGATCGGCAACAGCTGTGTTCTCACCCAGTCTCCTTTTGTTTATTATTTTGTTCCACTTTAGAAGTGAGGTACTTTCTTTCCTTTTGTGTATTACTGTGCAGCTCTCTTTTGGAGTTCTCCTTTTGTTTAATAGTAACAGTTTGGCCCTTTGTTTGTGCCAGACTGTTTGTGTATATTATTGTGTTCCTTTATAGTTACAAATAAACCACTTGTAACTTATACCAATTCTACTCTGGTTGTGATTCTTCCCTTTGGAACCCCTAGACCCAAAAGGGAACGTAACATTCACATACTTATTTAATTATTAAAATGTAAACCGATCTTTTTCATATGGGTGTTTAGAGTTGTACCCCCTAGATCTAGTCCCTAATAATTCTGCTTAAAGTGCACCATATTGAAGCATTTTACTTTAAAATGTACAAACATTTCATCCCGGTATGCCTGAGAAGGCAGATATGCTTGTTTTTCTCAACAAGAACTGTTCTTTAAAAGTTGGACTGTTGTAGCTTCAGTGATTCTCAGGTCACAGTTACATAGCAGTGAATATAAACAGACTGATTAATGTGAATATTACTGTGAACTAACCTGTGTAAAAGTTTCTCGAATAAATGTAATTTTTTTGGTGGAAGAAGCCATTTATAATTTGTTTACCCTGCCCGTCAAAGAATCGGAATTGAGAACCGTTAAGAACCGGAATCGAAAAGTAGAATCGGAATCAGAATCGTGGAAATTCAAATGATACCCAACCCTAATTATAAGTGCTTTATATACTTATAAAAAGACATGCCATGCACTGTATCCAGGTAAGAAAAAAAAAAAATAATGTTCCCATGATTCATTGTGTCACTGAGGCAGGTGAGAGCAGCCGGGCTCTGCATGGACAGATTACAGGTCCGTCCTGGACTAAAACTTCTCACCATGTGTGGCTCTGAAAGCACTTCATTCTGTGAGAAACATTTTCTTTTAAAATTAATTCAATGCTGCATAGTTGGCCCCATAAAATATTAACAATATTTTAATATTTTACAGCAAATAATGAGGGCTCTTGACCTCTGTATTTAAATGTAATCATCACATACAGAATTTATTAGCTGCATTTTCCCTTGTCTTTCTAAGAATTCCTCCCAGTCAGTGCAGAGTGATAAAGAGCCTGCCTCCTCGTTACAGATGGACAGAAATGAAAAATCTTCAGGTGTATACAGTATCATATATTGAAGTGGTGGAAATGTATCCACTAAACAGGAAAGGGTTTAAATCTGATCAATTAGCTAAGAAACAAACCAAATGTTTTTCCTCAGGTCTCTTTAGTAATAAGGTGGCAGCAGTGTGATAAGGTAAGAGGGGCCGAGCATGAAGCGTGTGACAGCTCCATCACAGAGCCGTCGCACGCTGAAGGTCAGCTGCCACGTAATTGCTGCGTCCCATTCCCATTTGTCTAAAGCGAAGCATTTGCGTTCAGAAATTAGCTGCAGGTGAGAAGGCATTGGGCCGCCTGTCATCCTCACTCACCTTCATCCTGCTCCTATCAGCAGCCATGACAGGCGGACTGTTGGAGCAGATATCTCTGCTCCGCGCCGATCCTATATGAGTTTGTTTTAAAAGAAGGAAAGCTCAAAACAGCCACGATAGGGGTTAAACAATAATCTGCTTTAATGGTAAAACACAACACAATACACCATACAGAGCACTCTGCAACAGTACTCCGGGCTCAATTCCTACCCGGGTACCACGACAGCCAGTCAGGAAGAGAGCACAGAGCATAAGAATGTTACAGTATTTATACACATAAGCGGGGAGGAGTTTTGGCCGTTTTGCCTAGGCAATGAGACAGCAGTTTGTTGATTCCATCTCCTTACAGTGTGTGTGTGTGTGTGTGTGTGTGTGTGTGTGTGTGTGTGTGTGTGTGTGTGTGTGTGTGTGTGTGTGTGTGTGTGTGTGTGTGTGTGTGTGTGCGTGTGTGTGTGTGTGTGTGTGTGTCTACCCTTAGCAGTCCCACAGTCATGCTTTGGAGTCATATCATTTCACAGACAGAGGACTCTTTAACAGAACGCACACACATTCCCCCTACAACACACAGATCTGTTTAAACCAATTATTCCAAAAGATGGTGGCAATTTAGTACTTATAACATGAAAAAACAGATAGAAATCAATAAAACACAAACACCGGTATTGATCAGCATAATGAATACACACATCTCATCCTGCAGTCCCTCGTGAATGTCACATGTCTTTCTCTATGAAAGCCATACTAGTTGGGGTTTACCAGTCATGATCTCATGACCTCCTCAGGACCAGCTAACCAACTAAGCTTAACTGTTCCTATACCCTAAGGCCATCTCTGAACTTCCCTTCCACTCCGAAGTCAGCTCACCCAGAATCAGAAGGACCATTGTCTCTCTAATTGTGTGTGACCCACTTGTCTCCTGCTCTTTAGGAGTCTTGAAATGAACGCACATACATTTCTCTCATTAATTTAAGCTTCCAGATTATACAGAAAACTCTTACAGACAATCTACTGAGTTCTGCCCTTGAAAGCCCAAAATGACTCTCTGAAACACTTTATCAATGGGTAATTATTTTCCTTAAAGCAGAGATCACAGATTGTCCTGTATCCTTACCTACTCACAAAATAGCCAAAAAACCACCTCCTGATTATTAACAAGTCAAGTGGAAGAAAAGACCATTTGTGCTAAATGTACTTCTACTAAAAATGGGACATCATTATAATAACATCAATGTAAAAAAACTCTCTATGATTAAGAGGAAAAACTTGACTTGTCCATCCAAGTTTTAATACCCCTATATTAGATGACATTAAACATGAATATACCAGAAATACGCTGTATTAAACTTTCTGCCATAACACTTTACTTCAATTCTTCAGGACACAGGTAGAGATACACACACAAACACACACACACCCTATCCTAGCATTTACATCTGCACACTGATTGCAATTGTAAGCATGCACACACCTCATGTAAATGATGTGATACATTTGCATGTTGGATATAGTCTACTGATTTAAATTGCACACATAAACATCATGTAAATGGTATCATTCTAATGCAACAGCTATGTGAAGCTCACACTAATACATATACATTCTGACTCTGAATGTAAGAACCAACACAGTCTCACTCCCTGAACGTCCAGGAGCGACGCTTGGTCAGGGTCCCGTGGCGTCCAGTTGTGACGCGCCGAGTCTCCTTCAGCTTCATAAACGGACGCAAAGAGCTTTCAACTGATTGTAATGTATTCCCATCGGCTGCGGTATTTGACACTCAGGGAAGCACCGCATCCGTCCATGTCGGCGGCATTTAAAGGCAATGTGATCCCAATTCCAATTGCATCCCCCCCCCACATAAAATATATGGACATTACCAACAGTTGTCCTGGGACTGCACGTTACAGCCAATGATCTATTCAAAGTAAGGTCCTTTATTTGTGGATCTCCCGAGTAGCAAGGACACTTTTACAAATAAGAAATGTCATTACAATTTCTATTAGCCTCCAGTGCTTGGGTAACCCATGTACATGATTTGTGTATTAACCCCTTAAGCAGGACAAGAGCACATCAATTACACACACACACACACACACACACACACACACACACCACACACACACACACACACACACCCCCACACACACACACACACACACACACACACACACACACACACACACACACACAGGTAATTAGCCCACACACATTTACATTTTTGAAAAATAAAAACAAATATTGCATTTCTGATCATAACATCTGGTAGTGGACTACTTAAACCTTTGAGAAAACAAATGTGTCTACCTCAGGCTATACATCCAAATTCCAAATATTTATTTATTCGTTTTGAGTTCAACCCTGTCACAGACAATTTGGACTCTGTGAGAATATGATTCGAAAAGATATTCAAGTGAATTCTTGTTGAACCTTCATAATCAGATGTCCCTTGTAAGAATGATTACAGACAGTAAACATTAAAGTCTACCATTTAGTCATCAGCAAAGTAAAACATTCAACCCTGTTATTATATACAAATGTGACAGGGTTGAAGTTTTTGACAAAAAGTAGTGAGACCTTGTTTAGCTAAGATATGGCACGACATGGAATTTAAGGACAATATAAAATTGTGATATTTTGCAAAACTATTGTTTATTTTGTACTAAACAATTGTTTACTATTATTAATTAATATAACATAGTTGAAATGTTTAGCTTGACAATCTTAATCTGACAATACAAAAATGAAATATAGGTAAGAAAAGATGCTGACACTTGGTTTTCTTTGCCACCTTTTCTTCAAAAGACTTTTGTGATGTCAATAGGCGCTTTTACACCGGAGTACTTTTCCCAGTGTAGTTCCCATAGTTCTTGAAATGTTGCGTTCACACAAAAAAATCCGGAACTAGAATTTAGTTCATGAGAACCTTTTCACCCCCTTTTTAGTCCCTGCTAGTGAGCAGGTACTTTCATGGGAGAAAGCACTTGCAACTCGGGGGACTTCCGGCCGGGGACTTCGGACGTCTGCTGTGACGTCATTTCATGATCCTCCCTCAGGGACTTATTCCGGTGTGAACGCGATCTGCTCTTTAGTTAATCAGAACTAAAGAGTTTTGATGAACTAAGTACTGGGAACTAAATACGGCAAAGTACTTGGTGTGAAAGCGCCTATTCCCTCAATGCAGATGTCACATGGACTGATCCATTATTTAAACAAGGGGGTAAATGGTATGGCGTGACGGGGTTGAAACATTGACGTGAGTCAATATTGCAATTTCATAGATCATTCATGTATTTTTCAGTTAAAGTTGACAAGCATATGATTATATTAGCAACAACATTTTGGGATGATTGGCAATTTAGATTTCTTTAATATTCAATGAATATGTAATGATGCTTAGTGAAGACATGCAAATATGTCTTGTCTAAGTAAGACAACCATTTTTTTTAAAACTATATATATATATATATATATTTATATTGTAATGCAAAAAAACCTGTTTCATTAATTCATTGCTTTAAAATATTTTGTAGTTTCCTTTCATTTAACATTTTTGAAGTAAGCTTGGGGGACTCAAAGGGCTGTATTTGTGTATGTGTGCACATTTATTGGACCTTGCAACTTGCCTGACAGCTGTATTAACCAACAGCTGTAGACCCAGTAAATGATCTTAACAACTTTTGGCATTATTAAACTTGCGTGAGAATGAGAGGTAAAAAAGAGAGACAAAAAACACTTTGTGGAGCAGGGTTTTTTACATGATCTGTTTGATTTTGATTGGGGTAGAATCAATCTGTGTACTGATGTAGAAACTGCATGGTCTTATTTTTATCTTGGTTTTATGAAAATTATAGATAGACATGCACCTCTGCGTAAATTTAGAGTGAAGGGACGAAACAATCCCTAGTTTTCTGCTGAGCTGTCCAGTCTACATCATGAGAGAAATAATGCTTGGGCTAAGGCAAGGAATTCAGGCTCAGAGGTAGAATGGCTGCGCTTTAGGCAGCTAAGAAATAGCTTCACATCTCAAATAAAAAGTGCAAAATCAAAGTACTATTTGTCAGTTACCACAGAAAACCTGAATAATCCTGGGAAATGTTGGAAAGCCATAAAATCGATTTCCACTGGTGATATCCCAAATGAGCTACCTCCGTGCCTCACCACAGTATCTGGCATTATATCAGACAGGGCTACTATGCTAAATTGCCTTAATAAGCATTTTGTGTCTTGTGGCTCTCTGTTTGATTCTGTCACTGACTGTACTTCTGCTTCTGTGAACGCTCCAATCCTTGACTCTGAACAATGTGGTCTGGAAAACCCTTTCAGTTTTACTCCTTTAACTATTGGTATTGTTCATGAAGCATTATCCAAGTTAGATCCTAGGAAACCAGCTGGCCCGGACAACTTAGAAACTTTCTTTTTAAAGATAGCTGCAGATTTTATTGCTCCACCTCTTACTTCTCTTTTTAACCTCTCCCTCAGCACAAATACAATCCCAAAAGTATGGAAGTCTGCTTATGTCTTGCCTTTACTGAAAGGAGGGGAGGCAACTATTTTAAATAACTATAGGCCAATCTCTAAATTGTCAGTTCTGGCTAAGGTGCTCGAACGACTTGTGAGTGAACAAGTAAAGGAGTTTTTATGTTTAAATGATATCCTGACTAAACACCAGTCAGGATTCAGAAAGAAACACAGCACCATCACTGCGACAATGAAAGTGGTAAATGACATTACTAGTATTTTAGATAATAAGCAGAGTTGTGCAGCTCTGTTTATTGACCTTTCAAAAGCGTTTGACACCGTTGATCATCGCATTTTAAAGCAGAGGCTACTCAGTATTGGCATATCCAGCCATGCAGTGGGGTAGTTTGTGAACTACCTCTCTGAAAGGTCCCAATGTGTTCATTTTGATGGACTGTCTTCTGAGTGGTTAAACATTTCTAATGGTGTACCACAAGGTTCTGTTTTAGGACCACTTTTATTCTCCATATATATTAACAGTGTAGGTGAAAATGTGGATGAAGCTACTTTACATTTTTATGCAGATGATACTGTGATGTATTGTGTAGGTCCCTCCATTAAAGAGGCTGTTGTTAAATTACAGGCTGTTTTTAACACTATTCAGACTCAACTCTCTGAATTAAAGCTTCTTTTAAATGTGGATAAAACCAAGGTAATGCTCTTTTCAAAAGCAAAAAAGACACCAGAGCCTGTTTCAGATATTGTAACTACGCAAGGAACAAAACTTGAAGTTGTTGCCTGTTACAAATACCTTGGTATCTGGCTTGATGAGTGTCTCTCTTTTAAACTTCATGTCAATAACCTGCTTAAAAAACTGAGGGTTAGGCTAGGTTTCTTTTACAGAAACAAGTCCTGTTTCTCACTTGAGGCCAGGAAAAGGCTAGTCACTGTGACGTTTTTACCTGTGCTGGACTATGGTGATGTGTTGTATATGAATGCACCTGCCAATTACCTGAGCAAATTGGATGCTGCGTATCACAGTGCTCTGAGATTTGTCACAAATTGTAAAGCGCTTACACATCACTGTACACTGTATACCAAGGCAGGTTTACCATCACTCTCTGTACGGAGGCTCAGTCACTGGTACACTTTTATTTATAAAGCTATGTTGGGCAAACTCCCGTATTACATCTGTTCTCTGGTAAAGCAGAAAGTTGCAAGCAGCTATTGTCTGAGATCACAGGATGTAGTCTTATTAGATGTACCAAGAGTGAGGACTGTCTTAGGTAAGACAGCTTTTATGTGCGCAGCTCCACTTGCTTGGAACAGCCTACAGTCCAAATTGAAATTGAGCAATTTAGTTTCTCTGAATGTTTTTAAGGTATGTCTGCACGAAATGCTTTATGACACTATGGGTGTTTGTAAGTGTTGGTGAATATGTAAATATGATGTCCTCTATTGTTTGTTTCATGTGGAACTAAATTGATGCAGGTCTCCCTTGTAAAAGAGATCCATGATCTCAAGGGACCTATCTGTCTAAATAAAGGTTTGAAATGAAATGAAATTAAATGAATTGCACAGGTGTGCCTTAGGCTGGCCACAATAAAAGGCCACTCTGAAATGTTCAGTTTTATCACACAGCACAATGCCACAGATGTCGCAGGTTTTGAGGGAGCGTGCAATTGGCATGCTGACAGCAGGAATGTCCACCAGAGCTGTTGCCCGTGAATTGAATGTTCACCATAAGCCGTCTCCAAAGGCGTTTCAGAGAATTTGGCAGTACATCCAACCGGCCTCACAACCGCAGACCACGTGTAACCACACCAGCCCAGGACCTCCACATCCAGCATGTTCACCCCCAAGATCGTCTGAGACCAGCCACTCGGACAGCTGTACACTGTATACCAAGGCAGGTTTACCATCACTCTCTGTACGGAGGCTCAGTCACTGGTACACTTTTATTTATAAAGCTATGTTGGGCAAACTCCCGTATTACATCTGTTCTCTGGTAAAGCAGAAAGTTGCAAGCAGCTATTGTCTGAGATCACAGGATGTAGTCTTATTAGATGTACCAAGAGTGAGGACTGTCTTAGGTAAGACAGCTTTTATGTGCGCAGCTCCACTTGCTTGGAACAGCCTACAGTCCAAATTGAAATTGAGCAATTTAGTTTCTCTGAATGTTTTTAAGGCATGTCTGCACGAAATGCTTTATGACACTATGGGTGTTTGTAAGTGTTGGTGAATATGTAAATATGATGTCCTCTATTGTTTGTTTTTATGTTGTTTTTATGTTTCATGTGGAACTAAATTGATGCAGGTCTCCCTTGTAAAAGAGATCCATGATCTCAAGGGACCTATCTGTCTAAATAAAGGTTTGAAATGAAATGAAATTAAATGAATTGCACAGGTGTGCCTTAGGCTGGCCCCAATAAAAGGCCACTCTGAAATGTTCAGTTTTATCACACAGCACAATGCCACAGATGTCGCAGGTTTTGAGGGAGCGTGCAATTGGCATGCTGACAGCAGGAATGTCCACCAGAGCTGTTGCCCGTGAATTGAATGTTCACCATAAGCCGTCTCCAAAGGCGTTTCAGAGAATTTGGCAGTACATCCAACCGGCCTCATAACCGCAGACCACGTGTAACCACACCAGCCCAGGACCTCCACATCCAGCATGTTCACCCCCAAGATCGTCTGAGACCAGCCACTCGGACAGCTGCTGCAACAATCGGTTTGCATAACCAAAGCATTTCTGCACAAACTGTCAGAAACCGTCTCAGGGAAGCTCATGCTCGTCGTCCTCATCAGGGGTCTCGACCTGACTCCGGTTCGTCGTCGTAACCGACTTGAGTGGGCAAATGCTCACATTCGATGGCGTCTGGCACGTTGGAGAAGTGTTCTCTTCACGGATGAATCCCGGTTTTCACTGTTCAGGGCAGATGGCAGACAGCGTGTGTGGCGTCGTGTGGGTGAGCGGTTTTCTGATGTCAATGTTGTGAATCGAGTGGCCCATGGTGGTGGTGGGGTTATGGTATGGGCAGGCGTATGTTATGGACGACGAACACAGGTGCATTTTATTGATGGCATTGTGAATGCACAGAGATACCGTGACGAGATCCTGAGGCCCATTGTTGTGCCATTCATCCACGACCATCATGTTGCAGCATGATAATGCATGGCCCCATGTTGCAAGGATCTGTACACAATTCCTGGAGGCTGAAAACATCCCAGTTCTTGCATGGCCAGCATACTCACCGGATGTCACCCATTGAGCATGTTTGGGATGCTCTGGATCGGCGTATACGACAGCGTGTTCCAGTTCCTGCCAATATCCAGCAACTTCACACAGCCATTGAAGAGGAGTGGACCAACATTCCACAGGCCACAATCAACAACCTGATCAACTCTATGCGAAGGAGATGTGTTGCACTGCGTGAGGCAAATGGTGGTCACACCAGATACTGACTGGTTTTCGGACCCCCCCAGACGCCCCCAATAAAGAAAAACTGCACGTTTCAGAGTGGCCTTTTATTGTGGCCAGCCTAAGGCACACCTGTGCAATAATCATGCTGTCTAATCAGCATCTTGATATGCCACACCTGTGAGGTGGGATGGATTATCTCGGCAAAGGAGAAGTGCTCACTATCACAGATTTTTTCAGATTTGTGAACAATATTTGAGAGAAATGGTTATTTTGTATGTATAGAAAATGTTTTAGATCTTTGAGTTCATCTCATGAAAAATGGGAGCAAAAACAAAAGTATTGCATTTATATTTTGGTCAGTGTATATCTAATAGAACTGCTCGGGTCTTGATAGATTGAGTGGGGAGGTTCATGAGATCTTTCTAGAGGGTTATCAAGAATAACTTTTATCCAATGACCTTTTCCCTCTCTGTCTGTGTCTGTGTATTCTCTTGTTCCGATTAACCCAGCCAAATCTTTTTTCTTGTTTTGTATCTATATCTACGCCGGGATCCGGAGTCGAGGCTGATCCTCTTGCTGTCACAGTCTGCTTTCTCACTCACCTATTTTCTGCATTATCATTCCTTAGTCACCTGGTAGTCACACCCTGTCTCTCTCTCACTCTGTTACACCCATCAGCTCCATTAGTATTTAGGCCCACTTCACCTTCACCTCAGTGCCAGATCGTACTTCGCAGCATGCTTGTCTTTCCCGCACTACTCCTCAGATTGCTCTCCCGGTTTCGACCCTGCCTGTCCCTGACCAGCCTGCCTCGCCTGCTCCCTGACCCGTTCTGTGCCTACGACTCCCGTCCTGCTGTCTCCTGGAACCCTCGCCTGTCCCCGACCAGCCCTTTGCCTACTATCTGCCGTGTTGTCTCCTACCAGCCTATAGACTCTAATAAAGCTGGTTACCGACTATCTCTGGTTTCCCGTGTTCTGCATTTTGGTCCTCAGCTCGTTTGTGACAGAACGATCTGGCCAGAAATGGACCAAGCAAACACCGGGTCTCCTAGAGACCGCTTTGAGAGGGTTGAGGATGCCATCCAAAGACAGGAGGTCACAATAGCTACCTTAGCTATCGAGACCCACCAGGCAACCTCAACCCAGGGACAAACGCTGGCTTACCTTACCTCCCAGATGCAACAGATGGCCGCCACCGTACAACAGCTAGCCGCTACCATGGCTGCTACCGTCCCTCCGCCCGCAGCTCCGATGCTCGCTCCAGCCCCTGGGTCGACGGGATACGCTCCGGAGCCTCGTGTGGGAACGCCGGAACGCTACGCTGGTGAGCCGGAGGGATGCAGTCCTTTTCTCACAAACTGTTCCATATTGTTTTCACTGCAGCCACACACCTTCGCCTCCTCGGCGGCGCGGGTAGCTTTCACCGTTAATCATCTGACGGGGAGAGCACGTTTATGGGGAACTGCTGAGTGGGAGCAGCAGACACCAGCCTGCGCCTCGTTTGCTGCCTTTTCCGCGGAGATGCGGAAGGTGTTCGGTCCCGTTCGTCTGGGTCCCGACGCTGCTGGAGGCCTGCTAAGTTTGAGCCAGGGTTCCGGCACGGTGGTGGATTACGCTATTGACTTCCGCACCAGCAGCCGTCGCAGCAGCTGGAATGAGCCGGCGCAGTGTGACGCATATCTGAGAGGATTAGCGGATTATATGAGAGATGAGCTGGTTTCCTATGATCTCCCTGCTTCCTTGGATGGGTTGATAGAGCTCACCTCTCGGATTGACGGACGAATCCAGACTCGGAGAGGAGAGCAACAGACGCGAGCGGCGGGCCGCTGCTCGCGACAACAACTTCCGGTTTCCGGGAGATTTCGACTTCCGGGTTCGGCGGAGAGTTCCCACTCCTACTCTGACTCACGGTACGAGGTCGAGCCCATGCAAGTGGGTCGTACCAGTCTTACCTCTGAGGAGAGGGAAGTACGTCGAAGAGGTAAAAGACAGAGCTCATCAGTAATGGGGAGTATACTGGTGGGCCAAACTTCTGAGCTGATCCCCAATCTAAGACCCTTGTGCCATGCTCGACTCCTCCTGACAGGCAAATCTCAGGCTCTGGCTGTTTTTATCGACTCCGGATCAGATGTTAGCATCATTGACGAGGAGCTCGCACGACAGCTGGGCATCCAACAGGTTCGGCTGCTCCAGCCGGTACCGGCTAATGCTTTGGATGGTCACCTGCTGGGAACAGTGACACACCAGACGACACCGGTCCGTATGCTCATGTCGGGGAACCACCATGAGACAATCCGGTTTCATGTGCTACGGTCCCCCCAAATCCCTCTGATTTTGGGTTATCCGTGGCTCCGCCGCCACAACCCGAACATTGACTGGGCAACTGGGTCCATCCTAGGTTGGAGTTCTTCCTGTCATCAGGTTTGTCTCAAGCAGGCCGCCGCACCTCAACTATCTGTGGATATGAACCTGGTTCCGGATGTCACAGGGGTTCCGGCGGAGTATTTGGACTTTAAGGAAGTGTTTAGCAAGGCTAAGGCGACATCTCTCCCACCTCATCGGCCCTATGACTGCGCCATTGAGCTACATCCAGGCGCAGTCCCACCCAAGGCCCGGTTGTACTCGCTTTCGGCACCGGAGAGGAAGGCCATGGAGACCTACGTCAATGACTCTCTGGCTGCGGGAATTATTCGTCCTTCCACATCACCCGCAGGAGCAGGGTTTTTTTTTGTGGCGAAGAAGGACAAGACCCTGAGACCCTGCATTGACTATCGGGGTCTGAACGACGTCACGGTGAAGAATCGTTATCCCTTGCCACTCATCTCGTCAGCATTTGAGTTACTACAGGGGGCTACAATCTTCACTAAGCTGGATCTAAGAAACGCTTATCACCTGGTACGAATCCGGGAGGGGGACGAATGGAAGACCGCCTTCAACACCTCTTCGGGACATTACGAGTACCTGGTGATGCCATTTGGACTTACCAACGCCCCTGCAGTTTTCCAGGCGTTGGTGAACGACGTACTCCGAGACATGTTGGATCGTTATGTTTTTGTCTATCTGGACGACATCTTGATTTTTTCTAAGAACCTCAAGGAGCACGTCCATCATGTCCAGACAGTCCTCCAGAGACTTCTGGAGAACTCACTGTTCGTCAAGACGGAGAAGTGCGAGTTTCACACTTCTTCGGTCGCCTTTCTTGGCTACATCGTGGGTCAAGGAAGTGTGGAGATGGATCCTTCTAAGGTCTCAGCAGTTACCTCGTGGCGGGTCCCTGATTCCCGGAAGGAGCTGCAGCGTTTCCTGGGATTCGCCAACTTTTACAGACGGTTCATCCGTGGCTACAGCACCGTGGCCGCCCCGCTCACCGCCCTGACCTCATCCAAGGTGACGTTCCGATGGTCCCCTGCAGCCGAGGAGGCTTTTCAGGACCTCAAGGGCCGGTTTACGTCAGCTCCTATCCTTCAAGTACCAGACACCGCTGGTCAGTTGGTGGTGGAGGTGGATGCTTCTGACGTAGGGGTGGGGGCCATCCTGTCGCAACGTTCTGGTGAGAACCAGAAGCTCCACCCCTGTGCTTTCTTTTCGAGGAGATTGAGTCCGGCGGAGAGAAACTATGACGTGGGGAATCGAGAGCTTCTAGCAGTCAAGTTGGCGTTGGAGGAGTGGCGACACTGGCTTGAGGGGACAGAACAACCATTTCAGGTATGGACCGACCATAAGAACCTGGAATACATCAGGTCGGCACAGAGACTGAATTCTCGGCAAGCCAGGTGGTCGTTATTTTTCACCCGGTTTAATTTTTTTCTCTCCTACCGCCCGGGCTCCCGCAACGTGAAGGCCGACGCTTTGTCCCGGCAATTCGGGAGGGAGGGAGACACCCGGGGTATTCCGGACACCATTCTTCCTGCTCCTCGAGTGATCGGCGTCCTCGCTTGGGAGATTGAGGAGAGGGTTAAGACCGCTTTGGTGGACCAACCCGGTCCTAGTTCTTGCCCTCTTAACCGCTTGTTTGTGCCTCAGGTTTTGAGGGCTGAGGTGCTTCAGTGGGCTCATAGCTCCAGACTTTCCTGCCACCCTGGAATTCAACGTACCAAGGGGATGGTCCTACAACGGTTCTGGTGGGCCACGCTGGAGGCTGACACCCGGGAGTTTGTGAACGCCTGTCCTGTGTGCAATCGGCACAAACCATCTCACCAAGCGCCAGCTGGCCTCCTTCATCCATTACCGGTCCCACGTCGCCCTTGGTCACATATTTCATTGGACTTTGTGACTGGTCTACCACCGTCCCACGGACATACTGCCATCTTGACGGTGGTAGATCGGTTTAGTAAGATGGCTCATTTCATACCCCTGCCTAAGATCCCGTCAGCTAAGGAGACGGCAGAACTGATTCTGCTCCACGTGTTTCGCATTCACGGACTGGCGACTGATGTGGTTTCCGACCGGGGGCCCCAATTCACCTCTGTGTTTTGGAGGGAGTTTTGTGAGCTCATCGGGGCGACGGTTAGTCTCACCTCCGGTTTCCACCCACAGGCCAATGGCCAGTCCGAACGGAAGAATCAGGAGATGGAGACCACTCTCCGCTGCATGGCTTCCGATCATCCCACGACCTGGTCAAAACAACTCCTGTGGGTGGAGTATGCCCACAACACCCTCATCAGTTCCGCTACTGGTCTTTCCCCTTTTCAGTGTGCATACGGTTTTCAACCCCCATTGTTCTCTGCATTGGAGAAGGAGGTTACCTGTCCGTCTGTCCAGGCTTTCATCCGACGTTGTCGGAGGACTTGGAGGCAGGCTCGTACAACTCTGCTTCAGTCTGCTAACCGGTACGCCACATCAGCGAACCGCCGACGAACCAAGGCACCTGTGTACCAGGTAGGCCAAAGGGTGTGGCTTTCCACCCAGAACATTCCCCTTCGGGTGGAGTCTAAGAAGTTAGCGCCCAGGTTTATTGGACCCTTCGAGATTGTCAAGGTCATTAATCCTGCAGCAGTTCGACTGAGTTTGCCCCGGAACATGAAAATCCATCCCACCTTCCACGTCTCTAGGATTAAACCTGTCCGGGAGAGCCCTATGGTTTCCGCCGCCCCTCCACCACCACCCCCTAGGATGATCGATGGGGGCCCTACCTACACCCTTCGTCGTTTACTCCGTTCCCGTCTCAGAGGAAGAGGGGTTCAATATTTGGTGGACTGGGAGGGCTATGGTCCTGAGGAGAGGCAGTGGGTCCCGGCTCGTCATATCCTCAACCCTCAGCTCATCCGAGACTTCCACCTGCGTTACCCGGAGCAGCCGTCTAGGACCCACGCTCGACCAGGCGTTAAGCCAGGGAGTACTCGTCCGCTACGGACCAGAGGCTTCGTCGAGGAGGAGGGGGAGTCGTCATCGGGCGAGGAGGACGAGGATTTCCAGGAGGGAGAGGCCGAGAGAGCAGTCTCAGACGAGTACTAACCTTTCCCATACCTCCACCTTCCACCAGGTATCTGTAGGTTTTTTTTTCTTGGGTCTCTTTTGTTGGTTTTTTTTAGTATTGTTTAGACGTCTGGAGCCGTCCATTAAGGGGGGGGTTCTGTCACAGTCTGCTTTCTCACTCACCTATTTTCTGCATTATCATTCCTTAGTCACCTGGTAGTCACACCCTGTCTCTCTCTCACTCTGTTACACCCATCAGCTCCATTAGTATTTAGGCCCACTTCACCTTCACCTCAGTGCCAGATCGTACTTCGCAGCATGCTTGTCTTTCCCGCACTACTCCTCAGATTGCTCTCCCGGTTTCGACCCTGCCTGTCCCTGACCAGCCTGCCTCGCCTGCTCCCTGACCCGTTCTGTGCCTACGACTCCCGTCCTGCTGTCTCCTGGAACCCTCGCCTGTCCCCGACCAGCCCTTTGCCTACTATCTGCCGTGTTGTCTCCTACCAGCCTATAGACTCTAATAAAGCTGGTTACCAACTATCTCTGGTTTCCCGTGTTCTGCATTTTGGTCCTCAGCTCGTTTGTGACACTTGCTGTAGTCCTGGATCCTCTATCCTGAGTTCTGGATTAAGTCGTGGACTTCGGGTTGTGGTTGAACCTGTCTCTGCGGTCCTGCCTTGGGTCTCGTCATGCTGCTTCCCTGATGGCTTCCACAGGATTGTAGCTGACATCCCCGTGGATTCATCTTCTTATTACAGACACATGCATTTTCTAACATTCTGTCTATATGCTGTAAAATGTATTATCTCTTCGATTTACACACGGCATCTATTGCACGTCTGTCCGTCCTGGGAGAGGGATCCCTCCTCTGTTGCTCTCCCTGAGGTTTCTCCCATTTTTTCCCCTTAAACTGTGGGTTTTCTCTGGAAGTTTTTCCTTGTACGATGTGAGGGTCTAAGGATATAGGGTTTCGTTTTTCTCATACTGATATTCTGAACAATCTGTGCTGTTGTATTTGCTGTAAAGTGTCTCTACTGTAGGCTATTTTTATTATATGTACAGCACTTTGGCTCGACCAACAATCGTTTATAAATGTGCTATATAAACAAAACTTGAATAATTTTGGTAGGTACCAGAATACATGACACAATTAATCTTTGTAATATATTTATGTTCTCTGGTTTAAATAATCATACCAGTATTTAAACAATGTATGCTGGTCACCTGGAATCCTGGTAAGCTTCCAGCATGGTATATTTAATACTATTATTACACTTAAACTGGTGATAGATGGATGCTGGTCACCAGCATATACCAGCATACCAACATATACCAGCATAGTATGCTGGTGACCAGCATACCAGCGTCCAAAACACAACATATGCTACTTGCTGGTCAACGATGCTGGTCAATGCTGGTCAACACTATGCTGGTCTATTCTGTTTTTTTTTAGCAGGGTAAACAGTAACATTACAGGGTTTCCCACAAATAGACTTTACGTGGGCAGGCCGCCCAGGTATATTAACGTCCGCCAAAGTATATTTCGCGACACATTTAGGTTTACATAATAAGGTTAGTGAGAAATAAGTAAAGTACAATAAGGTATTTTCAGTAAGCATAGTACTATTTACAGTGTAGTAATTCTCTGTCTGACAGTCTCAATGATAAGTCCCCTGATGCATATTTCCCAATTCATGTATATTTCAATGACTGCCAACAAACTGAATAGTACTTATTATTATCCTGTGTAGTGTAATAATGTGTAACACATTATATCAAACATCACATTGTGAAATATTAACAGACATATGGCATATTATTATGGTCACCATAAATACTTTAAATTAGTAAATCTTACACCGCTCATAGCTGGGAGGGTGTCCGTCCATACAACAGCTGAAAGGTTCCTCAATGGCTTTCGAAGATGGTTCTCGGTTCTTGCAGTGTTGACACAATGAAAAGTGGAGTTCTTAGAACTATGGAATGTTTTTCCATTTAAAAAATGTCTCACGCCTCAGATCCGTCTCCATGACAACTTACAGTTGAAAGATCTGGAAACCAGCGGATCAACAGCCCTTCGAGTTGTTTTTACAAACATTATTTATTTGGTGAAGTATATCATGTGAATAAAATAAATGCAAATGTTATTGACCTATAGAAAATGAAGTCACTGCCAGTCATATATATTTTTAAATTAGGATTTCCTTCACTGGGCTGAGTCGCCATCTCTGAAATCTGTGGCTGATCCGGGCTGGGGAATTTAATATCGAGTGGGGGCAGAGTTACAATCAGATGAACAGGCATGATATATTGAAAACAAGACTAAATCTAACCAAATACAGATTGAAACAGTGATGAGTGAGGAGATATGAGCATATGGGTGTCTGAGCAGGACAAAGGAAGACCTAAGACCTTCATTCCAGCAGAAGAAACGGATAGGGGATATTGATTTATCTGCGTCTTTCACCTGCAATCAGATACTGTACAAATTGCCTTTTGTCGATTTGTAATTATATAGGTGAATGATTTCCTAGCAGAGCCCTACAGGTGATAAAAAAAGGCCTTTTTGCTGATGCTTGGGTTAGCCGTGCGGAGAGAAAGCACAAGAGAGGCTTACATCTAAATAAATGAAGAGGGGGATCTTTTTTCCCCAGAAGAATGAATCTCATCTCAATAACAAACACAGTGAACAGAACAGAGTTACACTTGCTGTGAACACATTTCCATCTGATTCAACTCGACCTTGAGCCTCTGACTTCATCCACAGCTGGAGTATGTTACTTTTTGTTGTTTCCCTACAGAGATAGATAGGGACTGATGGGAAATTATTTATTCTGTTATTTGAATCTGTGTAATCAAAACTGCAGAGGATCTTGAGAAAAACAGCAGAACACACTGCATCACAAACTTTATTCAGTGTTGTTGTTGTAGCATCAGACGGAACCAGACTGATGCATTCTGGTCCTGAAGGGTACAAATCTGAAATCTGAACACCGGCCTGCTGTGGCACTCTGATCCTGGAATACACTTTCCCAACACGTATTTATTGATGAAAGAATGAGAATGAACAATAAGTTCTTACCTTTTTTTTTCCATTAGCTGCCACGTCTCAGGGAATTTTCAAATCGTCAATGCAATGCTCAAGTATTCCTATTTGTATGTTCAACTACTCAAATGCAGGCGGTACATGTATTCACTTTAAATGTGCATATAGATGTGTGTGTCTTTAGCCAGTGGTGTAATGTACTGAAGTACATTTACTCAAGTATTTTACTTAAAGGTTCCCATGTACGGAAGAGGATTAGGGCCACATGAAATTGCAGCATCCCATAAACCCCTCTGTTTCAGGTTTTTATATAGATGGATCAGGACAAAAAGAGAGAGAATATTTTTTCCTTAAACGAGTATTTTAATTTTTTGCTACTTTTGTGTAACTCCACTACAATTTGGCAGGAAATATTGTTCTTTTTACTAGTTTCTTGCTAATTTACAGATTATAATTATTCGCAAAACTAAAAATAAATAAACTATGATACATAATTATAGGTTAGGAAAGTCTGCAGCAGTTTTATTAAATAACTAAAAGTATCTCCACCTTTAACAGCTATGATGAACACATACAAATAATCCAGTCATTTAATATTCAATTCTGAAATGGGACATTACGCACAATAACTACTTTAACTTTTGTAGTATTTCTACTGCAGTACTGTGAGAGCCTGCACTAGTGTTCTGTTCATCTTGTTCAGTGATGTGCTCATGTTCTTTGTGTACTGCATGCTAAGATATGTAGCGCTATCAAAGGAGGGAGAACACCGCCACTCGGTAAAAATACTCCCCCCTCTCTGAAGTGTGAACCTGCACAACACCGCACAGGAGTATGAACGTGCATGAGGACAAGCTTACAATCAATAGTTATACAGTATGTTGGCTGAGTGACAAACACACTGATTACCACGTGACTGTGCAGTTCCTCTCTGCGGAGCATTTGAACCTCTTTTAGCACATTGTGATTTCTTTACAACATGGTTCTGCTTTCAGTCTCACTGCTCTTATTGAACTTTGCAGGCTAAAATGGCAAACAGACAACCAGGGTTCATTCACTTTTTCACCAATGATTTTCAATGAGTTTTCCACAACATCTCCATGACCTGCTTTACCTAACTTTCCATGACCAAAACAAATTACTCTTTCTCAGCGGTACCACTGAAAATGGTTTATTTTAACATGGAACAGGAAAATAAGGTCTGCATATGAAACATGTTGTGCCTATCTAAAACAAATCAAATAGTAGGCTTACTAGCTTCTACACGCTAAAGCAACTGTAGTCAGGGATGCAAACTCATCAGGTATGAAAAAGGTGACAAGGATCCGAGCCCCCGACCCCACGGAATATCAGCTTTAAAAAGGAATAACAGAGGATTTTAGCAGTCAGAACAACTAAAACAGCAGTCTCAATAATAACAGAAACGCCAAAGAGTCACATCTAATAGAAATATATAAAAGCATTTATTTTAATTGTGTAGCAGTCAGTTTATAATTTTGGCAGCACTGTTGAGCATTTTGAAAATGTATTTTCATGCCTCTGTGCAAGGCTTAGTCTTTCTATCTGTATAGCCACTGGTGTAAAGTAACTAAGTTCATAAACTACCAAGTACTATACTTAGGTACAATTTTGAGATACTTGTACTTTACTTAAAGGTGGGGTATGTAATTTATCTCAGAAACACTTTTTGTTATATTCCATGGAATGCTCTTAACATCCCGATAGCAATGAATACATGAAATGCTTTGACTATAAATCCATAAAAAAATGTCATCTGTGGAAGCCGTAGTAGGCCTACTGTAAAAAGCACGACCAATCATCTGAGACGGCCCGGCTAAAATAACTGGGTGGCCTACCTGCCTGTCAGCCTTCCATCTGTGCACAAACTGTTCCCTCATTGGTCATGTGCGCGTTCGTGTGTTGGAGGAGGGGCTCTGTCAGGAAGTGGCAGATTTTTTCCGGTTGTGTATTTTCAAATTCTAGCGTACCTTAAGTATTTCAATGTTTTGCTACTTTGTACTTCTTCTCCTCTACAGTTCAGAGCTAAATGGTATTTAATACCTTTAGTTACTTTACAGCGATGGATTAATGATGTGAAATATAATCAAGTGTTAAATCAGACTTTAGTTCCACCTGGAGTAAATCCACCAGCTACCCTGCAGTCTACAAAGTCATTCAGACTAGCTGCACCTTCACCAGCTTTGAGAACACTTTCATGATCAATCATTATAAAACATATCATATATATTATTCTGAAATGGACCAATCTGCACAACGACTACTTTTACTGTCGCTACTTTCACTATATTTTGATGCTGATACTTTTGTAGTTTTACTTGTAACAGAGTATTCCTGCACACTGGTACTTCTACTTCAACTCAAGTACAAGATCTGTGTACTTCTACTTTTACTCTAGCACAATATCTATACTTATACGAGCTCTGTTTATAGCCTATGAAAAAAACGATTAGAAAACGAAGGCTAAAGCTAACGTGAGCAGATAGTGACAATGTTTTCACCATGTTTTGCTCGCATGACATCCACAATCGGACCTTCGGGAGGGTGTACTAGCTCCCTACTCTGCTTTGCGTTCCATAACATAGTCTTTAAGTGTTACCTGAACACCCCGTGTTACCAAAACACTATTTTTCACCCGTCGGTGATGTGATACTTGTGATGCGGTCCAGTCTGTGCCACAGTGACTCCGCACAGTTACTGTTAACGAATGCACCGTAGGTAATGTATCTGCTGAACCTGTTACCCCTATATTCCACCCGGTCCGTCTGCACCGCGCTGCGCCGCGGTTTTGGTCCGACCTCCTCTAGCGCCATAACCCACCGGACGCGTCCCAGAAGCGTAGTGTCGTGTGTGCAGGCTCGCAGTTTTGTTATTGATTCGGGCATCCTGGACATTTGTAGTTCTACAAGAAAGTAAGTAGGCTACGTAGTTAAATGTTTTATTTTTGTGTCTGTTTAAATTGTGTTTATTGTTGTTGTGTTGTAGTCTACAGACACAGTTAATAATAATTGTAATAGTTATAAGCATTGGTTACATCATATAAAAGTGTGTTTTTCCACTTCCACGACCTCGTCGTCCATTGTGCGTATCGTAGTGGAGGTGTTGTGATGAAGGAGGGGGGTCTGCTAAATTAGTATATGTGGGGGATGGGCCTGGCCCGGATGCTCACCTTTCCACTTCCTGCGAGGGGGGGCTGCCTGCCTGTCCTTACGTTACGGCTGCGCCGCGGCAAAAATAGGATTCATCCTAATTTTAGAGAAGCGCTACGCCGAGCTGCTTCTGGGACGCTTCTGAGCCGTAACGCGGCGCGTGTGGTGGAATAGCACCCATTGACTAGAGTGGCCGCAGATGGACCCGGTGGAAACTGGGAGTTAGACCTTCATCCCTGAGCAGCAGAGTTCAGCCGACAGACAGGAAGACTCAAGCACACAGCTGGCGCTTTATATATTAAAAAATAACACCATGCCATGATGGCACATAACAGCTTGAGACTGCAGATTATTTAGACGATTAGATAAAATGTAAATTATATTTGACGCAACTTTAGTTACATTTCCATGACTTTTCCAAAACTTTGGGAAACATATTGTTTTCCATAACTTTTCCAGGGCCTGGAATTTGCATTTTGAATTTCCATGACTTTTCCAGGTTTTTAATGACCGTACGAAACCTGGACAACTTAGTGACTAGCTAGTTCTTCATGTGGGGGCTTAAAATGATGCACCAGCCAATCGGGTGGGAGAGCAGGTCATTACATTGGGAAGTGAGGGACCGCTGGCAAGTTGCTGCCGCGCCTCCTCCGTTGTCTGTCGATTGTTTGGTGTTGTTTCATCTCGATCTGTTGAATGTTGTCTTGTGCAACTGGAATCCAAATCCGTCTGCTTCAAACCCGTCTGTCCCATCTAAGATTGTGACGATTAATTTAGCCGTTTAATAGTCTGTACACGCGCTAGTGCTACTGTGCTGTCACTCGGTAGCTTGAAGCTAGCCGCGCCGGTACACGGCTCACCGTGCTGGACTACTTGGTCTGTGCTCTCTTTCACCAGATAGCCTGATCTGGTGCGCCCTGCAAAGCACACCTGCTTGGATCTGTCCGCTGCCATTCTGCCAGCTCTCCTGGGTGCAAATCTCCGCCTGTGGATTGCTGCCAACACGAAGGCCGCCCCACACAGGTTAGCCACTACCGGCTAACCTGTCACTCGTCCGGTTTCTCCGCCTCGAGAGAAAACCTGCGGCTACAACCAACACAACTATTCGTCCGCCTCAGCAGTGCAGGTTTGTCGCTTCACTTCAACCATTTGGATCATCAAACCGCTGGATTACATTGTTTTTGTTTTTAACTCTCATCATGTGGATTTTTAAACTGCTCATATGGAGCGCTCTGTGTCTCACGGTAAAGAGCACGTCTCTACCGCTGCGTTACTCTGCAACGAAGCTGCACTGAATTTTCATCACTACTCACATCTGTATGTGCAATGTCCCCTACTGTTATCCTCTTAGACGACTTTAACATCCACATTTACGACCCATCCAATGTTTTTGCAAATTATTTCATCTCACTCCTGGACTGCGTCGATATCACACAACATGTCAACCTCCCAACACATAACAAAGGTCACATACTGGACTTACTCTGCTGCACTGGCATCACTCCCATTACCTTGCTGTCAATGAATTCCCCATTTCTGACCATAAAACTGTAATTTTTGATATCCATGCCCCCCTTTCCAAAGCCAAAGAACAATGGTCCATCACCTTCAGAAACATTAAACACCTGCCCTGGCTCCCCTGAAAAAAAATCCACCACTGCCCTGCCCCCCACCTCCCTCACCACCTGCCTTGAGGACATCAGGAGCTGGATGAGCAGGGACTTATTGAAACTTAGCAGTTGCAAAACTGAGGCCCTGCTCATCGACTCCAAATTGCCCCCATCTACATCACTGACCTCCTTCAGGAGTACACCCAGTATCGAAATGGGGGGGAGCCAGGGGGAGCTCCCCTGAAGGCCGACTTTGAGATAAGTAGGGGGAGCCGCATATTTGTGTCACACAGATTAGAAATGTTGAGTTTCTGTCAATAAAAGTTCTTGAAATAAATAATAGTCATTGTTCATTGCAGTTTCTGAATATTTGTTTTATATTTGTGAATATTTCTGCCATCTGTACGTGGCGGCGCTGCATTCTTTACGCTACTTACGTTGCTATGGTTACGGTGGCGATGCCGGCGCATTATTTGAAATGTTCATATTGATATTTTTGTAACTCTGGCTTTGTAATAAAAAATATGGCGAAACGAAAACAGCCAAGCCTCGCAGCTTTTGCATTCACAAGCAAAGAAGCGAAGGAGTCTAAAAATGACAACGTGAACGCAACAACTTTTAGTTGGCCGGCTGTAAGCGGCGTTAGGGTCGAGTTTGACAGTTCCACACCGAGGGAGAGGCCTGCCGATGCGGAGCCTGAAGAGGCTTCAACAACGTAGCCTATAGTATATATACAAAGTAGGCTATATTGATCTCCCTGCCGCTCGCAGAAAAATCCACCGGAGTGCACTTTTCACAAGAATGGATTCAGGGAAAAGTCAGCAGTGATCAACAGAATAACCTGCGGAAAAAGATTTATATAAGCACCATAAGGGCCAGGCAAACGAAAAAGCGATCGAGATTTCGGAGATGAGAAAAAAAGATGTCCTACCAAACAAGGTATTGGCAATCAATGTTGATCTAATGCAGGAAACATATACAGTGGGGCAAAAAGTATTTAGTCAGCCACCAATTGTGCAAGTTCTCCCACTTAAAAAGATGAGAGAAGCCTGTAATTTTCATTCTACACTTCAACTATGAGAAACAGAATGGGGGGATATAATCCAGGAAATCACATTGTAGGATTTTTAATGAATTAATTGGTAAATTCCTCGGTAAAATAAGTATTTGGTCACCTACAAACAAACAAGATTTCTGGCTCTCACAGACCTGTAACTTTTTCTCTAAGAGCCTCCTCTGTCCTCCACTTGTTAACTATTAATGACACCTGTCCACAACCTCAAACAGTCACACTCCAAACTCCACTATGGCCAAGACCAAAGAGCTGTCAAAGGACACCAGAAACAAAATTGTAGACCTGCACCAGGCTGGGAAGACTGAATCTGCAATAGGTAAGCAGCTTGGTGTGAAGAAATCAACTGTGGGAGCAATTATTAGAAAATGGAAGACATACAAGACCACTGATAATCTCCCTCGATCTGGGGCTCCACGCAAGATCTCACCCTGTGGGGTCAAAATGATCACAAGAACGGTGAGCAAAGATCCTAGAACCACACGGGGAGACCTAGTCAATGACCTGCAGAGAGCTGGGACCAAAGTAACAAAGGCTACCATCAGTAACACACTACGCCGCCAGGGACTCAAATCCTGCAGTGCCAGACGTGTCCCCCTGCTTAAGCCAGTACATGTCCAGGCCCGTCTGAAGTTTGCTAGAGAGCATTTAGATGATCCAGAAGAGGATTAGGAGAATGTCATATGGTCAGATGAAACCAAAATAGAACCTTTTGGTAAAAACTCAACTAGACGTGTTTGGAGCAGAAAGAATGCTGAGTTGCATCCAAAGAACACCATACCTACTGTGAAACATGGGGGTGGAAACATCATGCTTTGGGGCTGTTTTTCTGCAAAGGGACCAGGACGACTGATCCGTGTAAAGGAAAGAATGAATGGGGCCATGTATCGTGAGATTTTGAGTGACAACCTCCTTCCATCAGCAAGGGCATTGAAGATGAAACGTGGCTGGGTCTTTCAGCATGACAATGATCCCAAACACACCGCCCGGGCAACGAAGGAGTGGCTTCGTATGAAGCATTTCAAGGTCCTGGAGTGGCCTAGCCAGTCTCCAGATCTCAACCCCATAGAAAATCTTTGGAGGGAGTTGAAAGTCTGTGTTGCCCAGCGACAGCCCCAAAACATCACTGCTCTAGAGGAGATCTGCATGGAGGAATGGGCCAAAATACCAGCAACAGCGTGTGAAAACCTTGTGAAGACTTACAGAAAACGTTTGACCTCTGTCATTGCCAACAAAGGGTATATAACAAAGTATTGAGATGAACTTTTGTTATTGACCAAATACTTATTTTCCACCATAATTTGCAAATAAATTCTTTAAAAATCAGACAATGTGATTTTTCTTCTCATTTTGTCTCTCATAGTTGAGGTATACCTAGGATGAAAATGACAGGCCTCTCTCATCTTTAAGTGGGAGAACTTGCACAATTGGTGGCTGACTGAATACTTTTTTGCCCCACTGTACATCTTTCAGGTCTACCTATATGATTGCCAAAAAATAAATAAATAGGGCTCCCCCGAAAGCAAATGGGTAAATCGAACACTGAGTACACCCCCTCCCGCACCCTCCGCTCTTCGTCCGTAGGACTTCTCACAGTCCCAAGCTCTCGCCTCAAAACCATGGGTGCTCGAGCTTTCAGCTGCTCGGCTCCCAGACTCTGGAACTCCCTGCCACTACACATCCGACAGTCTGATTCCATAATAACATTCAAAACCCAACTCAAAACCCACCTGTTCAAACTGGCATTTTCTTTATAAACTGTACCCTGTGTCCTTTTGTTTCCTTCTGTAGTTCATTTACTGTTGTTTGTCTTGTCTTACCCCGGCTGATACTTCACTAAATCCACTGTTTTAATTGTTCCCTATATTGCCCCTATGCCCTGTAAGGTGTGCTTGGGTGCTATGTGAGGCGCCCCCCCCCCCAAAAAAAAATGTATTATTAGTGAAAGAAATAGAGCAATAAGGGTTTAAAAACCTTTCAAGAAAAAACAAAAGTGTGCTCAAAATGCAGGAATAAACCAGCAGGTAACCAGAAACACAAAGGGATGTGTAAGAATTCCAAGTTTAATTTGGTGTGATATATTGCCACCTGTAAAAGTCCAGATAGATCCTTTTACTTTGAGAAACAGTCACCAGTCAGGCACCAACTTTGTTATTTAGGGAAAAAGCAGAGCTAATAATGGAGGTGACACATTGTGCTGTGATTTCTTGTGTTCATTTCTCACATTGTTCAGTGCATACTGGCACTTTACTTTACATGTAAATTACTAAGCACTTTAGGAGTACTTTGTATTGTAATGGAAGAAAATTGCAGAATTAAGAATTATATCTTTCAGCTGGACTGCTGGATGATTTTGTGATTTTGCTGCATGAGTGCCATGCTTCGATTTCATTTTCCGAGGGTGAAATGAGTCTGGTGATAGGACGGCCAAAAGGAATGGTGATTCTGCTGTGTCACATTTACCCATCGCAGCGACACATCTCCAGATATTAAAAGATTATACCGGGCAGAGGTTACAAACACTGTGACAAGTAACTGAAACATGAACAACAATCTGAGCGGGATATATTCCATATTAGTTTCCCGGCACGTCCCTCTTATCTCATTCCTGTTGAAGAGCGTTTCTGAGCGTCAGTCAGAGTTCAGCAGCTTTATTTTGGAGGCTGTGTGTTTGGTTTAGCAGCTCAGACCGACAGGATGTGGTCTCATCTCTGCAGTATTTTATACTTCATCTAGCTGAGAATATTGCAATTTCCAGCAAATGAACAGAGACCCTTTAAAAGGAGGAAATATGGTTATATTGTTTCAGAGGATTGTTATGAAATCAGTTTCATCCGACACGTTTGTTGACTTTGAATAACACAAAGTCAGGGCCAGGCCGGTTTATAGATGTATATAAGCACATGCTAACTAACTGGGCGAGTTCTATAAATGTGATTTTTACTTGATGTGTAAGAGCTAGCAGCCAAGTGGCTAATTTATAGTTGCTACTACAGCAAGACATACTTCACTGTGGTGAGGGTCCAGCATGTTGTTAGCAATCAGGTGAAGGGGTGGTGATGTTTAGCAGTCTTGAAATATTATTTTAGAAATAAAATGTAATTGGAATGTATCCCATGATTAAATATTTGTACATTTAAATAAATATTATACCAATAAAAGGATAGTGAAATAATACAAAAGTTGGAGTCACAGAGTGGTGACATTAATACAGGATGGGGAGTAGTATCGCTGATGGATTTTGGAAATGTGAGTGAACGTGTGTGTGTGTGTGTGTGTGTGTGTGTGTGTGTGTGTGTGTGTGTGTGTGTGTGTGTGTGTGTGTGTGTGTGTGTGTGTGTGTGTGTGTGTGTGTGTGTGTTGCTCTTCAGATCCACGCCTGAGTGGCTGCAGGATCTGACAGCCCGGCTTCCCACGTGGCCGACCTCCTTAGGACGGAGAGTATTGTTGCTATGTGAACCGCCCTGAGCAGGATGCACACCAGGAGCTGTTTCCATCCCAGCAGCAAGGGTGCAGAGGCTGTTCCTTTACTTTAGTCCAGACCAGAGAAGTTTGCTTTCCCGTATCTCTTCTTTTCTTCTCATTTAGTTAAAACTGATCAATTAGTAGCCAAGAAGGGCTCGAGAACAACGTGACGCCAGCTATTTATTGGACAGTTTTAGTGACAGATGGGCCGTATGTGAATTAAATAAATCTAAAATTACTTATCACATTTGCATAGTGTGTGATTTGAGCTTAAACATGAGGAGAGGCAAAGAAGTAGGACATATTTCAACTGATCAGATTTCTTTTTCAGAAATGGTATTCCTTTTTTTGGCCACTGCAGCAGCATGATACGCTGCCAACGTGAGAATCCTGACAGAGAGCTGATTATCTCCTGAAGGGACAGAAAACTCTGACAAATCCACGTTTGCTTTGCTTATGGAAGCCTCAGGTACCTGCCGGTCTTATTTAGTTATTGCTTCTTTATTTTATTTGTCCTCTCCTTAGCATGTCTTTGGTGGTTTCAAGCAGTTTGATCACTTGTATTTATTTCAATGGTGCTCTCGTCAGTTCATTCTTGTATTTTCAGTTTGAAACCATAACACTCAGGAACCATATATACCAGCACATCACATTTTCCCATTTTAACCCACTCAATTGAATTGCATCCCTCAAGGCTTCTATGTTTCTCCAGAGTAAGAACTCTTTAACCACTGCGGGTTGATGAATCTGAGGCAAATGAAAAAATGCTAATTCTGTCTTCTGTGCAAAACACTCAGCAGCATATAATCAGAGCAATGCATTTCAATCCATGTCTCCAATTACACTTGAATACATCCATTCCATAATTTGATAGTATTTAAAGTTTGATCTGTGTCCTTTGTTAAGTTATATTGTTTCTCAATGGAATTCATTTCCTATGGTAATCTTTTTCCATGCAGTGGTTGCTAAAGTTTTAATTAAAGCTGTAATGATGGACCTTTTGGCCACTGGGGGGCAGCAGAACAAGCGGTGTACTGTACATTCACATACAGTCATTGTGGTCAACAGCTGCCTGTTTAATCCTTGAATGGTTTGTTCTTTGGTTATTCCGTTTCAAAACCGAATAGGAAAAACCGGTGTTGTTTTTTTGTTTTAAAACCAAAATGGGAAAACAGATAAATCAACTTTTTGGTTTTGTTTGTATGGTTTACGCATAATCCAGTGAAAATGAGGAGAAGGTACATGCGCGTTATTTCAACGTGTACCAGTAGCCTAGTTAAACTTCCACCAGAAAACCGTTGAAAATGGCTTTCATGATGTTCCGAGGGATTCGGCGGCTCAGCTTTATCTCAGCACGAGAAAGTTATCGGTGCGCCAAGTAGGAAGTGGAGCACACAGGAGACAACCGTTTGATTGCAGACTGTTATGTTTATGTGGGGAAATGACAGTGCATACATTATTTGAGATATATTTCAAACTCGGACTTCATTTTAAGGACATGTCGGCCAGGGGTGGAGACCATAGACTGTATATATAAATGGACGTAGGGTCCGTGACGTCACCCATAGGATCCTGCAGAGTTGCCGAGAAGCCCTTAGTAGGCGGAGTCGGCCACTAACGGCTCGACAGTGATGTCAGAGTTCAACTCCCGCCTGCTCCAGCCTGCTCCAAATAAGGGCAAAGAGGCGGAGCCGAGGCCGGACCTCCTGCTACCAAGCTGAGAGTTCCAGAGCTAGCTGAAGCTACCAAGCTAAGCTAACATGCTCCCCATCTGCACACTGCCGTGGCATTTTACGTTTCTAAGGTAAGCGGACATGAAACTATAAATAATAATCTAAATTATTGAGTTTTTAGCATAATACTTCAGAATCTTAAAATCCCTTAACGTTTGTATGCAATTGTGCTAAATTCAACACTGGAATCTACGGTGGCCCTGAAGTGCAAGACACCACAGCATTTCAGAAAACACTACAGCATTTCAGAAAACACCACAGCATTTCAGAAAACACTATGGTGAATACAGTCGCTGCTTTATTTATGTCTGTATGACATTGTTGTGAGTGTGGACGGAGCAGCAACAGGTTAGTTTAGCCTGATGGATCCGATTCCATTCAGAAAACACGCATTTTAAAAGCTTTTCGCCTGCCGTCTTATCTGCAGACGTGTCAAAGCGTTAATTCATGGTTTTTACTAACCGGTATCAGTATGTAGTTACTTCGGCATCACTTTGAAATGTGTATTACAATTAAATCCCGGTCAAATATGTTCATTTTGTTGTAGTTGGTATCTCCCATAGGATTTACATGGAGATACGCCCCGCCCCCTCTCCAGCGCCTCTTGTTTGAATGACAGGAGCAAACACAGCTGACAGCCGTGGTGAAACTCCAGCGATTAGAGCATTGGGTGGTCAACCATAGTATTTACATGGAGATAAGCCCCTTAAAAACCATGAATTAATAAAGCATTAATTCTGTGTTTACTCCTGTCATTCAAACAAGACGCTGGAGAGGGGGCAGGCCGTATCTCCAAGTAAATCCTATCGGAATCGGATCGATCAGGCTAAACTAACCTGTAGCTGCTCTGTCCACACTCACAACAACGTCATACAGACATAAATAAAGCAGCGACTGTATTCGAAATTACATAGACAGTCTGTGTTTTGTATATGTTTAACTTTTGTCCAGGAGCTGTGAGCTCTGAGTGTGTGCTAACAGCTAACGGCTGATGTGTTGGGCCAATCACGCAGCGCCATTTCTTGACTGGCAGCAAAAACAACCAATCACAGCAGTGCTTCTATGGTTGGCTCTGTCCAATCACAAACAAGAAGTGTTCTCCCTAAGGAATACCCTTTCCGTCCAATGTGAAATGCTGTGGTGTTTTGTGAAATGCTGTGGTGTTTTGTGAAATGCTGTGGTGTTTTCTGAAATGCTGTGGTGTCTTGCACTTCAGGGCCACTGTAGAAATCAAGCAAATATTAATATGTTTGCATGACATTAGTTATTTATATTTTGATATCACTTAACTATACGTTTAATACATTTAAGTCAAGCTAAGGTACATGTGATGGTAGCTAGTTAGTGCTCTTACTTGTGAGGCCTCCTCCAAACAGCATAATAACCAGACTGTATCATTAAAACTAAGTACCAGTTCTAGATCCTTGACTTTCGACAAACAATTCAAAAGACAAAATGTATTTAAGGCGAGACACCCCAGGTGAATAGGGTAATTTTTTTAACTTAAAGGTATCAGCTAGACATTTCTCCAGTTAATTACTTACAATAAGGCAATTGGTTTTTGTATTACAAGTTTTCTGAAATAGCATGTTTAAATATGCAAATGATCCATTATCTCATTAAATATGCACATATTTTTAACACATTTCAGGAATCGAAATCTGAACTTTGAATAAAGCCAGGTTCAAAATGATTGTTTCATTTTGTAGTCATATTAGTATCTAAGGCTTTTACAGAAAGGATTTTGGATATCTCTTTTTATCACTCCATAAATCAGAAAATACTGTCAACAGCCCTAAAATATCAATTTTCACCATGTTTTTAGGTATACAATGTTGTATAATTCAGGCTATGAATGATATATGAACAAACCCTTCTGTAAAAGCCTTCATAATATTGACGTTTTTTTCGCCGTTCTTTTGCCATTTTGTGATTTCAATTTCTAGCGGAAAGCTAACCAGGAAGTGTTTTAGCACACCATGTGACGCATCTGAACGAATCACGTTGTCAGAAATTGACAACAGGCAATGAGATGTTGTTGTTTGGTTTAAGACCCCTTTGTACTTTCACGATTGGTTGCTGATACAATGGAAATGACCATATTTGGATCCAATGAGATTGTGCAGGAGGAGAGAGCTTTCCAATGATACCTCTGATGACATGGTGCACACAGCGGTCGCGGTACTTTATGTTACGTTAGAATGCTAACTTTTGGTGAATTTAGGAGAAATATACGCAAATAGACAAACTATAGTAAAATAAACACTTAAATGTGTATTTTGTACGTTTTTCTTCCAAAAGCCTGAAAGAAAACATGTTATAGAATCAAAATAGCACAAAATCTCAAAATTGACCAGTACTTGAAAAACGATGTTTTTGCCTGCGGTGTCTCGCCTTAAAGACCAATCTTTATTTGAATGTGCCTCTTAACCTGAGATATTAGTTATACAGTAATAGTATTGACAATCTAAAAAAACTGAGCAACTCAACAGTCAACTTTATGTTTCTTATTGTCTAAAGCATTTATTATTGTCATTTTCCCCTCTCATATTCAGTGTGGACGGATTGAGACAGCGTGGTGTCCAGAGAGCTGCAGAGACTTCAGGGAGAAACCTCCGTGTGATGGACGTCCTGTCTGTTGGTTTGGAGAGGACTGAGGGTCTTTCCTTAGCGAGGAGGACCTGATGGAGGAGCTGATACCATAGCTGATACCAACTGCACAGGCCTAGTCTGTCACTTTATTTGACTAAATGTGTTCACTTAATACATTTAATAGGTTTACACCTTCTGTCCATATGTGCTTTTTATTTAAAACATTTGATTAACTTTTGGTTCACATTTCAATAAATTGTATTTGTATTTGCACTCCTTTCGTCCATTATTCTTACTGAAAATGTTAGATTACACATTCACATCTGACTGAAGATTGGCCCCATGTATTTGTGACGTTGCAAACTCTGCGGTACAAGGCACAAGTGATGTTAAGCTCATAAAGTGAGGCACATAGAAATAATCAGCTGATGGAGTGTAGATGTGGAAATAGGGGCATTCGATCAGCTGACTGTTTTTACAATAAAAGTAGTTTCTTAGTGAATGTCCTGAACTGGTCTTAACATCTCATAACATCAGCTTTTAATGTTCCTCTTGGATGTTCTTCTTGACCCTCAGAGAAGGAGAACATGTCGTGTCTTTCAGGCATGTCCTTTCCAAACAAAAATGACAACTAACATAAAACATATTATTGCAGAACAAGTGTGTTATTTATGAAAGAGGTGTGTTTGTGTGTTTAGGGGCTGTAGATATCATTATTTTGTAATTGTAATGTTTTTTTTTTTCTTTCAACAGTGAGCTACAAAGACAATCAGATTATGAATGAACAGTATGAAGCTCATCAACATTGAAATATATGTTATTATCAAAATAATATGTAACTGTTATCAAAACTAGTGCAACTGTAGAAGCTTGCTCTGTTGTCTCACTGAAAGAATAACTTTGACCACGTTTTTACAGACAATATTGAGAGATAAATAGCAGCAGTTCACTATGTGTTAAATATCTTTGCCTTCAATACATTAAATTAGAAAGCTGACAAAGTCATATTGCTTGTTAACATCTAAATGTAACTTTTTGCATGGAAAAAACCCTCAACTTTACTGATGTGTAGGTGATCTAGTATTTAGTATTGTTTAATGTAATGTATTTCAGTGTATTAAAGTCAATACTTCATTCATTTAAACCAATATCTTTCTTGATTCTTTGTACAGTATGAAAAATAGAGTCTTTGTACCTGAGCTGAAGTTCACTGCTGTGAGGAGTCCAGTTCTGTCTCTCACTCTCTGGTCCAGCCTGTCTGCATCACCTGGACACCTTAATATATATATATATATATATATATATATATATATATATATGTAAAGTACCATGTGTACAAACAATATAACTGATTCTCTTCTGTTGAACATGTTGGATTGTGTATTGTCCGAGTCAGGGTCCTTTTTATTTTACTGTAACTTTGGAAGTTGTGTTACCAATGCTTACTGTTTATTTGATACCCATTTGGTAATGCAATTAATAAAAACAACAAGGTTTGGGTTCGTTCTTCAGATGACTGTGACGTTAACGTGTAAGCTCAATAATGAACTCCAGCTCAACCAACCATATTGTAATATCTAAGTAATCATCTTGAAATATGACATTAATAATTGTAATATACACACATCTTATTGTGAGGTTGATTTCACATACACTACATCGATGTTAGCTTGTCTACATACTTGAGCATAGCCAATTTAAATGAAGCTTAGCGATGCATACAGTTCCTCCTATCTACATAATAAAATTTCTCTCTAATTTACAAGGATGACCTTATTTTATCAACCTCAAACAGAAGCCGTTTGTTATACAGTATTATCCCACTTAACGCTTGTCTATTTCGTTTGAACCTTTATATCTACAGTATATGATTTTAACTTGGAGACTACGATTAGCATCGTTAGCACCGATGTAGCTACCACTCGCTTAAATGCTAACCCAAGCCTTAACATTCATTACGTAGCTGATTAAAATCATTAACACATAAATAAAGCACTCGAATTTCACTTACCGCAAAACCGCATGCATGCACCGTCTTTTTCAACTGCACAGCGAGTCACAATAGTCCGATATATAAGAACAAACAACCACGACCGGCTTCAAGTAGTGTTCCCTGGATGAACTGACCACGCAGAGTCCCTGTAGCTTCACGGAACAGCTAGCAGAGAGACAAGAAGCTAGCAGCAGCAGTCACTTGACGGAGCCGTCACTCAATGTGACCACGCCCTAATTTATGCAAAAACTTGAAGACCTAATATAAATAAAAGGGTCGCGTTAGAAAACAATTCACTCACAGATCCATAATCATGAAGGTGGAATCTAACTATATCGATAATAAAATGTATGGAGCCAGGGGTAGAAACATGTTTTTTTCTGCTGTAAAGTTGGGCATTTTAACATGGGGGTCTATGGAAATTGCTCCTTTCTGCAGCCATCGCCTATCGGCCAATATATGAACTGCAGTGTGTGGCAATTCCGTATTGGCGTCCCGGCTCTACCCCAGTTTGCCGCTTGGTGTAAACGTGTAACGTGTAACTCAGCCTCTGTGAAGAGCAGCACCAGAGCGCAGAGAGCTGTGCCTTTTACGCACCGCCTTCACTGTGTTTACCTTCATTAGAACAGCTTAAGAGCGACTTCAGGCTGCAACGTTTTAACCACACACACCTTTACACACATCGAACTGCCCGATTAATCCCCCCGTTTTATGAAGGAAATGTCCCTAATGACGAATCGCCACTGATGCTTGTTATTAACAATCTAAAAATGCATTAAAAAGTTTTTAGGATGATTTAGTTTTATTTTGTGTCTAACTTTCTATTGCTGGGAAATGAGGGTGGAAGTGAATCCCTCCCTTGTCTCTCACCGCCCTCCCTTTTCCCGTTCTCCCAGACCCCTCTGGAGTAATATTCAAATACATTTCAATAAAAGAAAAGGGAATTATAATTTAAGGGGATTATTTAAATTCAGTAATGTTAGGGTGCGCACAACCAAGCGAGGTGTTTGTATTTCCGTTTGTGGGATGAAGCTTTGGAACAGTTTGAATGAGGAGCTCGGGGGATGTCCTTAAGTAAAACTCTTTAAAAAAAGGTATAAGGACATGATTTTCGCAAGATACAGGAATTAAATTGTTTAACCATAACTGGGTGTTTACGTTTTATTTGTTTGTTATTTTATCTTTTCTTGTTTACCATTTACCTCGTTTATGTATTTGCTTTTTTAGTTATTTGTTGTTATGTTTTTGTTTTTTAATAACAAATGTATTTTAGATGTTAGCAAAAGAACTTCACATTACTCAAACTCTGATTGTTGTTCATCTTCATGTCTCCTATTCGCTAGGTGGCAGTGGCATGAAAAACTAGGGTCCTAGGAATGCAGTCCCTGGACTGCAGTCCTGAAACTGCAGTCTCCGGCATTGCAGGAACATGCTATGAGAGGCTTCTCAATTCTTAAATTTCCCCTCCTCGACTCCTATCCTCGAGACTTAGTCCCGCCCACAGGAGATGCGAGCGGAGGACTGAGGAGGGGAACTGAGGAGAGAGGAGGGGAAGCAACAGGTGATTAGAGAAATGAGAACTCCTCTCCTCTGAGCGGTCATTTTAAAGAGACGTCCATTAATGATGATTAATGATGAGGCACAGCAGCCCTCTGTCTGATGGACAGATGTGTTCATGACGACTTATTTACTTTTAATTCATTGACAGTGTGGTATAATGAGAAAATAACAGGCTACAGATGCGGACACACACATATATGTATATATTTATATACAATTTCAAGTATGAGAGCACTCTCATAATAACGTAACACAATCAGAGACTGGATATATGCCGATATATCAGAGCACTGTCTTATGAGATACTTAGCTTAGAAATCAGATTTTTGGAAAACTTAAAAACTCTTGTGAAAACACAGATGTACTCATGTCATCCATTTTTTTTTGGTGAGATTTGATTTACCAACGTTTTTGGTTCACAAAAGTAGTGAAATATATGAATTACACTATAGGCCTATATAAATGTGTTGTTCATGTCAAAAATGAAAAGGTGTAAAGTAAAATAGTTCTATCACTCTACTTTCACCACAGAAAAGTTACATCAGGACTGATTCATGACTTCATATTCCATACTGAGGTTCATGTGATGTGTACAAATACAAATTGAGCATTACAACTTTTTTTTTCAACCAACTATTTATGTTAACATAAACTGTAAAATCTCAATATTTACAATACAGGCTTCACACACTTTTTCACCAATGATTTTAAATGACTCTTTCATGTGGCTCGCATGCTCTGCCTCGCCCATATTCGAAATATTGAATATGTTACAACACAGTTTGCATTTAGCACGTCTTGGGTCAATGTCTTTTGATAACCACAATTGGTACTTATTCTTTAGAAGCCATACATTGTTGAAACTGCACTTCCCTGGCATCTTTATATCAAATAGTAGCTCCTGTAGACTAGAGGGCGTGATTGTAAACATCTCTCACCAGCGAAATACTGCCACAGTTGCCATTTTACGTTTCATTATACGATACAGTATTTATTATCATTATAGTATTACTATTTCGGCGATTAGATAACAAATTATATTTGATGCAACTTTAGTTATATTTCCATGACTTTTCCAAAACGTTGGGAAAAATATTGCATTCCATGACTTTTCCAGGTTTTTAATGACCGTACGAACCCTGACAATATCAGAACTTTCTCAACCAACTATTCATTATAAATGTAAAGACAGGGGGAGCAGTGCCATGGTCTTTGTCTGTCTTCCAAGACAGTGGGTCTGGCTGCTGTGTAGGTGGGGGTGATGGTGCATGGGCTGCTGGTGGCTGTGTCGGAGGGAGGTGTGCTAGGCGCGACTTCTTTGCTGGCTGGGTTGATCGTGATGGCTGTGGTGGAGGCCTTTGTACCGAGGTGCATCTTAATCTTGTGGCAGGCATAGATGGAGGCTGCTGTAGTGATGCTGATCCTCTGGTCCTTGGTGGTGATGGCTCTGGTGAAGGCCCTTGAGCCACGGTAGATCTTGACCTGGGTGCAGGCACAGCTGGAGGTTCTTGCTGCTAGGCGCAGGCAGCTGTGAAATCGGAAAGAAAGATAGGACAATAATTACTACTAAGTTCATTAAAATATAAAGTTCAAGTGGAATGTTTCTCCCCTCTCTCTATTTAACTATGTTACACCCACACAATGAAAGTACACTATTACTGTAATATTTACCTATCTTCAAATGGATCCTTGTTGTTGTTGTTACTGTATTCTCCAGGTTCTGATGCTCCATCTCCACTGCTGCTAGTGTTACAAGTCCGCTGTGCAGAGCTGCATATTGCATTCCATGACTTTTCCAGGTTTTTAATGACTGTACGAACCCTGACAATATCAGAACTTTCTCAACCAACTATTCATTATAAATGTAAAGACAGAGGGAGCAGTGCCATGGTCTTTGTCTGTCTTCTCCAGACTCTGGCGCCTTGACTTCCAAATGAAATACAAAACTTGCTTTCGTCTGAAAAGAGGACTTTGGACCACTGTGCAACTGTCCAGTGCTTCTTTTCCTTAGCCCAAGTCAGACGCCTCTTCCGTTGTCTTGAGTTCAGAAGTGGCTTGACCATGGGAATACGGCTATTGTAGCCCATTTCCCAGACACGTCTGTGAACAGTGACTTTTGATACCTGGACTCCAGCTTCAGTCCACTGTCTTTGAAGCTCCCCCAAATTCTGGAAGCGACTCTTCTTCACAATGCTGTTAAGGCTGCGGTCATCTCTCTTGGTTGTGCAGCGTTTCCTGCCACATTTCCCCCTTCCAACAGACTTTTTGTGGATGTGCTTTGAAACTGCACTCTGTGAACAGCTTGCTCTTTGAGAAATGTCTTTTTGTGTCTTACCCTCCTGATGGAGGGTGTCAATGACGGTCCTCTGGACAGCAGTCAGATCAGCAGTCTTCCCCATACTTGTGATTTAGTTTACTGAACCAAGCTGAGTGTTTTTCAAGGCTCAGGAAACCCTTGCAGGTGTTTCGAGTTAATTAGACGATTCAAGTGATTCGTTGAACACCCTACTAGTATACTTTTTCATGATATTCTAATATTTAGAGATAGGATATTTGAGTTTTCTTAAGCTGTATGCCATAATCAGCAATATTAAAATAATAAAAGGCTTGCAATATTTCAGTTGATTTGTAATGAATCCAGAATGTATGACATTTTTGTTTTTTTAATTGCATTACAGAAAATAAAGAACTTTATCACAATATTCTAATTTTCTGAGACAGTCCTGTATGTACCTATCCAGAGGGGAGCCAGAACTTGATAGAGCTTGTCGCCGCACACCCAAACGTAATCTTGTGGCGCGCTAAACCCAGCATCACTGGGCCAGGTCAGTTGGAGGGAAATATGGTTAACATCAGGGAATGCTACGTTAGAAAGGATTCTTCCAGGGACACCGAATATGCAACAATACTGTATATTGTAAGCACCGTAACTGCACGTGTTCCGTAGGATACGAGTACAACCAGTAGTAGTGCCTAGGAAAAATAAGGTGGTGTAAGAGACGTCTTTTGGTACACTCTCTGGATGCAGAGTGTGTGTTTCATCCCTCTCAAATGGCTGGGGTGCACATGGCTCACGGGTTGGTACTTTGCGTATGTGGTATCAAACGTAGATGCACGCAGAGGGGAGTTAGACCGATTAGTGCATGGTGGGGGAAGCGGCCTGGCATAACGCCACTCGGTTACGCGGTCTTCACCCTTGATGGTCCTTGTCAGAGCCATAAACGTGCAGAGGTGTTCAACCTGGGTCAGAGAGCGCGGACGAACTGGCACGGACATTGATGAGTCCTGGGGGAAAAGGGTGCATGCATAACATGACCCATTTTGTCCTGCGGCCTGCAAGAATGATCTCAGAGTGTGCCACCAGACGTTACCGGTGATCCCATTACTGGTCTGAACCACATCAATGTTGCTATGGTCGTTATTGCCTATGTATAGGTTACGTTTTAGAAATGTAGATGTACCTATGGATGTCAACAGTTGCGTCAAAGGCTGCTTACCCCTTCTCTCTGGTTCGGGGGTCTGAGTTTTGGGCACGATGTCTATGTAAAATGTGCCACACGGGTCGGCGCCGGATACATACATACAGACAACATAATAACCCCTGTCTGATATCTGCGCAGCCTGTAGTTGCAACAGGATAACGGGGCTCGATGAATTGACCTTGGAGATAGACAATCTCCCTTTGATGTTTGTTTTGTCGTCCCATAGGGTATAACCCCAATCGGCGTACACGGTGGTCCATAAAACAAAAGCCCAGCCCCCCGAGCAGTGAGTGGCGGTGTGACTGTCACTCTCGACATAGCATATGTAGGCGTCTGCCCACCCCAGTTTCTTAGGGTCGGGGCAATGCATGTAGTCGCACGGGTCTAACTGCACTGTGCTATCTTCCCCATCCCTTAGAGTAATGTTACCAATCCCTGTCTTGACCAGCCCCTCTGCCCATGTGGTTCGCCCTGCTTTCCACATGTACCTCTTAGATACCTCGATTTTGGCTGACATGCTGTGTGCTGACCATGGATACATAAAATATAGGACTAGTCCTAACACAACTATCATGGCAAGTCTGCAGAGGAACCATTCTATGATTGTCCAGGCTCTCCAGTCGTATCCGCACTTTCCACATTGCTCACAGTTGCGTTGTCGTCTTTTCAGGCGAGCCCCCATCACGAGGCGGGAATGCTCCATGGGGTGTGTGTGTATTCCCTCGGTCGATTTTGTGACACGAACAGTCAGACTCCGCACACCGATAACACAAACGAGGAACCAGAGGCATATAGAATCGCTCAGCTGGCACTCGCTCGTGACACCTTGTGTGTAGTGTGTTTTGGTGTATGTAGTGCAAGTGTGGTGCTGGTGGTGACTTGGACACGTCACTTGTTGTTGTCTTCCGTTGGTGACTAGGACACGTCACTTGTTGTCGTCTTCCGTTGGTGACTAGAACACGTCACTTGTTGTCGTCTTCCGTTGGTGACTAAGACACGTCAATTGTTGTCGTCTGCTTCTACCGTTTCTCCTTTCCTGTGACTACGACCTTGCAGTGGCTGGCGTGGACCCACGTAGCTCTCTCGGCGACCTTGACCGCCGTCTGGGTGACGAGAAGCACCTGGTAGGGACCTTGCCAACAATTGGATTTCCAGCTCTTTCTCCGGAAATCCTTGACCAGCACGAAGTCGCCGGGTTGGAGATGGTGAAGTGGACCAGTGGCAGGGGTAGGCAAGGCCGTGGCTACCTGACGTCGGATGTCTGCTAAAGTGGATGACAGGTTAACACAATTTGACAACATAGCATCCTCACACAAAGTTGTGGAGGGAAGAGGACATCCTGGAGGCTTGAGTCCAATCTGTGGAGGAGCCCCAAAAAGGATTTCAAATGGGCTGAGTTGACTCCGTGTTCTTTTCCGCATCCGCATGTACATCAGCACAATGGGCAGAGCTTGTGTCTGCACAGCATTTTGCTAGTTTGTTTTTTATTGTGCCGTTCTCTCTTTCCACCCCACCCCCACTCTGTGGATGATATGCACAATGCTTTCTGATGTCCATGCCCATGTATTCTCCTATCTGCGTAATGGCCTCATTAGCAAAATGTGAACCGTTGTCGCTAGAAATGTTGTCTGGTAGTCCCCATCTAGGAATGATTTCCCTCAGTAGTGCCTTTGCCACAGCATTTGCTGTCTGTGCTTTTACTGGGAAAGCTTCAACCCATTTGGACCACATGTCCACCACCACCAGACAGTGCTTCTTACCCTCTGATGGGCTAAGCTCAATGAAATCCAGCATTAGGTGCTCAAATGGCCTGGTGGGAGGTGGATGTGCTCCGGGTCCTGTAACCTTTACTGGTCTACCAGAATTTTGCATAATGCAAATTAGGCATGCTTCACAGTGCTTTTGAGCTGTTACTGTGAACCCCCTTGTGAACCACTCCTGATTTATAGCCTCTAACATCCCTCCTTTTGACACATGATCCAACCCATGTGTCAACTTAGCGAAATGTGGGAAGAAATGTTTTGGGAGACATGGATTGGAATTTGGACCAACCCAGATGCTGGAGGTTGGGTCAAAAACAGCCCCAACAGCCTTCCACTGAGCCTTCTCAACTGGTGTAGCTAGCTGCTGCATGGAAGTCAGTGATGACATGTTGTCAGTGAAGGAAGAGACAGGGATTTTAACAAATGAGTGTGCGTGAGGTGCGAGAGGAATCAGAGCAGCTGCCTTTGCGGCTGAGTCAGCAGACGCATTTCCTAGGGAAACTGGGTCTGTACTGCTTGCGTGTGCGGAACATTTACAGACTGCAACTTCAGATGGGAGCAGAATGGCGTCTAGTAAGCCTGCAACCAGTACATGGTTAAGTACTGGTTTGCCATCAGATTTCAGAAATTATCTACACTTCCAAATAGCCCCAAAATCGTGTACTACCCCAAAAGCATAGCGTGAGTCAGTGTAAATAGTCACGTTTTTGCCTTCTGCAAACGTTCCGCTTCAGTTAGTGCGATGAGCTCTGCTGCTTGTGCTGATAGGTGACATGGGAGCGGCCTGAAACGGAGTACAGCAGAATCTGAAACAACAGAAAAACCCACCCGATTAGTGCCCCCTTGGTCACGAAAGGCAGACCCATCAACATACAAAATGAGGTCAGCGTTTGTCAGAGGAACGTCTTTTAAGTCCGGTCTAGGTGTGCACACAATGAGAAGTTCGGCAACACAGTCGTGTTCGTCACCGTCTTCAGGCAAAGGCATAAGAGACGCTGGATTCAGAGTGTTACATCGCTTGACATAAACATTAGGCATGTCTAACAGGCATGTGTGATACCTAAGGTAACGTGCAGCAGAAAGGTGTGATGTTCTCTGTTCACAGAGGATGAGTGAAACCGCATGTGGAACTAACAGGGTCAAAGGTGCATATCCCACAATGTCACGTGAGGAGTTGAGCGCTTTCTCAGCAGCCGCCACTGCACGTAGACATTTAGGCAGGCCAGCAGCTACAGGATCTAGCTTGGAGGAAAAATAGGCAACAGGCCTCTGCTTTGATCTTGAAGGAGAACTGAGGTCATACACGGCCTCAGTGAAAGGTTTAGTGTGATCAGGTAGACTTAGAGTCCGTGGGGATTGGAGAGCCAGCTTCATATTAATGAAGGCTTCGTCGGCTTCCGGTGTCCATATAATAATAATAATAATAATATATTTAATTTGTTAGCGCTTTTACAGGTGCTCAAAGACGCTTTACAGATATAGTGAAGGGAAAAGGAAGGAACAACAAATAAATATATAGTAAACAATCACACATTAAAAGCCAGATTGAAGAGGTGAGTTTTTGTGAGTTTTTTGAAGGTGGTGAGGTCAGAGCAGTCTCTGATGGGTTGGGGGAGTGAGTTCCAGAGGGAGGGGGCAGCGACGGAGAAGGCTCTGTCCCCCCAGGTCCGGTGATTGGTGCGGGTGGGGATGGATAGGAGGTTGGCATCTGATGAGCGGAGGCAGCGGGAAGGGGCGTGGTGGTGCAGCAAGTCTGTGAGGTAGGGGGGGGCCTGATTGTTGAGGGCTTTGTGGGTAATGAGGAGGACTTTGAAGATGATTCTTTGACGGACGGGGAGCCAGTGGAGGATCTGGAGGACGGGAGTGATGTGGTCTCGGGAGCGGGTGTGGGTGAGGAGGCGGGCAGCAGAGTTCTGGATATGTTGGAGTTTATTGATTAGGTTGGATGGTATGCCGTAGAGGATGCTATTGCAGTAGTCGAGTCGTGAAGTGATGAATGCATGAATCAGGGTTTCAGCAGCAGAGGAGGAGAGTGATGGGCGGAGACGGGCAATGTTTTTGAGGTGGAAAAAGGCTGTCCTGGTGATGTGATTTATGTGGTGGTTGAATTTGAGCTGACTGTCGAAGATGACTCCGAGGTTGCGGATGTGAGGGGGGGGAGATAGAGTGTGGCTGTCAATGGTGAAGTTGAAATTCTGGATGTCTTTGATACGGGATGGGGGGCCAATGATGATGATGTCTGATTTGGCACTGTTCAGTTGGAGATAGTTTGTTTGCATCCATGCTTTTATTTCTGAGAGACAGTTGGTGAGAGTGGAGTGTGTTGTGGGGGGTGATGGTTTTTGTTGAGATATAAAGTTGGATGTCATCGGCGTAGCAGTGAAATTGAAGGTTGTGGCGACGAATTATTTTGCCAAGGGGGAGCATATAGAGGATGAAGAGGAGGGGGGCCAAGCACCGAACCCTGGGGGACACCTTGGGACAGAGGAGCAGTGGAGGAGGTGCAGTTGTTGATGTTGATAAACTGATGTCTGTCGGTGAGGTAGGATTTCAGCCAGGAGAGTGCAGTGTCGGTGATGTTCAGTGATGATTCGAGGAGGGACAGCAGGATGGCGTGGTTGATGGTGTCGAATGCTGCGGTGAGGTCGAGGAGGATGAGGATGTTAAGGTTGCCAGAGTCAGAGGAGAGGAGGAGGTCGTTTGTGATTTGAGAAGAGCTGTTTCGGTGCTGTGTTTTGATCGGAAACCGGATTGAAATGGCTCAAAGAGATCATTGGAGCTGAGGTGGGCTTTAAGTTGTGAGGCAACGACACGTTCAAGTATTTTGGACAGAAAGGGGAGATTTGAGATGGGCCGGAAGTTGGACATGATGTCAGGTGTGAGTCCAGGTCTTTTGAGAATGGGTGTGACAGCAGCCAGTTTGAGAGAGGGGGGAACTGATCCAGATCTGAGGGAGGAGTTAATGATGGTGGCGATGAGTTGGGAGATGGCAGGGAGGCTCTCTTTAACAAATTTGGAGGGCATTGGGTCAAGTGTGCAGGTGGAGTTAATTCCAGTCATGAGGTCGGACAGTTGCATGGGGGTCACAGGGGAGAAGTGGGACAGGGGGTGTGAGGTGAAGGGGGGGGAGCCAGGAGGGAAGGTGGGGGGTGCTGATGAGGGTGTCAGATTGCTGTAAATGTTGCTGATTTTGGTTTGGAAAAACGAGAGGAAGGAGTTGCACTGTTCGGTGGTGAAGGATGAGGTGGCGTTGTCACAGGGTTTGAGAAGTTTGCTGATGGTGGAGAACAGACGCTTGGGGTTGCTGGAGCCAGACTGAATGAGTTGTGAGTAGTAATTAGACCGGGCTGCTTTGAGTGCGTTACTGTACTGCTGGAGATAGTCTTTGTAGATTTGAAGATGGACTGTTAGTGTGGTTTTCTTGTGTTGGCGTTCAAGTTGACGTTTCCTTGATTTCATTTGGCGGAGTTCAGGGGTATACCAGGGGGCGGAGTGTATGAAAGAGACATGTTTTGTTTTTGTGGGGGCCAGTTCATTGAGACAGAAGGAGAGGGTGCTGTTATAATAGTCCACAAGTTCAGATGGGTTTTCCGAAAGTGGGGAGGGGGAGACAGACATCTTGCAGGTAATGGAGGCAGTGATTGCTGAAGGTGAGATGGATTTGAGATTTCTGTAGGTTATTGTGCGTTTTTGCTTTTGGGCGGGGATGGGGATGTTGATGTCCATGAGGATGGCCAGGTGATCAGAGATGTGGAGATTGAGGCTGGACAGATGGTGGATGGTGAGACCAGTGGAGCAGACCAAGTCCAGGATGTGACCACGGCTGTGTGTTGGGAAGTTGATGTGTTGAGAGAAGTTGCAACAGTGAAGGGTTTCCTTAAATTCAGAGGCATATTTGCAGGTTGGGTCGTCAACATGAATGTTAAAATCACCTAAGAGGAGAACAGATGGGGATATGGCAGAAAGCTGAGTGAGAATGTCAGAGAGATCGGAGAGAAAGGAGGGGTTTGGCTTCGGGGGACGGTAGATGATGGCTGTGACCAGGGGAGTGGGACCAGAGAGTTTAAAGATCAGGTGTTCAAATGAAGAAACATCAGGGATGGGGATTATGGTAGCTTTTATTTCCTTTCTGATAATAGCAGCTATACCACCACCCCGCCCTTGTGGGCGAGGTTTGTCAATGTATGTGAATCCTGCTGGGGTGATTTGATTTAAAGAAAAATAGTCCAGGGGTTTTTGCCATGTTTCGGTCAGATACAGAAAGTCCAGGTTATTGTCTTTAATGAATTCATTCAGAATGTGGCTTTTATTGTGGATGGAGCGTGTGTTGAGCAGGGCTGCTCTGAGGTGGCGTTGCATTGGGGGGGGTTGTGTGGACCGGGGGAGTGGAAGGAGATTGGTCAGATTCACGTGTTGTTTGTTGTGATGGCGTAGTATGGGCGTGTGACAGGACCGAATGGACGGGATGGAGTGTGGAGACGTGGAATGAAATAAAAACTTACGGCCAGAGCCTCTGTGTGAAGGACGGCGTTTGCGGAGTATTTCATAATCCGCGAGGATGTCCATGCAGTCCGGACGCAGGCGGTTATTGAAGGAGTGGAGATCTGACAGGGAGTAGAGCGGCGGCATGATCCGGTGAAGTGGCGCTAGCACGGAGCTAGCTAATGCTGGGGACCCGGGCAGCAGAGACCAGGAGCCGGATGACCGTGGAAGAAGGAGCGGTGTGAGTCCAGATAAAATGAGAATTATAATCCACAGCATATCAGGAGAATAATTCCAGTGGTTTCCAGAGGAGAATCGTAGGAGGTGCTGACAGCCTGGTGCAGAGTGGGAGCCGGGTGACCAGCCTACTAGCTGGTTAGCTAGCTTGATAGCCACCGGCTGTAGGCGGCAGGGAGAGACGATGTCGGCGGGGAAGCCGGCTGATCGCAGCGGGATGGGAAGACCCACACGAGCCGCGGAGTTAGGGTGGAGTTGGGGTGGAGACAGAAATGTTAGCTCGGCAGACGTCAGGGAGCCGAGGAGCATCTAGGTAGCAGCCTGCTAGGTCCGATAATGCTAGCTAGCTAGCGGGCTAGGGACCGGTGAGCAGGAAAGAGATGACAACAAATATCTGTCGATTCGATATAGAGATGCTGCTATTTTCGCTGATGACTGACGTTTCAAAAGTAGAGAGCCAGACAGGAGAGGTTCTGATCTGGACTAAAGAACAATATTTTGGGCGGAGGAGCGGCGAACAAACAACGCCAGCACCCTCGGCGACCCGGGAAAAAAAAAAAAAAAAAAAAAAAAAAAAAAAAAAAAAAAAAAAAAAAAAAAAAAAAAAAAAAAAAAAAAAAACTTGTAGAGAGGCCAAACTTGTACACAATGCCTGGTTGTACACAGTAGGAGATTCACAGTAGCCTTGACACAAACGTGTGAATGTGTAAGGTTTACCATCATATTCAAATGCAAACCAGAATTGGCTGTCTTTGTGTACAGGGACATTGAAAAATGCATTTGAGAGGTCTATGACAGTAAAAAATGCTGCAGAGGCTGGAACTTGGGAAAGAATCAGATAAGGATTTGGGACCAGCGGTGCACGGGCGTGCACTGCTGCATTTACAGCTCGTAAATCCTGGACAAATCTCCACTCGTCAGGAGGTTTGTCTCTGATCTTTTTGACAGGAAACACTGGAGTGCGTACCGGGGAATCGTTACACGGAATAATTACCCCTTGTTTAAGCAGAGCGGTAAACACTGGCCGAATGCCATCAACAGCTTCACGTTTCAATGGGTACTGGGGTTGATTTGGACGGAACGTGGACTTAGGAGTGATAACTACAGTCTCCGCATAGCGAATCAACCCTACGTCATATTTGTGAACTGCCCACAGTGTTTGAGGCACTGTTTTTAGTGCGTCAGGGAGCTCAGAAATATGACTGAAAAATGAGAACTCCGGCAACTCAGCAACGGGGTTAACATAGTCATCATTGCCTGTGAGAATCAGAGAACGCAGTACATGAACTGAGCAGTCAATGCTGTACTTAAACACGTCATGTGATGGGGAATACTCAATCAACGGGTCGTCTGTGCTAGTCCAATCAGTACTAGATTCCCAGTCTTTAACGATTGGACCCAAATATCTCCATCTATCAGTGGGGCCCCTGGCTAGTGAAATGTGTGGGACCGCCCCTGGGATTTGATACAGCTTGTGTTGTGTGGGTGTGAGTCTAACAGAGATAGCGCTGCACAGCAAATTCCAATACATCGTTTTAAGCATGATCTCATCATTCAAACATTCTAGCAAGAAAACTCTCATCATAGTATTTACATGGTTCCTCAACCACGTTAGCCATACAATGCAAATGAGAAGTTTCCATGAACACAGCAGGTAGAAAAACACGTTGATGAGTCAACCGCAACAACTCCTGAGAATCAGGATCTGTCAGCAGCCATTGATACACATTCACCAGTTCTTTATCATCAAATATGGGGTTCTGAACCATCAATGTTGATGGCCGTCGGACTTTAAGACCCTCATTTGTGGAAATGAGGTCTAAGCTGAACCGTAGAATCAGATCTCTGCCCAGTGAATTTATTGGGCAGACAGATGATAAAAGAAAACTGTGTTTGACTGATGTGGGAAATGGATGACTGTCATCACCGTTATCTTTACACTGAAGTGGTATAGAAAACTTCTCCTTCACAGTTACCCCAGCCGCTCCTATTGAGTGAATAAATCTTCCACTAAATTTGCAATCTGGCAAATCTGCCCTTTTTACCACAGAGTGAGTTGCCCCAGAATCAACCAGAAATGTAACATTAACACCCATGATAGCTAACGTCAGTGTGGGAAATTTCTTAAATGCTGTTTCAGTGTCATATTTCAAATATGTACCCTCCTCGGTTCCCTCTGCCCTGGCCATCACCTTGGGCTTGGTTGGACCAGGCGGTTGTAACAGCCTGGACCATGGTCAGCTGGGCCTTGTCTTTGCGGTCGCGGCGTTTCTTTTCCTCACTGGCTTTTTCTTCTGAGAGGCGTTTCTCGGCATGCACGGCATGTTGGCGAATTTCTTCCAGCCGGGCACCGTTCATTACGCCAATGCAGGAGTTTCGCACCGATGCAGAAATAGCCGGGGATAGGCCGTTGAGGAAAGTGTTGCTGAGGTGTGTCTCCCAGACTCCCAATACGGCTTGTTCCCCGGCCTCTTGTTTGATAATCCCGCTGTTCTCGATGAACACTTGTTCTAAGCGGTGGTAATAGTCATTTACTGTTTCCTCCGGGTTCTGCTTGCATGCATAGATCCTTGACATGTCGACTTTGGCGGGGAACTTTGTAGTTATTTCGGTCTCGAGGGCGACCAAAGCATCGCGCGAGTCAACGTTCAGGGCATCCTCCCACTTGGTGTCCCATGTGCTGATGACCTCCCAGTAGATGGGTGAAATGGCTGGCGTGTGTCGGACCCATTCTCAGAGTCAACAATTTCTTTATCTCCGGCATGGTGGGGGAGAATTGTCTACAGAACATGCAGAGTGCTGCAACGAATTTAACTCAACTAACTCAACATCTGGGAGGTGATCTCTTGATATCTCCTTCATCTCTGATATGGTCCATGGGCGGTAGACGAGTGACGGACCAGCATGTCCAGCCACCTGGATCATGGGACAGGCGAGATTATGCTCTTCGTCCTCCTGGTCGCTCTGGTTGTCCTCCTGTCTGTGGAGGTGCTCTTTTTTATAGTGCTCTGCTTTCTTCACTTCTCTTTTCTTTTTCTCTGTCTTGGCCCGGATCTTTTCCAGTCTTGCTTCTCCTTCTTCATTTTCTTTTCTCTGTCTCTTCGTCTCTGCTCACTCTCTGTCTTCCTCTGTAGCTGTTTCGGCGGGGGTCGGTATGCTGACCTCTGGTCCAGCACCAGCCCCCGCAACAGCTTCCTCAGCCGGCAGTAGAACGGGGGGGAGAAGGGAGAATGGAAACCCAAGGTCGAGGAGAGGGTCCCCCACGCCTGTGTAAAGAGGATAAAGAGAAGTGTGTGGTTTATATGGAGGGGGAAACATGAAACCCTTTTTCTCTTTCTTATCACCCTCATCGTCAGCCTGTATTTTTTTTATTGCTGCGGCCAATTGCCTTCTTTCACGGCACTCTGCTTCATCCTCCCAGTATTTTAAACACTTTCTATGAGTGTCCAGTTCTTCTAAGTCTTTTACTTTAACTTTACTCTTCTTTTTCATTCCATCTTCACACTCTTGTAATTTATCTCTTAGGTTTTTGATTTTTAATTTACTCAAAGAACCTCCCTTAGGAAACCCGAACATTTCCGTCCATATATTTAATTTAGACAGACTGTTTTCACCATGTTTTGCTCGCATGATATCTACAATCGGACCCTCAGGAGGTGGTACAAGCCCCCCACTCTGCTTTGCTCCCATAACAAAGTCTTTAAGTGTTACTTAAACATGCCGTGTTACCAAAACACTATTTTTTTTCACCGGTGATGTGATATTTGTTTTGTTCCCCAGTACAAATCACACAATGATTGATCGTAAACCACCCAGGCTACGATGGATATCCCAAATATCCTACTTTCGAGCAGTCCCTCTCATAAATGTCATGGAGTTTAATTACGTTTAACTTTAAACAATTTAGACACTGTACATCTCACCGAGTATTGAAAGCCTTTTGAGTTCGTTGGATCTCGTGAAGTCCATCGGTTCCACCCCGGCGCTGGTCCTCTCGTCCCGAAGCTGGTCCTGAAGCTAACTGAGAATGTAAAAATACATTTAGCCAATCAAAATAACTATGTCTGTAATATTTCGTTTTCTATTCAAAAATGGACATAAATCCACATGCCATATTATGACTTTTATGAAGGATTAAAGCCTTTCATTTACAGTATATAATACAGTGATAACAGATAACACACAAAACCCGACTGTACTCACTTTAACATGGCTGTTGTACAGGCACAATATTAGCATAGCATTAGCGCTTTAGCATTTAAATAATATGAACAATTATGACCTCAGACCAGCATTTCACATATTTATACAAACAGAATACACTTGAAATGTAATCCAGACTAGTGCACGGGAGTCATACACAGAGTAGAGCTACATTATTCAGGGAGCAACAGCCTGTGTTAAAGAAGCTAGCGGACGCCATTAGCCATTAGCCACACACTAGTGGCGTAGCTCACAGAATGACATTAAAGTTAACTACACATAAAACAGTTTCAAAGACACTTCTTAGATCGAAATATGACAATCTGTGTACACACGACTAACCTGTTCAACACGAGAAATGAATGAAGCAGAGGGAAAGTTGCTGCCATGTGTCTTCTTCTTCTTCTTCTTCTTTCGGACCATAGGTCCTTCTCACTTTGGTTAAATGGATTCCTTGCGTCCCTCACTTAATAATAATAATAATAATAGCTTTGATTTATATAGCGCCTTTCAAGGGACCCAAGGTCGCTTTACAAGTAATAGTGCAAAAACAAACATAACAAAACAAAAGTCAGACAGACAAAACAACAGATCGATTTAGGGGCCGAAAGCCTTGGCAAACAGATGGGACTTGAGGGCCCTTTTGAAGGCGTCAAGTGTGGGGATGTTGCGAATCTCCGCAGGGAGAGCGTTCCAGAGGGTGGGGGCTGCCACACTGAAGGCTCTGTCCCCGAAGGTTCGCAGTTTGGTGCGGGGGGTGGTAAGCAGGCCAGAGTCTGAGGACCGCAGGTTCCGGGGTGGGGCATGTGGGTGAAGGATGTCCGATAGGTACTGGGGGGCAAGGGCATGGAGGGACTTGTAGGTAAGGAGGAGGACTTTGTAAGATATGCGGGACTTGACCGGCAACCAGTGTAGGTGGTGCACTTGCGTCGTTTCCCTGCGTCTAGTCCCTCCCACCAGGGAAGCATGGAGGGACGCAAGGAAACCACGAGAAGCAGGGAAATTAGTTTTAAGAGCAATGGGACGTCCTTTCCTCCGGAGCGTCACGTGAAGCTACGTCCGTTTGTGATGACGCTGCACAGCTGATCGTCTGACAGCTGCTCTGTTCCCGTTATTTTCACAAACACCCCCGCCTCTGTTAGTACACATTTACTGACACAAACATTTGTATCATCTGTTGTAGACCCAAATAATTAAAATAAAATAAGAACTAATTCTCAAAAAAGATAAACGCCATTCTTAAAATGTATAAACGAACAATAATTTGATTAATATTGATTATGAGTGCACAATAGAAATAAAATAATTTAGAGAATAAAAAGAGATATGTTATCTATCAAAACCCAGTTAGATTAACATTCATTGGATTGCACACGTTGTTTGAATGTGTGGATATGTAGCAAATTCACATTTTAAATAGCACTTAATGACTGACTGAATGGAAATGACAATAAATGAAAATGTAAAACGAAAAAAGCGATCATGAAAATGTTTCCAAAAAATGAATAAAATGATTTTTGACCACTTTGTTGTTCAGATATGTTACATATTTGTAACTAAATGATACATGAATTGAAACAAAACACGGTATAAACTGAGGAGTGACTCCCGTGAGGTTCATGTATTTTCTTCACTCTGCTCTCATGTCAAGAAGCATCAGATCAGTGCATGCGCTGCATCGTCTAAGGAGGAGCGAGGAAATGAAAAATAAGAGAAGTGAGAAGGGCCCCCTGCCGTTTCTCTAACGCTAAACCGGAAGTGAGGCTAAGAACGGCGAACTTAAATATAACAATACCATTAGCACTCCTAGTGGTGACTTTATGAACTGCAAACAAATTATAACATTATAAAATGCCTTTAACTGCACACTGACAAATTGCTCGTGTTGCCGCCCTTACATGCTAAACTCTTATTGCACTTTTAGCAACGAGCATTGTCCACATCGAGACGGGTAAAGTTTAACCACACCTCGGAGCGCGTTCTCTCCGCCATCTCCGCAGTGTGTTGCTGCAGTCTATGGTTGCTGCATGTAGCAGCTGCGTGTGTGTAAACTGCCCCCTCGCACACAGACGGGAGAGAAAGATCTCTCTTCTGGATTGGAAAGATGGAAAATATATCATAGACGCATTTGTTTGTCTTTTTGCATATTATAAACGAGTTGGCGACACTAAAACTGCGATATAATGTTTATGTAGCAATAATACATGACATATATTTTTGAAATGTCTCCAGTACCGATAAAAAGAACAATAACGTTGGAGTTTAACGGCGCGTAAAACACACGTAATGACGTCACCAACGAATCGACGACTGAATTAGTTGGCAACTAATTTGGTAATCGATTTTAATCGATTAAGTCGATTAGTTGTTGCACCCCTCATCCTGAACAACAACAAAAAGCCTGGTTTGTACACAACGATGGAGAAACTTAACAAGCAGCAGTGGTCCACTGAAGAGACCAGCTACCTGCTGGGAATCTGGTCTTCTGAAGAGGGACAGAGGAAGCTGGAGCACAATCTGCCATTGTTGTTGTTGTCGGTGTGAGCTGTGAGGGGTTTCCACGCGGTTTGGCTTTATGAAGCAGGCACGCAAACGGTTACGTCATGACGCAAACGATGACGCAATGACGCAGCACCAGTCGGACTCTGGGCGGTGTGAAAAGAGCCGGAGCTAAACCCGAAGAACCGGTTCTGAACCTGAAAAGCTCTAGCACGGAGCTTGAACCGGAGTTGCGTTGTTGTGAATGAGGTATCACTCTGCCGCGAACAGCAGGGACTTCACTCTCCTAAACAAACTACTACTTATATAAAGAGTGAATCATGGAGCCTTGGCCAAGTGCCTGGTTGGTGTCATGCACCAAAAGGAAAGTCTTTTTTGTGCATGACTCAGATTGTATACAGGGTTGGCAAAGAAACACATGTTATGAATTCACTGCAGCAGCCCTGCTAACTATCCTGCCTTTGTCACGTTTTATATACAGGACTGTCTCAGAAAATTAGAATATTGTGATAAAGTTCTTTATTTTCTGTAATGCAATTAAAAAAACAAAAATGTCATACATTCTGGATTCATTACAAATCAACTGAAATATTGCAAGCCTTTTATTATTTTAATATTGCTGATTATGGCATACAGCTTAAGAAAACTCAAAAATCCTATCTCAAAAAATTAGAATAGTTCCTCAGACCAAGTAAAAAAAAAAGATTTATAACAGCAAAACACAATCAAACATTTGAAAATGTCCATTAATGCACTCAGTACTTGGTTGGGAATCCTTTTGCACGGATTACTGCATCAATGCGGCGTGGCATGGAGGCAATCAGCCTGTGGCATTGCTGAGGTGTTATGGATGCCCAGGATGCTTCAATAGCGGCCTTTAGCTCATTAGCATTGTTGGGTCTGGTGTCTTTCAGCTTCTTCTTCACAATACCCCACATATTCTCTATGGGGTTCAAGTCAGGGGAATTTGCAGGCCAATCGAGGACAGTAATGCCATGGTCAGTACACCAGTTACTGGTGGTTTTGGCACTGTGGGCAGGTGCCAGATCATGCTGGAAAATGAATTCCTCATCTCCATAGAGCTTTTCAGCAGACGGAAGCATGTAGTGCTCTCTTGGTACACAGCTGCATTTACTCTGGGCTTGATGAAACACAGTGGACCAACACCAGCAGCTGACATGGCTCCCCAAACCATCGCTGACTGTGGGAACTTCACACTGGATTTCAAGCAACTTGGATTTTGCTCCTCTCCAGCCTTTCTCCAGACTCTGGCGCCTTGACTTCCAAATGAAATACAAAACTTGCTTTCGTCTGAAAAGAGGACTTTGGACCACTGTGCAACTGTCCAGTGCTTCTTTTCCTTAGCCCAAGTCAGACGCCTCTTCCGTTGTCTTGAGTTCAGAAGTGGCTTGACCATGGGAATACGGCTATTGTAGCCCATTTCCCGGACACGTCTGTGAACAGTGACTTTTGATACCTGGACTCCAGCTTCAGTCCACTGTCTTTGAAGCTCCCCCAAATTCTGGAAGCGACTCTTCTTCACAATGCTGTTAAGGCTGCGGTCATCTCTCTTGGTTGTGCAGCGTTTCCTGCCACATTTCCCCCTTCCAACAGACTTTTTGTGGATGTGCTTTGAAACTGCACTCTGTGAACAGCTTGCTCTTTGAGAAATGTCTTTTTGTGTCTTACCCTCCTGATGGAGGGTGTCAATGACGGTCCTCTGGACAGCAGTCAGATCAGCAGTCTTCCCCATACTTGTGATTTAGTTTACTGAACCAAGCTGAGTGTTTTTCAAGGCTCAGGAAACCCTTGCAGGTGTTTCGAGTTAATTAGACGATTCAAGTGATTCGTTGAACACCCTACTAGTATACTTTTTCATGATATTCTAATATTTAGAGATAGGATATTTGAGTTTTCTTAAGCTGTATGCCATAATCAGCAATATTAAAATAATAAAAGGCTTGCAATATTTCAGTTGATTTGTAATGAATCCAGAATGTATGACATTTTTGTTTTTTTAATTGCATTACAGAAAATAAAGAACTTTATCACAATATTCTAATTTTCTGAGACAGTCCTGTATGTAGTTATACTTTGACTTCAATATGTTGATTCTAATCCTAAACAGTGGCATGTTTGAGTTTGATATTCTTTTCACTTCTTACACAGTGCTATATAACAGATTGGCTTGCCAGAGACAGTTATTGGTTTCGATCTAATTGAATTGCAACTTTTAAACAAATGTTGAGGAAATCAGCAGACGATAAAGCAAAAGAATGATAGTTTCATCCCCTGTCTTTGTGTGATTCTAATGGGTTGGTCACTGAGGTGAGTAGGTGGCGCCATGATCATTTGGAAAACATTACAGAGGTTCAGTCAGACAACTCACGTGTTTCTTAATATGTTTATTATAAGCAGCATATAGTTTGAGTTGGGCGTCTAGGCTCGGGCCTCATCACTCCACAGATTTACATAGAACATTGAGGGATGATAAGATAACTATCCCCCGAGCCTACAGGTGGAAGCTGGGGTGGAGCTGGGACAGGCAAGCAGCAGCAACATGAGACACAGCAGCAGGAACATGAACGTAGCAGTAGCAAGTGAACACAGCAGCAGCAGCAGCGAGGCAGAGGCAGGAAGACCTGGCAGCTTCAATAGAGCGGCATGTTTAGGAGAATGTGTTTGGTTGGTTGTAAGAGGGACGAGGTGCGTCACGTGTTAATGTATCATTGGTGCTCAAGTTGACTGCCTGAACTAGCTCGCAGGCTTCGCCCATTTCAGTCAGACAACTCACATGCATTTACACAAGTGTGATGTTAATGCTATGGGTCTGTAGTTACTGCCCATGATTAAGTACGTAAAATATGCGCACTTCGACCATGCACTGCGTGGGTGTAAAATTACTACAATCTGCTCAATGTTCTAAGTGTGGGTCAGACATTCGAGATGGCCGGGTTCGAGTCTCAGAGTGGAATTTTTTTCTCTCCAGCTTTTTTTATTATCTGTTTTGAATGACTTATAATCTTTGTTTTTAATGTGGGGCTGTGGCTCAGTGTGTAGTGCGCTGGACTTCGAATCAGGTGATAGCAAGTTCAAATCCCACTGCAGTCAGCATGTAGCTGTGTCCCTGGGCAAGACACTTCACCCTCAAATTAAGGTGGTAGCCTGTCTTCTGCGTTTCACGGTAAAGAAATGGGAGGGCCTCAGTATCAGTCTTGCTCCAGCTGAAAACTATATCCAACCATATCAAATTAATTGTACCACAAAATGGTTCTGAGACTTATTCAGAAATGTATACAAAGGTTCATTACAAACACTGCAGCATTTTCTGCTTCTATTTCATTGCATGCTTCAGAATAGTATTATATATTGATATATAGTGCTTGTGAAGGAAGAGGGGACACATTTATAAATATATATATATATGAAAACAACAGGGACATAATATCACAAAAACAATTAATGATGATTATTTCAGCCATATGTATAATAGTGTTAATATCTATGAGATTTAAAGTAATAATAATAATAATTCCCTGCAAAAGCACAAATAACAATACAATATATAGTACAAATCAATCATTGTCATGTGAAGCAAGGAGTGGTTGGACCCAAATGCAGAGACTGGAGACAGCAGAAAACGTAACAAAAATGTATATTTAACAGGCAGAACAGGAACTCAAGTAACAACAATCAACACGGGAAAAACAGAACTTCATGACATAGACATACAAGGAACCAACAAGAATAGGACAGAAAACCATGACTTATATACAAACAGGGTGACGAGGGGATGAAGTGCAAGTGGACACACAACACAGTTTGTAGCTATGATGGAGATATTTTCAGTTTAGCTGAATGTATGCCATGGCACACGTGTATGACATACATCCCAGGTCTTAGAACACCAAATGCGCCTTGGGGGACTTCTTGGAGGAATTAGATAATCTCCTCTCACACATCCCTGAAACTGGCCCTCCCGCTGTACTTCTCGGAGACTTCAACCTTCAGACAGGGAAGATATCTGAACTAACATCACTTTTAACCACCTTTGCTTTCTCACTGTCTCCATCCCCACCAACTCATAAAGCTGGCAATGTCCTTGATCTCATATTCTCAAGGAACTGCACTACTTCTAACCTCTCTGTAAACCCGCTCCACACATCCGATCACTTCTTCCTTTCATTCTCTCTACCCCTTTCCAAACATAACAAACTAATCTCTTCTCATCCTGCACCTGTCCGCCGTAACCTTCGTTCCCTCTCCCCCTCTACCTTTGCCTCATCGGTGCTCTCAGCCCTCCCTTCCTCTGACTCGTTCCAACTCCTGCCTCCAAACTCTGCTGCAGAAACTCTCCTCTCTACTCTCTCATCCTCTCTGGACTCTCTCTGTCCTCTCACATCTCGGCAGGCTCGTCAGTCCCCTCCTGCTCCCTGGCTAAATGACGCACTGCGTGCTAATAGAACCGTCCTTCGGGCAGCAGAGCGGAAACGGTGGAAATCCAAACACCATGACGACCTCCTAACCTATCAGGCTCTCCTCTCCTCTTTCTCTGCTTCCATCTCTCAGGCAAAAAGCACTTTCTTTCAAGATAAGATCCAATCCTCCTATTCCAATCCCAAAAAACTATTTTCCATCTTCTCCACCCTCTTGGACCCTCCCAAAGCCCCTTCCCCCTCCTCCCTTCTGTCAAGCGACTTTGTTAACCACTTTGAAAAAAAGGTTGATGATATTCGCTCTTCTTTTTCTGACTCACCTTTACTCACCGCTGGGTCACCAGACCCTCCTTCCACCCACACACTAACCTCCTTTCCCCTCTCTCTCCAAGTGAGGTTCTTACCCTCATTACCTCTGCCCGCCCTACCACCTGTCCTCTGGACCCTATCCCTTCAAAGCTCCTGCAGACTATCGCTCCTGATATTCTACCGTTTCTCACCCATTTCATCAACACTTCTCTAACTTCTGGTCACTTTCCAAACAGTCTCAAGGAGGCAAGAGTAAACCCTCTCCTAAAGAAACCCACTCTCAACCCGTCTGATGTTATAAACTACAGGCCTGTCTCTCTCCTCCCGTTCCTGTCTAAAACACTTGAACGCGCTGTCTTTAAACAACTCTCCTGTTATCTCCATCAGAACAACCTTCTGGATCCGCACCAGTCTGGTTTCAAGGCAGGTCACTCCACAGAAACTGCCCTCCTTGCTGTCTCTGAGGAACTGCACACGACTAAAGCAGCCTCCCTCTCGTCTGTCATCATCCTTCTGGACCTGTCTGCTGCATTCGACACGGTGAATCATTAGATCTTCCTTCGCACTCTCCAAGAACTTGGAGTTTCAGGCTCTGCACTTTCCCTCATCACCTCATACCTCAAAGACCGCACCTACAGGGTTACTTGGAGAGGGTCGGAGTCCGACCCTTGTCAATTAACATAAACAGGTACCAATAGCTTCCGATTGACTAGCATCCAACCGAGCTTTAAAAACATTTACTGGCACCAGATTGTTCAGTTTCCATTTAATTTGCAGACTATTCCAAGACAGTGGAGCTGCGCATCTAAAAGCTGTCTTCCCTTAGACAGTCCTAGCAGTTGGCACATTTAATAAAACCACAGCATTCGATCTCAGGCAGTAGCCACTTACAATTTTCCGTGAGATCAGGGAGCAGATATAAGATGGAAGTTTCCCTAACATGGCTTTGTATATAAAAATGTATCAGTGACTGAGCCTCCGTACATTTAGTGAAAGCAAACCAGCCCTTGCATACAGGTTACAGTGATGGGTTAATGCTTTACAGTTTGTCACAAATCTCAGTGCACTGTGATACGCAGCATCTAACTTGACCAGGCAATAGGCAGGTGCATTCATATACATCAAATCACCATAGTCCATCTGGCCCTTCTACATCCAGGACATGGTTAAACCATACACCCAGGGGCGGACTGGCCATCTGTAGAATCTGGAGAACCACAGAACGGCCGGTCGTCAAGGGCCGTTGACGGCCGGCCCTTTAAAAAAAAAATAGTTTAACGTCATCATTTAAGTTGCGCTGACGGCCGACAGAGGGCGACAGCGGCCGCTAATGCAGTTATGTGGTTCTTATCTGTCAAATAATCACACACGAAGAAGAAAAAAGGCCGGCCACACGAAGAGAAGTGATAAGACGCCGCGGCAGACATGGAGAATGAAAAAACATGGATAAAAATCAAAGAAAACGAAAAGAAAAGAAAAAAGTGGGGCCGAGAAGGCAAGAGAAAAAAAGGTGAAGTCACTCGCAGGTGAAGCATATAAATGTCGCAAATTGACAGCGGATTTCTAACATTTGACATTTCATGTGGCCGGACTGGGTCAGTTTCCAGGGCTGAATTTGAGTCCCAGTCCGCCCCTGCGTACACCCCAGCATGTGCACTCTGCTCTGCATCAGCCAAACAGCTCGCTGCACCCTCACTGCGAGGGGGACCCAAGTTCCCATTAGCAAAAACACGTGGGTTTGTTATCCTGTGGCTCCAAAATGGTGGAATGAGCTCCCCATTGACATCAGGACAGCAGAAAGCTTGCACACCTTCCAGCGCAGACTGAAAACTCATCTCTTTCGACTCCACTTCGAGCTACTCAACTGGATTACCTAAAGCCAGTTGAGTAGCACTTGAAATGTTTGGCTCTATGAAACCTGATATACTTATATGATTCTGTTTTCTTCAAATTTGTATTTTGTTGGTCGAACGCACTTATTGTAAGTCGCTTTGGATAAAAGCATCAGCTAAATGCAATGTAATGTAATGTATAACTTTATCAGTTTTAAAAAAATAAATAAACAAACCTGAAAACTTGATCAATTCCCAATGATGCATTATATTTTCACGAGACTCTTACATTACCGGTTGTGGTGTTAGCTGTTGTGCTTTTATTGTGATAGAGCTAACAGGATGTACGAGACCGGATGTGGACACGACTGGTCATGCTACTACGAAATGACATGGAAAGTACAAGCCTGAATAAAGTAACCACCATGCTCTAAACCGTCTGTATTACTTTACGCTTACCATGACATGGTGTCAGAACGTGGGCAGCGGTAAAGAGCTAGGTTGAAGTTGGAAAGAGAGTTGTGGAAAGTTAACGTCTGCAAGAGGGGAGATGTTAGACGACGGAGCTGCAGCCGCACCGGCTGCACAGCCTCCACAACTTCCCCAGCTACAGGCTAATGCTAACGCTCCTCCGAGTGCTACGTTCACCATCCAACCACCTGAAGCATTCGACTTTGAAAAGCCTCTGGACTGGGAGCGATGGATACGCAGGTTCAAGAGATTCAGACTGGCCAGCAACCTCCATCTTAGCACAGAAGCTAACCAGATGAACACGCTGTTCTACTGCATGGGGGATGAAGCAGACGACATCCTATGGGGTCATGATTTATCTGACGCACAGAGACAGCAGTACACTTCGGTAAAAGCCACACTTGAAACGTACTTTGTGCCTAGAAAGAATGTGATATATGAGTGGGCAAGATTCAATCAGAGAGGGCTGCAACCAAACGAGGCTGTAGACGCTTTCATTACTGCATTGTATGCCCTAGCAGAAAACTGCAAATACGGAGCACTCCGTGACGAGTTAATAAGAGACCGGCTCGTAGTGGGGTTGAGAGACACCAGTCTAGCTGAGAGGATGCAGTTAGACAAGGATTTGACGCTCGAAAAAGCAGTCAATATGGCCAGACAGTCCGAAGTGATTAAAAGGCAGCAAACAGACCTCAGAGGAGGGGGTAGACTAGACATTGATGCAGTAACAAAAGGCAGAAGACAAAACCCATTCACCCCAAAGTCCCCTCATCAACCAATGCACCCATCAACAAAACCACAGCCATCATCTGATCGCCAGTCATGCTACAGATGTGGAAAGTCCCCTGGTCATGCAAATGCACAGTGCCCAGCCAGAGAGGTGGCATGTCATGCATGTGGAAAGAGAGGTCATTACAGTAAAGTATGTACATCTACCAAAGCAGTACATGCTGTAGAAACAGAAAGTTGCTATGATGATGATGATGATGATGATGATGATGATACTCCCTTGTTCCTAGACTCAGTAGATGCAGGTTTAGACCAATGGTATGCTGATTTGACTATAAGGGACCATAAGGTCAGGTTTAAGATAGACACAGGAGCTGATGTCTCAGTTATTCCAGCCCAGACCTACTATGCCATTGCTGAGAGCAACACACAGTTGGCTAAGCCTGACAGACCACTATTTGGCCCAGGTCGCATGCTTCTATCTGTTTTAGGCAGATACAGAGAGTCACTATGCAAAGGAGAGCAGGTGATACAGGAGGATGTTTACGTTGTCAATGACTTAAACATAGCCTTGTTAAGCAGACCAGCAAGTGTAAAGCTTAAACTAGTCTACAGAGCAGACAGCATAGACAAGTCAGAGATGGAAGAGTCCTACCCAAAGTTGTGTCAGGGTTTAGGTATGATGCAGCAGCCATACACTATTAAACTCAGGCCAGACGCTATTCCCTATTCCCTGGCCACACCTAGACGGGTCCCCATCCCTCTACTCGACAAAGTGAAAGAGGAGCTAAAAAAAAAGGGAGGACATTGGGGTCATCTCCAGAGTTGAAGAGCCGACCGACTGGTGTTCGGGCATGGTTCCGGTGCGTCGACCTCACCCGCCTCAACGAAGCAGTTCGCAGAGAGAAATACATATTGCCTTCAGTTGAGCAGACAATTGGATCTCTGGCAGGAGCCCAGATCTTCAGGAAGTTAGATGCCAACAGAGGATTTTGGCAGATTCCATTGTCCCCCGAGTCGTCACTGTACACAACGTTCATAACTTCCTTTGGGCGCTTTTACTTTAACAGACTGCCCTTTGGCATAGCGTCAGCCCCAGAACATTTTTAGCGGCGCATGTCAATGATTATCGACGGGCTGCAGGGGGTTGTATGTCACATGGATGATGTCCTCATCTGGGGGAGAGATCAACAGCAGCACGACATCAGACTACACACTGTCCTCAACAAGCTCCAAGACGCCAGGGTCACACTAAACATGGAGAAGTGTGAGCTAAGCAAACGTGAAGTCAAGTTCCTAGGTCATATTCTGTCAGCTGACGGTGTGCAGCCAGACCCAGACAAGGTAAAGGATGTCATGTCCATGAGAGAGCCGTCCAACACATGAGAGGTTCGCAGTTTCCTGGGAATGTTAAACCAGCTGGGAAAATACATTCCAGGTCTAGCCGAAAAGGACAAGCCGCTGAGAGACCTTCTCTCAAAGAAGTATCAGTGGGTCTTGTCAAGGAGAGACTCTGAAGCATGAACTCAATTGCACGACTCAGATAGTGTTCTCAAAAAAGAAAGACTTTACTGGAATTTAGCACAGTAATCAAAACAAGGAAAACAAATATACTCTTTCGAGGAAAACAAGCAAGTGATCAATGAGGTAGATCCGTGGGAAGTCCGTGAGGTAATCAGAACGTGGGTCATAGTAAGACAATGAACTGACAATGAACAGGAGGAAGCTACCACAATATATACACAGGTAAAGGGGACACAGGTGGAAACAATCAGGGCGGGGAAAACAATCAAGGACGCAGGAGACAGAAGGGGGCAGGGAGCGTGGAGGCCTGAAATGAGAGGGATGATTAATTAAGGGAATAAACATAAAGCACAGGGCAAAGGGACATGACAAAACTAACATAAAGAATAAACTTTCACTATTAGTTTCCTAGACATGACAGTACCCCCCCGTCTAGGGACGGCTCCTGACGGCCCAGGTTCCTCTGAGTTGAGGTGGTCAAAATCCTCAATGAGGCTTTTATCTATGACGAAGCGGGAAGGAATCCATATCCGCTCCTCAGGACCATAACCCTTCCAGTCAACCAGTAGCTGTCGCCCTCTACCCCTTTTCCGACTAGCCAATATTTTCTTGACGGTGTAAACCGGACCTCCATCAATCATCCGGGGGGGCGGGGGGGGTTTGGCGGTGGGAACCATAGCGCTCTCCTTCAAGGGTTTTAGTTTCCCTACATGGAAGGTGGGATGTACTTTCATGGACCTGGGAAGCCGTAGTCTCACTGAAACCGGGTTGATGACCTTGGTGACGGGAAAAGGACCCACAAACCGTGGAGCCAATTTACGGGAGAGTACGTGGAGGGGAAGGTCTCGTGTAGAAAGCCAGACTTTTTGGCCTGGCTGGTATACAGGAGCTGGTCGGCGTTTTCGGTCTGCTGCTCTTTTCACCAGTTGTGAATTCCTGCAGAGGATCTTCCTAGCCGCAGCCCACACGCGCCGACAATGCCTGACCAGCGCGTGGGCAGACGGGACCGTGACCTCCCTCTTTGTGGCTGGGAACAGTGGCGGCTGGTAGCCATAAACACAGTGAAATGGGGACAGGCCCGTGGCAGAAGTAGGGAGGATGTTGTGCGCATACTCAACCCAGGTGAGGTGCTCGCTCCAGGAGGATGGATTCTGGGACACCAAGTAGCGCAAACAGGTCTCCAGTTCTTGATTTAGGCGCTCTGTCTGGCCGTTAGACTCCGGATGGTATCCTGATGAGAGACTGACCGTGGCACCGATGAGGCGGCAGAACTCCTTCCAGAAGCGTGACACAAACTGGGGACCCCGGTCGGAGACAATATCCTTTGGGAAACCATGAAGCCGAAACACATTATGCATCATGACCTCAGCCGTTTCCTTCGCTGAGGGCATCTTGGGCAGAGCAATGAAATGTGTCATTTTAGAAAAACCGTCCACTACCGTAAGAACTGTGGTTTTACCTCTAGAGAATTAGATCTCTATTAATTAATCTAATATTAACACGGTCCTTCTTTGCTCATGAGATCTCCATCCCATGAGTAAAGCCTTCAATGAATGCATGAATCTCAACACTATGAATATGTTACTGTGTGCGGTTTTTTTAATATAGTCCCGGTAGAGGGATATGGATCTTTGTTTTAGTGACCATTTTACAATGGTTTTCTGAAAGATATTGCTCTCTTCTTTTATAACGTTTTTTTTTCTCCATTTTTTTCCATGGAGATCTCTGACCAGGGTCTGTTGGGAATAGGGAGTGGTTGTAATAGTCCTATTCGCGCCCTGGAAGAGGTCTTGTTTCGAGCGCAGACAGGGCACGCCTCCACATACTCCTTCACCTCCTTCTCCATGGATGTCCACCAGAAACGTTGTTTTATGATGAACATAGTTCTCTTGACTCCAGGGTGACAGGTGAGCAGCGAAGTGTGAGCCCAGTGGATCACCTGTGGTCGCTCGGCCTCCTGAACGAAAAGCCGGTTAGGCGGGCAACCCCTTGGTGCAGGAGCTCCAGCATTGGCTCGTATTACCTCCTTCTCTACTGACCAAGTCAGCGCTCCTACCACCCGGTTTAATGGGATGATGGGTTCCGGCTCCTTGACTGCAGGCACAGGGTCAAACAGACGGGACAGAGCGTCAGGCTTGACATTCTGAGACCCTGGCCTGAAGGAAAGACCAAAATCAAAACGGTTGAAAAACAAGGTCCACCTAGCCTGGCGGGAGTTCAGTCTTTTGGCCTTTCTTATATATTCCAAGTTTTTGTGATCGGTCCAAACCACGAAAGGATGCTCGGCTCCCTCCAACCAATGCCTCCACTCTTCCAGTGCCAGCTTCACGGCCAGCAACTCACGGTTTCCCACGTCGTAATTTCTCTCTGCTGGGGAGAGCTTCCTGGACAGGAAAGCGCAGGGGTGAAGTTTGTTGTCCTTCTGTAGTCGCTGGGAGAGGACCGCTCCCACCCCTTCGTTGGAGGCATCCACTTCTACCACAAACTGACGAGTGGTGTCCGGCAAGGTGAGTATGGGAGCAGAGGTGAACATTCCTTTAAGCCGAGAAAAAGCCTCCTCAGCCTGAGGAGACCACAAAAAAGGCACTTGAGGGGACGTGAGGACATGAAGAGGGGCTGCAATAGCACTGAACCTCCGCACAAAACGTCTGTAAAAATGTGCAAAGCCTAAAAACTGCTGCACTTTCTTACGAGAGTCAGGGGTAGGCCAACAAGCTACTGCGCTAACCTTCTCTGGGTCCATCCTAACCTGACCTGGCGAAATGATGAAGCCCAAGAAAGTGACTGTCTCTGCATGGAATTCGCATTTTTCTGCTTTGACAAACAACCCATTCTTGAGCAGCTCTTGTAGAACCTGGCGGACATGTTGTTTATGGGTGTCAAGGTCAGGGGAGTAGATCAGAATGTCGTCCAGATATACAAAAACGAAACGGTTCAGAAACTCCCTCAACACGTCGTTGATCATAGCCTGGAACACAGCAGGAGCGTTTGATAATCCAAATGGCATTACACGGTATTCATAGTGGCCTGAAGGGGTGTTGAAACCCGTCTTCCATTCATCACCCTCCCTGATCCTGACTAAATGATAAGCGTTACGTAGGTCTAACTTGGTGAAAACCTTGGCTCCCTGAAGCTGCTCGAAGGCTGACGAGATGAGAGGAAGGGGGTACCGGTTTTTAACCGTAATGTCATTGAGAGGCGAGTAGTCAATACAGGGCCTAAGAGACCCATCCTTTTTCCCAACAAAAAAAACCCCCGCTCCTGCTGGTGATGAAGAAGGTTGAATAAGGCCTGTTTTGAGGGAGGCATCAATATAGTCCTTCATGGCCTCTTTCTCAGGTCCTGAAATAGCATATAGTCGACCCTTAGGAATTGTAGACCCAGCAATCAGGTCGATAGCACAGTCATAGGGGCGGTGAGGCGGAAGAGTCAGAGCCTTGGATTTACTGAATACTTCACTTAAATCGTGGTAGCAGGAAGGAACTGAAAGAACATCAGGAAGATATATTTCTGGGATAGTTCCCTGCCTAACCCTCCCAGTGTTACCTCTTCTGTCAATCTCCGCTACCTGCTTAACACAGTGATCTCTGCAATTCTTTCCCCACCCCTCCACCCTCCCAGATTGCCAATCAATGTGAGGATTTTGAAGTTTCAACCAGGGAAACCCCAAAATGAGTGGATGTTGGGCTGAATTAAACAAGTGAAATGACATTGTCTCGTGATGGTTATCATCACATCTTATTTCTAAAGGCTCTGTTTGGTGAGTCACTTTAAACAACAGCCGCCCATCGAGAGCACTCGCTTCAAGAGGCTGGGGTAGAGGTTTAGTTTTTATGTCCAATCTTTTAACTAACCCCCAATCCATCAGACTTTCGTCTGCCCCTGAGTCAATGAGTGCACCATGAGTAACCACATTGTCTCTGATTTTTACCTGGATGCGGGTCAGGGTGCGAGGAGGAAAGTCAGAGGAAGAGATCCGGCTCACCAACGTACTCTTCTTTATTGGTGAGCCTCCTCTTTTACCGGACAAGCCGCTTGTGGATGTCCGCGCTGCCCGCAGTAGAAGCACAGACCCTCCTTTAATCGACGCTGACGTTCTGCCATCGAAAGCTTGGCGCGGCCCAACTGCATTGGCTCCTCCACGGAGCCAGGGTGCGCTGTTGTCCGGAACGCAGGTGAGGGGTGACGGGGCCTCCAAGAAGAAGTAGTATCCAGCGGCGAGCGTCTCCTCTGGGGAGGCGGATCAACCGCATCCTTGGATTTATTCCTTCTCCTTTCCGTCAAACGATTGTCTATCCGTATTGCCATGGATATGACAGAGTCCAAGTCAGCGGGCAGATCGAGAGGCGCCAGCTGGTCTTGTAGGGAATCCGAGAGACCGCTGACGAAAGCGTCAAACAATGCAGCGGAGTTCCAGCCGCTATCGGCTGCCATAGTCCGGAACTCGATGGCGTAGTCAGCCACACTCCGCTGATGTTGTTTCAGCTTAATCAGAGCCCGAGCTGCTTCCCTGCCCCGAGTGGTTTGATTGAAGATCTTTCTCATAGTGTCTATGAAGTTTTCCAGAGACCCGCAGATGGGGGAGCCTCTGGACCACTCTGCCGTAGCCCACGCTGCTGCTCGGCCGGAGAGATGGGAGATCATGAAAGCCACTTTGGAATTGTTCGTGGGAAAAGCAGCCGGTTGGTGGTGATAGTGTAACTCACACTGCACAATGAACGTCCGGCAGCCCTCCGAGTCTCCGGAGTATTTTTCGGGTGGAGCCAGACGCATGGAAGTACTGTGCGGCTCAGTAGACCGGTTGGGATCGGAACCGGTCGCCGCCGGAACCGGGGGAGTCGTGGGAGGAGAAGCAGCCTGCAGGTGAGTGAGCACACGCTGGACCTCAGCTGCCAGCAGATTCACCTGGGTTGTCACCGATGATTGTAGTGCCCCGTGGCTTTTGGATAGGTGCTGCACTCCGTGCTGTATGGCGGCCATCTGCTCTTCTTGTTGCCCAAGACGTTGGCCCTGAGAGTGGATGGCGTTCTTTAGCTGGTCAGTTCATACTGTCAAGGAGAGACTCTGAAGCATGAACTCAATTGCACGACTCAGATAGTGTTCTCAAAAAAGAAAGACTTTACTGGAATTTAGCACAGTAATCAAAACAAGGAAAACAAATATACTCTTTCGAGGAAAACAAGCAAGTGATCAATGAGGTAGATCCGTGGGAAGTCCGTGAGGTAATCAGGAACGTGGGTCATAGTAAGACAATGAACTGACAATGAACAGGAGGAAGCTACCACAATATATACACAGGTAAAGGGGACACAGGTGGAAACAATCAGGGCGGGGAAAACAATCAAGGACGCAGGAGACAGAAGGGGGCGGGGAGCGTGGAGGCCTGAAATGAGAGGGATGATTAATTAAGGGAATAAACATAAAGCACAGGGCAAAGGGACATGACAAAACTAACATAAAGAATAAACTTTCACTATTAGTTTCCTCGACATGACAGGTCTGGGGCTGTGCACAACAGAAAGCGTTTGACCAGCTGAAAAATTATCTCACATCACCTCCAGTGCTGACACTTTACGACCCCAACAAAGAGCTGAAACTGTCTGCGGATGCCTCTTCCTACGGACTGGGTGCGGTCCTCCTACAGAAGGAGGGAGAGCAGTGGAAACCAGTCGCGTACGCATCGCGCTCTATGACAGAGACAGAACAGAGGTACGCCCAGGTGGAGAAGGAGGCGCTAGGATTGACATGGGGGTGCGAGCGTTTTAGAGACTTCCTAATTGGGAGACATTTTGCCATGGAAACTGACCACAAACCACTTGTCAGCCTGCTAGGTCACCAGGCACTAACTGAGCTTCCTCCCAGGATCCAGCGGTTTCGACTCAGACTCATGAGGTACAGTTACACAATCTCACACACACCTGGCAAAGCCCTGTTTACAGCCGACACTCTCTCACGCTCACCTGTCAGTCAAAACTCAAGTTCAAAACTGACAGACAACGACTTAATGGAAGACACAAACATCTATGTGGATGAAATCATCAATAGCATGCCCGCCAGCTCAACATACATGGCACAACTGAGAGAGCGACTGCAGGAAGACAGTGTTTGCCCGGAGGTCATGTCACACTGTCAGAGAGGATGGCCTGACCGCAGCCAGCTCACAGGTCCAGTTAAAGCTTACTGGCCTGATAGAGCTGTACTTACTGTACATAATGGACTCCTGCTCATGGGCTCCAGACTAGTCATTCCCACAGCGATGCACAACACTGTCCTCGATGCACTACACGAGGGACATCAGGGGATGACCAGGTGCAGAGAGCGGGCCAGAGAGACGGTATGGTGGCCCGGCTTGAGCGGCCAACTAAACGAGCTGGTGAGAAATTGCAAAACATGCATCAAAGAGCGTGGCCATCCTGTGAAGCCATTAATGTCCAGTGAGCTCCCAGTGAGACCATGGCAAAAAGTAGGTTCTGATTTATTCACACTCAACCATGATAACTACCTACTAGTAGTGGACTACTACTCTAGGTATGTAGAGATTGCCAAACTAACTCCCACACGATCTCAGGATGTTATTGTGCATCTCAAATCAATATTCTCTAGACATGGGGTCCCAGAGAATTTTTTTAGTGACAATGGCCCCCAGTACTCCAGTCAACAGTTCAAGGACTTTGCAGTAGCCTACCGGTTCAAACATGTCACTAGTAGCCCTAGGTTCGCTCAGAGTAATGGGGAGGCGGAACGTCACGTTCAGACTGTGAAACAGCTGCTAAAGAAAGCTAAGGATCCGTATCTGGCTCTGTTGGCCTATAGAGCTACACCACTTGCTAATGGCTACAGTCCTGCCCAGCTCCTCATGGGCAGGAGACTGCACACTCCAGTGCCCCAGCATCCCTCTCTACTCACCCCAGAGCTTCCAGACAGCACTGTTGTGGCAGCTAAAGAAAGGGAGAGGAGGGTGAAGGACACTGCACATTTCAACAAAAGGCACCGTGTGAGAGATCTAAGTCAGCTCACACCAGGTCAGCCAGTGTGGATTACAGATACAAAGTCTCAAGGCACAGTGGTTTCGTCACATTCAGCTCCACGTTCCTACATAGTGGACGGGCCTTCAGGCACCATCAGGCGGAACAGACACCATCTTGTCCCTTTTCCAGAGACTGTACCACACACACCTCACACTCCAACACCCAGCACACCACCCCAACCAGGTGAGCCTACACTGGGTTCTCCAGAACGCCCTGAGTCACCAACACAGACTCCCAAGGGGCACACACCTGTCCGTACACACACACACACACACACACACACACACACACACACACACACACACACACACACACACCACTAGGTATGGCAGAGTGGTGGTAAAACCTCACAGACTGGACTTCTTGTGAACTGGGGGGGGGGGGGGGGGGGGGGAACAAATGAATGTGAAAAAAAAGGACGTGAAAAGGGAAGAATGTTGAATAATTTAGTGTTTTGATGTTTAGATCACTTATGCTCAAAACGATAATGCCTGACTCAGTGGTTGTTTTTGTTATTTTTCATGAGAAGCCATAAGAGTGCAATGTTCTATTTTTGAGTAAATAGCAATGTGATTGTGCAGAAAGAAGTGTGATGACATGTTCTGAGGTTCTTGCAGAGTTTTCAGTTTATCACCTGATTTTGCATTTTCTGAGTCACAGTATATAAATGTGACAGTCTGTTCTGTTTTCTTAAGAAAGGGAGATGTGGTGTTAGCTGTTATGCTTTTATTGTGATAAACGACTGGTCATGCTACTACGAAATGACATGGAAAGCCTGAATAAAGTAACCACCATGCTCTAAACCGTCTGTATTACTTTACGCTTACCACGACATGTTGCTAGGTTTTAGATTATCAGGAGGTAAAAGTGGTATCACAATTAATCAGTCGGAATATTTTATTACATTATGCCCAGGTACTCACAAGAACATATCCTAGATGTCTGAGAACATCCAGAGATTACATTATGAACTTAATTTTAGCCTCTTCACCTCATTGGAGTCAATAATTACTGTCAAGCTCACCAAGAAACAGCATCGCGTATGAAGGCTGAATGAAAATGGATAGATACATGTTGAAAAGCATTGTAATCACATGTCTTAGAACAAAGAGGGTTACTGAGTGGAACGAGTGGTGTCATAAATGTTGTATTTAATATGTTAATATATTGTTTAATGTTACACTTCACACAAGTCACGACTGTTTGCAGTTAATGTCGTTGCCGTGTGTAAAGTTAGTTTATGTGCAGCGCTTCAAACAGTGTGCTAAACACTAAAAAAGGCATTTTATGTTATAATTTGTTTGCAGTTCATAAAGTCACCACTAGGACTGCTAATGGTATTGTTATCTTTAAGTTCGCCGTTCTTAGCCTCACTTCCGGTTTAGCGTTAGAGAAACGGCATGAGAGGCTTCTCAATACTCAAATTTCCCCTCCTCGACTCCTCGGTTGCGTTCGGATGGTTTAAAAATCAGCTCCTAAATTCTAACCCTATCTCCTATTCATTGACCTCTGAGTGAAACGTCACGGGGTTAAGGGATAGTGGATAGGAGAATTCAAAAGGACTTAGGAAAAGAGACTGCGGTGCTTTAGAGAATCCGACTGCACTTTCACTATCCGACGTGTTTATGATGCGCCAGCGGACGTCATGAAAGTGCGTCTGCTGCTGTGGGGAAACTATGGAAACTACAGTTTTCTATACAGCGGACTACAACATGGATGTTTAATAAGAACGAGGGACTTCTGTAAACTCATCTAGAGACTCTGCACCGTGCTCTGATGCTGTTGCTTTAAGCTTTATGAACGTGGACAACAGAGAAACATATTCTTCATGACCAAAGTTGGAATTGAAATCAAAAAGTATGCTCGTCACCCTCTCCCTCCGATCCACATTAATATAAATGATCCCAATACGTATGATTGTATGAACTATGAAAAGATCTTAAAATCAATACAAATGTATTTATTATAAACGTTAGTCCTTAACACCTATCACTGTGTACATCACCATTCAAACATCTTTTAAAAGTTGAACAAACCCCACACAGCTCAGTGGAATGTTGACTTTATTTGATCATTTCAGTAAAAACTAACGTTCATATTTCTCTTTTTGATTATAATACTGATGAACGTTCAAAACAAAGCACTTTGGCAATTTACCACATACGTTTTAAAAAGCTTAATAAGCACCGTAACTTTCATGATATCATTTCTCCGTCATAATCGTTTGTTTCCATGAACGGCCGACTGTTGTGTGACGTCAAATGCTGCAAGGCATTGTGGGGCAGCATTTTCTCCTCTCCTTTCGGTGAGGGAGGTCCAGTGGTTCCTAAGCTAAAGGAGGTTATAAAGGAAGTTTGAAACCTCCTTTCCTATCATCTAGAGAATTCGAACGGCACTTATCATGGCTGCCACTGAGGGACTTCCGGGTCATTTCACTCCCTTAGGAAGGTTCCTAAGCTAAATGGACTATTCGACTGCAGCCCTCGACTCCTCGATCCTCCGGTAGCGACCGGGAAATTTGTTTCAGCGCGCCATTTTGAAGGACATCTCATTTCTCTAAATGCACACCGAGGACCGAGCATCGAGCGTCGAGGAGGCTCTCTGGAGGAGATATAACCGAGGATACACTGATGGTTCCCTCACGGCTCCTCCGCAGATGCATTTCCGGGAACGGTGGAGGCGTGACGCACGACCGGACTTATCTCAGCCAATGACAGCTCTGCATGCATCCTCTGGATATTATTTTAGAAACTGCTTTCATGCGTCGCGATGTTTACAGTGAGAACAGCTGTGAAGTCCGTGCAGAAAGCAGAGCAGTGTACAATATATATCACTCAGTATAACAGGCCTACATTACTCTCTTTATTTGCTGTAGTTTAGTAGATATCTACAAACAAAGAGTCGATAAGTGCTTCACATAATAAAATACACAACGGCTGTAGCCTGATTATGCTTTAGGAGCTGTAAGTGTGTGTGGTAGGCAGTGTGTATGTGTGTGTGTGTGGTACAGTATGTAGGTGTGTGTTGTACAGTGCGTAGATGCGGCGGACAGACGGGCCTCAGTTGGTTTGGTGTCCTCTGCTTACTTTTAATACTTGTAAATACAACTTTTGGCCCGTAATTTCAATTCCCCATTTCAGCGACCAGAGAGAGGGGGGGATATATCCAGTCTCTGATTGTGTTACGTTATAATGAGAGTGCTCTCATACTTTAAATTGTATATATTTATATAAATATATTTGTGTGTGTGTGTGTCCGCATCTGTAGCCTGTTATTGTCTCATTATACCGCACTCTCAATGAATTCAAAGTAAATATGTGGGGGAACAATGTTCAGCTGATGTAACAGAGATTATAAAATACAGGGCTATGACAAAACACTCGACAGCTGATGCAGCTGTTGCCACGTAATAATGAACGGACGTCGCTTTAATATGACCGCTCAGAGGAGAGGAGTTCTCATTTCTTTAAACGTCTGCTGCTTCCCCTCCTCTCTCCTCGGTCCTCTGCTCGCATCTCCTGTGGGCGGGACTAAGTCTTGAGGAGGGGAGTCGAGGAGGGAACATTTAAGAATTGAGAAGCCTCTATGGTCTGAGAAGAAGAAGAAGAAGATTTTTTTTTTTTATTTTTAAAACAACATTTTATTTGCATTTGTTTTAAAACATACACCCACCCTGCAAAAGAGTCGGAACAAAACTAAATACATTACACAATCAAATAAATGAATAAACAGATTTTCATGACTACCAAATAAATATCATTTGAAAACCCTATTTGAAAGCGTTTTACCCATTTAAAAACATCCTCTTTTACACACTTTAAAAACAAAAACTACACCTATCCTTTAAAACTTCAATATTAGAGAGTCATTCTCCCCCAGCGAGCACAGAACCTGCCCCACAGCCCACACATCCAGAAACCCCTGCAGATGATTGATCAGCGTATAGTACGCATGCTCCACCCTCAGACGCGCTGCCACCAACCCCCTCAAACAGAGCACTGCATCCGTCCATCCCACTCCAGCAAGTTGGTTCTTCCTACTTTTCCAGATTGCTAATTTTGCATTAGCAAACAAGAAATTCATCAATAGTAGGGTTTCCTTCTTTTTCAGGATGTATTTGGGGCCATGGACAAAAAGTGTTATGGAGAAAACCTCCCCGAACCCTTCCACCCACCCCTGTAACATTTTTTTAAGACCAGCCAATCTGGGACAGGACACGACTAAATGCTCCAATGTTTCTGCCATAAAACAGAACGGACAGCTCCCCCTTGTGCCTGGGTCAAAATGAGCTCTGTATTTGTTAGTGGCTATTGCACCGTGTATAATTCTCCATTGGATGTCAGCCATCCTTTTCTCAACCGGAGATTTATACAGGATCCGCCAGCTGCCCTGAGGGGAAGAGCCCAAGCCAAACACATCCGTCCACCTCGACTCTCTGACGCCTGCGAGCGAGCTGAGGTTTAGCACCTTTACGTAGCTAAGATATAGCTTCTTCCCATTGCAGGAGGTGAACTTTGCAGGTGTTAGAGTCCCCAGTGATAGCAGGAGACCATCCTCCTCTCTCCATTCCCCCACCGCAGGACCCACACTCAAGGCAGGAAAGACATAATCATGTCCCTTTCTCCACTGGTCAGCCAGATCTGCATCCAGAGCAAAAGTCCGGTGGGATGGCGACAGTGACTGCCACACCTCATCTACCAAGTTCTCCAGAACTCGGATTGATCGAATGCCCGTCACCTCAGCCAGTTTTTCTGTGGAGACCCCCGTCAAATGGCCAAGTTTTACCACTCCTGCTTCAATGAACGCATTTTTTAGGGTGACTGAAGAGAAAAGGGTTCCAGAAAGAAAATCAGTGTCAAACAGTGGCTCCTCAAACAGCCACATCCCAGGCTGGGGGTCGGGTGGTCTGGTAAAACTCAGAATCGTCCAGGCATTGATGACTGAGCAGTAAAAAGGTGTAAGTCCAGTTATCTTGTACGCAGGGGCCTTCAGCAGAAACAGGTGTTTATCAAAACCAAAGCCCCCTGCCCTCCAGAGCAACAGCCGGGCCATAGCCAGCCAGCAGGGAGAGGCACCATACAGCAGCCACTGAGCTGCCTGCAGTCTAAAAGCAGCAGTCCTTGCAGTAATATCCACGAGGCCCTGCCCCCCCTCCACCACAGGTAGGTACAGGACCGATGCTGGCACCCAGTGATGACCCGACCAGAAGAAATCCACGAGGAGCCGCTGCAGTTGTTTCATGAGGCCCGGCGGTGGGGTTAACACCTGGAGTCTGTGCCACAGAGACGAGGCAACCAGATTGTTGGCTACAAGAACTCTTCCCCTGTAGGACAGCTGGGGTAGCAGCCATTTCCATTTGGCTAATTTTGCTTGCACCTTTCCCAGCAATCCCTCCCAGTTCTGTGCCACCATGTCCTGAGACCCCAACCAAACTCCCAGGACCTTTAAACCCTTGTTTCCACAGCTAAGGTTACCAGGAAGACTGGGCCTATTTTCTAGACTCCACTGACCTACCAAAACTGCCTCACTCTTCTCCCAATTAACTTTGGCTGAAGCAGCCTTCCTGTACAAAGCTAAACTGTCCTGTAGCTCCTGGATATCTCGCTGACCCTGGACAAAAACACTGACATCATCAGCATAAGCTGATACAACCACCGGGGGGGCCTGAGCTGACTCTGGCAGACACAGGCCCCTCAACCGGTTTCTAAGTCTGCACAAAAGCGGCTCGATGGCAATACTATATAATAGGCCTGAGATAGGGCAGCCCTGCCTGATCCCCCTTTTAACTGGTACAGGTCTGCTCAGCCCTCCCCCCACCTTCACAATACAACATGCATCACTGTACAAACACTTCACCCAGGACAAAAAATGCTCCCCAACACCAAAAGCCTGCAATGTGGCAGCCAGAAACGTGTGATCCACACGATCAAACGCCTTCTCCTGGTCAATAGAAATAATACCAACATTTATATTATACAGTTTACAAACATCAAAAGTGTCTCTCATCAAAAACAAATTGTCCACAATTGATCTGCCAGGGATACAATATGTCTGATCAGTACAGATAAGAAGTTCGATAAAACACTTCAGTCTGTTAGCTAAGACCTTTGACAGTATCTTATAGTCCGTACATAAGAGAGCCACTGGTCTCCAATTCTTCAGCAGGGTTAGATCTCCTTTCTTAGGCAACAGTGAAATCACTGCACGCCTACAGGAAGCTGGAAGAGTCCCTTTCCCAAAGGACTCCATCAATACTTCTAGCAAGTCATGTCCCAGAATACTCCAGAAATGTTTAAAAAAAGTCTGCAGGTAAACCGTCTATGCCCGGAGCCTTGCCGGAGGCCATCTGTGTCCCTGCAGAGGTCAGTTCCTCCAGCGTAATGTCAGAGCCCAGGGTGTCACTTTCGGCTGAACTCAGCTGTGGAAGACCCTGAAGAAGTTCATCAGCAGCTTCCACGTCACAACCTTCGGCTTTGAACAGGTCTGTGTAGAAAGACACTGCATGCCTCCTCATCTCAGCAGGTTCAGAGGTTACCTGTCCATCGGGGAGACGCAGACATACCATCTGCTTCCTTTGGCCCACAGACCTCTCCAGGTTGAAGAAAAAGGTGGTTGGTGCATCAATGTCTCTCATGGAAGTAAAACGGGCTCTGATCAGAGCTCCCTTGGCTTTCTCCTGAAGAAAACAGTTAAGCTGTTGTTGTTTTAGGAGGGACTGTTCTATATTTCGAGCAGACACACTCTCTAACTCTCTGATCTCCTTCTCTAACTGCTCTATAGCTCTCCTAATGTTTGCAGTGGAGTAGGCTGTATACTGTTGGCAGAACACTCTAATCTGAGCCTTTCCCACCTCCCACCACTGACTCAGGGAGGGAAAAGACTCTTTCTTTGATTTCCAGTTGATCCAAAATAATTTAAAATTCTCACAAAAAGTCAAATCTTGTAAAACTTTAACATTAAACTGCCAGAACGATCTCGGTGTCTCTGTGTTGGATAAAACCAAATCTAGAGAAACTAGCTGATGGTCTGTGAAACCAACAGGTTGGATGTGACAGTTCACTACACGAGTAATAGAAGAAGCAGACATGTAAAATCTGTCTAGCCTGGCTGCACTGACGCCCCCATCTAGCATTCTCATCCAGGTGTATTGTTTAACAGAGGGGTGCTTCGTCCTCCACACATCCACTAAGTCAGCCTCTCTTATCACCTGTGACAGTAAAAAGGACGACTGAGGATGAGGCTCCCGTCCTATTCTGTCTAAAGTGACATTAGTGCAAGCGTTCCAGTCCCCCCCCAGTATAACACACTCCCCCTGTACACTAGTGTCTAGCTCATCTTTTAATAACTGAAACACAGATACACGTGCAGAGCCCTGATTGGGTGCATACACATTAATAAAAGTGAAAAAGAACTCTAACAGTTCCACTTTCACCATCAAGGCTCGACCTGCCACTATCTCTGTGCTGGATACAATCTCAACATTTAGAGAGGGGGAGAAAAAAACAGCTACTCCAGCACTAAGGTTTGAGCCATGACTGAGTACATACTGACCCCCCCACCACATTCCCCAGTCAGTCTCATTCAGGCTATCACTGTGCGTTTCCTGCAGAAATATCACATCTAATTTTTTCTGATTAAAGACCTCTAACACTAGAGCTCTTTTCTGTGCACTTCTACCCCCGTTAATGTTTAAAGAAGCAACCCTTAAAGCCTGCATTAGAGGAAGGAGAGAGAGAAAAAGAACAGACAGGTACACACAGCAGAGAGGAGACACCCAGTGTTGTATGATCATTTTGAAATTATTTAGACCTTTTCAGTTTCCCCCCCTTTTTTGCTTCCTTTCGTAACTTTTTTCATAGTAGTTACATGCTTCCTGAGACGATAGCGTTTATTTTCATCCAGCAGGTCTAACCCTACAACTTTCTGAAGAGTGCTCACTGTATGAAGAAACTTGTTAGTGTCAGGGAAAAAGTCTCTCACTTCCACTGCCTTGCCAAAGGACTCCTCTAAAAAGACATTAATCTCTTCCAAAGAATATATCTCTGCGTTCTGAGAGAGACGATCTGCAACTGAAACACAGTCAGAATCCTCCTCACCGTCTGTGTCCATCTCTGTCACCTCATTATTGTCTGCAGCCGGTTGAAGCTCTTTTTTCCTCCCAGAACCAGACGGCAGCTCCTGCTGTGTGCCAAGAGCCTCCACCTGTGCCACAGCACCAGTCCTCACCTGTCCTACTACATCATCTCCCACCCGTTTACCTGTTTCCACATTTTCCTCTCACACTCACCACACTCTCTACAAACCCTGTTTCATCTCTCACGATATTCATCCCTACTTCATCCGTAGCCCCTGGGGCCCCGGCGGGTGCAACAGCAGCCCCCGCGACACCGGCCTCCGCGGCCGCCGACCCAGCGGCCCCAGCGACCGGCTCGGCTGCCCCGGGTTCGGCGGCCCCGGGCTCGGCCACCACGGGCTCGGCGGCCCCGGGCTCGGCCACCCCGGGCTCAGCCGCACCCGGCGGAGCGGCGTGCCGTCTCTGTGGACATGCAACACGTTTGTGACCCGACTCCCCGCACTCAAAACATTTTACGTTCCCTGAGCTCGCATAAACCATATAAAAACCTTCTTCGTGCCTCACCCAGAAAGACACATCTAGTGTCTGAGTGGGACAATTCAGAAACATGAACACCTGTCTCCGCAGAGATTGGACATGTTTTAGCTTTTCATCCTTACACCCCAGAGCAACAGTGCGGAGATTACTGGCAAACTTACCGAAACGCTTCAGCTCCCGTTCCAGCGCCTCATTCGGGATGAATGGAGGAACGCCAGACACAGTGATCCACATGGACGGTGTCGCCAACGGCGAAACTTGAATATATTCCTCGTTTACCATTAATCCGCTCTCAATAAGTTCTGTCACATATTTCTGGTCTTTCAAAAAGACCACGACCGCTTTGTTCATGCGGGAAGCATAGGAGATGTTTACATGACCGACCTGCTCCCCCACAGCCAGCAGCACCTGTTCCACTGTGCTTGCGGCCTGAGCCACCAAACGCACGCCGTGTCTCAGAGACACCGGCGGCGCCCCGAAGAACGCCATCCCCGCCACGAGGCACGGAAAAACACTCACGAAAAAGTATTAACCGTACTTGTAAAGACTACAAATATCCCCAAGTAAGATCATACAGTTAAAGAAACGATTTTAACAGAAACAAACGAAATAAAAGTGAAAATCCCTCTTCCCTCTTCAAAAACACACTTCCACCGAAGAAGAAGAAGAAGAAGAAGAAGAAGAAGAAGAAGAAGAAGAAGAAGAAGAAGAAGAAGAAGAAGAAGAAGAAGACAGACACATGGCAGCAACTTTCCCTCTGCTTCATTCATTTCTCCTGTTCAACAGGTTAGTAGTGTGTACACAGATTATGTCATATTTCGATCGAAGAAACTGTTTTATGTGTAGTTTAATGTCATTCTGTGAGCTACGCTACTAGCATGTGGCTAATGGCGTCCGCTAGCTTCTTTAACACAGGCTGTTGCTCCCTGAATAATGTAGCTCTACTATGTGTATGAGTCCCGTGCACTAGTCTGGCTTACATTTCAAGTTTATTCTGTTTGTATAAATATGTGAAATGCTGGTCATAATTGTTCATATTATTTAAATGCTAAAGCGCTAATGCTATGCTAATATTGTGCCTGTACAACAGCCATGTCAAAGTGAGTACAGTCGGGTTGTGTGTGTTATCTGTTATCACTGTATTATATACTGTAAATGAAAAAGGCTTTAATCCTTCATGAAAGTCATAATATGGCATGTGGATTTATGTCCATTTTTTTATTAGAAAACGAAATATGTCAGACATACAGTTATTTTGATTGGCTAAATGTATTTTTACATTCTCAGTTAGCTTCAGGCCTCACTGAGGAGAAGTATTGAGGTATAAAGCTGGTGAACCCATTTCCATATATTCTGTTTGCACAGATAATAAAGCTGGTTGGCAAGAAGGAAGTCATATTCATTCGACCACACAACGCAGAGATACATGTGGCGTCAAACCAGAGAATGATTAGATAAATAGAGAACGGATATAATTTGTAAGTTAATTTATTAATGTGTTTAATAAATTCTGGCTAGGACAACCACACAAACGGCAGCAACTTTCCCTCTGCTTCATTCTTTTCTCCTGTTCAACAGGCTTATTATCTGATTACCAGCTCTGCACAGCGGACTTGTAACACTAGCAGCAGTGGAACATAGTTAAATAGGTTGTAAGAGAGAGAGAGAGAGACTCCTGTCCCACCTCCCCATTTTATTTTGAGTTGTGCATTGTTATTTGTGCTTGAGAAACATTCCACTTGAACTTTATATTTTAATGAACTTAGTAGTAATTATTGTCCTACATTTCTTTCCGATTTCACAGCTGCCTGTGCCTAGCAGCAAGAACCTACATCTGTGCCTGCACCCAGGTCAAGATCTACCGTGGCTCAAGGGCCTTCACCAGAGCCATCACCACCATGGACCAGAGGATCAGCATCACTACAGCAGCCTCCATCTCCATCTGTGCCTGCCACAAGATTAAGATACACCTTAATGATTATATCATCTGATATTTGGGAAGAGTGTTAAAGTAGAAATGGCAGAAAGTCTTGTTGCAATTTCCAGATATTGAAAAAGGCCCCTGGAGTTTCTCTGGTAATTATCAATAGCAGCAGTTAAGTGAATACTGTTCTAACAATACCTGTGTTTGTGTTTTGTATTGATTTCTCTGTTTTATCCTTTCATAAATGTGAGGACTAAACTTGCTTCAAACATTCCTGGGTGCCTGGGTGCTAAATAGGTTTTATTGCTCTGTGGGGGGAAGGGGAAGTTAAGCAGGCTGTGTGGATGACAGTTCTTCTGCTTAAGATCTCCAGTATGTCATGTTTCAGAGAAGTCTACTTATCTTGAATGGTATATGTGTGTTTAATTACTTTATATATGTGTGTTTAATTACTTTGTATTAGTAATAGCAGTGTGTAAACAAAAGCTGCAAATAGGAGAAATGTAAAGATTATCTTTGAATAAGCGAAGAGGGTAGAAGTTAAACATAATTAAAAAGCCTCTGGAATGTGTAGAAAGGTGGGGGAAGAAGGCCTGTGCAGGAAGGATGAGATAACGGACACCAGATGTTTTATTATCAGCTCAGAAACAAATTTATCACCTCTGCTGGCACGAGCTGATTCGCTAAGGGAAGATATCTTGTTTTAAATCTCCCAATGGGATGACCTGGGGTGAAGGAAAATTCAAGTCACCCCTCTTCTCTTGTTCTGGACTATATAAGTTAGTGTTGCATTAAGTTCGATCTCTCTTCTCTGGCTGTGAACGACCGAAGGATCTCAACGGCACGAGAACAAGAGCAGGAAGTACTTCCTTTAAATATATTGTATTGCATTCTATTATTACCTTGTTTAATTAAAACAGATTATTGTTTAACCTGGCATCTTGGTGTGTTTTTATGATTTCCCTCCTTGTTATGATTTTGCTCCTTTCGCCAAAAGACACACAGAGACAAGGTGGGTTCTAAAAACCCCCCCTCCTTCTGCAACAACCTCGATACAAAGGCCTCCCCCACAGCCATCACGATCAACCCAGCCAGCAAAGAAGTCTCGCCTAGCACACCTCCCTCCCTCCGACACAGCCACCAGCAGCCCATGCACCATCACCCCCACCTACACAGCAGCCAGACCCACTGTCTTGGAAGACAGACAAAGACCATGGCACTGCTCCCCCTGTCTTTACATTTATAATGAATAGTTGGTTGAGAAAGTTCTGATATTGTCAGGGTTCGTACGGTCATTAAAAACCTGGACAAGTCATGGAATGCAATATTTTTCCCAACGTTTTGGAAAAGTCATGGAAATATAACTAAAGTTGCATCAAATATAATTTGTTATCTAATCGCCGAAATAATAAATACTGTATCGTATAATGAAACGTAAAATGGCAACTGTGGCAGTATTTCGCTGGTGAGAGATGTTTACAATCACGCCCTCTAGTCTACAGGAGCTACTATTTGATATAAAGATGCCAGGGAAGTGCAGTTTCAACAATGTATGGCTTCTAAAGAATAAGTACCAATTGTGGTTATCAAAAGACATTGACCCAAGACGTGCTAAATGCAAACTGTGTTGTAACATATTCAATATTTCGAATATGGGCGAGGCAGAGCATGCTAGCCACATGAAAGAGTCATTTAAAATCATTGGTGAAAAAGTGTGTGAAGCCTGTATTGTAAATATTCAGATTTTACAGTTTCTTATGTTAACATAAATAGTTGGTTGAAAAAAAAAGTTGTAATGCTCAATTTGTATTTGTACACATCACATGAACCTCAGTATGGAATATGAAGTCATGAATCAGTCCTGATGTAACTTTTCTGTGGTGAAAGTAGAGTGATAGAACTATTTTACTCCAAATTCTAATTTACACATTTTCATTTTAGACATGAACAACACATTTATATAGGCCTATGGTGTAATTCATATATTTCACTACTTTTGTGAACCAAAAACGTTGGTAAATCAAATCTGAAACACCAAAATCTGATTTCTAAGCTAAGTATCTCATAAGACAGTGCTCTAAGGTGAGTGACATTGCATTTCTAGCAAGACCAGAGACTGAACATTTTGATATGTTACACCATGCCATGTTATAAGAAGTACATTTAAAAGGTGATTTAAGGAGACATAAATACCCTTCCCTTCAGTAAGATAAGGTAAGGCGATTTTATTTTAAAAGACAATGAAGGCCGGTTATATTGATTGATATATTTATTATATTGAAAGCCAAATTAATACATAGTCCCCTGAATCTGGAATAACGTACAATTTACAGCAAATGGCTTTCGATAGTTTCGCGCGAATAAACGGACCTCCCCGTTAATTCGTGCGAATAATGGCGTTCCATACACACACACACCTACACACTGTACCACATGCTCCTAAAGCATAATCAGGCTACAGCCATTGTGTATTTTATTATGTGAAGCACTAAATGGTCTTAGAAAAATATCGACTCTTTGTTTGTAGATATCTACTAAACTACAGCATACAAATACAGAAAGTAATGTAGGCCTGTTATACTGAGTGATATATATTTGACACACTCCTCTGCTTTCTGCACCGACCTCACAGCTGTTCTCACTGTAAACATCGCGTTGCGATGAAAGCAGTTACTAATATAATATCCAAGGGATGCATGCAGAGCTGTCATTGGCTGAGATAAATCCGGCCGTGCGTCACACCTCCACCGTTCCCGGAAATGCATCCGTGGAGGAGCCGTGGAGGATGCATCAGTGTCTCCTCGGTTAGAGCTCCTCCAGAGAGCCTCCTCGATGCTCGGTCCTCGGTCCTCGAAGTGCATTTAGAGAAATTAGATGTCCTTCAACATGGCGCGCTGAAATTCATTTCCGGGTCACTACCGGAGGATCGAGGAGTCGAGGAGTCGAGGAGGGGAAATTTGAGTATTGAGAAACCTCTATTCTCTCAAAAGTTGGGCCATTTTATCAGGCTTGTTTGAGACAAGCGAGACCTGCGCAGTTGCGATCAACGTCTTGCTAGTGCGTTGCACAGTGGCGGCTGGTGGAAAATATTTTTGGTGGGGCTGTTGATATAGTGAGTAAAACAATTTTTTTTGGGAGCAATTACCCCTTAAATTAGGACTTCTGGTGATGTAATGGCGCGTTTCCAGTGCAGCGCGGAGCTCGCTTTAATGCTGCGTTCAGACCGGACGCGATGCTAATATTCGATTCGCTTTAAACGCTCCTATCGCATCGCTCTCGTCGCTCGAGTTTCACCGCGGCTGCCAGCTGTGTTTACTCGCATCATTCAAACAAGACGCACTGGCTCGGGAGCTACAACTACAACAAAATGAACATATTTTACTGTGATTTAATTGTAATACATGTTTCTAAATGATGCCGACGTAACAACATACTGATACCGGTTAGTAAAAACCATGTATTAATGCTTTGACAAGTCTGCAGACAGACGGCAGAGAAACACCTTTTAAAATGCGTGTTTTCTGAATGGAGCTTGGCTAAGCTAACGTTATATATGCTCCGACCGTCCACACTCACAACAACGGCCTATACAGACATAAATAAACCAGCGACTGTATTCTCCATGACACAGACAGTCTGTGGTTTGTACTTGTTTAACTTTTGTCTAGTTTCTGAACAGATCGTATCTGTCCCCGGCTGTTTGAAAAGCAAGCTGTTTGCATCCAGCTAGCCATGCCTTTCTGGTGTACCAGCTACGTGAGAAGCCTTGTTGATACGTTTTGTCTTTTTCACGAGCTTGCTGTGATATATACAAATCGGGTTGGTCCGGTCTAAGGTCTTTAAGTATCAATTTATCTCCCAAACTTCTCCTTTCGAAAGGATTGGAGAGTAGCTCTTGCACGGAATTGAGTCCGGCGACTCCACCTGCACATCATTCTCATCCAACTATTGCGTCACCTTTGTCACTCACGAGTCTAAAAAACAACTCACGTCAACGCACGTAAGCAACGTGGGCGCCAACGTGAGTGCCCTCGTGACCAAAATATTTGACGGCGCTGATTGGCTGAAATTATGTTTCGGCGGCACAGTTTACTATTGAGACTTTTGCAACGTGCTGGTTGCTGCTGTTTGGCTCGGGGGCTCCGCCCGGTAATGATAAACTAATGCCACGGGCAAGGCCAGGCAGGAAACATGTGACTTATCAGTACTTTAGACATCGTAACACCATTTTAAACGAGATTTGATTGTAGATTATACATTTTACTGATACCAATTGTATGATATTTACCTTGTTCATTAAAAATAAAAATATAAAATATATATATATATATACCGTAATTTTCGGACTATAAGCCGCGCCTTTTTTCCCATTTTTCGACCCTGCGGTTTATATAACGGTGCGGCTAATCTATGGATTTTACAGGTTACAGTCCACCACCTTTAACTCTATGGGCTCTATGACCTGTCCGCGCCCCCCACCTTTAGGCGGCGGGCTCCAGCGGGAAAAGCTGGAGGCGGGAAAAGAGTGAGACCGGTAGCGCGCAAAAGTAAAAGTGGAACCGAGAGTGGTACGAGAGACAGAACGAGAGCAAGACAGACAGACATTACGAGAGTGAGACAGTTAGTACAAAGGAAGTTTTCATTATGGAAAACAAACGTAGAAATGCATATGATGCAGCTTTTAAGTTAAAGGCCGTCAATCTGGCAGTAAAAGAAGGAAATAGAGCTGCTGCAAGAAAGGGAGGATGATGGAAAGCATAATGAAGGAGTGGCTGAATGAGTGCTACGTCAAGCGCCCTGGAGGATTCTTTCGCCAAAAAAAAGCTTTGCTCGTTTTGGACAGCATGAGGGCCCATATAACAGATTCTGTGAAAGCAGCCATCAAGAGCACAAACTCAATTCCAGCTGTGATTCCTGGGGGCACAACGAGGCATCTGCAGCCACTCGACATCAGTGTGAATCGTGCGTTCAAAGTGGCACTACGCGTTCAGTGAGAGGCGTGGATGACTAGCGGCGATAAATCATTCACCAAAACTGGTCGCATGCGAAAAGCAACTTTCGCTCAAGTTTGCGAGTGGATCCTGATAGCGTGGAGGAGTGTCAAAACATCCACGATCACCAACGGGTTCCGAAAGGCTGGACTGCTGCGTGATGAAGAGGAGGACGCCGCCACAGCTGAGGCCCTTCAGAGGCTGTTCGATTCCGACAGTGACGAAGAGGAGTTTGTTGGTTTTGAGAGCCACAACGAAGGAGAGTGGCTGACGAAGCCACCCTGAGCCTGTTCGTTTTCCGACACTGAAGATGAGGACTTTGGTGGTTTTAGTACGCAGGAAGAAGACGGGGATTAATGACTTTTCTGGTAGGCTGATTACCGTATATTTTAAGCAGCCGTGTTACTGCAATTTACGCGCTTACTGTCGTGTTACAGGCACTTTATTTTGCACTTTTAAAAAAACACATTTAATTTAGCCATTGATATTGCCTCGTCAAGCGCTGTAAGCTTTGTTTTTTGTTATGGTACTACTGTAGGCTATAATGTAGATCAGTGGTTTTCAACCTTTTTCATGCCAAGGACCCCTACATTGATACACATTTGGCCGCGGACCCCCAATTAAAAATATTTTGTGAATATGTTATGCAAATATGTAACTTGTTTGTTGAAATGTTAATAAATGGGAGCTTCCTCAAACAGCCATATCTTTCCCGACAATCCCCTCTGTGCACGAACCCTTACATATGGTAATTAAACATTAAAACACCTGCGGCTTATAGTCCAGTGCGGCTTATATATGTACACATCATTCAATTTAGCTGCTGCGGCTTATATTCAGGTGCGCCTTATAGTCCGAAAATTACGGTATATATATATATTTTTTTAAATTTAATATTTTTTTTAATATATTTTTTTGTATGTGGGAAGAGGTGGGGCGGCGCCCCTATGGGCCGGCCGCCACTGGCGTTGCATGATGGTTAGTCATTTTGTCCGACTTGCTCTGGAGGCTCGCCTACATGAGACGTTGAAATCTCGCGGGACAAAGACGCCCGCAGCCTTAAGAGCGAGGCGAGGCGGCGCAGTTCCTCTCCACGGACTGCGGAAGCGAAATGCTTGATGGGAAACGACTCGCTGGTATCTCGAGCTGAGCGCTCATTGGTGGTTTTTACCCCGTGCTGCTGATGAAACTCTCCAATTGGCTCGGCAAAAGTTTGTTGTTGTTTTGTGTCAGTTTTACGTCGCCACATCCATTCCCATTTTTCATCATTGTTCCACAATGTTTATCATCATAAAATTAATATCTATATATCTTATACTATACTTGCACTGCTTACCGTTTTCATACTTTATATATCTTAGCATATTCATACACACTGTTCATACTGCTCACAGGCTGATATCTAGTGCAGTGGTTCTCAACTGGTGGGTCCCACCAGTTTTTTTGGGGGGGAAAAAGTCAAACCTTTATTTTGAAGGCCCGATTTTCTAACGCCGTGCATGCAGTAGGCGTTGGACAGGAAGTACCGGAGACCATGAACGGCTTTGAAAACTTCTGTCACGTAGCGATCATCTTCTCAATAAAACATCTTTGCTGATGTTTTTCCGAGTCTTCTGGCCTTTGATCAGAATCAAGATTGTTGCCGGAAGTCCCCACGGAGAATAACCTTGCGGTATAACTATTCTTTATACATCCATGGGTACAACTTCAGATAAAAATGAACACATAATGAAATATGACCCCCAGTTTGATGATTGACAGGTCACAGAACAATGGGGGCTATCTACCCTTACCCACAATTTAAAGTAATTCACACAGACTCTCTCCTCTGTACTCTTCTCTCTGTGTGGAGCAGCAAGCTGTCAGAACAAAGTGAAAAACAAACAATGGCATAAAATATTATTAATATGTCGTGTAGTAATAGATTTATTTATTGTCTTCTCAGAGTGTACCAGAATGTGTAGTTTATATGTTAGTATTTCAGCATGTGGGCCTTTTTATGTTATGCAGTTCAGCTTTGATTCCATCAACTCATTAAACCTTATTTAAAAGCATACTTTAGTTCTGTGAAGGGATATAAGGGATATATGCACTGTACTTCACTTTAATTAATAATGTATGCTGAAAAGAGTATATTTTACTGTACGATCTTTTGTTGAATAGATTTGAGTGGTTCAAAATGTCGGGTCGCGATCTATTGACTAAGGAAAAAGTGAGTCCCGAGGCCTGACCAGTTGAGAACCACTGATCTAGTGTATTCATAACCCTCACTGTTTATTCAATTCATTCTATATTTTATTCTGTCTATTGTGTACATTACTTTTCACGTTACTGCTTGTTGCACCTGGTTAGAAGCTAAACTGCATTTCGTTGTCTCAGTACCTGTAATATGTGCAATAACAATAAAGTTGAATCTAATCTTGAGCAGGAACAAATGTATTTACTTATATCTGACATTAACGATTAAACACATGTGTGCATTCTTTATAAATGCAAACCGAGTCAAGCCGACTCCGGAGGTGGAGGTATGCACCTTAAAGTTGTTTGCAATCCGCCAAAAAACCGAGAGAAGAAGAAGAAGAAGACGAAGCCGACTCTGAGCTGTCCGACTTCCGGCAAGCCTTTTGAGACCTCCCCCGGCTGCGATCGGCTATTCTCGTCTACTTTCGAGACGAGCCGCAACGCGTCTCAAACAAGCCTATCCTCATGCGCCAATGAGCAGCTCTCATAGGAAAGAACGAGTCCCCGCCTCCCACGCTGTATCCAGTTCTTATTACATCCATGGTTGGACGGAAGAGCACAGCGGTTCACCATTTGCAATTTCATTGTATCATTGTTTTATTAAACACTGTTAACTTGTAAATAAACTTCCTGGACGCTTTTCAGCTAATCCTAACTCAGAGATAAAATACCCTACACTACGCATTACTGTACTAGCTACTTAATATTACTTTATTCATTGGTGAAAGTAAAGTTTTAGTTAGTCACCACCTTGTACGACCACAGAGAAGTTTGGCTGTCATTCTCAAATACGATATGATAAGATGTGCTTTATTGATCCCAAGGCATTGCATATAAGATAATTTAAGAGTAGAAAAAACAAATCTAAAATGAAAACATATACATGTTGAAATACCAATTTACAGTTAACAAAATATAAAGCAGAATATTATACACATTATATAAATATGCAGTTTGGGCAGTTTTTATATTAACCCCATAGCTGCTGCCCTTATCACTGCTTCTAAATGTGTATTCACCAATCCCCTGTCTAGTTAGCATTTGCTTTGACATGTATGTTATAGTACATATTTACAGTGGGGCAAAAAAGTATTTAGTCAGCCACCAATTGTGCAAGTTCTCCCATTTAAAAAGATGAGAGAGGCCTGTAATTTTCCTCCTAGGTATATTTCAACTATGAGAGACAGAATGAGAAAAAAAAAATCCAGAAAATAACATTGTCTGATTTTTAAAGAATGTATTTGCAAGTTATGGTGGGAAATAAGTATTTGGTCAATAACAAAAGTTCATCTCAATACTTTGTTATATACCCTTTGTTGGCAATGACATAGGTCAAACGTTTTTTGTATGTCTTCACAAGGTTTTCACACACTGTTGCTGGTATTTTGGCCCATTCCTCCATGTAGATCTCCTCTAGAGCAGTGATGTTTTGGGGCTGTCGCTGGGCAACACGGACTTTCAACTCCCTCCAAAGATTTTCTATGGGGTTGAGATCTGGAGACAGGCTAGGCCACTCCAGGACCTTGAAATGCTTCTTACGAAGCCACTCCTTCGTTGCCCGGGCGGTGTGTTTGGGATCATTGTCATGCTGAAAGACCCAGCCACGTTTCATCTTCAATGCCCTTGCTGATGGAAGGAGGTTGTCACTCAAAATCTGACGATACATGGCCCCATTCATTCTTTCCTTTACACGGATCAGTCGTCCTGGTCCCTTTGCAGAAAAACAGCCCCAAAGCATGATGTTTCCACCCCCATGTTTCACAGTAGGTATGGTGTTCTTTGGATGCAACTCAGCATTCTTTCTCCTCCAAACACGTCTAGTTGAGTTTTTACTCAACTGATTTCTTCACACCAAGCTGCTTACCTATTGCAGATTCAGTCTTCCCAGCCTGGTGCAGGTCTACAATTTTGTTTCTGGTGTCCTTTGACAGCTCTTTGGTCTTGGCCATAGTGGAGTTTGGAGTGTGACTGTTTGAGGTTGTGGACAGGAGTCTTTTATACTGATAACGAGTTCAAACAGGTGTCATTAATACAGTTAACAAGTGGAGGACAGAGAAGGCTCTTAAAGAAGAAGTTACAGGTCTGTGAGAGCCAGAAATCTTGTTTGTTTGTAGGTGACCAAATACTTATTTTACCGAGGAATTTACCAATTCATTCATTGAAAATCCTACAATGTGATTTCTTGGATTCTTTCCCCCCATTCTGTCTCTCATAGTTGAAGTGTACCTAGGATGAAAATTACAGGCCTCTCTCATCTTTTTAAGTGGGAGAACTTGCACAATTGGTGGCTGACTAAATACTTTTTTGCCCCACTGTAAATGCATTTATTTAACAGTTTTAGTCTCCATATATAGTATTACCTGTATGTTGTTCTTAGTTGAAATATACAAATGTTACATATTAACCTCACAACCTTGTGTTCTGTTTCATTGCTTATCACTTCCATATATTGTTTACACTCGTGTTATTTTGTGTTAATGTTGTAGTTTTCTTCGTGTTGAACACCATGACTCTTTTCTCTGCCGCAGCCCAATCCCCCCGCAGGGATCAATTCCTTTTTACTGGAGCTCATATTGTGTTTGGATATTTGATTTGAAACCAAATGCTGAGCAGAACCAGAGAGCAGGAACTCGTTTGTTGCGTTGAATTCAGACTCTTCCTCCGTGATGGAGACCCTTGATCCTCCTGAGTGTAACCTTCCCTGTCGACACGCACTGCAGTCGTGCCGTCAGTGCTTGGCTTTGATCAGCGTGTCAACAGGTTTATCTCTCGCTTGCAAAAGCCAAAGATAGGAGAAAGAGCGACACGAGAATCTGAAGACAGCATTTTCTGCAATTAATAGGGCGTTCTACATCTTTAGTCTGGGTTAGCGCTAAGAAAGCAGAGTGTTTGAGTCGGACACGGGAGGTTGTTAAAATGCAAAAGAGTCCAGATGCCCATAGCAATCCATCTCCAAAACCTGACTGTGGACTCAATGTTTGATTCATAATCTCCTGGTGAATAATCTCCTTTGCTGTAGAGTGGGTGTCAGTCAGATTGAATCCTGACCTTGTTATGAATAATGCCGCAGGGCATTTAGGGTTAAATGCAATGGCAAAGAAAAGCCTTTATGATTCTTAGGACCTAAATTCACTCTGACATCACACTGTTTAATGAGTGATGGTGCGTCCCTGGCAGGGTTTGAGCTGTTTCATTGATTCTGCTGTGTTTCCTTTGGTTGTCTTTGTGTACTTGACAATATGTGAACTGTGGCAGCAATTAGGATCCCTTAAAAGGAGGGAGTATTGGCTCTGGTGTGCATACAGGATTCACACATTGATTTATAATCCAATATGACATTAATTAAATGTTTCTGTAAACTAACCTAGTAGAGATGTTCTCTTTTCATTACTTAAAGGGTGGTAAATAAAACTCATGAAGACCTCATGGCAGATATTTGATTTTTAGCCTCACAAGTGATGTTTTTCTTTTTTACTTTTGGCGGGGGCAAGTTAAACCCTGCCATGTTTATTTGAGTTTCCATTGTATTTACATTTCTTAGATTAAATGCATGAGTTGTATTAGGTCTGGTCTCAGAAGGACCATCTCGCTCATTTGCTGCTTCAAATGAAATGTCTTTAAATAACTAAATAATGGGGTACTTCCAAATGTTCATAGGAAATACCATTAGCTTATCACCAGACAGAGGAGCTTCCTAATCCGCAGGGAGGCAGAGGAGCAAACAGCTCACCTATGACAGGTTAACAACAGTTTTTATCTGCAAAGCTACAGTTTGTGATTGGAGGACTCTTATATGATCACCTGGTTCCATTTTATTCAAGTCTTTTTAGTCCCAATTTTTCTCCTTTTAGATTTCTTACAGATTTGTAACTAGCTAGCGTTAGCCAACACACTTTAGCTTCACTGCATTTAGAGAAATGAGATGTCATTCAAAATGGCGCGCTGAAATTCATTTCCGGGTCACTACCGGAGGACCGAGGAGTCGAGGAGGGGAAATTTGAGTATTGAGAAGCCTCTCTTGACTCCCTTTCCTAGTGTATTCTCCCACACTCATCAGCCCCGCCCCTGATTGTTTTCACCTGTGCCCTGTTATCCCCTGTTTCCCTCTGTTTGTTGTCAGTTTGTCCTGTCCTCTGCTCATCCACGATTGCCTATCTTGTCACTTGCCTAAATTACGCTCCTGAAACTCTTTCGTACGTTTCTGTCCTCACGTTGTGAGCGTTTTATGTTATGCCTTTTTGAAACCTTTTTTGTCGCCTCGATTAAGAGTGGTGTTTTTCTTTTTGTATCCCCTTTTTTGGCAAATAAAGTATATTAATTACACTTTACCTCTGGCTCCCGGGTCGTGCATTTGAGTCCTTATTTTCCAAGTTCGTAACAATGCCCATACAACTGCCAGCCTGATGTGCTTAACACTCATTCATAGGCTAACTCACCAGTGAGCAGAAAGCAGTGGTTTCTATATGAACAATAAAGAATACAACCCCATGTCGCCTCTTTATGTGCGTCGCTAAGTTCCTCGTACTACTTGTGTACTTTAAAGCGGCACGGCAACATTTACAATTTGCTTGCGATTTCTCAAGTTGACCGTCTTTCTTGAAAAATCCGAAGTGTTGCCAAACGTTTGATTTGTAGGTATTTTTCGGTGCGCTGTGTTTCTCTTTCTCCTCGACTTCCATGTGTGTTGATAACTGAGACTCTCGGCCTCCGTAGTGTGACCCAAAGATCAAAGATCGTCTGAGTGCTGACAGGATGAGAGGATATTATATGAATGAATCGTTTTTTTACCGATGTAAAGACGCTACAATCGATGCATTGCGAGTTCAACCCAAACTGTAGCCGATGTGCACTCTTTCAACCGGTGCACTCGCATCTTAAACGTTTATGCCGGTGCACCGATGCAAATCGGTGAATCTTAACATGGCATGTGGCCGACTGATATGATATGACCAATACGTTTTATATATTATTATGTCAAATAAAGCAGTTTTTCTGCTGCCAGCTCAGAACACACATAAAGTTTAATTGTTACTGGTTTTGGTGTAAAAGAAAATTGAGCTAATTGCTGTACTGTGAGTCAAACTGTACCTTCAGCTCTCTTTAACACCCTCAACACAACGATTTTATGACACTTGTGACACACGCTGCCAAACATACACATCTAATAATAATAATACATTAGATTTTTAAAGCACCTTTCATTCCTAACAGCAATCCCAAGGTGCTACCATCTAATCACTTCTTTCCTGACTCATTTTCTTAATCACACAAATATTGTTTTATCACAGCAGCAGGGACTGTGCATGTGACCAGCGACAGTCCCATCATCACAGCATGCTGTCAGGCTCTGAGTCCCATAGTCTGCTGACTGGGGGATTTGACAAGGGAATTACCACGAGGCATGCTTCACTTCAAGAGCCTCTGAGCTTCTACTGTGTGTAATTGGTAGTCAGTGTATTGATGTTCAGGGTTAAAGACATCACTGAACACAGACGCCCTGTTGAAAGATCTAATGAAGATTGGGTTTATGGGCCGGTAGTTGACTGGAAACTCCTGAAGGCTTCATGTAGTCCTAGAAACCTCATTTTCTAGACGGAATCATAGAGCATATTATTCGCCGTAAAAACTCAAATGTATAGTTATATTGTCTTATTTAATTAAGTTTTGCAGGTGCTGTTAACCATGAGGAAGTACATGAGAGTTAAAAATCCCACTACTGAATGATGTGACTTGATGCAGAAAGCTAAATGGATTTCCACCTAGGTGTTTTCAGTGCATTCGAGTGTTGGAGGAATAAATCTACTGATGTCATTAACGTCCTCATTTATATTCCAATTGCCTCACAGGGCAATGGTTTCCAAACTTGAGGAAAAAGCAAGAGGAGAAGAGAAACAAGTGAGTGCTGCTCACAGATTTATTTGCCGGAACATGAGCTTTGTGCTCGATGATAAAAATAAATAAAAAGCAGCACCCATCTGATCTCTCTGGTGCGAGGCTCCGTCTGGAGAGCCAGCCGTGTGCGGGACATCCAGTGCAGGTGATATGGAGATCAAATGGCCTTCCAGCAGCCAGCGCCACCCCGAGCCGCCTGTTGAAAGGAGACACAATCCCGATAAATGTATTCCTGTCAACATTGCTGCGATGCCTTTTTAATACAGACCCTGGGGGATTCGGGCCAAGAGCAGTCCGAGTCAAACTCCATTTCTGTGGGCTGCAAGAGAGATGTGACAGAGCCGTGTGCAGGGCAGGGACAGCAGGCAGCCATGGAGGACGGACAGAGGCTGGTAAAGGTTCTGTTTTTATTGTTTAACCCTAATCAGCCTGAACAGTGTGGAGCAAGTCAACTCTATTACAGTCTGATTGTTGGAGAGAAGAATAAACTGGGTCAGTGGTTTTCAGGAACAGGCCAGCATAAGTGTGGAAAGAGCAATTCAGGCTGCGGTCACACTTCTACCACAGTTGGGTTACTTCAATCTGTGGCAGAGTGGAAAAGTTGGCTTTGTTGCATTCTGGGTCGGTTTTCAGACGTCATTTACACGGCCGGGAAGTCCTTCAGTCCTTTGTAAACCTCAGATTCAAGCCTGGGCACTCATTTCCAGCAGATTATTGGACAGTTTTGGCAACACATGCCCTAACTGTAGGTGAAAGATTCAAAGCAAGAATCATGATCATCTGCATCGTAATTCAAAGATTAAAACGCTAATTGGCTCCCTTCATACATTTGAAACAAATGTCTAGTGCTGTGAGAATCCACAGAGTTGTTCCATCCCTCACTTCCCTCTAGAATCAGCTCCTGGGTGCTTAAGTCTCCTTCAAGCTTCACTAAAATGTCTCTTTAATGTCTCCAACCAAAATCCTCCGTCATACCTATACTTCCAAACCTGGGCACACATCCAGTGATTCATGCTTTCAGCAGCACCAGTATCAGTAATGTGTCAATGCCTTCTCATATAAACAGGAAAGTCTGCTCTCGAGACCTAAACATGTAAAAACACCTAAGATGCATGTACTCCACACCATCAACATCACACATCACCTCTTTATCCAGACATTAAAAAGGAATCGGCGCTCTGTCTCATGTTTCAGCTGCAATCATGTGTTCCTTGAATATTCCTGATTCTATGAGATTATACTGACAGTGACTTCCTGCTCCATACTGATGCTTTTGTTCACATCAGAGTTTGGGATGCTTTAGCTTAAAAACACCTCCATCCTTCTAGAAGCCATTGGAAGGTCCTTCACCTGGTGGCTGATAGTCCAATGTGCTCGGGGTCCTGCCCCAACATAACAGTAGAACAGCCTGATGATAAGCCATCCATCGATTTCGTGTCAGGCAGGGAACAATAAGGATTGATTATGAAAGCCCCTCAGGCCTTTTTAAGTTCAGCATATGGGACAAGTTGTTTGAGGTTACAAGCTAGTGACTGGTCAGCTGCAGTATGTGAAGCAGGAGGTTTGTTAAGTTTCAGGGTTCTTACACCTTTTCCAAAGTCAAATTCAAGCACTTTTCAAGCATTTTCAAGGTGCATTTTCCAGCTTTTCAAGCATCTTACAGCTGTGTATTTCAAATGTGTATTTCCCTACCTCACTTTAAATCAGATGTTCTTTATGCTATAAACAACCAAATGTGTGTTTCGTGATAGCATTCTACACGAGGATGAAAAATTAAAGAAAATAAAACTAAGTTTAATATTTAAAAATTAGTGATCTGTACGTAGACTGGGCATCCCATATAACCTGTCTGAGCCAATATAAAACAATCAGCCAAATAACTTTTCAATACATTATTGATTACTATTGTTGAGGTACTTTTAGGTTGGCAGTAAACATAAGTCAGAGGTAAATGGTGTACATTTGCTCCACTACATGTATTTAATCCCTTTAGTTACTTTACACATGTGGATGAATGATGTGAAATATAACCAAGTGTTAAATCAGACTTTAGTTCCACCTGGAGTAAATCCACAAAAACCCTGCAGTATACAAAGTACTTCAAACTAGCTGCACCTTCACCAGCTTTGAGAACACTTTAATGATCAATCACTATAAAACATATCATATATATTATTCTGAAATGGACCAATCTGCACAACGACTACTTTTACTGTCGCTACTTTAACTATATTTTGATGATAATACTTTTCTACTTTCACTTGAGGAACATTTTGAATGCAGGACTTTTACTCAAGTACAAGATCTGAGTACTTATTCCACCTCTGGTAGTGTATTAGTCTGAATTGTAGCCACACAATCACGCAGAGCTGCATAAAAATAACATGGTAACAAGTGGAAAATAATATTTACTAATGTGTACAATGATTTGTAAGTAATGTTGACTACTCAAGACACCTGACTTATACATCTTCAAAGGAAGACTGTGTTCATTCTACAATTACATGGGATTAAAGCAAAATGTAGTTTTACTTGTATAATACTTCAATTTTATATAAAAGACAGTTTGTTTTCATCTGTTTTCAAATAAACAAAGTCTTGGCTTTCAGAGTATTAAATTTGTTTCGGCAAATTCAGATGATAAATACAACTTTGAAGCTTGTAACGGCATAATTACAAGCAGAGAACGGACTAATGTAACATCACAGCAAGCATAACAACAGCCGGTGTTTCTTGTGAGTGTTTCCCCGGTACACAAACGCAAAAATACTAATGCTGTCAAAATTATCACGTTAACGGCGGTAATTCATTTTTTTAATTAATTGCGTTAAAATATTTAACGCATTTAACGCATGCGCATAATGGCCCGCCCCATACATCCCACCAGTGGCAGCGCCAGGGTATGGCTGGGGTAGGCTACAGCCATACCAAGAAATGGCTTAGCCCCACCATGAAAAATGATGTTAAAGTAAGCAAAATAAAGTCCGCCAACTCACGCGGAGTAAATTGCACAGACAGCAGTTAGTAAGATTGATTTCAGTAGCCACTTGTCTGGAAATACCGAAGACTAGAAACGGTTTTGAAATGTTTTGTCACGTAATGATCGTCTTCTCAATAGAACATCTTTGATAATGTCTTCTGGCCAATCAGAATCAAGATAACGGTGTGGTGTTGTTGCAGGAAGTCCCGAAGGACAATATTTTTGCTGTAGTACATCTCTATATACATCGATACAACATTACGTGTTGATTTCTATCAACACCTAATGAAATAAGACCCCACAGTGTGATGATTGATAGTTGTGTGGGCTGTCTTTCATTTTGACACACAGAACAATGTTATAATAAACATACATACATACTGTATGTTAAATGGATATATCTGCCTTCTTTCAATAATCTTTCCATTCCCACAACAATATACATAAAGAAATGGCATATTTTGGACATAGTTCGAATGGTGATTAATCATGATTAATTAATTTTTAAGCTGTGATTAATCTGATTAAAAATTGTAATCGTTTGACAGCCCTAAAAAATACACAAACACACTCGCGAGCTTCCCCCAGACCAGTAATACAAACGAAAATGTGTCTTCGGGTCAATGTGACTGATTTCGATAGAGCAAGTCACATTTGGTTTAGGCACGAAACATACTACCAGTAGAAATACATTGCTTTCAAAATCGCTCTGTGTCGAATCAATAGATTATATTTCGTGACTATAACACGAAATGCCGTGAGTGCTTCATCCTCTGAACACCACAGGATGGCGACTGTAACGCACATAACATAGGTACACTCCTCTGAAATGATTGTCCCCTGCAATTATTATTATCCCTCAATCGAGTTCGCTATTCAGCTTGCTAACGTTAGCTTAAACAAACGTAACATGCAACGTTAGCCTAATCTAAAATGCTCTACTACGGCCTACCTTTCATGTGGCTCGTCAGCACAGACTCTCGCATCGTTATTTGTTGCAAACTTTGCAGGAGGCTACTCGTGGGCTTGACCCTCGCTCGTTGAAACGGCAACCTACTGGCACACTGTCATCTATCACTCTCATCAGAATGCCCAGGTCACACGTAACACAAACACTTGCAGGTCGTGCGCATTGCGCGGGAAGGCCGCAGCGGAGCTGTTTTATGTAGAAGCGAAACAATTCTTTCTTTTAATCTAAAAAGCGAACTATTCAGTCAGACAGCAATTTATTGTAAAAGTAAAGCATTTACATTTTCAAGCACTTTATCTCAATTTCAAGCACCATTCCCAAAATTCAAGCACTTTCCCAACCTTGAAAACACCACGTCAAATTTCAAGCATTTTCAAGAATTTCAAGCACCCGTACAAACCCTGAAGTCTGTTAAGGGTCGAAGGATCACAACGTTTTGGACAAGTGCAGGTCAACTTTATCCCTCTCTGCACTCTGTCCTGCTGGGGCCGTGCTTAACATTTATCCACATCCAAAAGGTCACATTTCAACCCTGAACATTGAGCCTTGCAGAGAAAGGGAAAACGCAGGGCAACAAGGTTGGAAGTACGAAGACAGGAAGTTGCTGGATGCAAAAACTTCCCCTCATGTTCCCTGGGTGAGAAGGTCACGCCTTTTTTGGTTACTCGCTCCCACTCAAAATCACAGAAAACATCATTCACGTGTGCATTACATTGTGCTGTAGACTCTAGGTTCAGGATAACAGTTTTATTAAACATGGTAGGTGGGTCATGGACAAACATCTGTCGCTATCTGGTCACTACAGAGGAAAGGTCAAAACTACGTCAACAAACCAAAGAGTTGAAAACAGTCTGGTGTAGCCCTGAGTTCGCACCAAGTCAGACACTTTTATGCTGTTTGGCCGTGAACCAAGTCTGAAAAGAGCAATTCTATCATCTAAAGCAGTGGTTTTTCAGTCAGGCCCCCCTTGTGTAATTGGAAATATTTTCGAGCCCCCCCCCCCCCAACCAGGTTCCAAACGAGATTGGTAGAATTAATTGTATATAGTTGTACAAACATTAAATTTTTTTATTAGTATTTTATTTTGGATTGAACATGAACAGAAGTGCTTGTATTGGCAGATGACCCAGTGCCACTGTGAAATAATGAGGCCTAATGGAAACTATTACAACCACTGCTTATCGATCCGGTTCTTTAACTTGACCCTCCAGAAAAACGCGGGCAAAAATCCTTGATTATGCGATCAAACATGCGGGGCTTTATGTGATTTTATGCGGTGAAATTGCGGGAAGTTGCGAAATATGCGGAAAGATGCTAAATATGGGGAAAAAATAAATATTGGGCTGTCTTATTTATTTATTCTCTCTCACACACAACCTGCCACTAACATTAAACCCCTTTACTATTCAATCAAACACATTCAATGTTTATTTATTGTAAAAACATTTGGGCTATTTTAATCTCTCACTCTCACTCACTCACACACACACACACACACACACACACACACACACACACACACACACACACACACACACACACACACACACACACACACACACACACACACCACACACACACACACACACACACACACACACACACACACACACACACACACACACACACACACACACACACACACACACACACACACACACACACACACACACACACACTTCTCCGCCTCATTCTGTTTTCATTTACTCGTTCGTTATCTGACCAGCTTCAATCTGGTAGGCTTCTCACCTCGTTTCTTGTAGCCCTCGAAAGGGTTTTGGAGGTTGATGCCTCGGTGAACGTGAGTTGTTTGGCTTTCTTGTCCGCAGCAGCAGAAAGCATTTTCGAATGTTTGAATGAATCAAAGTGGGTCGTCACCGTCGATGTTCTCTTATGCTCCAACCTATGGCTCCAACACACAGTTGCACGGGGTGCAGAATAGTTTCCCCCCACTTTGGTGCAAGACATCGGGGTACTGCTTTGCCCGGTCTTTTGCAGAAATGTTCGTCGGTAAATGAGATGGATTAGATGTTTTCATCTTGGTGTTTTCTCTCTCGTGTGAGTTCCACACATTGAAGAGAATTAAATTAACACATTATAGCAGGAAGTTTAATACAGTGTAATTTTTGGTATATTCATTTTAATGTCCCCTGATATATAATAAGTGTGTTTTTATATATTCATGTGTGTACTTTGTATTTAATAGTAGCAGTTTATATGAACAAGAAGCTGGAGATAGGAGGAGTGAAAACTAAATATCCTTATATAGACATATGCTAAAGACAGCAGAGAGTAGAATGTGTGTGCGTTGCAGTATAATAACTGCTCAATTATACTGGTGTTTGCATTCTATTGCCTTCTCTGTTTGATTCTTTCATGTTGTGAGTACTAAATTTCCACAACATTGTGAAGAAGTGGGCTTAAATGTGCTTAAATTACTCTATGTGAAATAAGGTGCAGTTTGAAAGACAGGAGACTAGGAATGATGGGGAGGGGAGCAGAGAGGGAAGTCGGAATAATGTGTGTGTGTCAAAGCAACAGAATGAGACAGCGAACACCAGATGTGGTTGTTTTGCTTCAAACCAAGGGACTTTCCGGATCATCTCGGCTGGCGCGCGCTGATTCGCTATGACACGCCAGCTCCTCCTGTTTTGTTTTTGGCATATAAGCTTGTTTTGTATTTGGGTTCGCTCTCTCTTCCTCCTGCTGCCAAGACAAAGTAAGGGAGATTTCCCAGCGGGAGGAACCAGGGCCGGGGTAATCCGGATTACTTCGTGATGTTGTGTTATTGTGTCTTTTGCCATTAAATCAGCATATTTGTTATAACCTTACCAATGGTTGCTGTGAATTATTCTTCTGTTAATCTGACCCATTCACAAAAGGACGCGCGGAGGCAGAGGGGGGCCTTAGAGCCCCCGCCAAAGAATGACGTCTGCTACAACAACGTTCACTCTACGGTGTTGTTTACCTTCTGTGATGCGCGAGCTGATGACGTTGCGTCATCATCCTCATCACTTCACGTCAAGACGAGTTAACTTTTTTTCTTCTCAACTTTGTGTGGAAAAATTCGGGGATTATGCGGCCTTTTGACAAATATGCGGCCTTTTAAAAATCTGCGCCAGTTTGCTGATTATGCGGTAAACTCTGCGATCGCAGAATCGCGTTTTTCTGGAGGGTCTAGTTAACAGTATTTTTATTATAGGTTATTTTTGTTCAAATTAGAAACAGAATTCACATTGATTCCTTTTATGTATAGTGTGGATTATGGGCTGCTCGCACACATGACATACTTGCAGTGGTGGTAGTAACTAGATGTACTCAAGTAGGCCTACTGTACTTATATTGAGGTACTTGAGTATTTCCACTTTTGCTTCTTTGTAATTCTGCTCCTCTACAGTCCAGAGGTAAATGGTGTACTTCTACTCCACTACATGTATTTAATACCTTTAGTTACTTCACAGATCTGGATGAATAATGTGAAATATAATCAACTCTTAAATCAGACTTTAGTTCCACCTGGAGTAAATTCACAAGCTACCCTGCAGTATACTACTTTTACTTAAGTACTTGATCTGAGTACTTCTCCCACCCTACATGTAATTGGAGCAACAAAACTCCGAGTTAAGGAAGTTGAAAACGGTGCATTTCTCCGTATGAATATGATGCCTTTTGGCCAGCTGATGGACAGATTGCTCGTGTTTGCGCGAAAATACTTGTGGCAAACGAGCATTGCCCACATCGAGCTCTGTAGATTAGATTGTCACTTTGGAACGCTCTGTGAGGCCCCGCTGTCCACACAGATGAGAGAGATTGAATTGAGAGAGAGAGATGTATGCCTCATCATACTTTGTTCATATGGGCATTATAGCTGAAAGACTTGTCGTGGGCTTGTCCACTTTTCTTTTAACTGCCGGTTGTGTTAAATGTGTTAACACGAGCAAACAATGTTTGTTTACAACTTCTTCCCTAGCTTCACGCGCCCCCCCCTGCAATAGCGCTGCACCCCCCAGGTTGGGAACCACTGCCTTAACTAATAACAGCTTTATTAACATAATAGTGTGTGTGTGTGTGTGTGTGTGTGTGTGTGTGTGTGTGTGTGTGTGTGTGTGTGTGTGTGTGTGTGTGTGTGTGTGTGCAGCACCAGGAGCTGACGGCTCAGTACAAGAAGAAGCTGAATCATAAACTAAACTGTATATATGTATAAAGGGTTACGTCCTTAGCTGACTAATAAGCTACATAACAAGCTAAGCTAACAAGCACACAAACACCTGCTAACGGGGTTAACATGTATAATATTATCATTTTACTCACCGAAAAAAGCTGAAAGTAGACTTCTTGGAAGTTCTGTTAGTACATTCAAGCGCACAGCACGACATTTTAATTATCTGGTATTTGTAACAATATTCCCTAACAGGCACGATCACCACGAACACAGCTAAAGGGTCAAGTACAGTAACTAAAACTAACTAACGTTGTAGCCTCTATGGTTGTAGCCTAGCAGAGTGGACAAGTTTCTGTTAGCTGACAGTGAGGCACGTATCTGTCAATCAACGTGACCACGCCCTAATGTGTGCACAAACTTTAAGACCTAATATAAATAAAAGGGTCGCGTTAGAAAACAATTCACTCACAGATCCATAATCATGAAGGTGGAATCTAACTATATCGATAATAAAAATGTATGGAGCCAGGGGTAGAAACATGTTTTTTTCTGCTGTAAAGTTGGGCATTTTAACATGGGGAGTCTATGGAAATGTCTCCTTTCTGCAGCCATCGCCTATCGGCCAATATATGAACTGCAGTGTGTGGCACTTCCGTATTGGCTTCACGGCTCTACCCCACAGTTTGCCGCTTGGTTGCATCATGTTATCACTAATATATGTGTGGTTTTTTACATTCCTGTGTGTTAATATTTGAAGGAACAAATTACATTTTTCCTCTTAAATATAGAGAGGTTTTTTATATATTCCTGAAACAATGTTCCCTTTTTCTTAAAAGTAGATTAGCGCAATAGTTTTTTTCTTCCACTTTTATGTGTAATCAAAAGGGTGGTTTTTTGGCTATCTGTGAGGAGGTAAGGTGCAGAATTACTTGTGATTTCTGTTTTGAGTAAAAAGATTACCCGTCCCAGATATAATGGTTACATTCTTCTTAAGTTAATAATGCACATCCTGCAAGCCTTGAGAATTGAGTCACACAGTTAACAAGACAATAGTTGGTCTGAATTGTCAATGAATGCATTCTTTCCAGTAAACGCTGACTTCGAGGTGAAAGGAAGTTCACAGAAGCCCTTAAAGCGACAAGAACAATTAACTTCTGTTAATGCTAAGGAGTGTGTGTCTATTTGAGCAGCTATATGTGAATTCTGCTCAGACAATACCTGTGTTTGTGGTTTATTGATTTCTTTCTGTTTTATTCTTTCATGTGTGGGTAAAATTGCTACAACATTGTGGAGTAGTTAGCTTAAACATGTTTTATTACTCTGGATAAAGGGGGGTGCAGTTATGCAGGACAGGAGACTAGGTGGGGGAGGGGATATTCTTCTTAAGATCTCCAGCATGGCAGGGAAGTCTAAATATCTTGAATGGTATATGTGTGTGTGTTTAATTACTTTGTATTAATAATAGCAGTCTGCGTAACAAGGAAGTAATATATGAGGAGTAAAACCATTGTATTTGGAATAAGATGTGAGCAAGGGAATATTCTTTAGACACAACTCAAGTCTCTGTAATGTGCAGAAAGGGTGTGTGTGTGTGTGTGTGTGTGTGTGTGTGTGTGTATGAAAGCTGCAGTAATACGAGACAGCGAACACCAGATGTGTTTGTTTTGCTTCAAACTGAGAGACTGTTTCCGGATCAGCTCGGCTGGCGCGCGCTGATACGCTACGAAAGCCCATCGTTTGTATATGGGCCAATAGATGACCTGTATGGGAGGACCATACACACAGCTCCTCCCGTTGTTTTTACAATATCTCCTGTTGAGTCCTTGTGTCCCGTCTCTCTTCCTCCTGCTGCCAAGACAAAGTAAGTTAGATCTCCCGGCGGGAGGAACAAGAGCCGAGGTAATCCGGATTACTTCGTGATGTTGTGTTATTGTATCTTTTGCCATTAAATCAGCATATTTGTTATAACTTTACCAATGGTTGCTGTGAATTCTTCCTCTGTAAATCTGACCCATTCACAAAAGGACGCGCAGAGGCAGAGGGGGGCCTTAGAGCCCCCGCCAAAGAATGACGTCTGCCACAACAGCGCTTATCCAGCAAAGCCTGGTTTGAACACTTTATGGGCAGAAGAAACATTTCTATCAAAGAAAAAATTATACATTTTTGTATTTTTATTCAAATGAATTAATCATATTACGTCCCCAGCTCGCTTAGGGTAAAAGGGAAGCAACACGAAATCAGGTGTTCTTAGTAAGAGGTTGATTTGAATAATAAACTCAAAATAAAGATGATATAACCAAAAATACAGGCTCTTAAAACCAGCTATCTGTTCACAATAACGCTACACAAAACGAAGGCCACAGATTATCACAGTCATAGCGCACTATGGGCACTTAAGGCTAAAATAGTGAGGCGTCTCGCACAAGTTCGACACCGTCACAAATAACAGAATACACACAAAACACTTCAGCACACACCCTAACTAACCACTGTAGCAGAACTAGCACAGAGCTACACAGAACTGACACAGAACGTAAGGAGAGCACCGAGAGCCGTCTGACACAGATTCAGACCTCTCCTGTCTAACTGAGATGCACACACTCTTGTAAGAGTCCCCGGAAGGTGTGGGCAGGGATTGGTGAGTCGGGCCCGACCTGCTCCAATCCAGATCTTCGGTCACGCCTACCGGAGGAGGGACAGGACACTGGCATCCAATGGCGTCCGGGCAACGGCACATCTCATATACATATAACATACACAGCTGAAAACAATTCCAGACAGGTTAACGAGCAGACAGCAGCAGCTGCCGTGACAATCAATTATTTTGTATATTGTATTGTAATGAAGAGACAAGGCTTTTAGTGACAATCATGTATTGAGTTACAATTATATGTAAACAAAAAAATAAAAATAAAAAGTCTAAAGATGATATTTGGCCTCAAATCATCTGAGGCCTGGCGCCCCCCCCTGCGATCTTTGGCACCCCCCAGGTTGGGAACCACTGATCTAAAGGAAAAACTAAATAAGAAGAGTCAGTGTGCTTTAGGTATGTTACTGCTTTATGCACTGAATGCTACATATATCTATAGGTTATTTGTTCATAAAACTTTAGCAGGGTAGGAAGTGGATATGAGTCCCGGGGCTCTGAATGCCCTTCTAGTTTTTATTCTATATACAACCACAGGGCTATCACAGATTACATGTGAGAGTGCTAATGATGAGCTCGACCTAATCACTGCGTCTGGGGACTCTTTAAGTTAAAAACCAGGAATCATTTCATACAAAGTGTCCTTCTAATGGCTGTGATTGAGTGGCAGTGTTGGGCAAGTTACTTCCAAAATGTAATATATTACATATTACTCTCTTTTGAAAGTAATAAGTTACATTACAATATTACTGTCTCTGAAATGTAATGAATTACACTACTTTTTAGTTACTTTTGAGTTACTTTCACCAAAAGAACCGCAAAATAATGGCTAGGTATTTTAAGTACTAAAATGTAGTTTAGTGCAGCTCATTCTACATCCAGTGAAGGGCAATGTGGTATAGCATAACAACTGTGGAGGCCATTAAGGCTACTAACAACTTGTATTACACGGCTTAGTTGAATACTCGATTCTGATTGTAAATGCTTAACATGTGACACGTTGTTGATCCAGTACAACGTGTCAAGGACTATAATGAAGGTTGGTAAGGAGGATCAAGAAAGAGAAACGAAAAGAGTTTAAAGACGGAGCGCTGGACGTCAGATAAATCACCAGAAGAAGGCAGACAGGAAGTAAACAATAACAGGACAGGGAATGGGCTCTGTAGTGTGTTTAGTATATGGCCGTGTACAGGCCCGGTTCCAGAACAAAATTACTCAGGGTGCCTCTGAGATTACAGGGGGCGCAGCAGTAGCAGGTTTACATGAGCAATAGCGGCCGGCAACAGCAATGAAAAATAGCATTGATGGTCCCCAATGAACAGATTATGGCCTTTGTTATGTTTTGAAACCAAGCAAGTGAGAACATTTCAAGTGAGTTAAAAGTGCAATCCTGAAATATCTCATATAGTCCAAAGTGGACTATGGCAAAGAAAAGCACAAAAACTTCAAAACTGTACTGATAAAACATATGAGAACATATTGTAAATCAAGGCACATATTATTTGAACCAGCTCATGGTTTGAAATGGCAAACATTGAAAAGCAAAAGTATTATTAAAACCATGTACTAAATCATCACTTTGATCCCATCATATACTCTGGGAAGAGAATATTTACTGTGCTTGAAAACTGGTATCACATCATCATGTGAGGTTGACTTTGTGACCTGGAGAACATTTCAGCTGCAACATCAGATTGTTGATAAACTTGGGATATGAGATAGTTTTGTAGCCATTCGTGGTGAAGGCATCTGTGCTATTGTATGCATTATTTTTGACCCAACATTTCTACAAGCATGGCAGAATATGGCACTATTTCCACATTAATATTCCATTGTCTATTTTATACCACGAGCTGCAAAATGACCGCCTTACCCCACTGTACAGGCGGGTACTTGTTTAGATATACCTGGGCAGGCTCTGTTTTGCCGCGGTATCCTGGCACCTGCGTAGTTTCAGGCGACGAAGACTGCTGGCCCGGGGGCGAGGGCGGCGAGTCAGGCTCCGCCGTGTGTAGGGGCCGTGAAGTTTCCACAACGGAGGGTAACGTGATGTCCCCATCTGACCTGTTGCTACTGTCTGCAGTAGATGCAGTGTTGCTGGCGTTTAGTGATGGTTGCTTTAACCATTTTCGTATAAATGATTATCCACAGATGTGTGTCACTGCTGTGGAAGCACTTTGGAAATGATGCACGCGCAGCGGAGCAGGTCACGTGCACCTGACACAATTTGTTGTTTGTATTTTTCGCTCCGTTCTCTTTTTTGAATAGAGGGTGCATAACATTCAACTGCCCCGAAGATCCCGACGTGAAGCCTGAACACACCAGGTTTACTAATCTACCCGCACAATTTGTCTGATGTCCGAATGTCTCGCTTTGTTAGTACATTCTTAAAAAACAAAACACCATTTTATTTCGGGTTAAAATGTGTTGTAACTGCGTTACCGAGCATTGTAACGGGTAATATATTACCCATATTTCATAAGTAATGCGTTACATTACTTCGTTACAGCAAAAAGTAATATATTACTGTAACTCCGTTACTTTTGTAACGCGTTACACCCAACACTGTTGAGTGGATACATATATCTTACTAACCCTGACAAATGGAGGATAATTATTAACCTGTTAAGCCGAGAGACCCCGGTTCCGGGGGCCTCCTGCAATATCTTGCAGAAAACAGTGTCTGAGGGCATGTTCATTTAATAAACTTTGAATGTTTTATATCCATGTAACGGAAATAAACTCATCTAACTGATCATTTTAATTTTTTTTTCAAAAAAAACCCCACAATGCTAACACTGAGCCTCTGAATTAGCAACGAGCGAAAAATGCTAACAGATGACTGTACCGAAATTCACTCACAAAACCTTATTATTTATCTTTGCTGCACATCTCAACCCATCGTTTCACATCGTGAGGGGACACAGAATCGATGGTTATCCTCATTATCACTCAATGATACGAACTCGCGGAGATAACAACAAGAACACACATCAAAACAAATGGAGCTAGTTAGCCAAAAACGTCAAAATGGCTCACCTGTGTGGTAGTCTGGTCAAAAGTGGTCTTCAATGGCATTAAAACGATGCTGTAGTTAGTGATGGCAGTTTGACACTGAAGCTTCGAACGGAGCTTCAACCCTGGACTTCCTATTCCATAGAAGCAGTGCTTCGAAGCTTGCTTCAAATCACGTGACATGTGACGTCCGAACCAGCAACTGCTTCATTTCCTGAATGAATCAACTCACTGGTTCGCCGTCCAATCAGGTGATTCAATGCACTGCCTTGTCTCGATTCTGACTGGTTGAAACTATAGGATTGTCGTCGTAGTTTGCCTTGTTGCTGTTGAGTTGTTAGTATTGCGTTTGGATCATTATGGAGCCAGCCAGGAAGAGAGGTCGTTCTGAGATGTGGGATCACTTCAATCTGATTGCGCATGATAAGGTAGGTCAACTACAATATTATAGCTATGGTTTATCTCAAATCTATATTAAGTAGCATTAAAGTACAATTATGTATATGATCAATGTAGCCATTAGGCTATAGCTTTATAGACTGAAATTGCATTTTTATTTACAAATGCTTTTCTCTACAGGTCCAGTGCTTGGTGTGTTCAACTGAACTGAAGTATCATGGGAATACTTCCTCCATGATTAGGCACTTCACTGCCAAACATGGAGCTGCTGTGAACCAGGGGAACATACATGGTATGTATTATATTATTATTAACTAGTAACACTAACACAATATGCTATGACTGTATTCCATGACTCACAAGTCTGCTTCCTTTGAGTGCAATTTCACATAAATTCTTATTTGCTTTTTTTGGTTTTGTTTTTATTCTTTATGTCTTTATTTCTTTGTCTTAGTGGACCGGAAGCGAGAGCTGGATGGGGCTCTTGTGAATATGGTGGTGAAAGACTCGCAGCCTTTTTCCATCGTGGATGATGGTGGCTTCAAGGAGCTTGTGGCCTTGCTTGATCCTAGATACACTCTTCCATCCAGACGGGTTCTAAAGGAGATGGTGGTCAAGCGCTATGAGGAGGAGAAGACGAAGGCCAAGGCTGTCATGCAGAGGGTAGAGGCTGTGAGCCTGACTGCTGATATGTGGACCTCCATTAATATGGACGCATATTTAGCAGTGACCTGCCATTATGTGGATGACTCTGCGAAGCTGGCCACAGTGCTTTTGGGAGTGCTGCCATTCCCTGAAGCTCATACAGCGGTTAACATCACTGCTGCAATGAGGTCTCTCATGGAGGAATGGGGCACTGAAGGCAAAGTGACCTCAATTGTGATGGATGCAGGAGCAAATATGGTTGCCTCTGTCAGAAGTTTAAATCTAAGACATGCACTTTGCTTTGCTCATTCACTAAATGTGTCACAGTTCTGTCTAAGTTTGGGTGTTTTCACGGTTCTCTGTCATGTTTTCCTCCTGTCGTTAGTGTCCCTGTGTGTTCTCCTCCCTCCTCACCTGTGTCTCGTTTAGCTAATTGTGTTCACCTGTGGCTCTTGTGTTTTTCTCCTCCCTCCTCACCTGTGTCTCGTTTACCGATTGTGTTCACCTGTGTCTGGTAATTAGCCCTCCCTGTATTTAGTCTTGTCTCGTGCTGTGTTCAGTGTCGGTGCTTCTTTTGTTGGTGACGGACTTCACCGGTGAGTGTTCTGTGTTTGGCTGTATTCGTTCCATTTTAGCCTTGAAATAAAGGTTTACCAAAGTTATCTGCGCTTGGGTCCTGCTTCCTTCACTCAACCGTGACAGAAAGCACCGACCAGAGATGGACCCAGCAGATGACCCATTTGAGGAGGAATTACAGCATTTTTCATTTGCTTTGGCTTGCTGCTATGATTGGTGGAGGGGAGCGTCCAGTGTTCGGCAGAAGGAGGCCGCTCTGGTAGAGGCGCACCGGTTGGCTATGGAGAAACCGGACTTGGTGAAGTTCTTACCTGACTGGATGTTGAACTTCATCTGGGCGTGTGATTTCCAGCCTGCGGACTATAAACGTCTCGGTGTGTTCCGTCTGGAGTCAACCAGTGCTTCCGCCCCAGTTCCTGCTCCTGTCCAAGAGGCGTTTTCTGGAACTCGGCTGGCTTTTGGAGGTCCACGGAGCCTTCAGGCGGCTTCTAAGAGAAGGAGTCGCAAGTCCAGGCTAGCAATCCGAGCCCCAAGAGCCATGGTTCCGGCTACAGAACCGGCCCACACAGCCATGGTTCCAGCCCCAGTTCTGGCCCCAGCAGCCATCATTCCGGCCCCAGTTCTGGCCCCAGCAGCCATCATTCCGGCCCCAGTTCTGGCCCCAGCAGCCATGGTTCCAGACCTAGTTCTGGCCCCAGCAGCCATGGTCCCGGCCCCAGCAGCCATGGTTCCAGCCCCAGTTCTGGCCCCAGCTGCCATAGTCCCCTCCCTGGTCCCTTCTCTAGTCTCTCCTCTTGTCCCTTCCCTAGTCCCTCCTCAGGTCACTTTCCTAGTCCCTTCTCTAGTCCCTTCTCCAGTCCCACCTCTAGTCACTTCTCAAGTCCCTCCTCGAGTCACTTCTCTAGTCCCTTCCCTCATCCCATCTCAAGTTCCCTCTCGAGTATTTTCTCAAGTCCCCTCTCAGGTCCCCTCTCGAGTTCCCTCTCGAGTCTTTTCTCGAGTCCCCTCTCAAGTCAACTCCCCAGTGTCCTCTCGAGTCACCTCCCAAGTCAACTCTCCAGTGTCCTCTCGAGTCACCTCTCAAGTTTCCCCTCAGGTCTCCTCTCGAGTTCCCTCTCAAGTCCCCTCTCTAGTCCCCTCTCGAGTTCCCTCTCGAGTCACCTCTCAAGTTTCCCCTCAGGTCTCCTCTCGAGTTCCCTCTCAAGTCCCCTCTCAGGTCCCCTCTCAAGTCCCCTCTCAGGTCCCCTCTCGAGTTACCTCTCGAGTTCCTTCTCGAGTCCACTCTCCAGTTTCCTCTCAAGTTCCCTCTCAAGCCCTCTCTCGAGTCCCCACTCAAGCCCCTACTCATGTCCAGTTGGAGGTCCCGCAGACTAGTCTTCTGCCGGGGGTCCTGCCAACCCCATGTCCCGTCCAGTGGGAGGTCCCGCAGACTAGCCCTCTGCCGGGGGTCCTGCCAACCCCATGTCTTGTCCAGTTGGAGGTCCCGCAGACTAGCCTTCTGCCGGGGGTCCTGCCAACCCCATGTCCTGTCCAGTTGGAGGTCCCGCAGACTAGCCCTCTGCCGGGGGTCCTGCCAACCCCATGTCTTGTCCCGTTGGAGGCCCCGCCGACTACTCTCCTGCCGGGGTTCCTGCCAACCCCATGTCCTGTTCCGTTGGAGGCCCCGCCGACTACTCTCCTGCCGGGGGTCCTGCCAACCCTGTGTCCTGTCCCGTTGGAGGCCCCGCCGACTACTCTCCTGCCGGGGGTCCTGCCAACCCTATGTCCTGTTCCGTTGGAGGCCCCGCCGACTACTCTCCTGCCGGGGGTCCTGCCAACCCAGTGTCCTGTCCCGTTGGAGGCCCCGCCGACTACTCTCCTGCCGGGGGTCCTGCCAACCCTGTGTCCTGTCCCGTTGGAGGCCCCGCCGACTACTCTCCTGCCGGGGGTCCTGCCAACCCTATGTCCTGTTCCGTTGGAGGCCCCGCCGACTACTCTCCTGCCGGGGGTCCTGCCAACCCTGTGTCCTGTCCCGTTGGAGGCCCCGCCGACTACTCTCCTGCCGGGGGTCCTGCCAACCCTGTGTCCTGTCCCGTTGGAGGCCCCGCCGACTACTCTCCTGCCGGGGGTCCTGCCAACCCTATGTCCTGTCCCGTTGGAGGCCCCGCCGACTACTCTCCTGCCGGGGGTCCTGCCAACCCTGTGTCCTGTCCCGTTGGAGGCCCCGCCGACTACTCTCCTGCCGGGGGTCCTGCCAACCCTATGTCCTGTCCCGTTGGAGGCCCCGCCGACTCCTCTCCTGCCGGGGGTCCTGCCAACCCTGTGTCCTGTCCCGTTGGAGGCCCCGCCGACTACTCTCCTGCCGGGGGTCCTGCCAACCCTATGTCCTGTCCCGTTGGAGGCCCCGCCGACTACTCTCCTGCCGGGGGTCCTGCCAACCCCATGTCCTGTCCCGTTGGAGGCCCCGCCGACTACTCTCCTGCCGGGGTTCCTGCCAACCCCATGTCCTGTCCCGTTGGAGGTCCCGCCGACTACTCTCCTGCCGGGGGTCCTGCCAACCCTATGTCCTGTTCCGTTGGAGGTCCCGCCGTCTACTCACCTGCCGGGGGTACTGCCAACCCTGTGTCCTGTGCCGTTGGAGGTCCCGCCGTCTACTCTCCTGCCGGGGGTACTGCCAACCTTTTGTCCTGTCTCGTCGGAGGTCCCGCCAACCGCTCTCCTGCTGGGGGTCCTGCCAACTCCTGGTCCTCTTCCGTGGGGGATCCTGCCGAAGCCTGTCCCGCCGGCTCCGGTTCCTGTCCGGCCGACACCGGGTCCTGCCCGGCCTCCGGAGCTGTCTGGTCTTCGCCCTCGATCCCGACCCTCTGTGAGCCGCGGTCTTCGTCCGCGGGCCCGGCCTCCTGACTCTTCCTGCCGCTGCCCTCGTCCTCGGGCCCGGCCCCCTGACTTTTCCTGCCGTGGTCTTCGCCCTCGATCCCGACCCTCTGTGAGCCGCGGTCTTCGTCCGCGGGCCCGGCCCCCTGACTCTTCCTGCCGCTGCCCTCGTCCTCGAGCCCGGGCCCCTGACTCTTCCTGCCGCTGCCTTCGCCCTCATGCTCGGCCCCCTGAGTTCGCCCGCTGTGGCCTACGCCCCACCATGGACTCTGCCTTGCCACTAGGCCGTCCGCCCGAGTCCCCCTTCTCGGCTTCTGCCGTGCCCCCGGGCCGTCCGCCCGAGATCCCTTCCTGGTCCCCTACTGGGCTCCTGGGCGGTCAGCTTAGTCCCGTCCTCCGGACCCCCTCCACCCACCCTGGTGGCCTAGGGATACGTCCCTCCTCCGGACCCCCTCCACCCACCCTGCTGGATTTTTTTGGATTTTTGTGTTGGGGTTTAGGGACGTCTGGAATCCGTCCCTTGAGGGGGGGGTTCTGTCACAGTTCTGTCTAAGTTTGGGTGTTTTCACGGTTCTCTGTCATGTTTTCCTCCTGTCGTTAGTGTCCCTGTGTGTTCTCCTCCCTCCTCACCTGTGTCTCGTTTAGCTAATTGTGTTCACCTGTGGCTCTTGTGTTTTTCTCCTCCCTCCTCACCTGTGTCTCGTTTACCGATTGTGTTCACCTGTGTCTGGTAATTAGCCCTCCCTGTATTTAGTCTTGTCTCGTGCTGTGTTCAGTGTCGGTGCTTCTTTTGTTGGTGACGGACTTCACCGGTGAGTGTTCTGTGTTTGGCTGTATTCGTTCCATTTTAGCCTTGAAATAAAGGTTTACCAAAGTTATCTGCGCTTGGGTCCTGCTTCCTTCACTCAACCGTGACAAAATGTAGTGGTGAAGAAATCTCTGGATGCAACTCCTGGCCTACAAGACCTATGCACAAGGGCTAGAAAAGTAGTCACGTTCTTTAAAACCAGCACAACAGCAAAAGAGAAGCTCAGAGAAGTTCAGGAGCAGATGAATCGCCCTGTGCTGAAGCTTATTCAGGAAGTGGACACCCGCTGGAACAGCACCTAATGCTACAACGCATTTTCAAAGAGAGGCAGTCAGTGGGGGCAGCTCTTGCGACGCTGAAAACAGATGTGAGACCTCTGTCCTCTGAGGACTATGAAACAGCAGATGCATGCAGGCAACAGTGGAACTCTCCGAGGAGAAGAGAGTCTCAGGGTCCAAGATCATCCCAATGACGAAAATGTTAATGCTATACTTGTAAGACACAATTGGAAAAACAAGCCACGATACAGCAAAACTACTGGGACAGAACATGGTGTCAAATATGCAAAACTAGTTTGACACCACCGAGAGCCAAACTGCATTGTCCCTGTCAACACTGCTGGATCCTAGATTCAAAACTATTGGATTCTACAATCAAGTACAGGCAGCGGCATCAGTTAAACGACTGACAGCATTTTGCACACAACTGAGGAAAAACGCACAACCTGACACACCTACAGCCCTCCACATCAGCTCAACCGGCACCAGCAAAATGTTGACAATCCATCATCCACAGGTAATGTTATAAATAGTTAATTGATAAAATGTAGGACAAAATAAGTATAAGTAAAAAAGAATACACATTGAAAACTTTCAGTACTGATGATTACAGTCATGTTTGTCTTTCAGGTCTTAACCTTTGGGAAACTCTGGACAGTAACTTTTATCCATTTTTATACAGGAATGCCACAGCAGATGCTACAGTGGAGGTGCAGCGGTACATGACTGATCCACTGCTGGAAAGATCGAAAGACCCACTGGCATACTCGGTGGACCATCAAAATGTGTATCCCAATCTGTTCAAACTGGCGAAACAATTTTTATGCATGCCAGCATCATCGGTTCCATCTGAGCGAGTGTTTTCAAAATGCGGGGAAATTGTAAGCAAGAAAATAAATCGGCTCAATCCAAAAACTGTTGAGCCGCTGTGTGGACGTACCGTAACTCGCAAAGACGACATTTAACCCTTCACATTCTAACAGAAACTGAACAGGAAGATTCGAAGGATTTATTTATCTGGAAATGTTATTTTAAATACAATTAAATCAAGTTATTTTGGTTAAAATGGCGGCGCGACCAGTCGCCGCGGCTTTAGGACTCAAGTCTAGTGCCTTTTTAATGTTATTTCATGTTTATTTGTATATCTTTTTTTCACTTTTGTTAACATCATGCTGGGCAAATAACATCTTCAGCAGACATGATTTGCTAGAAATCGGATTACTCAGTGGAAGCGCCGTTACAGACGCGTTTATCCGTGAAAACAACATCCCATCGGAAATCGGCAGGAATCCCGGAGACCCATGGTTCACTATTCCCGGAACTAAGCGTCGCAGACGGAGAAAGGAACGTAAACAAAAGCGGGGATGCAGAGCCGGCCTGCTGGAAAGGCTAAGGAACCGCCCGGACAAACCACCGTTGCAGAGTATCTTTTTAACAAATGCAAGATCTCTCGCTAACAAGATGGACGAACTGAGACTACAGGTTGCAACAAACAGGACTGTGAAGGACAGCTGTGTGCTAATAGCCACAGAAACCTGGCTCCATCCATCCATCCCGGACTTAGCTATCGAGCTAGCTGGCCGCACCTCCCATAGACTAGACAGGACCCGAGAATTGTCGGGGAAAACGCGAGGTGGTGGCCTCATTTTATACACTAAGGATTCTTGGGGCACAAACATAATCACTGTGAGTAACCAACACTGTTCCCCGATCCTAGAATTTATGACAGTTAAATGCCGACCTAGATACCTTCCGAGGGAGTTCAATGTTGTATTGATAACGGCAGTATATATTCCACCAGAAGCCAATGCTAGCGCGGCGCTAAGTCAGCTACATGATACTATTAGCAGTCAACAAAGCATGTATCCTGAGTCTGTCCACATCATTGTGGGGGACTTTAACCATGCCAACTTAAAGGTAGTGCTTCCCAGACTCTACCAGCATGTTAAATGTGCCACGAGGGGGGATAAAACACTGGACAAGGTCTACACTAATATTAAGGGGGGCTACAGAGCTAAAACGCTAGCACACCTAGGCCAGTCAGATCATGTGTCCCTTCTCCTAATTCCGGCCTGCTCCCCCATCAGGAAAAGTGTTTCCACAACTATAAAGACAATTAAAACCTGGCCTTTAGACGCCACTCCACAGCTGCAAGACTGTTTTGAGAACACCGACTGGGGGGTTTTCGAACATGAGGACCTGGAACAGTACACATCAGCGGTCCTGGGATACATCAAGCACTGTTCAGACTCCGTCACTGTGGATAAGCGCATCCGGGTTCATCCCAACAAGAAGCCGTGGATGACTGGAGAAGTGCAGCGCCTGGTCAGGGAGAAGGACATTGCCTTCAGGACTGGTGAGAGGGAGCTGTACAGCACTGCCAGAGCCGACCTGAAGCGGGGGATCAAGCGGGCCAAGATGGACTACAAGGGGAAGATTGAGGACTGCTTCCGGGGCAACGACTCCAGGCGGGTGTGGCAGGGGGTCCAGCAAATGACCAACTACAAACCCAGTCACCCCTCAGCTGACGGGGGTGACCCTCAGCTGGCGGAGGAGCTGAACTCCTTCTACGCCCGCTACGAGACGGGGCTATCGGAAGCAGCCACACCATTACATCCACCTGCCCTCAGCAGCCTCACCCTCACGGAGCACGAGGTGAGACGCACACTGAAGGCTCTGAACCCGAGGAAAGCAGCGGGGCCGGACAGAGTCTTGGGACGGGTGCTGAGAGACTGCGCTGACCAGCTGGCGGGGATCTTCACCAAGATCTTCAACCAGTCCCTGTCCCAGGCCATCATCCCATCCTGCCTGAAAACATCCACAATCATCCCGGTGCCGAAAAAGAACAACATCGGCTGCCTAAATGACTACCGTCCAGTGGCCCTCACCTCCACCCCCGCTAAAGTTTTTGAGAAGGTGGTCCGTCCCCACATCGTCTCATCCCTCCTTCCCGGTCTGGACCCCCACCAGTTCACCTACAGGGCCAACAGGTCCACGGAGGACGCCATCGCCACAGCTCTCTCTACCCTGTCTCACCTGGAGAGTAGGGGGAGCTACGCACGGATGCTCTTTGTGGACTTCGTTTGCCTCCCTCGTGACTCCTGTAGGACTCCAATGTCTTTGTCAGTCTTACTCCTGTAGGACTCCAATGTCTTTGTCTGTCTGACGCTGAAGCTGACGCTCCAGGAAATAGCTAACTAAAAAGGAGCCTGATTGATGAGTTCTCACAGCAGTGTCTAATTAGTTAACTCTCTACAGCTGATGGGCGACAGCTGGACAGGGCGTGTATATTCTCACGCGGTTTCGTCTGGGCTTCTGAGATGAGAGCAAATTTACAGCTGTCCCCCGAGCAGATCTGAGATGTACAGATCTCTACCAACTAAAATGACTGCAGAACAATTATAAAGAGTAGAATAAATGACACAGAGCAGTTGAATTAAATAACAATATACCTTACAGGGGTTGCTGCGTCAACAGGTCTTGCCGCGACCCGATCGCTATGAAGACTAGTTATAAAATATATATATAACTAATAATATTCTTTTTTTAAATGTTTTTTTTAATGTTTTCAAATATTATTTTTTAGAATATCTTAGGCCCTCACAGAGGTCCTAGAGGGCCCTGACGGCTCGCCACTGATATTTATATACATATTTATATTTATTTATAGTTCTATATATATATATACATATGTATACCTATTTCCGACACAATTGTCCAAGTGGTTCGACTGCTTCAAATCACGTGACATGTGACGGTCGAAACAGCAACTGCTTCATTTCCTGAATGAATCACTTGACTGGTTCGCGGTCCAATCACGCGATTCAATGCACTGCCTCGTCTCGATTCTGACAGCTGACAGGTTGAAACAGTTTCAAATTTGAGCGCTTCAACACTTTATAACCGCTCTAAACAATGCGCAATGTGTGGGTTGTTGTCGTAGTTTGCGTTGTTGCTGTTGAGTTGTTGTTGGCATTGCATTTGAATTGGATCATTATAGAGCAAGCCAGGAAGAAAGATAGGTCGTTCTGGTTCGTGAAACACTTCGAAATGTGGAGAAGCTGTGAACAAAAAGAAAATGAGTAATATAAAAACACTTCAATGGTGTAAGGAATAGATAGCCCAGTGGATAGAGTCGGCGGCCAGGATGCAGCGATGTCCTCAGCGCAGCTGGTTCAAAGCCCGGAATAGTTAAACCTCTAATCATTGCTTTTCAACTTTAATACTTTAATGACTGATAAAAGGCCCTCTCTGCCCAAAAACATGTCTAGCACTCTCTAGTCTCTTCTCAATAACCCAATACACACAATTATCAATATTTAATTGCAAATAGAACATGATATTCAGTCTTAGTGTGTGTGTGCATCGAATATTTTTCAAGGCAAAGATACGTTAAACCCACTGCAGCCTTGCACTTCGCCAGGAGAGGTCGCTGTAACTGAAGTTTCGAGAAATGAACCTATTTCCGACACAATTGTCCAAGTGGTTCGACGCTTCATTCAAAGCTTCATTTTGCCATCACTAGCTGTAGTTAATCCATAGGTTAATCCAATGTGTCTGTGTCACTTTGAATGATTCAGATAATCCATGAGAAATAAATCTGCTTTTCGGTTTTGAGAAGTCAGACCATAGAGACAGTTTCGCTCTGGAGCAAAACTGCTTGCGCGAAGACGCCATCTTTTATTTTTAAAATGAGTGTGTGCGGGACGATTGCCCTTCGATTCTATTGGCTCTCGCGGTCAGAAAGAGATGTCACATTTCAAAATCGAGCAAGGGGGGCCAGAGATAAGGAAAATCCACCCAAATGACCCCAGAAGGTTTTTTTTGCTAAATCTGTCTAAAAAAAGGTCAAATATCACTTGTTCTGCATCAATCTTGATACAGGGTACTTATCATATGTTGTACTTTGGATTCCTAAAGCTTTTAGTCTACTAACCCATCATCCAAGGTTAGTTTTCACTATAAGTACAAAATATTCTTTGGACGGACACTATAATTTACATTTTCTTACAATGTTCAATCTGAATTTTCTTTAAAATAAAAAATGTCTATATTGATTCTGACTCTTCTACATCCAACTCACAGGTTTATCATTACTTTGAGAGAAAAGATTATTAATGTAACCCTTTTAGAAGGGAAGATATGGTCATTTGTTCTGGGAATGTCATTTTCGAGCCTGAGACCTGAAAAACAGGCTCAGGGCTTAACAGGTTTTTAACATAATGTTTGAAGGAATATTAATTTTGACTTGTCATACAGAGATACTATATACTAATAGAACAGCTTTCACCATTCACCGAGTACTTTTTTTATTTTCAGGCTGTCAGGTTTACACTGAGAATAAATAAAAAAAACATTCTGTTATGTCAAAGGGAAAATCAGTAAAGAAATCTTCTGTTTATTTCACAGAAACCGTGTTGCAACAAAATTGGACTTATTCTCCAGAGTTTAACAATCCCAGTTGTAATCAATATCCCTCCAAACCAAACATCCCACATCTCATTTCAGCAAATGATGTGTTGACAAATATTACGCAGGGAACAAATGCAGTTACATATAAATTCAACCCTAAACCTGCATACAAGTGCTGCAATATGACTCAATCATTTAGACTAATGACTGCAATAATAGCAGGGTTTCTGTAAAACAGCGTCAGTGGGATCTCATTTCCCAGTGGCATGTGTTCCCAACATGCTGACAGACGGCATCAGTCTTGTGTTTATTTCCTAACAGCATGATGTGTGAAGGACAATCTTAGCGCTGCCGACTGACTCCTTTTTTCATTTAAAGCACATTATTGATCCAACTTTGGAAAGATTTATATGGAGTTTTTTGTGGACTTAATGCTACATGTTTATTTATATGTTATATCTGGCTCCATTAAGGAGTCCATATTGTAATGAATTATAGGATTCTTCTTCATTAGTTTACATTTATAAATCTAAACACATTGTATTTCCATTGAGATAATCAGATTATATAAAATCGAGCTAAAAACAAAAAAAATACATCTCAGTTAAATGAGAAACAAAAAACTATTTTAATAAAATCGATTCAATGTTTTTAAATAGTGATCCATAAGATAACACATTTGTATATCATTTTGCTCAGCTTACACAATAGGTAAACACAGAACTGTCCAACACATACACATTTGTAATCATCAAAACACACAATTGTGTTAAAAGCTTATAGGATGGACATTTAGTTGCACAAAAAGAAAGCAATTGATAAAGTAGAATTTGTAACTATAAAACATATATTTCAGGAAAAATGTTGTTTATATTGTTATTAAATACTTGACAAACGTATCTTAACCCAACTAACTGTGGAGGTGTCTCAGAGCTAGATGTATTAGTCATTTTAAATGGTGTTGGGTTATGGAGGTTTTTAGAACCCACCTTGCCACTGCATGTCGTTTGGCGAGCTGGATACAATCATAACCGGAGGGAAAACTCAAAACAGCCAGGATGAGGGTTAAACAATAATCTGTTTTAATGATAAACGGTAAGAATACATTACACTTTCAAAGGGGTAGGCCTGGGCCCTACTCCCTGCTCTGGTTCAACTGCCGGGAGGACCTTTCATCTTGTCGGCAGAAGTAAAAGAGAAAGAACTAAAAAATAGAATAGCTTATATGCAGAAAATAAACCCAGGAGGAGCTGTGGTCAGTTTCTCATTGGGAGATGCAAAAAAGATGGCTTCTCTTAGCGAATCAGCGCGTGCCAGCGGAGGGTAATAAACTATTGTCTCTGAGCTGATAATAAAAAACATCTGGTGTCCGTTATCTCCTTTTCCTGCATAGATTTTCACACCCCCTTGCTCATTCCAGAGACTTGTTCACAAAGATACACTTATTAATACTCTCATATTTCCAGCTTTTGTTTACACACTGCTATTACTAATACAAAGTAATTAAACACACATATATAAAGTAATTAAACACACATATACCATTCAAGATATGTAGACTTCCCTGAAACATGACATACTGGAGATCTTAAGCAGAAGGAACTTTCATCCACCTAGCCTGCTTAAATACCCCTCCCCCACAGAGCAATAAAACCTGTTTACTCCAAGCACCCTAGAATGTTTGAAGCAAGTTTAGTCCTCACATTTATGAAAGGATAAAACAGAGAAATCAATACAAAACACAAACACAGGTATTGTTTGAACAGTATTCACTTAACTGCTACTATTGATAATTACCAGAGAAACTCCAGGGGCCTCTTTCAATATCTGGAAATTGCAACAAGACTTTCTGCCATTTCTAATGTAACACTCTTCCCAAATATCAGATTATAATAATCTTCAATCCCCCTTTTTATCTCTCAAGAGATACATTTACACAAGGCATTTTGAAACATATCTACTATCATTCTTTTCTACTGTCTGTCCCCGAATATTGTATAAATCTATCAGAAACTGAGACCCAAAGTACTTGAACGTTTGGGAACGGAACACCCACCTTCCATGGCAGTGAAGGAACCATTAGGGGGCAATCTGAGTACTATGAAGCAGTCTCCTTGTGTGGTGAATCATCAGCCCCCCCCCTCAGAGGAATACGCCAACAAGGGGCAGCTGATAGGGAGGGGGAGATGCGGCTTTCCCTTCACTGGTGGAACTGATCAGAGAGAAGTAGACTCCTCTGCTGCCTCGACAAGTCCCCCAGCCCGCTGACAGCCGCTTCCGAGTAGTCTGCTGTAAGGATGTCTTCAGGGTCGTTCTCGTCCAGTCCACTGATGACAGCTTCCGAGTCGTCTGCTGTAGGGATGTCCTCAGGATCCTGCTCCTCCCGTCCACTGATGGCTGCTTCCGAGTCGACCTCCTCTGCGAGGGTCACGTCCATCCTGATGTCATCCCCGGTCCTAGCAGGTGGTTTCCCCGCCGCACATTGGCTCCCGTGGTACGAGCTGTCCCCCTTTCCTCCCACGCGGACGGCATGAGAGATCCGCTGGGTCACTCGGTCGGGGTCGGAGAGCCTGGGGTTGAGCCACTTTGTCCTGATGACCTTCAGCCAGACGAACTCTGCTGTGTCCGCCTCCTGCGTCTCGAGTCCCCCTTTTTGCATCACCAACCTGTGTGGAGAAATCTGATACAAATCCCTCAAGCCTACGCTCAGGGCTCCGGGGCCCTCCGCTGTTTGACCCACCATTGCGTAAGCAGCTTGGAGCCTGTTGGTGGGGTCTCTTAAAACAACAGCCGTCTGTGAACAGGTTTTCTAAATTAATTGTAGACCTCCTATCTGCCAGTGCAGCTTCAGAATCTTAATACTTGGCTTGTGGCAACAAAACAAAACTCCAACATCTCTAGGTGAACCAAATAACATATTTCAATAGCTCTGAGTTTCTGACAAGCGTCTGTGTTATTCTTAATGAAATCCCTGAGATCCCATTTAAAATCTAAATATAATATGAACTGCTAATGTTTCTGGTAAAGAAACACACTAATGTTATGGATTCAAAAAACAACCAAAATCCTGATACTGACAAAGTGAATGATTTCCTGGTGATACTGCTTCTACCGGTCAGTGCTTAGATATTATCAAGCTGAAAAAATGAATACAGAATTCCAACAAACTGTCATCAAATGTCTTTCCATTATGAATTTAGATTAAATGTATGTCCCCATAATGACCTAAACAATAAAGTCTATGGCTTTTACTTCTTTACCAGGCTAATTACATGATGTTGTCTAAATTACATTCTCTCATTACATTACAATGTTTTAGCTTTAACTGTAATATGTTCTTTGTACATTTCAAACCTCAGTTACTTTAATACCTGTTGAAACATTACTCACCGGTCAACTTCATCAGTATTCCATTCTGAAATTACATCTCTCACAGTAGCCCCTTGGCCACTGATTCTGCATCTGTGTTACCTGTTATAACTCAATCAATATTAGAAACATGTCAACATTCATCAAACAGTATCTTATCCCCAGATATGGAGCAGGTCAATTCTAAAACTGTCAATCAATGGTCAGATTGAACAATCGAGTTGGGGCAGCAGGTTCCCTTCAGTCCCTAAATGAAAAATGTACATTGTAAAGTTTACACTCCCCCTTTTTACACATAACTCATGTGTAACCAAAATCCTGTATGGGAAGAAAACCTTCAGGTAATAAGGGATTATAAAAAATACCCAACATTTTTCCCAAATGTACATCCATCATTTCCACAGTAAACACTTCAGTGAAATGAAGTGTTTCTCTCCATCTTTCAGTCCTAAAAGAAACAGAATCTTCATGTTTTAGTTTGAGTTTCACATTCTGCAAACTGCCACCTCCTGTGGGAGTGAAATATCAAGTAGATTAGAAACGGGTCACCTGTACGGTTTTCCAATTTTTGTGGAATTGTAGGAAACCTCTCATTTCCCACGGAGCCCCAGAATAATGTGTTAGTCCAAAAGCATGCTTGATTAGTCATTGTTTTAAATCATGCAGTTGCACTGATCACATGCAGACATACACTCACACTCACACTGTCAGGTTGTAAAGTCAAGTTTGGTCAGAGTCACCCCAGAGTCAGTCATTGACAGTGTCTTCTCAAGTTACACTGTCGGTCAGGGTCAAAGGTCAGTTGGTCTCAGTCTTATTGGCCATGTGTTGTGCTCTGCAGAGACTTTGATATTTCAGCATAGGCCAGTATCCTTTGTCTACAAAAATCTGTCATATATGGAGCGCCATCATTAATTAATTCACGATTACAACTATAATGTTCAAGATATATCTAACTTTTCATCGGAACAGCTGTTCCGCACATTCCCTGAAAAGTGTTAGCCAAAAAATGTCACTTCCTTATAGTACTACTTCTGCAGTTTATTAACACCTAATCTATATTAAAATGTCTAATAGATCTATTTCAGAAACTTCTGTACTTAACTATTATCTTGTGTCAAAACATTACTAGGATCTGTGTAGCTCTGCATTTCATAGCTCATTAAACCCATTTATCTTCAATTCTGGTCTACTTAAAAACAATGTTAAATTCTTTAGCAGTGTGTGGAACCCAGGGTGTCTGAACATGCAACAATTACTCCCTACTTTATCAAGGATCCAAAAACAGAAGTCATTTCATATTTCCATCCTATAAAGCCCTCCTATGGTAATAACCATGCCACAATGGTGAAATCAATACTCTATAGATTGGAATTATATTTGGCTTGGCACTAGCTCTCCCTCTAACATTATCCATTCAAATAAAGGTTTGTCTTATAGCGCGGTTCCTAAAACTATCCCTTTAATGGTGTTAATCAAAATCTCTTGAAGAATGATTTGTTAACATGATGAAAAGATTGAAGAATATGGTTCTATTCTGTCATATACCCCCTTTATCCCTCAGTGTGTTTTAGGATGATTCTCATTTTACTTTAATAGTTTCCTCTTTACTGCTATTTTTAATTTACCAATTGATTAATTCATGGTTAATAAATCTTTGTCTTTACGTATTTATGAAGTTAATTCAAGTTCTTTAAATGTGCGTTTTGTGAATAAGTGTGTTTATGTGTAAACTCACTTATTCCCGTTTTCCTTTTCTCCTCCCCTGGTTGTCTCAAGCCGTGACCCCGGCCTCCTCGCTTCTAATCGACCATGCCAACTCCTCTGATTCTGTCTTCTCTTCAGTACATCAGCTGTTGAATCCCTCCGCTGTAACTCTTTAGGCTGCCTTTGGCCCAGTTACATCTGCAGCCCCCATCATGTCACTGTTGTTGCACTGCTTTGCATTTCATCTCCTCCTTTACAGTCCCATTGCTGTTTTTATGGAGGGCGGATTCTGCTCTCATGTCCCACACTTTGCTCTTGCCAATTCTTGTGGCTCAGCTTGGAACTTCATGCCCCGTCTGAGGGACTGATGAAAGTAGATCTCTGCCTGTCAGCAAGCTGTTTGGTTCTGGATGCCACAGGTGGAGATAGTTCTGGCTGCAGTCTTGTTGTTGTTGTTGTTGTAATTGTTGTTTCAGCTCTGGTTCTCTGTCTGTTCGATGGAGAAGGAGGAGTCTCCTGTTGGGTTAGGTCTTTTGTCTGCTTGGAGGGTCGGGATCGTAGCCTTTCTGACTCAGAGGGGGAGTCCAGGTCTCGGGACGCATTACCTATAAGAAGTCTAGCACACTGAGGTTAAATAAATCCAACCCTTTCCACTCTGTCTTTTTCTAATCATACTGTCTTAGTTGTTAAATGCCATCCAAACAACACAATTAATATCTACTAATGATATTACAAAAACTCACTCTAAAAATTGTTTCATCCATTGTTACATATTTACCCAAACTAAGTTTTTCAACACCCACTGTAACATGTTTACTCCAATTAATTCTTTCAGGAAACCATTTTCTTCTATACATTTAAATACCTAGATGTTTCAAGCACCACATATTTCACACACTATGAAAGAACCCCTCCATACTTAACAATAGTAACCCTGCAGAGCACACTAATCCGATCACAGTAATGTAATTTGACTCAAGTGTAGGTCTATGTCGTTCCTAAAAATGTTAGCAAACACCAACTACAAATTAAAGATAAATTGATTTAGCAAAATGAACTCTTATGTAATTCAAAATGTGACAAAAGAACAATGATTTGTCTTACACAAGATTGTGGTCTAACAGAATGACTCTTGACCTCATGGGGTCAAATAACTTGGATGACCGGGGGAAGGGAAGAGAAGACTCAACCATGTGCAGATAGAAACCACACTGCTTGGAGACTGAGTTCAATAAAAATTAAACCATACGACTTGTAGTCTGGCTTCAATAAAAATTTAACCAGACAAGGCCAGTTCATAACACACAATAACAGAGGTGAGCCTAAATTTCCCAACATCTCTTGTCCTATCCTTTGATCATAGTTCCTAGTCTCTCTCTCTGGGCAGCCTGCTCCTGTCCACAAGCTTCTCTCATCAATCACCTCTGTGTTTATCCAACCGTGTGAGATGGCTTTTGTCTTCGTGCAGCACCTCTGTAATGTTTAAACCTTTAACAGCTTCTCTCTGACTGACAAACTTACAAAACCTTCTGTTTACTTTCTACTCTTTCTTCACAAACTTAAAAACACAATTGTGGTGAATCGTTTGCGTTTTCAGTTTCCTATCTACATTAAACAACCACCAACTCAGAGTCACTGTGGCATGATCAATACAACTCCTAAATAACATTACAATGTATATTTCGTACAGTGAGTTTGTTATTTAATGTTTAACAAATTGTCCTCTTTGTATGTCTAATCTAGGTAGAATAATCCACTATTATATTTAATTTGAATGTACTTCATATACTCAGTAAACCTCTTTTTACTTTCCCTCAACGTTACTATATGCAATTAAGTTCCTCTGAAATCTAATTAAGTACAATTCTTAGTTAATGACAAATACCACGAAATTCACAATGCAATGCAATGGTAACAAGCAGTTCTCAAACCTCTCATAAAACCACAATGTGACGTAACTGTATCCTACAAAACTATGCCAAAAACAACAAATTATAGTTTCTTAATTATTTCAATATATCTTACTACATCAAATCACACATTGATATATTAGTTTTCACTGTTATTCATTCCAACTTCAGATCACTTGTTGATTATTCACCCCTTGTTTTTGATTGTATGTTCCTGGTGAAACACACTTATTGTGAGTCGTTCTGGATAAAGGCGCCAGTCAACTGTAATAATGCAAGAAATTACTACCAAATAAGTCCAGCAGATGGCGGCACCTCCCCAGGAATGAAATTCCACCTCTATGAGGGAAAAAATACTTGCTGAGAGCAACAAGCTTAAACTTCGCGTCTTTATCTGACCTATCTATTAGTAATTATTCACAGAAAATTATTCCCCGTACAGTCTATCCAGCTTTTATAGTGCGATGTTTATTTCAACAGAATGGGCGTTAAACCCAACAGAACAAGAGAAATCCGTTACTTTCAATGGCTTTTGAAGTTCGCGTTTCTACTCTTGGATTCTTTAATATATATCACATATAATGCAACTGCAGATTCCTATGAAAACTGGAAAGCATTATTCTGTTTTGTTCTGGATGGAGTCTTTAGAAAGAACCACTGAACATCCCCGATGAGTTAGCCGTCTCGATTTCTGAAAAAATTCACGGGGCCTTTCACCTTTGTCTCCTCATCGCTTCACGTGTAGCTAACGAGTCAGTCGTGTGATTCTGAAAAATCCATGAGACTTCTAACTGTTGCTTTATTAATGTTATGGTTATCTATTTATGCTAAAATATGTATTGCATTATACCGTCAATGACACCTGGAAATATCCTTGACAACTCTAACTTTTAGCTTAGCCAATTTACAGACCTTCGATAGAAACAGGCGTCCGTTTTACCTTTTAGTTTTAGGATCCTTAGTTGTCAGATTATTCCAGGTATCCCCCTCCATCCGCTGGCTGCTCATGTGACCTCCTCTGTACTCCAACTCGCCTCACGTCGGTGTGTCACCACTTGTTGGGTTATGGAGGTTTTTAGAACCCACCTTGCCACTGCATGTCGTTTGGCGAGCTGGATACAATCATAACAGGAGGGAAAACTCAAAACAGCCAGGATGAGGGTTAAACAATAATCTGTTTTAATGATAAACGGTAAGAATACATTACACTTTCAAAGGGGTAGGCCTGGGCCATACTCCCTGCTCTGGTTCAACTGCCGGGAGGACCTTTCATCTTGTCGGCAGAAGTAAAGAGAAAGAACTAAAAAATAGAATAGCTTATATGCAGAAAATAAACCCAGGAGGAGCTGTGGTCAGTTTCTCATTGGGAGATGCAAAAAAAAAAATGGCGCGAATCAGCGCGTGCCAGCAGAGGGTAATAAACTATTGTCTCTGAGCTGATAATAAAAAACATCTGGTGTCCGTTATCTCCTTTTCCTGCATAGATTTTCACACCCCCTTGCTCATTCCAGAGACTTGTTCACAAAGATACACTTATTAATACTCTCATATTTCCAGCTTTTGTTTACACACTGCTATTACTAATACAAAGTAATTAAACACACATATATAAAGTAATTAAACACACATATACCATTCAAGATATGTAGACTTCCCTGAAACATGACATACTGGAGATCTTAAGCAGGAGGAACTGTCATCCACCTAGCCTGCTTAAATACCCCTCCCCCACAGAGCAATAAAACCTGTTTACTCCAAGCACCCTAGAATGTTTGAAGCAAGTTTAGTCCTCACATTTATGAAAGGATAAAACAGAGAAATCAATACAAAACACAAACACAGGTATTGTTTGAACAGTATTCACTTAACTGCTACTATTGATAATTACCAGAGAAACTCCAGGGGCCTCTTTCAATATCTGGAAATTGCAACAAGACTTTCTGCCATTTCTAATGTAACACTCTTCCCAAATATCAGATTATAATAATCTTCAATGGCCAACGTTTTATTATTAGGTCTTGACAACTGAGCCACTTTCAATTTTCTAATAAAGTCAGAAAAAAGCTGGTAAGTGGACTTTGATTGAGTCCAAATGGGGTAAACTGTTGCAAAACTTAGTTTTCGGCCATTGGTGTGGATATTAGCAGCCTGACATCACAGAGCTTCTGGCAGTGAGTGTGTGTCGGCTCAGTGTGTGATGTGAGTCCACGGGTCACTGAGGCTCTCTGCTCCTCTAATGAAAATGTAACTGACCCCTGGGGATCTCTACACCTCCATTGATTGCAATTTAACCTCCCGTGCAAATGTATGCTACGTTAGATTGCCCCCTTGTATGATCAGGTTTTCTGTAACAAAAAGGTATTAAAAAAGAACAAGATCTGTTGGACATGTGAGCGTGGAGCTGAGGTGTAAAACTGTCGAACATATCTCAAACTCAAAGAGTCAAACTATCTGACAGCAGATCACTTCCTGATCCACTCTCTGGACCAGATGCTACAACATATGTTTCTCAGGCTTGTTGATAACGCCAATTATTTGTGTTTTGTTTTGAAGCTGTCATCTTATCATCCAGCTCATTATTCTCAGTACATGGGAAATGTTTGGTGACAAGTGTGTTGCGGAATTCTGAGCTTAATCGTTTATGTTCCTGTGGTTTTGGGGAAAAAACTGCATTTGCAAACACCTGGGGCCTCATTTATAACGCCGTGCGTAGGATTCACGTGGGAAGGTTGCTTACGTAGTAGAAATCCAAAAAATAGGTACAGAAATGTTCCGATTCACCAAACATTGCGTACCGGCGAGGAAAGTGCGTACAGCACTTCCTACGCTGGTTTCCCTTTATATATCACAATCGACTCGAAATGCGGTGCAGCTTTTGCGGGCTTCCCGTAACGCCCATATCTGCCTATAAATAGTCAAAGAAACGCCCATTCATTCATTCATTCTGACTGACTGCATGAAGAAGATAGCAGGAAATGACGACAGAACAGCTAAAACAGACATCTCACACCGTGTCAGATTTTGGATATTTTGGGGAGGTCGAGATAAATCATATTGTTTGGTGGATGCAGTTTGAACCAGAGTAGCAGCATGGAGGTCGGATCGTCACCAAAATAACTAAATAAGTGGTCCGAAAAAGGTTTAATGACAAAAAAAATACAGGGACAGGAGACCCCCCTTGATGAGAAACTGTAAGAAATGATCGGGGAATCCCTCCGGAGTGGAGTTATGACGACTGGATCTGAATTATGTTTTTGTATTTGGTGGTTTGTGTCCCAGCTGTCGATCAGCTGTGCGCAGCGTCTCCACTGCAGCCTGTGCATCTCAACCCCCCCCCCTCCCTGCAGCAACTCTATATCCACCAGATAAAGGAAATACAACCAATGTGTTGTGTTATATTAGCTGTACAATTTACCACATGGTGTTCTTAGTTTCCATACCTCCTGTGTTTTACGAGCGACTTATCAAGTCTCAGCAAACGGCATAAAACACGATTAAGCGTGATAGTATATAAAACCATGCTCGTATCTACAACCTATAGAAATGCAACACGGCGTCAGTTTAGATGTAATTCTGACCTCCTGCTTACCGCATCATTTATGAGAAAACATTTCATAACATTAACACAACATATTCCAGGTGGTTTTAAATAACATATCCGTATTTATTTATTTCTCCAAGTGATGTGTGTGTGTGCACTGAGGAATCTCAAACAGGCGTTTGTTTAATCATTTTAAGATTGGCTTTAATCAATGTTTGAAAATGAATTCTTCATATATGATACATGAGAGGTAACATTTTATTTATGGTATTGTTTCCACATATTTCTCTCCATTCTTCCTTCTGCCAACGCGGTGTCCCAGTTTTTTCGTTTCTAATTTTTGTGCTTAGTGCGTACGCATGGGTTAGAGTTTGCGTGGAGGACCGCACATTTTCCCGTCAAGTTAGTATTTTATAAATCGCAAACATTGCGTAGAAACTGGCGTAGGCCATTTTTTGAGTGTATATCCCTTTATAAATGAGGCCCCTGGACATTTGATTTGCAATCATGATTTGGTTATCCAGTAAATATTGATGATAAAAACTGTAACCATTTTCAGTGAAAAGGCTCTGATACACCTGCTGTGTGCTAGCAGCCCAGCACCTAACATCTCAAACAAAAAACGACCTTATGAACGATAGTGATGCGGTTTGCCGTTCAAGAGCTGGCTACAGGAGTTGCTGAGGATTAAAGCATAGTTTGTGGTTGTGTGAAGCACCGCGGGTTGAGGCTCCACAGATGCAGAGCCGGGAGCACTCAAAAAACACCAGAGGTCATATGAAGAACATTTAAAAGATACAATAAGATACAAATATAATAAAAATGAACAATAGTGGCAAGTATATATAGTAAGACTACAAATTCAAAATACAATTTTTAAATTGAGACTAGCAGCATACAAATTCACAATAGAAAATACATTGAATTACATTGTAATTCAATGCAGCTGAATGAAATGTAATGTAAACCACTTAATATGTAACCAGCTCATTTCCATGGCCAAACATGCCGAAAACGAATCTAATATTGATGGACCCACTTTATAATCCAAGTCAAATATTGGCAATAACAAATGTATATAATGAAGAGCCAGGCTGCAAACTGGAGCACTTTGATATAGCATTACAAAAAATAATTGAAGATCTGAAAAATGATTTATTATTTTACATCTTAAAATTATTTGATTCACATAACAATTTGCCTCTGTTAAAAAATTCCCAGGTGCTGGACCAAGCCTGGTGAAAACAGAAAATGAGATGATATGACTTTGTCTCACGCCGGTGACATACGGAGCCCATGCACCAGGCTGGAGCAGAAGTAAAACAGAGTGCACTTACATTCATCAGGGGCCTCATTTATAAAGGGATATACACTTAAAAAATGACGTACGCCAGTTTCTACGCAATGTTTGCGATTTATAAAATACTAACTTGATGGGAAAATGTACGGTCCTCCACGCAAAACTCTAACCCATACGTACCCACTAAGCACAAAAACGGGAGAGACGAGAAACTGCGACACCGTTGGCAGAAGGAAGAATGGAGAGAAATATGGGGAGAAAATACCATAAACAAAATGTTACCTCTCATTTATCATATGAAGAATTAATTTTCAAACATTGATTAAAGCTGATCTTAAAATGATTAAACAAACTGAGACTCCTCAGTGACAACAAAAACATAACTTGGAGAAATAAATAAATACGGCTATGTTATTTAAAACCACCTTGAATATGTTGTGTTAATGTTATGAAATGTTTTCTCATAAATGATGCGGTAAGCAGGAGGACAGAATTACATCTAAACTGACGCCGTTTTGCATTTCTATAGGTTGTAGATACGAGCATGGTTTTATATACTATCACCTTTAATCGTGTTTTATGCCGTTTGCTAAGACTTGATAAGTCGCTCGTAAAACACAGGAGGTATGGAAGCTAAGAACACCATATGTGGTAAATTGTACAGCTAATATAACACAACACATTGGTTGTATTTCCTTTAACTGGTGGATTATGGATATAGAGTTGCTGATCGACAGCTGGGACACAAACCACAAAATACAAAAACATAATTCAGACCCAGTCGTCATGACTCCACTCCGGAGGGATTCCCCGATCATTTCTTACAGTTTCTCATCAATTGGGGGTCTCCTGTCCCCGGTACAAACACACTGCCTGAGGAAGGCTAGGCTATGTGTATTTATTTTGGTGACGATCCGACCTCCATGCTGCTACTCTGGTTCAAACTGCATCCACCAAACAATATGATTTAGCCTATCTCGACCCCCCCAACATAATCAAAATCTGACACGGTGTGAGATGTTGTGAGCTGTTCTGTCGTCATTTCCTGCGATCTTCTTCATGCAGTCAGTCTGAATGAATGGGTGTTTCTTTGACTATTTATAGGCAAATATGGGCGTTACGGGAAGCCCCCAAAAGCTGCGCCGCATTTCGAGTTGATTGTGATTTATAAAAGGGAAACAGGCGTAGGAAGTGCCGTACGCACTTCCCTCGCCGGTACGCAATGTTTTGTGAATCGGAAAATGCCGGTATCTATTTTTTTGCTTTGTATTACGTAAGCAACCTTCCCACGTGAATCCTACGCAAGGCGTTATAAATGAGGCCCCTGGTCACACACCATACGACTAAATGAATGCTAATGTTTCCCTGTCTGCTGCCTGTTGAATATCTACTGCGTGATAAACCCTTCCCTCCTACTCCTCTCATAAACAGCTGTCCATTCATCCCCTAAAAGCTTGCTCCCCCCCCCTCCCTTCAAAGTGCCATACCAGCATCTGTATCAGATTTTTTGGAGGAAAGATGTTGCTTCAGGAAGTCATTTGTTTCCTTTTTGCAATCCACCCCTCTGCAGGACCTTCACATGCCCAGCAAAGGCAATCGTTAAGAGCTTCTTTTTTTCTGCTGCCATTAAGGTCTAATATATCAGCTGTGCAGTCAATTGTACCTGACAGGCAGCTTCTTGAACTTGAACTGGGTCGTCTGGTGACAGATAACATGGCTGTTTGTTCAATTTCCTCCTCTGCAATGGCATCGCTCTGACGTGAGTTATTATAAATCACTGTGGATGCGTACATCATATATCTTGTCAGTGAGAGTGGTGCAGTGTGTGTGTGTGTATGTGTGTGTGTGTGTGTGTGTGTGTGTGTGTGTGTGTGTGTGTGTGTGTGTGTGTGTGTGTGTGTGTGTGTGTGTGTGTGTGTGTGTGTGTGTGTGTGTGTGTGTGTGTGTGTGTGTGTAAGAGACAGAGCAACAGTACAGTTCGGGAAAATAAAAATGGGAGAGGACAAATAGGACAGGTAACAACTTGAGCATGTGTGCACTTTATTTCAGTCTGTGTATTCATGATGGTTTCCTGAGTTTCTCCATGCTGTGTATGTACATCCAGGTGTTTGTGAGTGTGTCTTTGTGCACCTGGTGACCTTACACATTTATACAAACTGGCAGATACATGTAGAGAAGTACAAAACTCTCACTAATTTCTCAGTTGTGAAATGAAATGTCTTAACTCAGGTAAGGTACTGATACTTTTAAAGTCTATCTAAATGCAATACTAGAGTAAATGTACTTAGTTACATTCCAGCACTGGAGAAGCACATCTGGAGCTAATAACAATATCGCTGGATGACTGCAATTAATAATCAGATTCACACGGTTTCAATGAGTCTAAATACTGCTTTTATTCCATGCTTACATCACATCATGCAAAGCGCTGTGGACAGGTATGTGTCTCTGAAGAGTAATTTGACCATTTCTCCTGTTTTTAAGAAACATTTGAAGTCAGTGTACTCATGTTTCGTGCAGGTTTCACCAACTCAAATGTAAGACTTTTTAAGAGCTTTTTAAGACCACTTTGAATAGAATTTAAGACCTATATCACGGCAAGAAAGTATGAAGGAAAATTGCTATGAAAGAAATACGTCCCATAATTACTTTCAAAGTAAATGTATTCACGTTCAACATAAGAACGATGACTGTACATAACAGCATAACAGTACACAGAACTATGTTAGACAAAAAATGTGAATGTGTGTGTGTGTGTGTTTGACATGAGCTATCTTCTGAGATCTGCTGCCTTGGCTACAATCTTTCACCATTGCTGTTGTGCTACGGTATTTAGCGTCCACAGCACCTCTGCTTTTAGGGTTGACGTAGACCCAAACGTTGCACAGCCGCAGTGGCCGCATTAATCGAATATTTTCCGTCTGACGGATTTTTTTAACAATGATGGAAAAATCTGAAAGCAGTCTGTCATTTTGACGGATTAGAACAAACTCGTAACAGCGCAAAAGCTTCCCCGCAGCGAGGCTCCGCTGTTATGCATGCCCTCCAAAAAGGAAATTATATTGTTTCCAAATCGTACTTTGCCGTACAAATCATTGAAATGTCTGGGAGTTTTGCTTTATGCTGACCGCGCTCCTGCGAGGTGCATGCATAACTCGGTGGGCATGCATAACACCGACGCAACGGTTCACGAGCGTGCTCACGCTAGCTGAAGCTTGGTTGCTAGGTTACTGGCTGGGTGTTCTCCGATAAGGGGCCGGGGGATGCAAAGTTAGTGATTACTGGTTCCATGTTGATTTATTCCAATACAAATAGTTGGGGGGAACTAAAAGGCTATTACCATACCGGTTACTTTGCAGCCCGGACATTTCCCCCAAAACACATTTAGAGGTGATCGCAACACAGAAGTACCTTTCAAATCCGATAATTTGTAAGACCTTCTAAATCAGTGGTTCTCAACTGGTAGGTCGCGACCCAAAAGTGGGTCGCGGACCCGTTTCGAGTGGGTCGCAGATGTGTGAGTGAAGAAAAAAAATTGAAAAAAAAAAATTGGAATATTTTTTTTTTTTTGTGTGGAAAAAGTCAAACTTTTATTTTGAAGGTCCGATTTTCTAACGCTGTGCATGCAGTCGGCGTTGGACTGGAAGTACCAGAGACCATAAACGGTTTTGAAAACTTCTGTCACATAGTGATCATCTTCTCAATAAAATATCTTTGCTGATGTTTTTACGAGTCTTCTGGCCAATCAGAATCAAGATTGTTGCCGGAAGTCCCCACGGAGAATAACTTTGCGGTAGAACTCTTTTTTATACATCCATGGTTACAACTTCAGATAGAAATGAACACATAATGAAATATGACCCCCGGTCTGATGATTGACAGGTCACAGAACAATGGGAGCTATCTCCCCTTACCCACAATTTAAAGTAAGTCACACAGACTCTCTCCTCTTTGCTCTTCTCGCAGCAAGATGTCAGAACAAAGTGAAAAACAAACAATGGCATAAAATATTATTAATATGTCGGGTAGTAATAGATTTATTTATTTTCTACTCAGTGTACCAGAATGCATAGTTTATATGTTAGTATTTCGAAAAATCTCCTGGGGGAGAATCCCCCCAGACCCCCTGCTGGGGTTGGGTTTTCAGCATGTGTGCCTTTTTATATAGTTCATCTCATTAAACCTTTTTTAAAAGCATACTTTAGTTCTGTGAAGGGATATAAGGGATATATGCTGTACTTCACTTTTATTAATATTGTATGCTGAAAAGCGTATTTATTACAGCACTATTTTTTGTTGAATACATTTGAGTGCTTCAAAATGTTGGGTCGCGATGTATTGACCAAGTAAAAAGTGGGTCCCGAGGCCTGACCAGTTGAGAACCACTGTTCTAAATCATATTTAAGACCTTTGTAATTTTTCGGATCATATTTAAGACTTTTTAAGCCCTTAAATTCTGATTATCAAATGTAAGACTTGTTAAGAACCCACGGGAACCCTGTGTACTGTACATTTACAGTGAAGCTGTTGGAATGCAAACATTTGGTCCTTTAACAGTTTAGGTTCAGTTTTAATAAGAAGGAAATATCAAAATCACATATCTCCCCACACAGATGGCAGCTAACCACAGCAGAGCGTTGACACTCAGTCGTGCTGTAAATAAGTATATTTACTCAAATTATCTGCTTAATCATAATGTTAAGGGTCTTAACATTGTCTTAACATTACCCCCCTGGAGTTCGATGACCGCATGAAGGCGATACGCAGGGTTGGCAGCATGTCCTTTACCCCCGCCCCTCAACGACGCCCACCAAAATCACTGAAGCAGAGACGCGCACCATCTCCCCCGGCTTCATCACCATGCCTACCACAATCATCCAAACCAAAACAATACAAGGAAGCAGATTTCCAAACCCCCCTTTCTACAGTGTAGCCCTCACCCTGCCCTCCTATGATGAGAGGAGCAAGGTGGTGGGTCCTCCCTTCCCTTCAAAGCCTGATAGGGATGTGTGTGTAGAAAACGCTGCAAACTGATATTTGCTGGGTCCAGGCTCAAGGGCGTATGGCACTCAACTCTTTCAAGGACATGCCAGGGCCCTTCCTGCCAGTAGCTTTGCCGATATCTATGTTGATAGGTAATAGATTAAGAGCAGTGAATCATCTTAGATACAGGAAGCGCTCAAACGTTTGTGTGAGTTTATCAAATGTAGCAGTGATTCCATGTCAGCCACAGCTTGTTACAAAAAACCTGACTGATAGTGTGTTTAACAAACTTAAACTAGCTTTATTAAATGTTGGCAGGAAAAACATTTGTAATCAATGATTTTATCACTGAGCACAATCTCGATTTTACGTTTTTAACAGAAACTTGGATTGAACAAAATAACAATGCAGCTGTTCTTATCGAATCAACACCTCCCAACTTTAGTTTTATGAGTCAGGAAAGAATGCATAAGAAAGGGGGTGGAGTTGCTATTCTGTTCAATGATTCCCTTCAATGCAGGAAGACATTTTATGGGAACTTTGCTTACTTTGAATATGTGGCCCTTCAGCTGAAATGCTCCTCTCGAGCTCTGTTCCTAAATATCTATAGACCACCCAAATACTGTGCAAGCTTTTTTGATGATTTACCGAACTGCTGTCTATAGTGTGTATTGACTTTGACCGTCTAGTCATTGTTGGTCATTTTAACATCCATGTTGACAACCCCCAGGACAGAGGGGCAAAAGAACTGTTTTGTGTTCTTGATAACTATGGACTGACTCAGCATGTGACGGAGCCCACGCACAATAAGGGGCACACTCTGGACTTAATTATCTCAAAGGGTCTGAATATCTCTAAGGTTGTGGTGACTGATGTTGCACTCTCTGACCGTTCCTGTGTTTTCTTTGAGAGCTCTATTTCTGTTCACAAAAATAGGTAACCACAAAGCGATATTTAACTGAAAACACTAGGGAAATGATTACTCAGAATGTTTCTTCCACACTTGCCCCTGCTAACATCTCAGTAAATGAGCTAGTAGATCATTTTAATTCAAAAATAAAAAAATGTATAGATGCCATTGCTCCAACCAAGGTAAAGGAAGTGACTGGTAAGAAAATATCTCCATGAAGAAAGGCCATGACCGTGAGAACAGATAAAAGAGAGTGTCGAATAGCTGAACGCAGGTGGCGAAAAACAAATTCAATCCAGGTTCAATTTGAAATCTATAAAGAGAGACTTGGCCTTTATAATTTGGGAATTGAAAAACGCACGACCGTCTTTGTTCTCTGACATCATTACCAAAAACAACGCACGTGCCTTGTTTGCTACCGTCGACAGACTAAATAATGTTAGTTAGTGTCAGTAGCCTCTGAATTTCTATCCACCAGGGCGTGCAATGATTTTGCCTCCTTCTTCACTGACAAAATTCAGAAAATCAGACAAGCAGTCAGTGCCTCTGTATCAGGTACAGCAAATGTGTTGTCCCCTATGTCCACCTAATATCAATTCAGACATCATGACACAATTCCTTCAGATTAATGATAAAAACCTGGAGGACATTATTCAACTTCTTAAATCCTCCTCCTGCTGCCTTGATATTATTCCAACAGGATTTTCAAAGATGTTTTGCCTTGCATGGCCTCAGATCTACTTCATATAGTAAACAAATCTCTTCACTCAGGTATTTTTCCACAGGCCCTGAAAACTGCAGTCATTAAACCGCTCTTAAAAAAGAATAATCTAGATGCCTCAGTAATGAACAAATACAGGCCCATATCAAACCTCCCATTTCTAGGTAAAATCATTGAAAAAGTTGTTTTTCAACAGTTGAGTAACTTCTTGCATTTAAATAACTGTTTGGATGTGTTCCAGTCAGGCTCAGATAATGAAAAACAACAAAACAAGTTACCATAGCTATGCAGATGACAGACAAATGTACGTAACAATTTCACCAGGAGACTATGCTCCAATTCCAACACTGAGTAAGTGCATTGAACAAATCAATGACTGGATGTGTCAGAACTTTCTCCAATTAAACAAAGATAACACTGAGGTAATGGTTTTTGGAGCCAAGGCAGAACGTTTAAAAGTTAGCGCTGAGTTTCAGTCTGCAATGTTCAAAACAACAGATAAAGCCAGAAATCTAGGTGTAGTCATGGACTCTGACCTGAGTTTCAACAGCCACATTAAAACAGTTAATAAATCAGCCTACTATCACCTAAAGAACATATCTAGGATTAAAAGACTAATGTCACAGCAGGATTTGGAAAAACTTGTCCATGCTTTTATCTTCAGTAGACTGGACTACTGCAATGGTGTCTTCACAGGTCTCACTAAAAAATCTATTAGAAAGCTGCAGCTGATTCAGAACGCCGCTGCTCGAGTACTCACTGACACTAAGAAATTGGATCACATCACTCCTGTTCTGAAATCTTTACACTGGCTTCCTGTGTGCCAAAGAATAGATTTTAAAATACTGCTGCTGGTTTATAAAGCTTTGAATGATTTAGGCCCAAAATACATTTCTGACCTCCTGCTAAATTATGAACCATCCAGATCTCTCAGGTCTTCAGGGACTGGTGAGCTTTCTGTCCCCAGAGTCAGAACTAAACATGGAGAAGCAGCGTTCAGTTATTATGCTCCATCTGGAACAAACTCCCAGAAACCTGCAGGTCCGCTGCAACTCTGACTACTTTTAAATCCAGCAAGAAGACTTTTCTTTTTGTCGCTGCTTTTAATTTAACTATTCACATCTTAGACTGCACTGTAACTTTTATCCATGTATTTTTTCTTTTAATGTTTATTTTATTAGCTTTTCTTTTTAATGACTGATTTTAAGTGCCATTTTCTTAATGTCTTTCATTTTTTGTAAAGCACTTTGAATTGCCTTGTGTTGAAAAGTGCTATATAAATAAACTTGCCTTGTATTTTTTCTCGAGTATTTCAATTGTATGCTACTTGTTATGCCCACGTCTAGGGGAACCTAGGCGCAGCACAAAGTTGCACTCTCCCTACTCCCAAGAACATGGACGCCGAGACAGAGAATGTCGTTTGGTAAATTTAATTACCAAAATTATTACAAAGAGGAGTAACAAAACCACAAAACAAACAAACCTTAAAAACACAAAAATCTTACCTAACGAATGAGAAAAATAAACGTACAGGCTTCTTACCTACTTTAGCGTAAAAACAGGAGAAAACGAATTATCCAAAAGAAAAGGGTTTTGCACTCCTGAGAAAAATAAAGCGTGTCTACAAAGACAGGTAAAGTAGCTTTTCTTTCTACAGTCTCACAACAGACGAGAAGGACCGGTATACGGTAGAAATAGGTACACAACACAACAGGACAGATATCTTAACGAAATTTGTGTTGGGAGTAGGAGAAGTCAAGTCAGAGAGATGGCCAAGGAACTGCACGGCTGCAGCTTAATATAACGACCCAGGGTCGTAACATACTTTATACTTACACTGAGCAGTAGCTGTGAATATACAGTATATGTTAATGATGCATACACACCCGATTCTCACTAAGCCAAACACAAAGATAAGATAAAGAACGCATTCAAGTTTTAACAGGAACAATGAAATTACCATGAGATGGCGCTTCATTTACAAATACACAAAGACAACTGGGTGTTGTAGAACTTCTCTTTGCAATGTTTGCAGCTCTGCAGTTGTGTTTGTTGAATACTGTACCATTTAATCACTTATTTGCTATGGTTTTCACTGGCTACTATAATGAAAAAATATCAATATTTTAGATCAAATAAAGTATATAGTTTGCTTTATGCAGTATATTTTTTGTAATATTGTTGGGGTGTTTTTACACAGTAGTGAGAGTGAAAAACAGGATAGCACAGATTATCTTAAAAATAAGATGAGCGATAAAAATAATAATAATAATGAGAAACTATGAAATAAGAAATGAATAAAACTTAAATGTAATTATCATATCATATATTCTAATGTATTGTATTATTAAGTAATATCATACATTAACCCCATTATAGCAGATGCCACATTGAATGGATGAACACATTTATGCATCAATAATTACAACAGAGTATTTCTAAATACAAGTTGTAACAATACTTATATGTATTTAATAAGGATGTAACAATACCAAAAACTCACGGTACGATAATATCGCGATATTGAATAATAAATAAAAAAAAAAAAAAATTCAATACAATTTTTTTTTACTCGGAAAATGTTTCTTTATTACATAATAAATCTGATTTGTACAGCATTTTAGTAGGATAGCAGTATTTTAAAGTGTCAAAAACAAAGTGACAGTAACAGACTGGAACAAGAAAACCAGTGTTTTTGTACCTATAGTACTACCAAACAAAGTAGGCATTTTCTTTGTGCCACTGCATCTCACAAATAAACAAGGACATTTAATAATCAGACCCTGCAATAAAATAAATCAAGTTTCACTTTAGTTTTTCAAGTAACTCAACTTAAACTCACTAGTCACTCACTCGGCATCATCAGACAGGTTTTTAGGAATATGAGAATGTCCACATTTCCAGGTATTTATAAGCTGGGATGTTTGGGCATTTACAATATCCCCTGCTCTGGAAAAAACTCTCTCGCTTGGTACTGATGTTGCTGGTACTGATGTTGCTGGGACAGCAGTGGTCGCGTTAACCGAATATTTTATTTATCAATGACGGAAAAATCTGAAAGCAGTCTGTCATTTTGTCAGATTAGAACAAACTCGGAACAGCGCCAACGTTTCCCCGCAGCGAGGCTCTGGTGTTATGCCGTGTTATGCATGCCCTCCAAAAGGAAATTATATAGTTTCCAAACCGTACTTTGCCGTACAGATCAACACATGTCTGGGAGGTTTTGCTTTACGTTGTGTGCGCTCCCGCGAGGTGCATGCACACACGGCATAACACCGCCCCCCCGTGCCTCGTTAGACTGCTTAGCAGTATATTCAATAGGGTTCTGTGCGATCTCACTGGTTAGCAGTGTGTCGTGGTATTCGGTGTTTAGTGTAGGGTTTGTGTGTGTGTGTTGCGTAGATCCAGGTTGTTTAGCTCCTGTAGACCCGCATTTAGATTAGTGACATTGTGAAACAGCTTAGACCCTGGTGATTAGCACCGGTTGACCAGCAACAGCTGTGTATCTACACAGTCTCCTTTTGTTTAGTGTTTTGTTCCACTTTAGAAGTGAGGTACGTTCTTTCTTTTGTAGCCTACTGTGCAACTCTCTTTTGGAGTCCTGTGTTGTTAACCCGTAACAGTTTGGTCCGTTGTTGGTCCAGGCTGTTCGTGTGTGTATTATTGTTTTGTTCAGTTGCCGTCATAAATAAACCCACCGGTAACCAATACCAATTACAAACTGGTCGTGTCGTTTCTCTTTTTTACCCCTAGCAAAGAGGGAACGTAACAAAGCCTGTTGTCAATTTTAGACACAGGCTTATTATATTTACAGCCCTTAATAACATTCATTTTCTGAATGCAGCGGCTCGTCTGGTCTTCAACCTTCCAAAATTTTCCCACACCACTCCGCTCCTTCGCTCCCTTCACTGGCTCCCGGTAACTGCTAGAATCCACATCAAGACACTAGTACTTGCATACCATGCTGCGAATGGATCTGGCCCTTCCTACATCCAGGACATGGTTAAACTGTACACCCCAGCGCGTGCACTCCGCTCGGCATCAGCCAAACGACTCGCTGCACCCTCGCTGCGAGGTGGACCCAAGTTCCCATCAGCAAAAACACGTGGGTTTGCTATCCTGGCTCCAAGATGGTGGAATGAGCTCCCCATTGACATCAGGACGGCAGAAAGCCTGCACATCTTCCGGCGCAGACTGAAAACTCATCTCTTTAGACTCCACTTCGAGCGATAGAATTACTAACAAAGCACTTATATACTAACATAGGACTGGCTTATCTATAGCCAGCTGACAAAGCACTTATATACTAACATAGGACTGGCCTATCTATAGCCAGCTGAGTAGCACTTGAAATGTGTGGCTCTATGATACCTGCTGTACTTATATGATTCTGTTTTTCTTCTGGGCTGTGTCTTCCTGGTCGTATGTACTTATTGTAAGTCGCTTTGGACAAAAGCGTCTGCTAAATGCAATGTAATGTAATGTAATGTAATTCTGGACTCAATGTGTGTCTTGGCCGTTTTCTTTGTTCCAAGCAAACGAGTGCTTTTTGTTTTGAAATCACTTCCGCGAGTTTCGCGGGCCTCCCCCTCGCTCCACTGACCATTAGACCATTTAGTAAGGTAAAAAGCAAAAGAGCAAAAACGCCTCTCAGATGCTCTTCCGTTTACTTTTTTAACAAAGAAAAACAAATGGTCCGTACTCCGTAGATACACGGACTCATATATCTATGTATACTGTAAGGAGAATGTATGTGCGTGAGAGGACCAGTATGAATTACGGCATTGATATATGCGAACACAAACCAGACTGGGGGTTGGGAGATCACAGGAGTGGGGGGGGGGGGGGGGGAGAGCTGTGGAATGTGACCCTTGGGAGAATTCCTCCACACATTCCGATGGCCAATTTGTTTTAAACAAAGAGTTCGTAACACAGGACAGCATAGGCAACATGGGGGGTGGGGGCTGGTGAACGGTCTGGTCAATGTTTGTAAACACAATCCCCAGGATGTGTCCTAATCAAACCAAAAGAGAAAATGCAGATATCATTCTCTCTCTCGACTCGCTGGTATCTCGAGCTTAGCGCTCATTGGTGTTCATACTGCTCACAGGCTGGGCTGCTGTGTATATCTAGTGTATTCATACTGTACCCCTCCTCACTGTTTATTCATCATTCAACCATTTACACCGTCCTTTTTTTCCATCAAGAGGTTGAAAAAGATTCCTATGTTTCCAATTGGTTCCCAAATCTGAACATTGACCAGTGGCATAAGATCAGGAGCCGGGTAAATGAGAGACTGAGGAGCCCCCGAAAAAAAGATCCCGAAATAGCTCGTCCTGGTTTCCGCAGCAGATAGGCCTACAGTATGGTGTCTGTTATGGCAGTTATTGTAAATAAAACGGTGAAAACTGAACTTGAAAATTGTTTCCTCTTTTTATTTTATTTATTATTTTCGGTAAGGGGAGACGTGTGTGATTAAAAATGTATTCGCAGAAATGTAAAGTGATCTAACTAAGTTCTATTCATATTCTTGACGGGAAGAGCAGTGTAAATGGGTGGCCATATGCATTTGAAAAGCAATATAAATCACAATAGGCTATAAAAGCACCATCGATAACCATTACCTTTATCCAATTCAAACTTTGGACGGGAAAAAAGGAAGGTGTAAATGGTTGGGCTATACTGTAGGCCTACTGTATACAAAGGCCATTCAAGCTAGAATTTTTCTGGAAATGTTCACATCAGGCACCTTGAAGTTAAACAGTACTACAGTAAACAATTAACACAGTAAATTATGTGGATTAAACCACATTTATTTCGTTAAAAATAAACAAAATATGATTTACTTTGAATGATTAAATGTCATCAGGCACCTTCAAGTTAAACAATCAGGTGCACACTTTAATGTGCCGCCACCTCCGGAGTAGGCTTGACTCGGTTTAAAGAATGCACAAATGTGTTTAATCGTTAATGTCAGATATGTACTAAGTAGCCTAAATACATTTGTTCCTGCTCAAGATTAGATTCAACTTTATTGTTATTGCACATATTGCAGGTACTGAAACAACAAAATGCAGTTTAGCTTCTAACCAGGGGTGCAACAAGCAGCGAAAAGTAATGTGCACAATACTACAGTAAACAATTAACACAGTAAATTATGTGGATTAAACCACATTTATTTCGTTAAAAAGAAACGAAATATGATTTTGTTTGAATGATTAAATGTAGGGTGAATTGCCCTAATGTGGGACATTTTTGCATTTCAGACTTCGGGAATATATTAAGATATGACGCCGATATAATAAATCAAAATCCAGTACCATTGTGAATTTACTCCAGGTGGAACTAAAATCTGATTTAACACTTGAATATATTTCACATCATTCATCCAGATCTGTGAAGTAACTAAAGGTATTAAATACCATTTACCTCTGAACTGTAGAGGAGTAAAATAACAAAGTAGCAAAACATTGAAGTACTTAAAGTAAAGTCAAAAGGATGTCAACATTTTACCCAAGTATAGTACTTGAGTTTATGAACTTGGTTACTTTACACCGCTGGCTATAAAGGTAGAAAGACTAAGCCTTGCACAGAGGCATGAAAATACATTTTCGAAATGCTCAACAGTGCTGCCAAAATTATAAACTGACTGCTACACAATTAAAATAAATGCGAGGCTTTAGCGTTTCTGTTATTATTACCACTGCTGCTTTAGTTGTTCTGATTGCTAAAATCCTGTTATTCCTAATTTTAAAGCCAATATTCCGTGGGGTCGGGGGATCGGATCCTTGTCACCTTTTTCATACCTGATGAGTTTGCATCACTGACTACAGTTGCTTTAGCGTGTAGAAGCTAGTAAGCCTACTATTTGATTTGTTTTAGAAACACACAACATGTTTCATATGCTTGCTGACCTTATTTTCCTGTTCCATGTTAAAATAAACCCTTTTCAGTGGTACCGCTGAGAAAGAGTAATCTTTTTCGGTCATGGAAAATTAGGTAAAGATCATGGAGAAGTCATTGAAAAGTCATTGGTGAAAAAGTGTATGAACCCTGGTCTGTATTTGCTTCCCCTGTCGCAAGTTCTGATCGCTCAGTGATTATGCTTATATTTCTAGAATCTGTGGAATCTCAGCTTGTTAGCTAAGCTTGTGTGTGCATATCCGATAAGTATATCGATCGATTTATACCTAGAGTGTGTTAGCATTTTTTCGCTCAGGGCTCATTTAGCAAAAGGTTAGCTTCTTGTGAGACTTGTGTTTTATTTCTGTAAAAATGGTTCATATCATCAGTTAGCTGAGTTTCTTCCCGTTAAATGAGTATGACACATGAATAGTTTATTTCATTTTAAGAAGCCCTGAGACACAGTTTCGTGAGAAACGAAACGGGGGAAACAAGCCCCTTAACAGGTTAAATGGGATTTAAATCATTTGAGTGTTCCCAAAGCCCCGGTGTTCTGCAGTTTGTGTGGGCCTACTGTACTGTTGCACAGTTTATACTGTAGAAAATATGTCCAGGACAAGATGTTTCGAAGTTTTCGAAGATTCATAGCTAACCACACTGAAGATTATGGAGGTATCGATCAGTCTTCTCATATTTTTAAGCCTCAATTTGTCCTTCCCCCCCCCCCTCTAACATCACCAAAAGTCATAATTTAAGGGGTAATTTCTCAATTGTTTTCACCGGGGGAGCATCCCCCCAGACCCCCCTAGTATTGTTTGGTCACTATTTCCACAGCCCCACCTAAAATATTTTCCACCAGCCGCCACTGCTGACAAACCAACCTGTGGCTGACCTCGCATCCCCCGTTCAGGTCTACCCCTCCTTGTCGGTCTTCTTCTTTCCCACTTTCTTCATCATCCCCTCGGAGGAGGAGAGCATCTTGTACACTCTGAATGCGTTGGTTCCCTTCTTGATGCTTTTGTCCTTCACCTCCTCGATGTCTGGCAGACTGTTAATGGCGCAGCGGAAGTTCGCCTTCCACTTCTTCGGGTTCGTTTTTGATGAGGAGATGCTGCCTGTCCTTGAACACACCATGTGGATCCCCTCTCCACCATCCTCATCCGTTGATCATGTTCTGAAAATAACAAACACAAAACAAAATGCAAGCACAATCATTCAATTGCACATAGTTTAACTATTCTTCTTCTTGGTTGAATTGCATTTTATTATATTTTATTAGGTTTTTTAAAATGCTTACCAATGTGTTTTCTGACCAGATGTCTGACACCGTTTTTCCGTGGCCTGGTTTTAGGTCCTGTGCTGTAGCAATCCGTAGAACAGCGTGGAGGTTGTCGTCAGTGATGCGTGATCTGTGCTTGTTTAGATAAATTATTGAAAACATCCGTTCGCACAGATAGGTGCTCCCAAACATAGACAGAACACGGGCAGCATGAAGTTGAAGTTGTGGCATGAAAGCAGGGGGCAGTAGACGGTAAAAGTCCTGGATTGTAGCATCCTGGAACTTTGCTCTCAGGCCACTATCGCTTTGAGGCTCTATTAACTCCATCTGAAGGTGTTGGGGTGCAGTGCACACGTCAGTGGTGAAAGGACTAGCAAAGATGCCAAATCCAGAGTGCTGTGCTCTGAAGTCAGAGAAGCGCCGATCAAACTCATTCATCAACAGGCTCAGTTTGGTAGCTAACTGAGCACACGAGAAAGTACCGGGACATGAAGCTGAGATGCTCTGACAAACAGGAAAGTGGGCAAGATTGTCCTGTTTCACTTGGCACATCCATAGGCAGGGTTAGGTTGTAACGGAATACATGTAACGGCGTTACGTAATCAGAATACAAAAATCAAGTAACTGTATTCAGCTCGCGTTACATTTGAAAAACGAGTAATCTGATTACAGTTACTTTCGTAAACATGAAGTGAATACATTTTGGATTACTTATTGGAATTATTGGTGGAAAGATTTCCTCACAACATTTAATATTAATTACTAAAGGTACAGCCGAATCATCACAGCGCACAAAAACTTTTACCGCCGCAGATGGACCAAAAAAGGGGCGGTTCTGCTCAGTGAAACAATAACAACGAAACATGGAGGAACAAAAGTCTGCGTTTAAGTCGTGTGTGTGTGTGTGTGTGTAGAGGTGTGTGTGGTTAAAACACATCAGCCTGCGGTCGCTCTTTAGTCTTATGATTCTGAAGGTAAACACAGCGAAGGCGGTGCGTGAAAGGCACGGCGCGCGTTAACCCTCCCGCTGCCGCAGAGATTTCATGAAGTGAAGGAGGTTTTCCTTCTATAAAACAGCTGTGGGCAGCAGATACTGTGACAGTCACAGACATGAATACATAGATCAAGGCAGACTGGTGCACACACTCTCCTGTTTTGCCAATCCGGTGCTTAAACAAATATAGCTCTAAACCCCTGGCCGAAATGTCCTTAAAATGAAGTCCGAGTTCGACATTTTAATTCATGTCCTGCCACCACTGGCAGGACAAAAGGCGACACGCCCGTTCTAAGCCGTGTCCCTCACTCCTCACATCCCAAGCTGCATCCCCAAAAAGTTTATTATGTTGTTGCATCGTTTCAGATGTTATGTTTTAGTTGTGCTCTTGATAAGCCATTAAAACAGTAAAAACACGTTCAGTTTCCATTTGCTTTTTGTGTCTCCTGTTCACCAACACATACCCATCTGTGATGGACAAAGAAAGTAATCCAAAAGTAATCTAAAAGTAATCTGATTACTTTTTAAGACACGTAACTGTAACCGGATTACTTTCAGAGCCATGTATTCAGTAATCAGTAACTGATTACATTTACAAAGTAACCCTCCCAACCCTGTCCATAGGTCAAGTTTATGCTGGAAAGCCGTGATCGTGTCGGACATCTGCGTGATGACTTGTTTGCGTCCCTGCAGCTTCTGATTCAGTTGGGCGAGATGCTCGGTTATGTCACACAACATAGCAAAGTTCAGACAAGAGTTTTCCTTTACTCTGCATGAAAAGAGCAATGTCTTCCCTAAGTTTGCTCCTACTCAGCCACCTTACCTCTGTATGGTACGGCACCTCTCCGTGCTCCGAGCCCATCTCCTGCAAGAACAGCTGGAACTGACGATGATTCAGGCCACTCGCCCAAATGAAGTTCACTGTCTTCATGACCGTGGTCACTATATAATCCATCCCCAGCACCTTCCCGCACAAAGCTTCTTGATGGATAATGCAATGATACGTTATCAGAGGCGTGTGACAGTGTTACGTCCCAACTAGGGGAAGAGGAATGCAACACACACCAGTATGTAATTGGTAATAATTATAAGTGGTTTTATTATAAATGGGTGAAACAAAATGGCTGGCAAGCAGCCTGAAACAAACAAAAGGGCCAAAAGGGCACAGGTTGATAACCAAACAAAAGGAGGACTCTAAAAAAGGAGTCTAATGGCATACAGGGAAAATAAATACTAATATAAAGAACGAAACAAAACCTCACTTTAAAAGTGGTACAACTAACCAAATAATATCTACAAAACACAGCTAAACTAAAGGCAATAGTCACACAATACTAACCACTCTAAACACTATCTAAACACAGACCACACAAGTTAACCACAGCACAAAGAGCAAGTAGCGAGAGGCGTCTGTTCACTCAACAGAGCCTCCAGAGTGGTAGTTATCCTCAGGCTTTGTAGTCATCTGCAGCAGGTGTGCGCCGGCTGTGCGCTGCGATTGGAGTGCGTCGGGCCCGGCGTGCTCCAATCGCAATCTTCAGGGGCGGACCAGGAGATGGCAGCCAATGACGGGAGGGCAACTGCACAGCTCATTTACATAGAACACACACAGCTGAAAACACTCAGACGACCAGGAAGGCAGCAGCCGTAACAGACAGTTACTTTCTTGCATTTTCTCCTTCATTAGTCCAACCAAGCCCACTTTTCTTCCACACATTGCAGGTGCACCGTCTGTAGTTAATCCCACCAAGTTTTCCCAGGGCAATGCGTTTTTACTGACGGACTTCTCCACCGCATCAAAAATGTCCTGTCCCGTTGTGGTCCCATGCATGGCAGCCACATCCAACAGCTCCTCAGTGACAGAGAGGCCCGACTTCACGTCTCTAATAAAAATAGATAGCTGCGCTGTATCCGTGTTGTCTGTGCTTTCATCAACAGCTAATGAAAAAGCTATGTAGCTGTGTGTCTCTTCGGCCAGCTATGTTGCCAGGTTTCCTGCTAGTTCCTTAACTCGGTCCGCGATAGTGTTTCTTGATAAACTGACATTTTTAAAAGTCTGTATCTGGTCGGGACACACCTGCTCACAGACCTTCAGCATGCACTACTTCAAAAACGCTCCCTCTGAAAAAGACTTTGAAGCACCGGCGATTTCCACAACAACAAAGCTAGCTTTCACTGATGCATTGTTTTTGGTTGTGGCTTTCGCGAACACATTCTGCTGCGATCGCAGTTTGCCTTTTAATTCTTGGGCAATTTGTTGTTTTTCTTGATGGCTAATTTTGGCATACTTAGCTCCGTGTTTGGTCTCAAAATGCCGACGTAGATTGTACTCTTTGACAACCGCCACCGCCTCATAACAAAAAGACATACCGGTTTTTCTCCTTGAAGCACAAACATGTATTCGCCTTCCTATCTTTCTTGAAACACCCTTCCATCTGCATCAACTTTTCTCTTCCTGGACATTTTGGGATCATTATTTGTATTTCTCAATTCCACTTGTTGGGAAAATCGCATAGATGTGGAAACACTGCAGTCTAGTGGCGGGATGCCGTCACTTCGCGGGTAACATAATCGGCATGTATTGTGGGAAATGTAGTTTTTGGTCACTGCACGCATTTGATTTATTTATTTTTAGAAAATGTGACCTTTTAAGCTCTCGCGGGCCACATAAAATTACGTGGCGGGCCACATTTGCCCCGCGGGCCTTGAGTTTGACACATGATCTAGATCCTCTGTCTCGAGCCAGTTAACTAGCGGGCCTTCTAGAGTACCCTGGAACCGAGGGAAACTCTGAAAGAATACGCCCATTGGCTACAAATCAATATATGATTGGTTGATCAAACTGTCAGTCCAAACGTACACTCTCATTCAGTGCAACGGCCAGGGCATTCGATCAAGGATGTAGAATACCTTGGTTGAAGGATATTCTACCCAGAACAAGATCTGATTGGTTGCTTTCTTTTCTAACAAAACCACTGAAATGCGTGGTGCATGGTCTGAGAAGGACAAACAAATCAACGTAACACTGTAATATTACAGATCAACAACACAGACACCATTCTCATTTATTCATTGTATATACATTTTATTTATATAATTTAAATCGATTTTTTGTTTGTTTTATCTGAGTGTTCCAGGGTATTCTCTGAATACCTTGAAGGCTCTGACGGTTCGCCACTGCTATAGGACAGTAACCAAAGATATCCTTTAAAACTGGAGAGATAAAAAAAAATGCATAAATAAATAAGGTAAAATAAGATGTGAATGAACAACACAAATAAAATAAGTTACATTCATTTGTTATTGGCTATGGTAGGTTATTGGTTATGTTCACATACTTATTTGATTACATCCACTTGTCTAAGATGACAGACTTTCGATCCAAAACCAGCTGTTGACTTGTGGATGCAAGCATCACAGACTCAACCAGAGAGAAAGTAGTAGGCCTACATCATCAGCTACCATGTCTGACAGAGAGGAAGACAGTGAGGAGAACAGTCAGGAGGGTAGTGATGACAGTTTGTAGGATTGCTGGTCGTGCTAATGTTGTCTTGTGTTCACCTCTGCATGTGTGTTCTGTGTTCACCTCTGCATGTGTGTTCAGTGTATTAGGATATTCCTTGTCCTCGCGTCCAGGAGAGAAACTTAAAATAAGGAGACCAATGGAGTCTCTGAGAAGGTTGAAATGGGTACTTTAATTAAGTGGCGCGGTAATAAAACAAACAGAAGGTAGTGACGAGAGAAAGGCTGCAGCCTCCTCTCGCAGTGGCCGCCGTGCCAAAGAGCCTCCACACACATTCGTCTTTCCCGCTTGCCTGCATCCCCCTTTGCTCCTCCTCTCTGGGGCTGTGACGTAATCTTCCGCCCTCCTTTCACCAATGCCCGATATCGCACATAACAGACGATTTCGACATTTACATTCATTGCTTACTTCCACACGCCTTTTCTCCTCCTTATCTCTTTCATTACTTTTTATTTAATACATTTTAACGGCTGTAAATCGTGTTTTCCATAAAGCCTGAAGTCAAGCTACTGTTGGTATTTCGGAGATCCTTTCCGGAATAGCTTTTGAAAATAAACTTTAACCACAGGCGGAAGCTAACCGGAAGTATTTTCACAATAAAACAGTTATAAAATTACTGTATGTTTAATCATGTTTTATCATTAAATATTGATTTAAATTTCTAACAAGTGCCGTGTGTCTGGCAAATAAAGTCAAGACCCCCCCAAAAGTTACGGTTTATTTCATTTTAAGGATGAGCACCAAGCAACATCTCCAGGTGCTCCTTTGAGAACCAGGGCAAAAAAGTTATGTGCACCCCTGATTATATTGAGCATGGTGACACAACAAACCAACTGCTTCCCCTATCATCCAAAACTGCAAAGCACTTACCCTCGTCCCGCTACTCCCAAACAATTAGCAGCACCAAGTGACAAAAGCTGTGCGTAGTCCCAACAACGGACATCCATTCAAAAAACTTTTTCCCAGGTTCAAAGCCGGCCATTTTGTTTCTCACTGCCCGGTAAAAGGCGAGACTCAGCAGTAATGGGGAACATACTGGTGAACCAAACCCCTGGATTTGTTCCCACTCAGAGACCATTGAGCCACGCCAGGTTGCTATTACTGGATAGCTCTGAGGCTCTTGCAGTTTTTATTGACTCTGGTTCGGACGCGAATATTATGGACGGGAAGCTTATGCTGCAGTTGGGAATAGATCGGGTTATTTTGTCTCGCCCAGTTCCAGCCAACGCCTTAGACGGTCACCTGCTGGGGACAGTGACTCATCAGACTGTACCCGTTCACATGCTCCTGTCTGGGAACCATCACGAAACTATTCAGTTTCATGTTCTCCTGTCTCCACATATTCCGCTGATCCTGGGTTATCCATGGCTCCGCCGCCACAACCCTAACATTGACTGGGAGACGGGAGCCATTTTGGGTTGGAGTCCTTCTTGTCATCTGATCTGCCTGAAACAGGCTGCCGCGCCTCAGCGTTCGGTGAACCCCAGCGAAGTTCCAGATGTTACAGGGGTTCCACCGGAATATCTGGACTTCAAGGAAGTATTCAGCAAGTCGAGGGCTACTTACTTTAACTGACTAACTTGACTTTAAGCGTCTTTGAGCACTTGTAAAAGCGCTAACAAATTAAATCTATTATTATATAAATCTATTATTACTTACCACCACACCGGCCCTACGACTGTGCCATCGACCTGCATCCCGGCACCAGCCCTCCCAGGGGTCGATTGAACTCCCTGTTTGCTCCGGAAAGAGTTTCCATGGAGACTTATATCAATGACTCTCTGGCGGCTGGGATTATTCGCCCGTCCTCATCACCTGCTGGCGCGGGGTTCTTCTTTGTGGAGAAGAAGGACAAGACCCTAAGGCCCTGTATCGACTTTCGGGGTCTTAATGACATTACGATCAAGAATCGATACCCACTGCCTCTTATCTCTTCTGCATTCGAGTTGCTGCAGGGAGCAACCATATTCACCAATCTGGACTTGCGTAACGCGTACCACTTGGTACGTATTCGCGAGGGGGATGAGTGGAAGACCGCCATCAACAACACCTCGGGGCACTATGAGTATTGTTAGGGAAATATTTTAATCATGTCTGTCTCCTTATATGGAATTAGGACCCTATCTGCAGAGCTTCTTCTCTGGTTAAGAGTGTTGTTCTTCAATCTGTGGAATATCATCATGTCGTTCTCAGGGTCAACTCAAAGGTCGGACGCCTGGCTTTCTGAAGAAAGGGGGGCTATCCGGTGCCTCTGAGTTTCTCTGCAAGTGTGTACATGTGTTATAGTTACAGAGACAGGCGCATAAATCTCAGATCCGCTTGTTTCAATATATATATTGGGTGTATTTTGTTCAACCTTTCAGAGAGTCCGCTCGGTGGAAGACGGTTAACTGTATGAAACTGAGTGTATCCTCTCCGGCCGTTACTTCAATAAATCTCCGTGTTTGATGAAAGATTCTCCGTCTCCAATTCTTCAACATTGGCTCTGCATTGAATCCCAGAAGATTATTCTTCACAAGTATCTAGTCATGCCTTTTGGGCTTACCAACGCCCCTGCAGTATTCCATGGGTTGGTAAATGACGTGCTCCGAGACATGTTGGACCGACATGTGTTTGTTTACTTGGTTGACATCTTGATCTTTTCCAAGACGCTGAAAGAACGTCCACGTCCAGGCGGTTCTCAGGAGATTGCTCGAGAACTCGCTGTTTGTTAAAACGGAGAAGTGCGAGTTTCACACGTCCTCCGTCTCTTTTCTGGGATACATCGTGGGACAGGGGAGCATCGAGATGGATCCTTCCGAGGTTGATGCAGTCACTTCCTGGCCGGTTCCAGAATCCCGGAAGCGGCTACAACAGTTCCTCCGGTTCGCCAACTTCTACCGGAGGTTCATTCGTGGATACAGTATCTTTGCCGCTCCTCTCACAGCCCTGACCTCCTCTAAGGTTATGTTCCAGTGGTCCTCCTCGGCTGAGGAGGCGTTCCAGAACCTTAAGGCCAGGTTCACCTCCGCCCCCATCCTCCGAGTACCCGATCCTGTAAGACAGTTTGTTTTGGAGGTGGATGCTTCTGATATGGGGGTGGGAGCCATCCTGTCTCAGCGAGCAATGAACAGCCAAAAACTCCATCCCTGTGCTTTCTTTTCAAGGCGTTTGACTCCAGCGGAAAGAAATTATGATGTGGGAAACCGGGAGCTGCTAGCTCTGGAGGAGTGGCGTCACTGGCTCGAGGGGACCAGTCAACCTTTCCTGGTGTGGACCGACCACAAGAATTTGGAGTACATCCGGTCGGCCCGCAGATTGAATTCCCGACAGGCTAGATGGGCCCTTTTCTTCACTTGGTTCAATTTCTCCCTCTCCTACCGCCCTGGTTCTCGGAACATTAAGGCTGACGCTCTTTCTCGTCAGTTTGGAGAGGGAGGTAACATTCCCAGGGGCTTGGACACCATCCTTCCGACTCCTCAGCTCGTCGCCGCCCTCATCTGGGAGGTGGAGGAGAGGATCAAGGCCGCCCAGCAGGAACAGCCGGGACCCAGTGCCTGTCCTCCGAACCGCCTGTTCTTTCCGCAGACGTTGAGGTGTGATGTTATCCAGTGGGCTCATAACTCCAGACTCACCTGCCATCCTGCCAAGCTGTCCCCATTTCAGTGTGCTTACGGGTTTCAACCCCCTCTGTTTCCGGCCCTGGAGAGGGAGGTTACCTGTCCGTCCGTCCAGGCGTTCATCCGTCGTTGTCGACGGACCTGGAATCAAGCCCGGAGAACTCTCGTTTGTTCGGCCAACCGGTACGCCTCCTCTGCCAACTGCCGACGTTCCAAAGCACCTGTCTACCAGGTGGGTCAAAGGGTATGGCTTTCCTCCCGGGATATTCCTTTACGGGTGGATTCGAAGAAGCTTGCACCTAGATTCATTGGACCTTTTGAGATTGTCAGGATAATCAATCCCGCAGCAGTAAGGCTAAGACTGCCTCGGTAGATTAGCATTTAGGGATGTCAGGAGCCTCATGCTTGTCTTTCCCGCGTTTGATACTTGATTGCCTACCCGGTTCCGACCCTGCCTGTCCTCGATCTGCCTGCTCTGCCTGTTCCCTGATCCTGCCTGTCCCTCGACTATCCTGTCTGGCCTGTTATCCGACCCTGCCTGTATCTACGCTGACCGCCTCGCTTACTCCCTGACTCTCTGCCTGTCCCTGACTCACCTTCTGCCCGCTGTCCTCCGGTGCGTTAAACTGCTCGGTTGGTATTCCTCAGATCCAGTGGAATCTCCAATAAGATTTATTACCAATTCTCCTTGGTTTCTCGAGTGCTGCATTTGGGTTCTCCTTAAAGTTGTGACACCAGTAGAGCCAAGCAACCCAAGAGGAGAGAGAGACTGACTGCTCAGGCACCCACTCATAAGCCTTCGAAACAGACGATTTCACCGTATCATAAACTTTACAGGCGTGAGAAGATAAAGCGGAGTAGGCTTCTTGTGCTTTACCTGTAAACACACACTGCAACATTCAAGTTCTGTCCTCATCAGGCCAGCCCCTTGAATCAGCAACATGCTCAAACAGACAAAACGAAATGTCTATCATTTTCATTAAACGTTGGCAACAACAGTAAATTACTTGCAACATCAAAGCGTGAACTTACAAGTTCCTCATTCAAAGCCGATGCAGACATTTTACCTGCCCTAATCAAAGCCAATTTTTGCAGTTCCAAATCCAGTTTAATTTGTTCCTTTTTGTATTTGATTTGTTCCACCTCTTTTTCAAGAATCAACCATTATTTCTGTTGTTCAAATGTTAAGCCAGACACAGAATTAGTTACAATGCTCTTACCTCCCCTGTCCATAATTATTAACATTTTAGCATATTTACCTCAAAGAAAACTGGCCCAAACTAGATTATTAAAAAGCTCTCCAACTACATCCATGTGTGGTACTTAAAGATTATATCATCTGATATTTGGGAAGAGTGTTACATTTGAAAAGGCAGAAAGTCTTGTTGCAATTTCCAGATATTGAAAGAGGCCCCTGGAGTTTCTCTGGTAATTATCAATAGTAGCAGTTAAGTGAATACTGTTCAAACAATACCTGTGTTTGTGTTTTGTATTGATTTCTCTGTTTTATCCTTTCATAAATGTGAGGACTAAACTTGCTTCAAACATTGTGGGGTGGTTGGTGTAAACAGGTTTTATTACTCTGGAGGAGGGGAGCAGAGAGGGAAGAATGTGTGTGTGTGAAAGCGACAGAATGAGACAGCGAACACCAGATGTGGTTGTTTTGCTTCAAAGCAAGGGACTGTTTCTGGATCATCTCTGCTGGCACGCGCTGATTCGCTAAGAGAAGCCATCTTTTTTGCATCTCCCAATGAGAAACTGACCACAGCTCCTCCTGTTTTATTTTCTGCATAAAAGCCTATTCTGGCTTTTAGTTCTTTCTCTTTTACTCCTGCCGTCCAGATGAAAGGCTCTCCCGGCAGTCAGAACCAGAGCAGGGGGTGGGCCCACCCCTTTGAAAGTGTAATGTATTCTTACCGTTTATCATTAAAACAGATTATTGTTTAACCCTCATCCTGGCTGTTTTGGGTTTTCCTTCTTTTAAAGCACACTCATATAGGATCGGCGCAGAGCAGAGATATCTGCCACAACAATTTGGTGACCAGCCCGACGTGATGGCGTCATGACGTGGTGACATCATGAGTGGGGTTTTTTAGAGGAAAACATGAGCAGCCAGCGGATGGAGGAGATACCTGGAATAGTCTGACAACTAAGGATTCTAAAACTAAAAGGTAAAACGGACGCCTGTTTCTATCGAAGGTCTGTAAATTGGCTAAGCTAAAAGTTAGAGTTGTCAAGGATATTTCCAGGTGTCATTGACGGTATAATGCAATACATATTTTAGCATAGATAGGTAAGTTATAAATAAATAAAGCAACGAGGTGTTAAGAGTAAAGTGAAAGGCGCCGTAGATTTTTCAGAATCATACGGCTAAAACTCGTTAGCAACACGTGAAGCGATGAGGAATATAAGACGAAGGTGAAATGCCCCGTGGGTTTTTTCAGAAATCGAGACGGCTAACTCATCGGGGATGTTCAGTGGTTTTCTAAAGATTCCATCCAGAACAAAACAGAATAATACTTTCCAGTTTTTTAGAATTCTGCAGTTGTGTTATATGATAAAATCCAAGAGGAGATACGCAAATTTCAAAAAAGCCATTTTGAAACGACCGGAATCTCGTTCTCTTGTTATGTTGGGTTAATCTAGAAGGCTAAACGTGACGATAAAGAGATTCTGTTGACCTGGGTTTCGACTCCATGTGGATGCCACATAGCTGAAAAGCCGTGTTGAAGCGCGTCCAAAGGTCACGTTATCTGTTGAAATAAACATCGCACTATAAAAGCTGGATAGACTGTACGGGGAATAATTTTCTGTGAATAATTACTAATAGTCAGATAAAGACGCGAAGTTTAAGCTTGTTGCTCTCAGCAAGTATTTTTTCCCTCATAGAGGTGGAATTTCATTCCTGGGGAGGTGCCGCCATCTGCTGGACTTATTTGGTAGTAATTTCTTGCATTATTACAGTTAACTGGCGCCTTTATCCAGAACGACTCACAATAAGTGTGTTTCACCAGGAACATACAATCAAAAACAAGGGGTGAATAATCAACAAGTGATCTGAAGTTGGAAGGAATAACAGTGAAAACTAATACATCAATGTGTGATTTGATGTAGTAAGATATATTGAAATAAATAAGAAACTATAATTTGTTGTTTTTGGCATAGTTTTTGTAGGATACAGTTACGTCACATTGTGGTTTTATGAGAGGTTTGAGAACTGCTTGTTACCATTGCATTGCATTGTGAATTTCGTGGTATTTGTCATTAACTAAGAATTGTACTTAATTAGATTTCAGAGGAACTTAATTGCATACAGTAACGTTGAGGGAAAGTAAAAAGAGGTTTACTGAGTATATGAAGTACATTCAAATTAAATATAATAGTGGATTATTCTACCTAGATTAGACATACAAAGAGGACAATTTGTTAAACATTAAATAACAAACTCACTGTACGAAATATACATTGTAATGTTATTTAGGAGTTGTATTGATCATGCCACAGTGACTCTGAGTTGGTGGTTGTTTAATGTAGATAGGAAACTGAAAACGCAAACAACTCACCACAATTGTGTTTTTAAGTTTGTGAAGAAAGAGTAGAAAGTAAACAGAAGGTTTTGTAAGTTTGTCAGTCAGAGAGAAGCTGTTAAAGGTTTAAACATTACAGAGGTGCTGCACGAAGCTAAAACCCATCTCACACGGTTGGATAAACACAGAGGTGATTGATGAGAGAAGCTTGTGGACAGGAGCAGGCAGCCCAGAGAGAGAGACTAGGAACTATGATCAAAGGATAGGACAAGAGATGTTGGGAAATGTAGGCTCACCTCTGTTATTGTGTGTTATGAACTGGCCTTGTCTGGTTACATTTTTATTGAAGCCAGACTACAAGTCGTATGGTTTAATTTTTATTGAACTCAGTCTCCAAGCAGTGTGGTTTCTATCTGCACATGGTTGAGTCTTCTCTTCCCTTCCCCCGGTCATCCAAGTTATTTGACCCCATGAGGTCAAGAGTCATTCTGTTAGACCACAATCTTGAGTAAGACAAATCATTGTTCTTTTGTCACATTTTGAATTACATAAGAGTTCATTTTGCTAAATCAATTTATCTTTAATTTGTAGTTGGTGTTTGGTGTTTGCTAACATTTTTAGGAACGACATAGACCTACACTTGAGTCAAATTACATTACTGTGATCGGATTAGTGTGCTCTGCAGGGTTACTATTGTTAAGTATGGAGGGGTTCTTTCATAGTGTGTGAAATATGTGGTGCTTGAAACATCTAGGTATTTAAATGTATAGAAGAAAATGGTTTCCTGAAATAATTAATTGGAGTAAATATGTTACAGTGGGTGTTGAAAAACTTAGTTTGGGTAAATATGTAACAATGGATGAAACAATTTTTAGAGTGAGTTTTTGTAATATCATTAGTAGACATTAATTGTGTTGTTTGGATGGCATTTAACAACTAAGATAGTATGATTAGAAAAAGACAGAGTGGAAAGGGTTGGATTTATTTAACCTCAGTGTGCTAGACTTCTTATAGGTAATGCGTCCCGAGACCTGGACTCCCCCTCTGAGTCAGAAAGGCTACGATCCCGACCCTCCAAGCAGACAAACTACCAAACCCAACAGGAGACTCCTCCTTCTCCATCGAACAGACAGAGAACCAGAGCTGAAACAACAATTACAACAACAACAACAAGACTGCAGCCAGAACTATCTCCACCTGTGGCATCCAGAACCAAACAGCTTGCTGACAGGCAGAGATCTACTTTCATCAGTCCCTCAGACGGGGCATGAAGTTCCAAGCTGAGCCACGAGATTTGGCACAGGAGCAGAGTGTGGGTTATGAGAGCAGAATCCGCCCTCCATAAAGCAGCAGAGAGACTGTGAAGGAGGAGATGAAATGCAAAGCAGTGCAACAACAGTGGCAGGAGGGGGGCTGCAGATGTAGCTCGGCAGATGGCTGCCTCAAAGAGTTACAGCTTATGGACAAAGGGGGAGGAGTCAGAATCAGAGGAGTTGGCATGGTCGATTAGAAGCGAGGAGGCCGGGGTCACGGCTTGAGACAACCAGGGGAGGAGAAAAGGAAAACAGGAATAAGTGAGTTTACACATAAACACACTTATTCACAAAACGCACATTTAAAGAACTTGAATTAACTTCATAAATACGTAAAGACAAAGATTTATTAACCATGAATTAATCAATTGGTAAATTAAAAATAGCAGTAAAGAGGAAACTATTAAAGTAAAATGAGAATCATCCTAAAACACACTGAGGGATAAAGGGGGTATATGACAGAATAGAACCATATTCTTCAATCTTTTCATCATGTTAACAAATCATTCTTCAAGAGATTTTGATTAACACCATTAAATGGATAGTTTTAGGAACCGCGCTATAAGACAAACCTTTATTTGAATGGATAATGTTAGAGGGAGAGCTAGTGCCAAGCCAAATATAATTCCAATCTATAGAGTATTGATTTCACCATTGTGGCATGGTTATTACCATAGGAGGGCTTTAGGATGGAAATATTAAATGACTTCTGTTTTTGGATCCTTGATAAAGTAGGGAGTAATTGTTGCATGTTCGGACACCCTGGGTTCCACACACTGCTAAAGAATTTAACATTGTTTTTAAGTAGACCAGAATTGAAGATAAATGGGTTTAATGAGCTATGAAATGCAGAGCTACACAGATCCTAGTAATGTTTTGACACAAGATAATAGTTAAGTACAGAAGTTTCTGAAATAGATCTATTAGACATTTTAATATAGATTAGGTGTTAATAAACTGCAGTAGTAGTACTATAAGGAAGTGACATTTTTTGGCTAACACTTTTCAGGGAATGTGCGGAACAGCTGTTCCGATGAAAAGTTAGATATATCTTGAACATTATAGTTGTAATCGTGAATTAATTAATGATGGCGCTCCATATATGACAGATTTTTGTAGACAAAGGATACTGGCCTATGCTGAAATATCAAAGTCTCTGCAGAGCACAACACATGGCCAAAAAGACCGAGACCAACTGACCTTTGACCCTGACCGACAGTGTAACTTGAGAAGACACTGTCAATGACTGACTCTGGGGTGACTGACCAAACTTGACTTTACAACCTGACAGTGTGAGTGTGAGTGTATGTCTGCATGTGATCAGTGCAACTGCATGATTTAAAACAATGACTAATCAAGCATGCTTTTGGACTAAGACATTATTCTGGGGCTCCGTGGGAAATGAGAGGTTTCCTACAAGTCCACAAAAATTGGAAAACCGTACAGGTGACCCGTTTCTAATCTACTTGATATTTCACTCCCACAGGAGGTGGCAGTTTGCAGAATGTGAAACTCAAACTAAAACATGAAGATTCTGTTTCTTTTAGGACTGAAAGATGGAGAGAAACACTTAATTTCACTGAAGTGTTTACTGTGGAAATGATGGATGTACATTTGGGAAAAATGTTGGGTATTTTTTATAATCCCTTATTACCTGAAGGTTTTCTTCCCATACAGGATTTTGGTTACACATGAGTTATGTGTAAAAGGGGGAGTGTAAACTTTACAATGTACATTTTTCATTTAGGGGCTGAAGGGAACCTGCTGCCCCAACTCGATTGTTCAATCTGACCATTGATTGACAGTTTTAGAATGGACCTGCTCCATATCTGGGGATAAGATACTGTTTGATGAATGTTGACATGTTTCTAATATTGATTGAGTTATAACAGGTAACACAGATGCAGAATCAGTGGCCAAGGGGCTACTGTGAGAGATGTCATTTCAGAATGGAATACTGAGGAAGTTGACCGGTGAGTAATGTTTCAACAGGTATTAAAGTAACTGAGGTTTGAAATGTACAAAGAACATATTACAGTTAAAGCTAAAACATAGTAATGTAATGAGACAGAATGTAATTTAGACAACATCATAACTAGCCTGGTAAAGAAGTAAAAGCCATAGACTTTATTGTTTAGGTCATTATGGGGATATACATTTCATCTAAATTCATAATGGAAAGACATTTGATGAGAGTTTGTTGGAATTCTGTATTAATTTTTTCAGCTTGATAATATCTAAGCACTGACCGGTAGAAGCAGTATCACCAGGAAATCATTCACTTTGTCATTATCATGATTTTGGTTGTTTTTTTGAATCCATAACATTAGTGTGTTTCTTTACCAGAAACATTAGCAGTTCATATTATATTTAGATTTTAAATGGGATCTCAGGGATTTCATTAAGAATAACACAGACGCTTGTCAGAAATTCAGAGCTATTGAAATATGTTATTTGGTTCACCTAGAGATGTTGGAGTTTGTTTTGTTGCCATAGGCGAAGTATTAAGATTCTGAAGCTGCACTGGCAGATAGGAGGTCTACAATTAATTTAGAAAACCTGTTCACAGACGGCTGTTGTTTTAAGAGACCCCACCAACAGGCTCCAAGCTGCTTACGCAATGGTGGGTCAAACAGCGGAGGGCCCCGGAGCCCTGAGCGTAGGCTTGAGGGATTTGTATCAGATTTCTCCACACAGGTTGGTGATGCAAAAAGGGGGACTCGAGACGCAGGAGGCGGACACAGCAGAGTTCGTCTGGCTGAAGGTCATCAGGACAAAGTGGCTCAACCCCAGGCTCTCCGACCCCGACCGAGTGACCCAGCGGATCTCTCATGCCGTCCGCATGGGAGGAAAGGGGGACAGCTCGTACCACGGGAGCCAGTGTGCGGCGGGGAAACCACCTGCTAGGACCGTGGACGACATCAGGACGGACGTGACCCTCGCAGAGGAGGTCGACTCGGAAGCAGCCATCAGTGGACGGGAGGAGCAGGATCCTGAGGACATCCCTACAGCAGACGACTCGGAAGCTGTCATCAGTGGACTGGACGAGAACGACCCTGAAGACATCCCTACAGCAGACTACTCGGAAGCGGCTGTCAGCGGGCTGGGGGACTTGTCGAGGCAGCAGAGGAGTCTACTTCTCTCTGATCAGTTCCACCAGTGAAGGGAAAGCCGCATCTCCCCCTCCCTATCAGCTGCCCCTTGTTGGCGTATTCCTCTGAGGGGGGGCGGCTGATGATTCACCACACAAGGAGACTGCTTCCTAGTACTCAGATCGCCTCCTAATGGTTCCTTCACTGCCATGGAAGGTGGTTTTCTGTTCCCAAACGTTCAAGTACTTTGGGTCTCAGTTTCTGATAGATTTATACAATAATGGGGGACAGACACAGTAGAAAAGAATGATAGTAGATATGTTTCAAAATGCCTTGTGTAAGTTTATCTCTTGAGAGATAAAAAGGGGGAATTAAAGATTATATCATCTGATATTTGGGAAGAGTGTTACATTTGAAAAGGCAGAAAGTCTTGTTGCAATTTCCAGATATTGAAAGAGGCCCCTGGAGTTTCTCTGGTAATTATCAATAGTAGCAGTTAAGTGAATACTGTTCAAACAATACCTGTGTTTGTGTTTTGTATTGATTTCTCTGTTTTATCCTTTCATAAATGTGAGGACTAAACTTGCTTCAAACATTGTGGGGTGGTTGGTGTAAACAGGTTTTATTACTCTGGGGGAGGGGAGCAGAGAGGGAAGAATGTGTGTGTGTGAAAGCGACAGAATGAGACAGCGAACACCAGATGTGGTTGTTTTGCTTCAAAGCAAGGGACTGTTTCTGGATCATCTCTGCTGGCACGCGCTGATTCGCTAAGAGAAGCCATCTTTTTGCATCTCCCAATGAGAAACTGACCACAGCTCCTCCTGTTTTATTTTCTGCATAAAAGCCTATTCTGGCTTTTAGTTCTTTCTCTTTTACTCCTGCCGTCCAGATGAAAGGCTCTCCCGGCAGTCAGAACCAGAGCAGGGGGTGGGCCCACCCCCACCCCTTTGAAAGTGTAATGTATTCTTACCGTTTATCATTAAAACAGATTATAGTTTAACCCTCATCCTGGCTGTTTTGGGTTTTCCTTCTTTTAAAGCACACTCATATAGGATCGGCGCAGAGCAGAGATATCTGCCACAACATACTCCAACCTAAATTAGCACAGAAAATTCATACCAACAAAATGTATGTCAAAATTTGACTTTTGACGAGCCCCCATGTCACGCCCTGGCTCAAGGACGGACAAAAGACAAAAATAATAATGTTAATGATATATATATATATTAGGGCTGTCAAACGATTAAACATTTTAATCAGATTAATCACAGTTTAAAAATTAATTAATAATGATTAATCGCCATTCGAACTATGTCCAAAATATTCCATTTATTTATGTATATTGTTGTGGGAATGGAAAGATAAATGAAAGAAGGCGGATATATCCATTTCACATATAGTATCTATGTTTATTATAACATTTTTCTGTGTGTCAAAATGAAAGATAGCCCACACACCTATCAATCATCAAACCGTGGGGTCTTATTTCATTACGTGTTGATTTCTATCAACGGGGTAGTACTTCAGGAAAGTCGACGGGGGGGGGGGGGGGGGGGGGGAAGTACTTTGTGACCACAGAGTGTGAACATTGTGATCAGCTGTTTTAGCGCAGTTCTCCAGTGAAGGGCGGGGGAAGTCTCCCTCCGCAGCCGTTGGCGTGGTTTTGGCACCAGTCCGTTGTACAGACCGACGTTAACAGCAGCCCTGTCTGTGCACACGGAGACCGACTCTGTCGCCTTCTGGAAAAGCTTCACAAGTACGTCGGTATGCAAATGCGCTTTGTGACACAAGTGACGGTACGCATTTCAGATTACGCACATAACCTGCGTACCAGTTATGTGCAACCCTGTACTACAGCAAAAGTATTCTCCGTCGGGACTTCCTGCAACAACACCACGCCGTTATCTTGATTCTTCACATGCGTTAAATGCGTTAAATATTTTAACGCAATTAATTCAAAAAATGTATTACCGCCGTTAACGCGATAATTTTGACAGCATTAATATATATAAATATGGATATATAAATACAATTACATTTTGTAGTTAAAGATAATGGTTAAACTGTCTACTCTGGGCTGTTTTATTAAAAAGCAACTATCTCGTGTTCCCATGATTTTTAAAAAACAGTTTTACAAACTACATTACATTGCATTTAGCTGACGCTTTTATCCAAAGCGACTTACAATAAGTGCATTCGACCAGGAAGATACACACTTGAAGAAAACAGAATCATATAAGTACATCAGGTTTCATAGAGTCAAAACATTTCAAGTGCTACTCAATTGGCTTTAGATAAGCCAGTCCTTTATTAGTATAAGTGTTTTGTTAGCAATTCTTTGTTAGTAATTCTATCGCTCGAAGTGGAGTCGAAAGAGATGAGTTTTCAGTCTGCGCCGGAAGATGTGTCGTTATCTGCTGTCCTGATGTCAATGGGGAGCTCATTCCACCATTTTGGAGCCAGGATAGCAAGCCGACGTGTTTTTGCTGATGGTCCCCCTCGCAGTGCGGGTGCAGCGAGCCGTTTGGCCGATGCAGAGCGGAGTGCACGTGCTGCGGTGTATGGTTTAACCATGTCCTGGATGTAGGAAGGACCAGATCTATTCACAGCAAGTGGATTCTAGCAGTTACTGGAAGCCAGTGAAGTGAGCAGAGGAGCAGCGTGGTGTGGGAACATTTTGGAAGGTTGAAGACCAGACGAGCCGCTGCATTCTGGATGAGCTGCAGCGGTCGGATGGCACAGGTTTTTTTGACATTTTAAAAATTATTTCTCTGTTGTTTTCTTGGCTTACTGATCAAAGCAGAAAGAACCCTTGAACCTTTTTTCTACAAAAACACGTTCTGAGAACAACCAAAGCATATTTTCAGAAGAGAAACAACAGCCGAAAGATTGTGCGTGGCAGATAAAAAAAACCTCACTTCCACTTCACTCACAACCAGAATCACAGCTACACAAGCCAAATGATGAGAAACACACGAGCCTGGACGCTCGGCGAATCAAAGCGCCCCTGGTTTCTTCTCATCAGTTCTTAGATTCCTGCAACAGAGCTTCCTGTACAGAGGGAGTCCAGGATGAGTGAGATGCCAATTTGTCTTGACATGTTAAGTTGTGACTTGATCAGATTACGAGGCGCAGTACCATTAAGCTGAGCGCTCGTTTTTCTACATGGAGGCTGAGACCAGATTCAGTTACCAACAACAGCCGGTGACCTTGCCGATGTCCATCATGCTGGGACTTATCGACAACATCATCACCAGATATCAATCAAGCATCAACTGTGAACTGAGGAACCACATAATACGTTTCTCAGTGGTGTTGCTAGTCATTTTGTGTTCAAGGGACTCTAGTTTTAGAAAACAACATAAAAACAATAATATGTGTCTGCCACAAGTCTCTAGAATTAAGAGAAATAAAATGTTGTTATCCACAATACATGGACATTTCTTTTTATTTTCCAAAATGTTTGGGTTTGAACTTTTAGATGTTTTCTGATGGTTACGATACGTTACGATATTAGTTTATTAGTCAGACCAAGTCTGAAATTTGACTTGCGTCACAGCAGCTCCATGTCCAACACCAACTAGGGTTGCCAACCGTCCCGTATTAGCCGGGACGCCCCGTATTTGAGCCAAAAGGGCGGACTCCCGTGTAAAGGGAAAAATAAAAAATATTTTTCTGTTTGCGCGCAATGCAGTGTGTCTGGCTGCGTGCCTGTGTGCCTGTGTGCTGTATGCGAAGGGCACTATAGGACCGCTCAGTTGACAGGGCAGGCACAATGCTCGCACGTGTGTGTGTGTGTGTGTGTGTGTGTGTGTGTGTGTGTGTGTGTGTGTGTGTGTGTGTGTGTGTGTGTGTGTGTGAGATTTTCTCCGGTGGGCCGCAGGCGCGGCATCATTGTTTGTGTGGCATGTCAGCCTGTTCAGTCGTTGTGGGAAAACGAGCGCTGCCGGTGGAGGAGGTGATAATGAAAGAGGAGAAGAGAGGCCCTTCTAAAAAGAAAAGACTTGTGTCTTACAACAAACAGTAGGAAGAAAAACACAGTTGGGTAAAGCCCATGAGTGGAGATCTGTTTTTTTGTGTGTGTGTGTGTGAGAGAGAGTCAGTCAGCTGATTGATGGGAAAATGCTGGGAAAATGGTTGGTTGAAGGATAACATTAAGTCTAATAATGATGTACCGTGTATGTTCACATCATGTGTACTTTGCATTACTTAATACAATTTTGCAAATATTTTATTTTTTAACATTGTGGACAAAATAGCCAATTGTATATCGAGGTGCCCAGATGTCCCTAGTGCCCACCTATCCAATTTGAACAAGCTGATGTACAATGTGATGTAGTAGCCTAATGCAGGTGTAAGACCATTGTGTTTGTATTGTGTTATAGGTATGCATAGTTTTCTATGCATTTTGAGGGTTTTGGGGGGTTGCCAACTTTGGGTACCTGGCTGGAGTGAGATGTTGATATCATGGGTTTAATTACACATATGCGCACTAAATGACTGCTATCGTGTCAGTAGCGGGACCTTAGCATATATATACAATATATACAAATACACAATATTGGACACAGACTATAAAGGGCACACAGTTTCATTCACTAATGAAAGTCAAACACATGTTTGTTTCCACTGTTTTATTGTGTGCCTGTCGCGATAAGCAATTAATTGACTTATCGTACAATAAATAAAAATGAACTCGATAAATTGGCATTTACATGAGGATGTGACTAGCAGTTTGAACGGATGTACTTGAATTATATTATATATTATCATTATGTCAGTCTAAAATGGTCATACAACGGTGCCGACAATATTCTCGTTTATCGCAATAATTTCCGGGAAAATGTATCGAACAAAATTAATTATCCTGAGAGGCCTATACATGAAACACACACACACAAACAAATCTACAGACTTACTCCAAACTGCCAAATATATTAATTAACTCTCATATACCTTTGACTCTATTTTGCCCTAGTAGAACAATAGGCAGCAGACCTTTACTTTATTATCATTTCTACTGGACCTTAGATCTGCGCATGCGCAATACGGGTCGGGGATTGACCAACCGGCTCCCACTGCTCTGCTGTCTGTTAACGTTTTTAAGAGTGGTGGGGGCGGGGAGGGAGCGAATCGACAGCTTGAGCAGCTGTCAACTCAACATTGTAAATAACCAACCAAAAACGATCGCCGGTTCATGTTGTTGTTGGCGTGAGAATAGTTTGGGCAGCGTGAGAGCGTGAGATTAGTCCTACACTAATAATAAAAAGTATAATTTGTTGTGTTCACACTTTAAACTTGACCGTTTTTTAACCCGCTTTAACCACTAGCTTAAAGCGGGTTATTGAATTGTTTTGTTGAATATGTTATATTTGATGAAAAAGATATTAAGAGTACATACATTATACATAACCCTAACCCATTACATACATTTCATAGGGGGAAAGTAGAAGGTCAATGATAGAAATATCAAGAAGATACTGTAAGTGATCTCTACAATAAAACAGTTTTAGTGCCGGATGTACAAAGATATTTTCATTGAATCGTTTATTTAACAGGGACAATGCACAGTAATGAACACTTAAAACATTAAAATGTGTCAAGCGTAACAGTGCCAGATTTAGCTTTGAGCTCATTTCCATCCGCAGTCCCTCACATAAAACATTTAAGAAAATTACATTTTACAAACATAGCAAAAACTAAATACATGATATGCAAAAAGAGCAAGAGCAGCATACACAAGTATTTATGACATGGTAATACAATATGGCAGCTACGACATATAAAGTGCAAGAGAAGATACAAGAGCTACCTAAAGTGCAAGAGGAGAGTGTGTTAAAGTGCATTTAGCAGTGATCACACGTATGTTTGTTTCTCAACCATTCTTTGAGTTGACCTTTTAAAACTATTGCGAGTGGGACAATCACGTATATCAGTTGGGAGGCTATTCCACAATGAGCTGCCTTTAGTGGAGAGGACATTTTGTCCAAAAGTGGTCCGTCTCCGGTGGACCTCACAGTCTCCTCTGGTTTCTGACCTAGTGCAGCGTCCAGTGTGTTTTTTGTGGATGAATTCCCTTAAGCGAGGGGGGGGCCAGTCCATGTAAACATTTATTAAAATAAGACTTAAAATTATCAAAACTTAAGAAATTGTGTTTTTCAAGTGGTGATATGAATTTGGCTTTCTGTCAAAAACCTTGATAGCTCTCTTGTACAGCTGTTCTATTGGTTTCAGGTTTGTGGCACAAGCAAACGACCAGTTTGTAAAACAGTATTCAATGTGGGATAGAAGTGGAGGTATGACTTTGCAGCATTGACAGTTAAGAAAGGTCTAATTTGTTTAAAATGTTGCAAGTTGAATTTAATGGTGTTGGATACTTTCTTAATATGTTTCTTAAAAGTAAATTTCGAGTCCATTATGACTCCAAGATACTTGAACTGGGAGACTAGTTATATTTCTGCTCCGTTTAAAAACACGTTGGATCCTTCGATTTTGACTGGTCGTTTATTGAACATCATGCATCCTGTTTTTTTTACGTTTAACTCTAAGCAAATGTTGTTCAGCCAGTGTTGAACCTTGTCCAAGGCTTTTGAGAGATAAGATGAGATCATTTCAGTGTTCTTCCCGTGTACAAAGATGACCGCATCATCGGCATACATTTGTGCACATTCAACTCAGGACATACATTAGGCAAGTCATTCATGTCCTGTCAGGGTTGAGTGAAGCAGGCAGGACCCAAATGCAGATTTCAAAGAAAAATACCTTTATTCCAAGGCCAAAGCGTCAAAAACAGAACACTACCCCGTGACACAGTCAAAGACAAACAAGGAACCAACAATGACAGACAGAAAAACCAGAACTTAACACTAGAACCGCCAATCGGGTCAATTTGACCCAGAGCTGTTTTTTATTGTATGTAACTTTTTTGGAATAAAATATTAACGAGTCCCAGTCCTTGACTTTTCCTGAAAGTGTGTTATGTAGCACCCTATGTTGTTACAAATTGTCAATATGAAGTCAGATTGAAGAAATCGCCATTTATACCTATTTCCGCCCAGCGGGTCATTGACCCCACCCCTTTTCGCGCTATTGATTTTGCGTGTAAACAAACATGACGTGTTGCTATAGCAACGCCTTTTGTCTACTGCGGTTCCTTATAGATTGAGAGAGATAGATAGATATATTGATAGCGACAGTCTGTAGTGAAGGAGCGTGCTCCCGCTCACGGGAGACTGCTTGCGCTGCGCTCCGCTTGCTTTTCACCCAACAACGACAACCGCCTCACGAAACGCTATGTTGTACCGTTAATAAACGAAACAATTTAATAACATTGCTTGTCAAAACACCAATATCACAGGACCATTTTTCTTTTTAAAGCAATACTTTTACCTTGAAAATCAATGCATTCTAATAACGGGTCAATTTGACCCCGGTGGCGGTTTTAGGTATAAAAAAAATCTCTGCGTGTTCTAGTGTTAAATACACGAGACTAATCACACAAACAAGACACAGGTGAGGAGGGAGTAGAAAACACAGGGGCACCAGTTGAACACAATCGGGTAATCAGGTAGGAGGGAAAACAGACAGAAAGCAACTGAAGTTACTACTGTAACTCCAGCTTCTATGAGTATTGGCGTAGCCCTCTAAGGCTATCGCTATTGGGTTTCACCCGCGCAGCACTGAAACACTTGTAGTCCACGCCCACTGTTGGAGCACCACACAATGTGCGGTGGTGGAAGGTTCACCTCTGCTCCGTGCGTCCCTTGATGACTGATGATGAGCTAGTCAAATTACAAAAGAAGGAACTCAAAGCACCAGGATAGAGGTTTAAACAATAATCTGTTTTACTGGTAGAAAATAACAATACACCATACGGAGCACCCTGCAACAGTACTCTGGGCTCAATTCCTACTGCCGTGTGATATACGTACCACGACAGCCAGTCAGGAAGAGAGCACAGAGCATAAGAATGTTACAGTATTTATACACAAAAGTGGGGAGGAGTTGTGTTGGATGCTCCTCCTTAGCTATTTGTTAATGGCAAGTTCACTTCTGGGCGAGCTAGCCAGTGAGTTGGCAGTTTTCCATTGGTCGGTTTCACTTCTGGGCGAGCCCAAGACAGTGAGCTGGTAGTTCTCCATTGGCCAGTTTCACTTCTGGGCGAACCCTAGGCAATGAGTCAGCAGTTTGTTGATTCCATCTCCTTACAGTGTGTGTGTGTGTGTGTGTGTTTGTCCCTCTGCCCTCAGGCAGATCCCACAGTCATGCTTTGGAGTAGTAGAATTTTACAGACAGAGGACTCTTTAACAGAACGCACACATCTTATCATATAGCTTATCACACAATAGTCACATGTTTTCCCCTCTGAAAGCTATGTTTGTATAGATTGAACCGTCATCATCTCATGACTTCCCCAGGACCAGCTAACCAACAAAGATTAACTGTCCTCATACCCTCAGGCCATCTCTGAACTTCCTTCCACCCGAAGTCAGCTCACCCAGAATCAGAAGGACCATTGTCTTTCTAATTGTGTGTGACCCAATCGTCTCATGCTCTTTAGGAGTCTTGCAGGAAATGAACGCACATACATTTCTCTCATTAACTAACACTTAACATCCTTATCGTTCTTAGCTAATGCATGCTGGATATAAACCACTGAAAAATACTTATCAACGGGTAATTATTTTACTCAAGGCAGAAATCACAGGCTGTACTGTACCTTACCTACTCACAAATAGCCAAAAAAAAACACCTTTTGATTATAACACAAAAGTTGGAAGAAAAAGACCATTTGCGCTAATCTACTACTTTCTAAAATGGGACATCATTTTCCGTCGATTCAAGTTAACACACATCCTATATATCAGGTGACATTAAAAATGAATATACCAGAAATACGCTGTATTAAACTTCCTGCTATAACAGGGTCAATATCACTATAAAGTAACTTTGGTGTCCCCATCAGAATCACGAAAGTTATCATGAAAATGTAGCAGAATAATGAAACTCTGAGGTCTTATTATAAATGGCCAAACATTGACACACATATCAGTACAATGATAAGTCTCTTGAAATGTGTTTCCTTCCTTTTATACCGTATTTTTTAATTGGATGTATGTGATTTTGGCATGTCCCACGCACTGCTCTGCTAACTACAGTGTGTGTAATACATGGTTAAATGATACTAAATAAAAAAAATAAAAATATGGTTTTATTGTCCACAACGAGTTATTTGATAAAACAAGTCATTTTGATCATGTATATTCTATTTTCATAATAATATTGAACACTTTGCATGTGTCCTTGACATTTCCTGTCCACCCTGTCATTATGGGGTAACTGCCCCATAAAAAAACATCTGATGTTTTCAGTGACATCACTACCACCATTTTGTCTTTCTTCAGTGGAGGCTGAGACATTGCCTAGTTGCAGAGTAAGTATGTACACTTATATTTCGTGATTTTAATCATATTATGTGTGTAGTTGGATGTTGTCAAGCTTAACATGTCCACTCTGTCATAGTTACATTTCAATTAATATAAAAACATTTCAGAAATTCGAACTATATTTGTTAAACAGTACACAGTCACCTTGCTAATTGAATCCTGTTGCTAACTGAAGGTCCACCATGTGCTCATTAAATGCTAATATTAGCCAAAAATGTCCACCCTGTCATTGTCCACCCTGTCAGCAAGCCTTCCATGACAGGGTGGACATGGTTCGTGACAGGAAGGACATGCACATAGTTTATGCCACATGCTAATACATGTGTGTAATATTATAATAGCTATTACACACATTTTATAACAGTCCATGCTATACATAGTAGGAGTGGACAATATGGACTTTTTTTGGCAATTTCGGTATCAGCCAGCCTAGTTTGATAAAGCAAGTCGAGTTTACCTGGACCGCCAATTAAAGTGTGTAAGGGAACATTTTGAATTGTCTTTTTCAAGGAATGAGCTCAAAAGGAGCTGAGATAGCGAGGAGATATCGGGAACGTCGTGATGCTGACCCGGACAGAAGAAGAAAGTACCTTGAGAAAGAGAGGGACAAATGGAAAAAAGACAGAGAGACTGGAACGAAGAAGGGTGTCAATGAGCTTAGTGAGAGAGCGAAGAGGGCAAAAAGAAAGAAATGGAAAGAGGCAAAAAGTCGAGACAGAGCCAGAGACAGGGCCAGTGCTTTGCTACAGTCAGAGACACCACCAGACTCCCCTGCAACTCCTGAGAATCAGCCTGAGCCAGGGATTTCCAGGTTAGATCATTGGAAGTTTAGCTGATGACTTATTAGAAAGTTTAGATGTATTTGAAGGACAATTATCAACTATGTATGTCCCCATAAAACAACATATTGATAAACTAACTCATTAAAATCCATATATAATAATATACAAATATTTTGTGTTTCAGGCAACAGCGTCTAGGGGCAAGTGCTCGAAGAAGGTCGAAGAGGAAACTGAAAGATCAGATTCAAATATTGGAGGCACAGCTCGCAAAAGAGAAAACTAAAACTGAGAAATATAAGAAGAGGCTCCATAGGGCCAAGAAAGGAAGTTTGTCTAAATCACCACGTTCAAAAGTCAATGCTTTGTTGGGACGTAACAAAGTGAATTCACCCATCAAAAGAGCTCTTATTTTCCATACATCCCTGATTGAAGATATTAAAAGAAAATATGAAAATGCAAAAACAAACAGAGATAAGCAGTTGATAGCAAAAGTGATCAGTGGAAACATTCAGAAGAAGTACAAGCTCCAAAAGCATGCACAGACTGCTTTTGGCTACTCTAACAAGAGAGCAAAGTATCCTGTGGATCTTACCTACCATGGGAGGAGGTGCGTCAGTCGAAATGAGTTGAGGAAGAACGTTACATCGTTTTTTCTACGAGATGATGTTAGTCGAATGACGACCGGCCGCAAACAAACAGTCACACTGCTGAAGAAAAAGATGCAGAGGAGGTTGCTTACCGATACAAGGAAGAACTTGCATAGGAAGTTTCTCTCCGAGCACATTGGCCAGGTGTCATACACATCCTTTTGCCGTCTCAGACCCTTTTGGGTGGTAACCCCCTCTTCCTCTGACCGTGACACATGTCTCTGCAAAAAACATGAGAACTTGCAATTCATGGCCAATGCCTTGCAGAGCCAAGGGTTGCTGTCCTCAAGAAACATTGAGGAAATGTCTGAAGCAACCATGTGCGACCCGAAAGCCAAGGTCTGTGCTTACGGTGAGTGCAGTGAATGCCTCCTAACTTGTCACCCGATGCTGACAATTCCTGTGGAAGAGAACATTCGTTTATCTCAGTGGATGACAGAGAAGATCACGAAGGATGAGAAGTTGTCAACAATCACAGTGAAAAGGGAGATAACAACAACGCAGCACGACCTTAACACAGATTTCCAGGAGAGGCTTCTCCATTTTAAACGCCATGTCTTCAACATTAAATGGCAGTTTAATGCCTACAGGGAGCTCAGGAGGAGCCTGAAGCACAACGAGTCCCTTTTGCATATAGATTTTAGCGAAAATTACTCGTGCAAGTACAGCCAAGAAATACAATCTGTGCATTTTGGAGGCTCACACCAGCAGGCCAGTCTGCACACTGGAGTGCTCTACACTGCTGGTGGACAAGCGCCGCACACTTTCTGCTCCATATCACCCTCCAGAAGACACGACCCTGTGGCCATCTGGGCCCACCTTGATCCAATTCTGAAGGTAGTGAGAGAACGACACCCTCAAGTCAGCATACTTCATTTTTTCAGCGACGGGCCTGCAACACAGTATCGACAAAAGGGAAATTTCTTCTACCTCTCAACTGAACCCTACAAGTATGGCTTCAAAGAAATAACGTGGAATTTCTTTGAGGCTAGTCATGAGAAGGGGGCACCAGACGGTGTTGGTGGGGCCTTCAAAAGGTCAGCAGACCGAATTGTGGCCCATGGAGGAGACATCCCTGATGCCCAGAGCTTGTATGACAAGCTGAAAAGCCTGGACACATCTGTTGAGTTGTTCTTCGTCCCAGAGAGGGATATTGAATCAAAGGCTCAGGTAAAAGCTATCCGTTATCCAATTCACCCCATAGTCCTTCTCCCTCGGTTTCAGGTCCCTGTCCCCCCTCTCCTGTCCAGATTACAGACTACCTTCGTCAAATCTGATCCTTTCATGTGTTGTGGTTAAATAAAGTGTATTCATGTTTGATTCCCTCCCCCCCTCTCACTATAGGTACCTGCAATAGCTGCGGTAAAAGGCACTCTAAGAATCCACCAAGCTATCAGTCTGACACCCGGCCAGATGAAATACCGAGACATTTCATGCCTGTGTAAAAGGGAGGAAGGTGTTTTGGACTGCCCCTGCTTTAACCTTCAAGAGGTCACTCTAGCTGATGTTCCTGTTTCATCTGATGAGTCCCCAGCAAGTGGAAAGGCACCAGATAACCCTAGGAGACCAGCAATGATTGAGGTGAAGCACATTGGAGAGTGGTGCGTCGTTAATTACGACAATGAAGCATACCCAGGTTTCATCATGGATGCAGAAGGGCACAGTGTGAAAGTTAAGTGTATGCACCGCAATGGCATAAACAAGTTCCATTGGCCAAGTCCCCGGGAGGACATATGTTGATACTATGACTGGCAAATACTTTGCCTAATACCAGAACCACAGGCTCTGAACAAGCGCTCAGTACAAATTGAAGCGTCTGCTTGGAAGTATGTGGAAGAGCAACTACAGAAATGAGCCATGTCTCTGCAGAAAGGGAGAGACTGTTTTGGAGACGCGTCTAATTGATCTCTCTGTAACATGCTTTTTTTTCTTTTTTAAATCAACTGTTCTCCACTTAAAAATTGTTTTCTTCTTGTTCTACAGTTGAATGTTTGACTTTCACTGTGCAGAATGATGTACAGAATTTAACACAAGAAGGCCACATTAATGTTCTTTATTCAGTGGCCGCATGCAGGTAGAGTGGATCAAAACCAGTCTGTTCAACTGGTAATTTCCCCCTACATGGGATAGGACCTCTGACATTTTCTTTTACATCATTTCCTTTAGATGTATTGCATTTATGAGGCCATTCAATGACATTTCACAATGTGTCCACCCTGTCATGCCCAAGGTCCACCCTGTCATGTCATTGTCCACCCTGTCATTTTCATGTTTTATGAAAATGAACTAAATATTTTACCAAAGTTACCAAAACCTTTTGTGTGATTCCTTTCTAACAAATGAGGGCCAAATAGTATTGTTTGAAAGTTTAACCAGATAACTTTGTTGTTAGATTTTATTTAGAAAATAAAGTGCAACTCTCGCAGATTTTATAGAGAAACAAATAGTTTGCCATAATTTCATTATTATCCAAATACTTTTTCCATTAACTAAAATATATTGTTGAGAAAGGGACTAAATTGCTTTCTGAAAATGTACATTTTATAATCAATATGTGTTTACAATGTATTTACTCTACTTTGAATGTGTCCATGACAGGGTGGATTCATTTTGCTGTTTGCATGTACATTGTCTGCTTGCTGTTAATTTATAAAAAGTGTGGGAGCTTGACCAACATCCATTTCTAACAGCATAACATATACTTAATACAATGAATATGAAGTTCAATGGAAAATCTCAGCTTTTTTTTTTGGAAATGGGGAAGTCTCAAATGCACCGTATGGTGATATTGACCCAACACGTTATTTTAATACTTCACCACCCGCAAGGTGGGCCCCATCCTCGGGCTCCCTTCCGGTATAAATAGGAAGGAGGCCCGACAATCTGCTCCCACACAAAACAACTTATCTTCAGCTATTCGTGGAGCCAGTGGGGCCCAGAACTGAGAGGGCTACGCCTATACTCATAGAAGCTGGAGTTACAGTCGGTAACTTCAGTTCTATTTCGTATATGGCTTCGCCCTCTAAGACTATCGCTATTGGGTTAAGGGCGAAGCATGATGTATTCTGCGCCCCACTGGGTCCGCCCGGTACTAGAAGCACAGACACACCTGCTCAGATAATAACCCATGCCTATTGCGCCATGCCTATTGCGCCATGCGAATGGCGCATCACCGTCTCCTGGAATATAGCATAACATGAATATTTTCCATGAGGGGACGAAGGCTGGGAACAATAAATACCTGCCGCTATGAAAAAGTAGAGACGAAGGTCACACTTTGCCCAGTGACAGAGATGCTCACCAAACGAACACGCGGAGCCAAGGTGGGTTTTAAAACCACAAGACTCCAACACATAGCAGGACAGCGCGTGCACAGGACAGAGGAGATGAGATCTGCGAGGAAGGGCAAAGAAGCCATCCAAGGTGGTCACTCTCGACTCTAAAAGAGCTTGTGATGATCTTTGGCATAAAAGCCGGGTTAGGGCGTAAAACAGCTGAACTGTCATCTCCTTGGATCCGGAGGCATGACGGAGCCACAGGGAGAGCAGACAAATCACTCACCCTTTTCGCTGATAGAGCCAAAAGTAATACTACTTTGGCTGACAACAGTTTAAGTGGAACCTGGTCTAAAGGTTCAAATGGTGCTTTGCTTAGTGCGCGTAACACCAAAGCCAAATCCCACTGAGGCGCCAGTGCGTGTGACACAGGTCTGAGTGACACAGGTCTGAGTATCCGTACTCCTCGCATAACTGAACCGCCTGGCTGCGTTCAGAAGCTGCGCAGATCGTACTCCTCCCTGGCGATTGAGGTTGGCTGCTTCCATAGCCGTGGCTTGCTGTCTGTGCGAATCAACACATGTTTGATTGTACAGCAACGGGGCGACTCCCCCGTTCTTTTCCGGGATTTAGAAAATAGCGGAAGTAAAAACCCTGATTTTCCTTCCTTTTGAAAAAATGCCTTTTTCAATAGGAGTTCCTGCAGCGCTGAATGGAGCGCAAGACACTGTTCCTGGGATGACAGGAGTGTTTCTTGTATCTCATGGAACTGCTGGGGGGAGAGGCTTCTCTGTGATGTGCCGTAATGATCGTCATGGTGACGAGCCACGCCATCGCCCTTTCGCCTCAGGGGCAGCGGTGATGGCGTGGCTCTTGGAATCTCCACATGCTGCATTTCACTCTGGCTCTCATCATGAGGCGCGTACACGCCCAGGGGATGAGAGGTGTGTACATGCTGTCCACGCGAGGCGTTATAACGGTGCTCGTGGGTTTATTATGACCGTGTGTAGGAGGCATATCTGGGACAGAAGAATGCAGTTTATAAACCAATAGGTTAAAAACAGCAGGCTTCTGCAGGGAATGAACCCCCTCTGGAGTGTCCCCCTGTTGGAAGAGACCCAGGGGGATCATCACGTGACCAGCTGACGCCAATGCCGAGCAGCTGCGTCACGGAGAGGGCTGTGCGGGTTGTGACACGCCAGAGGAGAGCTGTCAGTTTCTCCACTCGCTGCTGCGAGAGCCGCGCTCTGCTGGCTGAGTTTAATTCCACTCCCAGATAAACGATTGTCTGAGAGGGAAGAGGACAGCTCTTCTTCCAATTTATTATGAAACCCAGGCTTTGACAGATGCGATACGAGATGTCCCGTCTGTAAAGCAACTTCCTCCCTGGAGCGAGCCAGCAATAGCAGGTCATCCAGAGGAAACCACACTCTCATCCCTCCTCTGTGTAGTGGCTCCAGCCTTCTCTACACAAAAATGTGAGGTGCCAGGGAATATCCGAACCCTAGACGATTGTCTGGTCTGATATTCCCTGAAATGAGAAACGCAGGAATTTCCTGTGTTTCGGGATGATGGGTACGTGGAAGTATGCATCCTTCAGGTGGAAGTGAACCAGTCTCCCGGTGAACACATTCCAGCACCTGTTTGATAGTCAGCATATGGAATACTGACAGATCGAGGATGTCTCATTCCCCCAGTGTTTTTCGGGATTATAAAAAATAACGGGTGTAAAAACCCCTGATTTTCCTCCCTTTGAGGAACCCTGGAAATAGCCTCTTTCAACAGGAGTTCCTGCAGCTCTGAATGGAGCGCAAGACTGTTCCTGGGATGACAGGAGTGTTTCCTGTATCCCATTTAAATGTAAGGGGGGGGGGGAGGATAACTGCAGTGTGTACCCTCTGCTGATCAGCCTGCTCATCCATCTGTCCATCAGACACACGCGCTGCCACTCTGCCTGGAATACTGACAGATCAAGGATGGGTCTCATTCCCCCGTTCTGGCTTCTCTGTGATGTGCTGTAATGGTCGTCATGGTGACGAGCCACACCATTGCCCTCGCCACCGCTGCCCGTGAGGCGAAAGGGCTGCGAGGGAGTCTCCCACACGCTGCGTTTCACTCCGGCTCTCATCATGAGGCGTGTACACGCTCAGGGGATGAATGGAGGTGTGTGCAGTGCTGTTCACATGAGGCGTTATAACGGCGCTCATGGGTTTATTATGACCGCCTCGGAGGCTCTCGAGGAGCAGACCAGGAGCGGGGGAGCCTCACTCCCCTTTGACTCGCCGCCGGGAGACCCTGGGACGGAGCCCCTGCAGCCGCCGAAGGGCGAGCCTGTCGCCGAGGCGGTTACTGTGGGCGTCTCTCCGCTTGTGGCCTCTGCTGCCGCTGTGGCCAGTGTGGACGCCGCGGCTGCTGCGGGCGTTGGTGCCGCTGTGGGCGCTCAGCAGGCTAGAGCCCGCTGACATGCTGGCGAATGTCGTCCGCCTGTTCCGCGGCCGTCTTCATGGACTCCACCATGGCGTGGAACTGGGGTCCGAACAGCCCGTCCGGGCTGATTGGAGCGTCCAGTAGCATTTTTCTGGCCGTCTCCGTAACAGATGCCTGCTGCAGCCAGAGAAAAAACTCCGGTCATGTCGTCCGGAGCACACCTCTCCTGAGCTAGGGGAACGGGGAGATCTCTGCAGGTGGCCGCCTTGTGTATGATCTCCGGGATCTCCGGCAGTTCCCCTAGGTTGCCACCTATCGCCAGTAGCGCTGTGGTGACTGAGAAGGGGAAAGCATGTTCGGCCGCAAAGCTGGCACCCTGCTCCGACTCTGTCTCCCCCGTCCGGGGGAGAGGAGGGAGGGGTGAACCATGGAGGGAGGCGGAGTAGGAGTCGTCCGACTCCTGCCCGGCACTCGGCCCCAGGGACACGAGGCCTCCGTCCGCGGGCTCGTAAGCCTGGGCGGGCCAATCTTCCTCCTCGGCCGCACAGTGTGTGCATGCTACCTTCTGGTTTAGAGCCGCGTACGCGTGCTCGGACCCCAGGCAGAATTCGCATACCGTGTGCTGGTCATAACTCATTATGAACCCAGAGCCACATGAGGGACAATCTCTCACACAATTGTTACTCATGTTTACTCTGCAATTGAAGTGTCTCTTGTGCTTCAGTAACGAGGTGCTGAAGAAAAGAGGGAGCAGATTGTCGGGCCTCCCTCCTATTTATACCGGAAGGGAGCCCGAGGGTGGGTAAATGTTTCGTGATTAGTTTTGACACCCTTTTCTCAGCTACCTTAGAGACACAGGGGAGGATGCTGATGGGTCTATAATTGGACATCATTGCCTTATCCCCAGATTTAAAGATCGGTGTCACCGTGGCCACCTTCCAGGATGATGGAACTTCCCTCGTGCTGATAGTAGGGGTGTAACGGTTCACAGAATTCACGATTCGGTACGTACCTCGGTTTGGGTGTCACGGTTTGGTACGGGTTCGGTACAACAAGAAAAAGCAAACTCATAATTAACTGTATTACACAGTTAAAAACAAACCACAAACAGAACCACACACACTCAGATGCCCAGATTATATAATGGCTGATGTCAAACAAAAAGGTTAAATAAGCTGTAAAACTAAAAAGAATGTCTTGAAAATATTACATCATAAATAATAATAAAGTGTTTCAAGAGCGCATGGCCGTTGAAATATATATGCCAAAAGCTTCCGTTATTTATTTTGGTCTCACGGCTTTCATGTCTATTGTCTTCTTGAAAACAGCGGGGATCAGCTGTTGAACTGCTGTTGTCTTTTGCCGGTGGCAAATCTGGGTGATGCCTTCTGATATGATTTAGCATGTTTGGCGTGTGTTACCGTCAGTATTTGGCAAGTTACTTTAAAAAAGTAACTAGTAATAGTTACTGCTCTCAAAAAAGTAACTATTTACTTTATTAGTTGCTAAATTATAAAAGTAACTAGTAACAAGTTACTTTACTTTAAAAATAATAACAATACAAATACAAGTGTTTGTGTTGTTCTGTGGCACAGTAAGAGAAAAGACAACTCGCAATTATCATTATGAAATAGTGGAACAATAAAACACAAGTGCGATTTAAAAAGATCGGTTTTTGGCTGTTTAGATGGTGTTGCTCCATCTGGGTCACTGCCGGTGGTTGAGACAGTGGGGTCTTTGGCGGCTAGTTTTATAGGCCCATGTACATTACTTAGGTGCTTCAGGAGATTGGAATTGCTGTTTTTCGATGTGGACAATGCTTTCTGTCCTGCACACAGTTTACATTTTACCGTAATATTTTTTGCGTCCTTTATCCCCACAAATTGAAAATAGTGGTTATATCTCCAAGTTGCAAATGCGCTGCTGCTCTCGCTGATACTTGCATCTGCCATAGTGTGTGTGTGTGCTGGTGGTGAGCGTTGCCGTGTGTGTTAGCATTAGCAAGTGTTCGTGTATGTGTATTTTCCATGGTATTTTCCCCATAAGGCAAGACCCGCCCAACTCTGTCTCTGAAATGTTACCCCCCGTTAACCAATCAGCACTCCTCTCTGGTTACTTTCACTTGTCCATGGTGCTGTGAGAGGACATCGCTGTATTCACCTGTAAGTTACATCCGCAGGGAGATTCGGTTCAGTTCCATCACATAATGTAACGGAGTAACGCACCCATTTAAATCACGGTAACTATAACGGCATTACTTAATGGGAATAGGTAACTAGTAACGCTATTAGTTACCGCAAAAAGTAGAAGAATGTAAAGAAGTTTACACTGGATTAACAGAGCCCAGGCCTCCGCCGGCCACTGTAGTGCCGCTGCAATGCGCTCAAACGCACCGAAATACGCACCGGATGCGTGCAGCTCGGAGTCTAGCTCCAGCTGACGCACCCGGACTTCCTTTTCAAGTTCCAGCACTCTCAGTTCCTTGGCTATTTCTAATTTTCTTAGTTCTAACTGGAACCGGTGCTGCTTGTCCTGCTCCCTGTCTTTTGCCTCTAACTGAAGCCGGGCGAGGCGGACTTGGAGTTTACTTGGGAATCTGTTCCCAATCTGTACTGCCAACAGGGGAGGGTGGACATTTGCGAGGCGGCGTGAGCGGTGCTTTACACGACTTGCCCCCCTCGCTGTCACCACTCTTTTCCGGGGTTAACGTAAACTCTGTCTCTAACCTCTGATGTAATGGGTCTTCAGCTAAAACATTAAACACGGGGAGCTCAACTGGTACAGCCGGTACCAATAACTCCCTTTTCACCATCTCTTCCACCACCAATGCCTTCAACTCTTTTTTTAACATTTGCCGATTTACCACAAGACTGAAGTGCCGCGCTATCTCTATCAAATCATCCTTTTTACTTCGGTCCAGCTGCTCATAGCACGGCCAGACTAAGAACGCCTCTATGTCAAACGACGCCATACCTGGGTGTACCGCCCACACGTTTTACAAAGTTTTCAGCCACAATAAAACCACCTATAACCCCAGGAATTAATTATTTATCCCGGACGAGAGCACCCACGTGTTACGTTCCCTCTTGGCTAGGGGTACAAAAGGGAAACGACACGACCAGATTGGAATTGGTAAATGTTACCGGCAGTTTATTTGTAACCAAAAATGATGAACACAAGAAGGTACACAAACAGTTTGACACCAACAAAGGGCCAAACTGTTACTAGTTAACCAAAGGAGAACTCCAAACGAGAGTGGCACCGGGGTATACAAAAGGAAAGAAAAGTACCTCACTTCTTAAAGTGGAACAAACCAATAAACAAAAAGAGACTGTATGAAAACACAGCTGTGGCTGATCAACAGGTGCTAGTCACCTGGGTCTAAGCAATACTCCCGCAAATGCTGATCTACAGGCGCTAAGCTAACCTGGGTCTAAGCAGTTTCACAATATCAACAATCCTACACGCTGTTCAACAGGATCTAAGCAACCTGGATCTAAGCAATACACATCCACTAAGCTATACTAAACACAGAACACTTAACACACTGCTAGGCAGTCTAACGACGCACAGAATACACACGGCTAGGCAGTCTAAAGAATTACAAGATATGGCGGGGTATAGCGAGAGGCTTGAGGCATCTGTTCCATAATACAGAGCTTCCCGAATGATGTCCGTGCCCGACCTTTATACTCCTCCCCCAGATGACGTGGCAGAAGTGGGCGGGGATTAGATGACGTCAGTCCAATCGCCGCGGATGTTGCAAGGTCGGGACGGCCAATGACAGCAAAGGCACTGCACAGCGGCTGTAACAATTGCATTCAGACTCGATTGCTTATCCTGTCTGAGTAGCCCGGATGATGCTGCATCGCAATTTTTGACGTTGAATTTTATACACCGAATTTGTTGACATCGAATTTTAAACACCGAAATATTTGACGTCGAATTTTTTTCACTTGAAATTTTGGGATCTGAATTTGAACATTCAAATTGTTTTAACTTGAATTTTTACATTTTTATTTCACATAAACAAATTCAGATAAATGATTTTCAAAGTAATTATTTTCAAAGCTATAAATTCGGTGTCTGATAAAATTCAAATACTTCTGTCTCTTGTTTGCTTCCATACTCTGCACGGAGGAACCGCAGCAGAGTCCCGCGGGAGCTGCTGCGGTGTAAAGCTCACGATCGGAGCAGAGACACACGTTCACTGACAAAGCCGACAAACTATAGCTGGTCGCAGAGATCTGCTATTCTAAAATAAAGTCAACAATATCGACCATTGGCTGGTGTCTTTCTCTTAGTTTAAGAAACGCTTGATTTGATCAAAAGTTAGTCAAACAAAAAAAACGTTATTTAACTTAATGGTAGTCGAACGTAAAACCAGAATATCAGACGAATTCATGTTAAGAAACCTGTCAGCGTGTTACCTATTTTTCTCCACACTTTTTCCTGGATTCACCTGTCACTCTGCTGGCTGTCTGTGTGACTGACGGAAGAGACTGTGTGGTCGCCGATCAGCCAAGTAGATTTAAAGAAAATAAAGAAAGGGGAAACCCGCGAAAAATTTAAAAAGTGTGCCGGTGCTTAGCCCCGGACAGCCCCAGCCCAATTTAACCCCTGCATATATATATATGCTGTGTACGTCCTACTACGGTTGTAAGTCGAATACAAACATTACATGTTTATAAGGTATCTGTAAGTAACATAACAAACTTGCCCCTGTTCCTTAAAATGAACCTTGCTGTGTAGCCGAAACTCACATGATAAAAAAACATAAAAAGGAATATATTCAATCATATTTGTTTGTAGAATGAAGTAATCCATCAGATCAGATGTGGATGCATGTTAAGTTTGTCCAGACACCATCTGAACAACAGCAACACAGCATTAGCATGAATCAACTCGGAAAGATGATTGCACAGCTACTAGGGGTGTAACGGCTCACAAACATTTCGGTTCGGTACGTACCTCGGTTTTTAGGTCACGGTTCGGTACGTTTTCGGTACAGCAGAAAAAATGATCACAAAACATAAAATATCTTTTGGGTTTTTTTAATTATTATTAAACTGTGAATAATGTATTCACTCAAATAAATACAAAATATAATAAAATAAATATTAAGGTGCAACATTTCGATGAACTGAAATAATCTGTATTTTAAATTTACTGTACGAGTACTCACAAAACATAAACTTAATTTTGGGTTTTTAATTATTATTAAACTGTGAATATTCACTCAAATAAATACAAAATATAATAAAATAAACAGTAAGGTGCAGCATTTCGATGAACTGAAATAATCTGTATTTGAACTGTAATGTACTAGTACCTAAGCAGCCAGTTTGACATTATGACTTGCTTGTGTTAGAAATTAAAATCAATGTTTAATAGCATAATGTAGCTTAAACATACCGTCAGTTTAAATGCTATTTTATTCTCAATACCAGGCTTTTATTCTGAAAATCCTTCTTGACGACATCCGGGACTACCGTCCATTAGTATCACTAAAGTGGCTATTGACGCCGTTAACATGTATTGCATATAAAGTTATGAAAGAGTTAAGGAAGAGAAAAGGCGTGTTTAGATATATTGAATGTACAATGTCTGTATCCTCTGATATGCGTAACAACGGACATTAAAACGTTGGAGAGCCGGCCTGCAGGGAGGAGCCAGCAGAGGATATAAATACAGCGGGACCTGAGGGGTTCGGCCTCTTTCTTCACCTGGCAGAGGGCCAGAAACACAGCTGCTTTTCTGTCGAACAATATTCTGTTTGTAACATTACCGCGCCTTTATTTTAATTAAAGTACCAATTTGAAACCATCTCAGAGACTCCATTTAGTCTCCTTTTTAAGCTTCTCTCCTGGACGCGAGAATTATTACACAGATAACACTTGTCATTGTATTTTCATGCTTTTTGAAAGAAAAATTAACTTGGCGTCCACATTGCATGCCGAAAGGGCAGATCTGCTGGTACTAACAATGTCTCCTGCTGTGGAGAACACCCTCTGGCTAGGGACAGAGGTAGCAGATACAGCCAGGTAGGCTTTGCTAACATGGCAACATAAGGATATTTGCCGTTTGTAATAGCTTTGGCTCGGTCTGAACTTTTTGCGAGTGGTGGAGGATTAAATGCTAGTGGGAGTTGGGTTTGCACTTCAGTCTTTTTTCTTTTGGTACCGGTGTTGTGTCAAATGATGCACCCCAATCATGAAATGCACCCCTTGTCACGGGAACGCGCATTTGTAAATGAAACGTTAAGACCTTAAAACGATGCTTAAAACTAAAAGTAAACGTCTAGGGTTTTTTTTTTAATGGTAATTTACAGACTGTGAGTCGCTTAGTGGTAGATCATATAGTCTTGATTCTTGTGGTTAAACTTTTCGCTTGTATTTTCATGGTAGTGGTGTCGAATTCATTCGTCACTTATTTTTCAGTAATTTTTTTATTTAAAGGTAAAAATGGGAGAAACCTCAGGGAGAGCAACAGAGGAGGGATCCCTCTCCCAGGACGGACAGACGTGCAATAGAAATTGAAAAGATAATACATTTGCAACATAGGTAGTCCAAATGTTTGGAAATGCATGTGTGTATAATAGGAAGATGAATCCACGAGGATGTCCATCCAGTACTTATGATCCAGGACCACAGCCACGACTCAAGATCCAGGACTCACGATCCAGGACACAGGACCGCAGCAACAGGATCATCCATGACTCCGAATCCCGGCGTATATAGACACCAAAAAGAAAGAAATGTGGGGAAGCTGGGTTAATCGGAACATGAGAGTACACAGGTATAGACAGAGAGAAGTAAGATGTCCCCCAACAAACTAAGCCTATATCAGCAAAACTAGGGGCTGAATATAATCAGCCCTAACTATAAGCTTTATCAAAAAGGAAGGTCTTAAGCGCACTCTTAAAAACGGATAGGGTGTCTTCCACAAACTGGAAGCTGATTCCACAAATGTGGAGCTTGATAAGAAAAGGCTCTGGCTCCCATTGTACTTTTAGAGACTCTAGGAATAACCAACAACCCTGCATTCTTGGAACGCAATGCCCTAGTAGGACAGCAGGGTATAATGAGTTCTTTAAGGTAAGATGGCGCCTGCCCATTAAGGGCTTTGTAGGCGAGAAGAGGAATTTTAAATTCTATCCTGTGTTATATAGGGAGCCAGTGTAAGCCGGCAGCCAGAACAGGAGTAATGTGGTCCCTTTTCCGAACTCTGGTTAGGACAGGAGTACATTTTGGTCAGATACCTGATCGAGCACTGTAAAAGGGCCAGAAAATGTTGCCTGAAACGGCGAATTAACCATTGGCAACAAAGCCAGGACCTGATCACCAGGACTAAACGAGCGCTGCTCGGTTTTTCGGTCATACAGACGCTTCATCTTTCCCTGGGCAGACGACAACTTCTCCCTGGCCATCTCCCCAGCTGAATACAACCGATGCCGAAACCCGTTTACATAGTCAACAAGATTACCAGGGGTTTCTGACGGCGTGACAGCATTGCTCAGCATCACTCAGCAGCGCAAGCGGCCCACGCACTCTGTGGCCAAAAACAAGTTCATTGGGGCTAAACCCTGTATTCTCCTGCACCACCTCTCTTGCAACTAACATAAGCCATGGCAGCCCTTCCTCCCAATCCTGATTCATCTCCACACAATAACCTCTCTAACGCTCCTTGGCTCTGTGCGTGATATGCAGAAGACTGCTTATGCTGGACCTTCAACTGCTTCACCACTTGCGCAAAAAGGTGTGATGAGAAGTTTGAACCTTGATCGCTCTGAATAACTTTTGGGATTCCAAAAATTGACATGAACGGTAAGCAAATAATTACTACCTGCTTTAGAACGAGGTAAAGGCCCAACGCAATCAATAATCAAATACTCAAACGGCTGTACTATCGCTGGGATGGGAGACAATGGAGCGCGCTTCACTCTCTGATTGGGCTTACCTGTCATTTGGCATGTGTGACACGATGTAATATACTGAGACACATCTCTCTTTAACAGAGGCCAACAAAAATACCGTAAGATATAGTTATATGTTTTACGGACGCCCAGGTGTCATTTAGCACTTTATCATGTGCTTGTCTCCATCACAGCCAAATAGAAATGATGGGTGCTTCCTGAATTTATGTGCACAGTTCCCTAGATAAAGGAGGTGGGTCAACTTGCCGATTGGTTCATCTTACCCCACTCTCCTCTACCTCAAAATTGTTCTGGTGATTAAATTAAGTTGTGTGCAAAACAGGCTGTGCAAGAAACAAGAGAAACGAAGCACTGTTGTTTGCTCTGTTTGAGCGACATTAGTGATTAGTGATCGAGACATTAGTGATCCTAATTCTTCACAACACAATAAACCAATGGCTTTGAGGGAAACATGGACAGTCTGCTTGTTCGTTATTAAACTGTTATTTCCTTGTGAAAAAGAAAAACAACACTGAGGGCAAAACAAGGACACACTGCAGGGAAAAACTAATCTGAGCAGTTATTCTGCAGTTTGACCTGTAGGAGCTGCTGCCCATCGTGTGTGGCTGCTGTTGTGCTTGTGTCCATATTATTAATCATTAATGCCAAATGTAATCAGAAACTATGTCTCTGTCCTCAATTGATAACCCAATCAGCTTGTTAAATATTATCATGAATGACTGGAAACCTGCTGACAGACAGCCACACTGAGGCGGACGATGATTGATCGCAAAGTATTTATTTGTTTGTTTTGGAGGTGTTTTGCCCCAGGCTTATTTCATGTCAGGCAGAAAGTTGTGCAGCACAAAATCTGTCTCTTAACCATAAAACCCACACTCAGCACTGACAGGAGAGCACGACTATGCCCCCCTCCCCCCTCACTGTGGACGAAGACACAGGAAGTCACTTTCTGGAGCTTTTTCACAGAAACAAACCATTTGGGAACTCAAAGATGAACAAATCTAGCGTTAAGCTTTATCTAATTGACAAAATCAAACCCCCCTCCCTAAGTTACAGTTCACAAAAATGTTCAAAAAGAGGTAACCACAAAGCGATATTTAACTGAAAATACTAGGGAAATGTTTACTCAGGCGTACGGACCTCGGCGCAAGCGCCTCGGTCCTGCCGCAGTACTGTCGTACCAATAATGACGTTCAAGAACGGCCTCTCGTGTATGATTGCTTAATTCAAACACCATGACACAATTCCATCAGATTAATGATAAAAACCTAGAGGACATTATACAGCTTCTGAAATCCTCCTCCTGCTGCCTTGATATTATTCCAACGGGTTTTTTCAAAGATGTTTTGCCTTGCATGGCCTCAGATCTACTTCATATAGTAAACAAATCTCTTCACTCAGGTATTTTTCCACAGGCCCTGAAAACTGCAGTCATTAAACCGCTCTTAAAAAAGAATAATCTAGATGCTTCAGTAATGAACAATTATAGGCCCATATCAAACCTCCCATCTAGGTAAAATCATTGAAAAAGTTGTTTTTCAACAGTTGAGTAATTTTTTGCATTTAAATAACTGTTTCGATGTGTTCCAGTCAGGCTTTCGTCCAAACCACAGCACTGAGACTGCTCTTGTAAAGGTCTTTAATGACATCCACTTAAACACAGACAGTGGCAAAACTTCAGTGTTAGTATTATTAGATCTCAGTGCTGCGTTTGACACTGTTGACCACAGCATATTACTAGACCGACTGGAAAACTGGGTGGGACTTTCGGAAACAGTCCTAAATTGGTTTGAATCCTACTTAAAGGACAGGAACAACTTTGTTTCTATAGGTAAATACACATCTGAGTTGACAAATATGACATGTGGGGTTCCTCAAGGCTCCATCTTGGGGCCTCTTCTCTTTAACATCTACATGCTACCACTGGCTCAGATAATGAAAAACAACAAAATAAGTTACCATAGCTATGCGGATGACACACAAATGCACGTAACAGTTTCACCAGGAGACTATGCTCCAATTCAAACACCGAGTAAGTGCATTGAACAAATCAATGACTGGATGTGTCAGAACTTTCTCCAATTAAACAAAGATAAAACTGAGGTAATGGTTTTTGGAGCCAAGGCAGAACGTATAAAAGTTAGCGCTGAGCTTCAGTCTGCAATGTTCAAAACAACAGATAAAGCCATAAATGTAGGTGTAGTCATGGACTCTGACCTGAGTTTCAACAGTAACATTAAAACAGTTACTAAATCAGCCTACTATCACCTAAAGAATATATCTAGGATTAAAAGACTAATGTCACAGCAGGATTTGGAAAAACTTGTCCATGCTTTTATCTTCAGTAGACTCGACTACTGCAATGGTGTCTTCACAGGTCTCACTAAAAAATCTATTAGGAAGCTGCAGCTGATTCAGAACGCTGCTGCTCGAGTCCTCACTAACACTAAGAAAGTGGATCACATCACTCCTGTTCTGAAGTCTTTACACTGGCTTCCTGTGTGTCAAAGAATAGATTTCAAAATACTGCTGCTGGTTTATAAAGCTTTGAATGGTTTAGGCCCAAAATACATTTCTGATCTACTGCTAAATTATGAACCATCCAGATCTCTCAGGTCTTCAGGGACTGGTCAGCTTTCTGTCCCCAGAGTCAGAACTAAACATGGTAAAGCAGCGTTCAGTTATTATGCTCCAAATATCTGGAACAAACTCCCAGAAACCTGCAGGTCAGCTGCAACTCTGACTACTTTTAAATCCAGGCTGAAGACTTTTCTTTTTGTCGCTGCTTTTAATTGAACTATTCATATTTTAGACTGCACTGTAACTTTTATCCATGTATTTTTTCTTTTAATGTTTATCCATGTATTTCTTCTTTTAATGTTTATTTTATTAGCTTTTCTTTTTAATGACTGATTTTAAATGCCATTTTCTTAATGTCTTTCATTTTTTGTAAAGCACTTTGAATTGCCTTGTGTTGAAAAGTGCTATTAAAAAAAAGTGCCTTGCCTTGCCTAAAGTCTCTGTCCTCCTCTGAAGCCAGCCTCTATAAATAACCCCGCTGGTTTTACACGCTGAGAAAACCGAGCTAAGAGTGCCCTCTACATGCAGGCTGGAGCTCTGTGCCTCACACACACTCAGGAAAAACTCCAGATATGCACACAGAGACTCAGGCTGCAGCGCTAAAACATTTTCCCTCTTATCTGCCTCTTTAGCATGAGATGCTGCATTTTCCATACAGGCTGAGTATTAACATCCTCTCAGGTGGAGTCAGAGAGGGAGGGGCCCTCTTTAAGTGCCATGTCATCTGGAGTTAAGTGGGGGGCAGGAAGAGCTGATCTTCACTGTCTGACTTCATCTTTAGTGAAGCCTGAGAAACCCTGTCACACCCTCACCCGTCAAAAAACTGTTTCCCTTTCTAATCATTATTCCTTTCAGCGCCAAACACAGTCACACAAGTGTAACCCAAACTCAAGTGCTCCATTTGAAGACTTGTTTGATTATAAGTCACTTACAGAGCTATACAAACTGCAATAAGATAAAATATCTGGAGTCAGTGATCCAACCCCAGCTGACTTCCTCTACTGAGATTATGCAAACTGAAGCAGTCTCTAAGTCACACAAAAGAATGCTGAAACTCCAACATTTTTGAAATAAAGGACACAGTGAAGCAATCCATTAAAATCCTTGAAACAGAAAATATCTAGTTACAATATTTGAAGAGCCAGTGTGAATAGAAGTTGTCAGAGTATTTCTAAACGTGACAGCACTGACCTTTTGAACCGTAGAAATCTCTGCCAAAAAATCCCCCTAAAAATGAACTGACATGTCGTTTACATGCATCTTATTAAGAACCACACTTAGATTTATTGGAACAGAGTTAGTCATTAAGTTAGTATAAAATCCTAAAGAGGAGGAAACCATGATCTTTTCTAACCATAACCGAGTCGTCTTGTTGAATAAATCAAACTGTTATCAATTCACAACATTCAGACTATTTTCCAACAGTTGTAATCCTGATTAGTGTGCTACATGGTACGTCACTCCGTTAACCACCTTCAGAGGTCCAATCAACCACATCTGACTACAACCACCAACAGTTGGTGTTCAGAGACTTTAAATACTCAGGCAACACTCAAGGCCGGATTAACCTTTCTTTTTTTTCTTTTTTTTTGGCACAACCTCACTCATCATACATTGTTTTAAATGAAACTCACTCTCCGCCGCAATAAATAATTCGTTTTTTTTATAGGGTCAAATTAATATATTTTCTAAACCGTCTGTAATAATAATAATAATAATACATTGTGGTGACCACCTATTAATACACTGGTTCATAATCCACACATGGAACTACAGGTTGGGGGTATTGTTCCCACACGGACATGTTGTGTTGCTACCTATATATATTGTGTGCCCTCCTTGTTTCTTCCTCTTGTCGACCCGGGCTGCGACCCGACAACATGTCCTGTGCAGCTCCGTATTAAAGTACCCTTCTGCACCTTCGATGCACCGCCTCCGACTCCCATATCTCCTGGCACTACACTGGTGACTCTGACACGCCTGGGGAAGTTTACGGGACGAAGCCGAACACGGCAAAAGGAACTCGGGTTCCTTTCTCGAAATGCCGGGGATTTTTTGGAGACGTCCGTGGCTGCCACCGGCACGCGGACTGAGGCTCGGTGCGTGCTCCGCAGAAGGCTGGAGACGTTGCTCGCCGTTCCCCGCATCGGGGGGACGATGCACGACCTGCTGGGTCGACCAGCAACCCCATGGCTACCTCATGGGGCTGTTTCTTCGGGGCGTGCGGCTGCACGTCCCAGCGGCGCTAGCTAACCACGACTAGCAGCTATCCACGTGGGGCTAACGACGGCTAGCAGCTACCGATGGCTGCCAGCTAACGGCCTCAGCTAACGGCTAGCTGCTAACGGCTAGCTGCTAACGGCTATCGACCTTTTTGAGTTTATTTTCTGGTGCCTGAGAGGAGGTTTGACCATGTCTGGTTGGCCTCGTGTGAATCCTCTCACTATTTCGCCCACCTGTTTTTGACCGTGGACAGTACGGCCCTTTTTGAGCTTTTTCTGGTGCCTGAGAGGAGGTTCGACCATGTCTGGTCGGCCTCGTGTGGACACTCTCACCTGTTTCACACCACCTCGACGGCGGCTCCAGACGCCACTCACGTTCATCGACGCCTGGGTGGTGCACTCCTGGACCCCGTCTCGCCTCGGCGGTTTCGGACGTGCCTATGCCTTCATCGGCCCGTGGGTGGCGCGCTCCGGGACCTGCCTGGCCTCTCTTCTTACCGCGGCTCACGGTTCACCTCGACGGCGGTTCCAGACGCCACTCACGTTCATCGACGCCTGGGTGGTGCACTCCTGGACCCCGTCTCGCCTCGACTGTTTCGGACGTCCCCATGCCTTCATCGGCCCGTTTGGTGGCGCGCTCCGGAGCCTGTCTGGCCTCTCCCCTGTCCACGGCTCCTTCCTCCCGGGGATGCTGCTCCTGCCCCCCGGGGACCCTGCTCCTGCCCCCTGGGGACCCGGCTCCTTCCTCCCGGGGATGCTGCTTCCTGCCCCCCGGGGACCCGGCTCTTCCCCCCGAGGACTTGTGCCCGCTGCCGTTGTGCCCTCGCCTGCGGCCGGGCAGCGCTCCTCCCTGCTGGGGACCACCGGGATATTCACGCCGTCCCCACGTCGCAGCACGGCGGCCCCCTTACGACGCCATACTGCGGCCCGCCTTCCGGCCCGTCTTCCACCCCCGGTGAGGATGCCCTCGCCCTCGTTAAAGCCCCTACCCTCTCCCTGCGGCCCCCCTTCCGACGGCCCGTTCCATGGCCCGGCCCCACCCTCCTCGGCCCCTGTGGTGCTTCCTCCACGGACGTGGGGATATATTTTTCTTTCCATGTTTGAATTCTGGGGGGGCTTGTGTGGTGACCACCTATTAATACACTGGTTCATAATCCACACATGGAACTACAGGTTGGGGGTATTGTTCCCACACGGACATGTTGTGTTGCTACCTATATATATTGTGTGCCCTCCTTGTTTCTTCCTCTTGTCGACCCGGGCTGCGACCCGACAACATGTCCTGTGCAGCTCCGTATTAAAGTACCCTTCTGCACCTTCGATGCACCGCCTCCGACTCCCATATCTCCTGGCACTACAACATTACATTTATAAAGCGCTTTTCCTGGTGCTCAAAGCGCTTAAAACTGTAGGGCTCACTATGTATGCGCTCAACTTTATCACTACGCGGCGGCGGTCTATAGCCGAATCACAACCCCACCTTCACTCATGTCACATTGACATTGTGTCACGTAAAACGCATGGTGCCGGTGTTGTGTCACATTATGCCTCCCCGTCATAAAATGCCCCCCCCCCTCCCCAAAAGAGGTTTCTATGAATCCCACCCTCAAGCATTTTTCAGGGTATGGTTCTAGGACTGGTACCAATAAATGGAGCAAGTTTCATGAATGTCACACTTTTACTTTGTAAGATAGCAAGGGGGGGCATATTGTGATGGAGAGGCCGTCATAAAATGTTTCATGAATGTCACACTTTTACGTTGTACGCATATCGTATATAATAATATGCTGACAAAGACTATGTAACATTTGTAAACATATATTTTGATTATTAGATGACAACTATGTCAAATTAAACAATACATTTTAAAGCACGTTTATACAGACAGGACGTAACAATAATGATAAAAAAAAGATTTAAAAAAACAAAAACTGAAAAGGAAGTGACGAATGAATTTCGACACCTCAAATACGGAGCGAAAAGTTAAACCAGAAGAATCAAGACTATACCACTAAACAACTCACAGTCTGAAAATTACCATTAATAAAAAACCCTGAACGTTTACTTTTCGTTTTAAACATCGTTTTAAGGTGTAAACCTATGGTGTAAACGTGTCATTTAGAGGTGTAAACGTCCATCCATCCATCCATCCATCTTCTTCCGCTTATCCGTGGTCGGGTCGCGGGGGTAGCAGTTCCAGCAGAGAGCCCCAAACTTCCTTTTCCCTGGCGACATCAACCAGCTCTGACTGTCATTTAGAAATGCGCGTTCCCGTGACAAGGGGGGCATTTCATGACGGGGAGGCATAATGTGACACAACACCGGGAGCAGCCGAGCGGCCAGCAGGGCAGCGGAAAGAAAGACAAGGAAGAGAGAGTGGTGGCTGCATTAAAACATTTCTCAACGAGAAATAGAATTTCCAAAAAGCTAAAAGTGACGAATTAGGCCAGTAACCACAAGGAACAGTGACGGCCACGGAGCCTGAGGATGTTGTTGAGCTAGCGAGCAATGTTAGGATTCTGATGAACTTACAAGACTGTCAAAGAAAAGGGCGAGGAAGATTTCTAAAAGGTAAGATCCAGTGATTTGAGGGATTGTCTTACAAACACACACATTCTCTCTCTATTGCTTACATACACACACATTCTCTCTCTATTGCTTACATACACACACATTCTCTCTCTATTGCTTACATACACACACTGTCACAGTTCTGTCTAGGTTTGGGTGTTTTCACTGTTCTCTGTCATGTTTTCCTCCTGTCGTTAGTGTCCCTGTGTGTTCTCCTCCCTCCTCACCTGTGTCTCGTTAGCTAATTGTGTTCACCTGTGGCTCTTGTGTTTTTCTCCTCCCTCCTCACCTGTGTCTCGTTTGCCGATTGTGTTCACCTGTGTCTTGTAATTATCCCTCCCTGTATTTAGTCTTGTCTCGTGCTGTGTTCAGTGTCGGTGCTTCTTTTGTTGGTGACGGACTTCACCGGTGAGTGTTCTGTGTTTATCTGTATTCGTTCCATTTTAGCCTTGAAATAAAGGTTTATCAAAAGTTATCTGCGCTTGGGTCCTGCTTCCTTCACTCAACCGTGACAGAAAGCACCGACCAGAGATGGACCCAGCAGACGACCCATTTGAGGTGGAATTACAGCATTTTTCATTTTCTTTGGCTTGCTGCTATGATTGGTGGAGGGGAGCGTCCAGTGTTCGGCAGAAGGAGGCCGCTCTGGTAGAGGCGCACCGGTTGGCTATGGAGAAACCGGACTTGGTGAAGTTCTTACCTGACTGGATGTTGAACTTCATCTGGGCGTGTGATTTCCAGCCCTGCGGACTATAAACGTCTCGGTGTGTTCCGTCTGGAGTCAACCAGTGCTTCCGCCCCAGTTCCTGCTCCTGTCCAAGAGGCGTTTTCTGGAACTCGGCTGGCTTTTGGAGGTCCACGGAGCCTTCAGGCGGCTTCTAGGAGAAGGAGTCGCAAGTCCAGGCTAGCAATCCGAGCCCCAAGAGTCATGGTTCCGGCTACAGAACCGGCCCACACAGCCATAGTTCCGGCCCCAGTACAGGCCCCAGCAGCCATGGTTCCAGCCCCAGTTCTGGCCCCAGCAGCCATGGTTCCAGCCTTAGCTCTGGCCCCAGCTGTTCCTAGTCCCTTCTCTAGTCCCTTCTCCAGTCCCACCTCTAGTCACTTCTCAAGTCCCTCCTCGAGTCACTTCTCTAGTCCCTTCCCTCATCCCATCTCAAGTTCCCTCTCGAGTCTTTTCTCAAGTCCCCTCTCAGGTCCCCTCTCGAGTTCCCCTCTCGAGTCTTTTCTCGAGTCCCCTCTCAAGTCAACTCCCCAGTGTCCTCTCGAGTCACCTCCCAGGTCAACTCTCCAGTGTCCTCTCGAGTCACCTCTCAAGTTTCCCCTCAGGTCTCCTCTCGAGTTCCCTCTCAAGTCCCCTCTCTAGTCCCCTCTCGAGTTCCCTCTCGAGTCACCTCTCAAGTTTCCCCTCAGGTCTCCTCTCGAGTTCCCTCTCAAGTCCCCTCTCAGGTCCCCTCTCAAGTCCCCTCTCAGGTCCCCTCTCGAGTTACCTCTCGAGTTCCTTCTCGAGTCCACTCTCCAGTTTCCTCTCAAGCCCTCTCTCGAGTCCCCACTCAAGCCCCTACTCATGTCCAGTTGGAGGTCCCGCAGACTAGTCTTCTGCCGGGGGTCCTGCCAACCCCATGTCCTGTACCGTTGGAGGTTCCGCTGGGGGTCCTGCCAACCTCATGTCCTGTCCAGTTGGAGGTCCCGCAGACTAGTCTTCTGCCGGGGGTCCTGCCAACCCCATGTCCCCGTCCAGTTGGAGGTCCCGCAGACTAGCCCTCTGCCGGGGGTCCTGCCAAACCCATGTCCTGTCCAGTTGGAGGTCCCGCAGACTAGCCCTCTGCCGGGGGTCCTGCCAACCCCACGTCTTGTCCCGTTGGAGGCCCCCGCCGACTACTCTCCTGCCGGGGTTCCTGCCAACCCTTTGTCCGGTCTCGTTGGAGGCCCCGCCGACTACTCTCCTGCCGGGGGTCCTGCCAACCCTGTGTTCTGTCCCGTTGGAGGCCCCGCCGACTACTCTCCTGCCGGGGGTCCTGCCAACCCTATGTCCTGTCCCGTTGGAGGCCCCGCCCACTACTCTCCTGCCGGGGGTCCTGCCAACACTGTGTCCTGTCCCGTTGGAGGCCCCGCCGACTACTCTCCTGCCGGGGGTCCTGCCAACCCTGTGTCCTGTCCCGTTGGAGGCCCCGCCGACTACTCTCCTGCCGGGGGTCCTGCCAACCCTATGTCCTGTTCCGTTGGAGGCCCCGCCGACTACTCTCCTGCCGGGGGTCCTGCCAACCCCGTGTCCTGTCCCGTTGGAGGTCCCGCCGACTACTCTCCTGCCGGGGGTCCTGCCAACCCTATGTCCTGTTCCGTTGGAGGTCCCGCCGTCTACTCACCTGCCGGGGGTACTGCCAACCCTGTGTCCTGTGCCGTTGGAGGTCCCGCCGTCTACTCTCCTGCCGGGGGTACTGCCAACCTTTTGTCCTGTCTCGTCGGAGGGTCCCGCCAACCGCTCTCCTGCTGGGGGTCCTGCCAACTCCTGGTCCTCTTCCGTGGGGGATTCCTGCCGAAGCCTGTCCCGCCGGCTCCGGTTCCTGTCCGGCCGACACCGGGTCCTGCCCGGCCTCCGGAGCTGTCTGGTCTTCGCCCTCGATCCCGACCCTCTGTGAGCCGCGGTCTTCGTCCGCGGGCCCGGCCTCCTGACTCTTCCTGCCGCTGCCCTCGTCCTCGGGCCCGGCCCCCTGACTTTTCCTGCCGTGGTCTTCGCCCTCGATCCCGACCCTCTGTGAGCCGCGGTCTTCGTCCGCGGGCCCGGCCCCCCTGACTCTTCCTGCCGCTGCCCTCGTCCTCGAGCCCGGCCCCCTGACTCTTCCTGCCGGCTGCCCTCGTCCTCGAGCCCGGCCCCCCTGACTCTTCCTGCCGCTGCCCTCGTCCTCGAGCCCGGCCCCCTGACTCTTCCTGCCGCTGCCTTCGCCCTCATGCTCGGCCCCCTGAGTTCGCCCCGCTGTGGCCTTCGCCCCACCATGGACTCTGCCTTGCCCCCGGGCCGTCCGCCCGAGACCCCCACCCATGGACTCTGCCTTGCCCCCAGGCGTCCGCCCGAGTCCCCCTTCTCGGCTTCTGCCGTGCCCCCGGGCCGTCCGCCCGAGATCCCTTCCTGGTCCCCTACTGGGCTCCTGGGCGGTTCAGCTTAGTCCCGTCCTCCGGACCCCCTCCACCCACCCTGGTGGCCTAGGGATACGTCCCTCCTCCGGACCCCCTCCACCCACCCTGCTGGATTTTTTTTGGATTTTTGTGTTGGGGTTTAGGGACGTCTGGAATCCGTCCCTTGAGGGGGGGGTTCTGTCACAGTTCTGTCTAGGTTTGGGTGTTTTCACTGTTCTGTCATGTTTTCCTCCTGTCGTTAGTGTCCCTGTGTGTTCTCCTCCCTCCTCACCTGTGTCTCGTTAGCTAATTGTGTTCACCTGTGGCTCTTGTGTTTTTCTCCTCCCTCCTCACCTGTGTCTCGTTTGCCGATTGTGTTCACCTGTGTCTTGTAATTATCCCTCCCTGTATTTAGTCTTGTCTCGTGCTGTGTTCAGTGTCGGTGCTTCTTTTGTTGGTGACGGACTTCACCGGTGAGTGTTCTGTGTTTATCTGTATTCGTTCCATTTTAGCCTTGAAATAAAGGTTTATCAAAAGTTATCTGCGCTTGGGTCCTGCTTCCTTCACTCAACCGTGACACACACATTCTCTCTCTATTGCTTACAAACACACACATTCTCTCTCTATTGCTTACATACACACACTCTCTCTCTCTCTCTTCCACACACACACACACACGCACACACACACACATTCTCTCTCTCTCTTTGACACTCTCTCTTTCTCTCTCTCTCTCGCGCACACACACACACACACACAGTCACTCACTCTCTCTGACACTCTCTCTCTCACACACACACACACACACACACACACACACACACATACAATCACTCACTCTCTCTGACACACTCTCTCTCTCACACATACTCACTCACTCTCACGCACGCACACTCTCACACTCTCGCGTGCAGACACACTCTCTCTCACACACACGCACACACACACACACACTCCCTCACTCATTCTCTCTCCCTCTCACACACTCACTCTCTCTCACACACACTCTCTCTCTCTCACACACACGCACACACACACACACACTCACTCTCTCTCACACTCACTCATTCTCTCTCGCTCTCACACACTCACTCTCTCTCTCTCACACACACACACGTCATTTGTGTGTGGATATTTTCCCTCCTCCTGTGAGAGTCTTTGTGGCTGTGTTTCTATTTGGTATAGGCTTCGCCCTCTAAGGCTATCGCTATTGGGTAATCCCCTGCGCAGCACTGAAACACTTGTATAGTCCACGCCCACCTGCGAGGTGGGCCCCACCCTTGGACTCACTTCCGGTATAAATAGGAAGGAGCCCCGACAATCTGCTTCCTCCTTTCTTCAGCACCCCGTTACTGAAGCACGAGAGACACTAAAGCATTCGACATGAGTACACAGGGATGTGTCAGAAGTTGCCCCTCATGTCATGCTGGGTACATCATGAGTTATGACCGGCAGGCAATATGCAAATCCTGCCTGGGGTCGGAGCACACGTACGCGGCTCTAAACCAGCAGGTGTCGTGTGCCCACTGTGCCCATCTCCCTCCGGCCGACAGGAAGCGCAGAGCGGACACTCTCGCTGCTCCGGACGGAGTAGACAGAGTCGGGTGCCAAGCCTGGCAAACCGAACACGTGGTCCCCCTTCTCCGTCACCACAGCGCTGCGGTGATAGGGTGGTATCCTAGGGCAGTGTTTCCCAACCGGGGGTACGCGTACCCCTAGTGGTACGCGAGGGAACTGTAGGGGGTACGTGGAATTCCAAGGTGACAAGTAAAAAAAAAAAAAAAAATCCCGTCAAAAATGATAGTGCGCGATTTGTTTCCCTAGGGAGACAATAGTCTGTGGCACAACCGCGCCAAAATTCCACAATGAAAACAGCTGCTACCTGCAGCCAGAAAAATACTGGTAGGTCTGCGCTATGGATAAATGGCTGAACCGTCCGCTTGCTCTGGGTTCAGGCCAGGGTTCAGAGGAGCCCGCCGAGAAACGTAAGAAAGAGGTCAAACTGAAACCAAGGCAGTGAAACATATATATTTTGATTCATTTATACTTCTGCGGACCCACCGCAGCCTCAGTGCTTCTTCTGCGGACCCCCGCAGCCTCAGAGCTTCTGCGGACCCCCGCAGCCTCAGTGCTTCTTTTGCGGTGAAGTCCTGGCTAATAGTGCGATGAAGCCAGCGCATGTACAGAGACACCAGAGCACCAAACACTCGGGAAGTGTCGATAAAAGTGAATCATTTTACAGACGAAAGCTGTCTGAATTGAAGTCGAGCCAGACAGTAATGATGAAAGCCACGAATGTGTCAATGAAAGCACTCGAGGCATCTCACGCCGTGTCCCTGCATGTGGCTAAAAAAAAAAAATCTCACTCTACTCGAAGCACTCAAGAAAGTTCCCCTGTCGAATAACACCGTATCCCGTCGGATCAATGATGTGTCTGTTCATATAATTGGACAAGTGGTGAACAAAATAAAACTAGCCGGTCAGTTCGCTTTGCAGCTGGATGAAATGACAGATGTGAGTGGAGAAGCGCAGCTCCTGTCCTTCGTGCGTTACAAAGATGCGTCGGAGATAAACTATGGGGGGTATTCCCTCTCTTTATTCAAGAGCGTGGTATTTAAATTTGAGAGCATACTTTATGTCTTTCCCTCAAACCCTGTCCAGGCACTCAAATAGTGCCTGCTTGCACTTAGCTCTGCTTCTGCTCAAACTGTAGCTTGCACTCAGATATATTGCTGTTTACAGATTTGTTCTGCTCTCAGATTTATTCTGTGCGCGCTCTAAACTTTTGTGCAACAATCCTGTCAAAATCCCTCAACCAATAGGAGGCCAGGTGTCCTTGCGGGTGCGTTCGCTTTACTTATTACAGCGTCCCGTAAGGGCGGTTACTCTTTGGTTTATAAACTCCCGCCCTCCACGGCTTTATAACATAGCATGTACTGCACTTGTTTGATTTACAACTACCTTACATAATAGCTACGTTCAGTGGCGGACTGGGACTAAAAATCAGCCCGGGAATAAAATAAAGTCGTCCCTCCGTTGCCTCTGCACAGAGTGCGAGGTGGTTGCTATGCAACAACAATAACAGATAGCGAATGTCGTCGTTTAGGTGCTTTTTTTTCTGGAGATAGGCACTTCTCAATCCACTCCTCCATAGTAAGCCCACCCCGGAGGTCGAAGTTAACCTTAAATGTTTCCATCTTAAGCTTAGTTAGTTAGTTAGTTAGTTAGTTAGTTAGTTAGTTTACTATATAAAGTTTAGTTTAGGATTTTATAACGGTTCTCAGACGCGGAGGGATACTGATTTGTGAAAAGTAACAACAACTATTCCCTGGATATCCGCTCATTATATCACGGCTAAGAAACATCAGATTGCTTGATTTGACTTGTCCGTTTTATAAACATACTAACTGTGCTTAACCCTCCCAAAAAAAAGTTGTAAATGACTGGTGAAAAGAAACTGCTAGGCCTATACTGATTCTGGATATTATTCTGCTAAGTGTTTTGTTCCTGAATTAAAGTTTAAATGCCTGTTTAAAGGGGACTTATTCAAAGGCGCTCCATGGTGTAAGCCTAAATGTTACAAGATATATATAGCAAAGATAAGTTGATTATTTTGATTTCATATGTATTTATTTGATTATATTATTTATTTTCAAGGCAACATATTCATTTTTATTTATTTTTATTGAGTGTATTAAGTTAAAATTATGAAAATTCCTGAGAATTAGATGTTCAAATTAAGGAGATGAAATAAAGTTATTTTCATTCAATAATCAGTTACGTTCTACTTGTGAAGGATCATCAGCACGTATGAGTGAGGGGGGTAGGTTGTACTCCATGGGTATGACAAAAGGCTCAGGGGGTACACAAGAGAAAAAAGGTTGGGAACCACTGTCCTAGGGGAACTGCCGGAGATCATCAGAAAGGCAGCCGCCTGCAGAGATCTCCCCGTTCCCCCAGCTCAGGAGAGGTGTGCTCCGGACGACATGGCCGGAGTATTTTCGCGGGTGCAGATGGTCAGGAGTGACCCGATCTGGCCACGCTTCCCGGCCATCAGGAGGTACGCAGGAGGGGGGCGGCGGCGAACCCCAGGACCCTGAAGGCTCCGGTGGCCACATTTGTTTCCCTCACCAAGGTGGAGGGGTTCACAGATGTTGGGTTTCCGGCCACCCCTCCTCTGGAGCCGAACCTGACGGCGTTTTTTGGGGTGAAGCAGGCCAACATGATTGCCGGACGGCGTCCCACGTTGACCGCCCCCAGAGACCAGTATGTCGGAGATCAGCAAGGCCGCCAGCACGGCGCTTACTCTGTGCGCGTCTGTCGATCTCGGCGTGGGTAACGCAGATCCAGCGGCACCTATGGCTGCAGCAGGCATCTGTAAGAGAGACGGCCAGAAAAGTGCTGCTGGATGCTCCAATCAGCCCGGATGGGATCCTAATTGCCCCGGAGCGCACAGGCGCTTCCTGGTTTCCATGCCTGTCAGGCAGACCGTGGGAAATTCCGTGGCGCGGGGACGCTCTCTCGCAGGTGGAGGGAGCGATCAGCAGTCACCCAGTGATAGGCCAGCACTTATGGGCATGGCCCCTGAACGGGAACTCTTAGAGGGACTTGGCCTCTCTCAAGATGTTGTACGTACCATCCAGGGAGCCAGGGCCACGTCCACCAGAGCGTCCTACACAGCCAAGTGGACAGGGTTCCAGCGTTGGTGTGTAGGAAAAAGCCTGGACCCCATTACGTGCCCCCTGCCTCACGTGCTGTCGTTCATCCAGCTGTTGTTGGACAGGACACGCTTTGTTTTGTTAAGGAGTGCGAAACCCTTTTTTGTTCGAACCTTTTTTTCTCCTGTTTTCTGGTAGGAGTTAGTTAAGAAGCCTGTATTTTATTTTATTTGTTTTGGTTAGGCAAGTTTAAGGAAACTCTAAAGACGATTTTTGTTTGTTATGTTGGGTTTGTCTCACCTCTTTTAGAGTTCATTAAATCTCAAAAAGCTGATTTTCCTGTGTCATTGACCATTTCTTAAGAGTGGGGAGAGTGCAATTTTGTGCTGCGCCTAGGTTCCCCTAGACCGGGGCGTAACACACACCACACACACACACACACACACACACACACACACACACACACACAATATAATCTTCTATCACATATACTGAATCACTTAGTTGAGCAACCACATACTTTCAATACATGTTTTACTTTTGTAAACTCTCGATGTTGGTGACAAATAGAACTCCTCGTGTACTTGTACAGCCAGCCAGTCATATTTTGGCCTTTGAAGTGGGGTGCTGCTCTGAGGTTCTGAGTGATATTACCTAGGTCTTCTTGAGCCATACACTGTCTTGAGATCTTATCCAGTGTATCCTTGTCTTGTGATGTTTGACTGAAAGGGCAAAAGGCTAGGCCTACTTTGGTTGAACTATGTAGCTGCATCCCTGCTTTGACAAATGGGTGTGCGATTGACATGCCAGATTGAATGAAAATTGTAAATATTGGTCATGTTGGGTTGGGTAGGCGTGTTGGAACGCGGGTTGGGGGCCCTGAGCTCTCAGTGCCCATGGGCCCCTGGAGGTACTAATCCGGCCTTTCCGTCACTGGTGTCACAGTTTCTATATTCTCTCGTTCTAGATATTAAAAAATGCCAACCCAAAAACTAGTAATAACTACAATAAAGACACAATTGACGAAGTGTAGATGTTATTCAGTTTGGTTCCTGTTGAAAGGTTGAACAGTTTCCCGTGGTGGCGCTTCGACGATCAGCTGATCATTCCGTCTACACTGAGCGGGTGCCATCTGCAGTGGAAAACAAAAAAGAGGAAGGACCAGGTACAAAATGGAGTTGAAGTTGATTCGAGCAAGAACCTTTAGTCCCAGAGAACCAGTTAATATATTTAGTCTAGTAGTCTGGAGACCAAAGCTCAAACGAGAGTGAATGTTGGACCTCTGTTCTCCAAGTAGTCAGAAACATGACTTTAAGTGATTGTTGATCTGTGCCTGCTGGATGTGCAAATATGCCATCAGCCTACAAATGGTCAAGAAAATCAATGAATGCACGTTTAAGTATGTTTGTTATAACTCATTTGGCAGGCAAATACTGTCATTGGGACAGTCCACTATAGATTACATTTTTCAACAGTTTTGCTAGGCTGCCAGGCGGTGTTGGTTTCTGACTCCCAGTAGAAATCAGACAATGGCCGCTTCAAAATCAGAATCATGTATTTTTAAAGTGTCTCCCTGACACTGGGCTACAGCGAGATCCAGTCAGTCAGCAGCAGAACAGGAGAGGAGAACGAACAGCTCTTCACAACCTGGCGCTGGAACAGACAAATGTGCTGATATGCCATCTATCGCCTCCGGCCTTTTCTGACTTCTAAAGGCTTCCGCTGTCAAAGTGGGGCGCCTGGGAGTGCATGACACAAAAGTTAAATGAAGGTTAAATGGAAGCACTACAAAGTGGGAGATCTCCACAGAAAAATAATGCAGGAAAGGTTAATGCATGTCTTGTTGAGACAGCAGAGCAGCTTGTAGCTTTTAGGCATGAAGTTTTGAGGTCCAGTCTGGGTCAGAACGCCCTGGGGCCCCTCTTTATTGGCTCCATCCAGACAGTGATGTGTGCAGCGCAATAACAGGGTGTGTACTGATGCTAAGGGAACATGTTTTATTCTGGGTCAGGCTGCCGTCTTACAGCTTCACTCCGTGTTCTGTTATATGAGACAGGCAGCATTAGTAATATATCAGCCAGCTGCAATTGTTTGCCTTTGATAACATGGATATTACTCGGTAGAAATCCTGCATACAAGCTTGATTCATTTTTAAATGTTTCATAGCAAGTGTTTTGCCTTTTGAACCTAATTTAAGGGGAATGTCAGAAAAAAGCTGATTCTGTATGAAGTGTTGTCCGACCACATCTAAAAGCAAAATTGGATAAAAGTTTGAAGTGTGATGCTGAAGGCTTTCTGACGTCCACACCTGGACAATCCTGTGAGTAAGTCCGGCTTGTCAGGTTGGAGTTTGACACAAACAGAGTGTCGACACCTTGTCCAATCAGAAGGGTAAGGGGGAGGAGGCGTGAAATACAGTTTCCAATCTGACATGTTTGAATTTGAAGAAAAGCTCAGCCCAGATTTACCCTTAACATCTGGATGATGATGACCAAAACCCTGCTTACAGGCTCTTATGGCGCGTTTCCACTGCAGGCCTCGCTCAGCCTCGCTCGGCCTTGCTCGGTTTGGTTAGGCCTTATTAGGCCCGGCTCACTTTAATGCTGCGCTTCCATTACACTTTAGGAACAGGGGTAGTTACTATAGTAACGCAGTGTAGGTGGAGCCGTGACGTCATCTTCAATGAGCGCTCCAAAAAACAACACAGCCGTTAGCTCTTAGCACTCAGAGCTCACAGCTCTTCATATCTGTTCAGAAACTAGACAAAAGTTAAACAAGTACAAACCACAGACTGTCTGTGTCATGGCGAATACAGTCGCTGGTTTATTTACGTCTGTAGGCCGTTGTTGTGAGTGTGGACGGTCGGAGCATATACAACGTTAGCTTAGCCAAGCTCCATTTAGAAAGCACGCATTTTTAAAGGGTTTTTTTGCCTGCCGTCTGTCTGCAGACTTGTCAAAGCATTAATTCATGGTTTTTACTAACCGGTATCAGTATGTTGTTACTTCGGCATCATTTTGAAACGTGTATTACAATTAAATCACGGTCAAATATGTTCATCTTGTTGTAGTTGTAGCCCCCTTGCCAGCGATTCTCTCTCTAGTTTAGCATACTCAGCCCGACTCAGCCTGGTTGTTCCTGGCCCTAGAACCACGATTTAGCCAGAAAAAAGGTGAAAAAGTAGCCCCGGGCCAAAACAAGGCAAAGTGGAAACGCAACCAAAAACGGGGCCCGCACGGCTCGGCACGCTTAAAGCGAGCTACCCGCTGCAGTGGAAACGCGCCATTAGATCAGTAAAAATGATCAATAAATAAATGCAGTTTGCATCTAACCAGAAGTGCAAAACAAGCCGAAATGGCAGATTTATTAAAGTCTAATATAAATATATACACTGAACAAAAATATAAACGCAACACTTTTGTTTTTGCTCCCATTTTTCATGAGATGAACTCAAAGATCTAAAACATTTTCTATTTACACAAAATAACCATTTCTCTCAAATATTGTTCACAAATCTGAAAGAATCTGTGATAGTGAGCACTTCTCCTTTGCCGAGATAATCCATCCCACCTCACAGGTGTGGCATATCAAGATGCTGATTAGACAGCATGATTATTGCACAGGTGTGCCTTAGGCTGGCCACAATAAAAGGCCACTCTGAAACGTGCAGTTTTACTTTATTGGGGGGTCCGAAAACCAGTCAGTATCTGGTGTGAGGGGTAGGGGTAGGGTTAGGGTAATGTTGTGAATCGAGTGGCTCATGGTGGTGGTGGGGTTATGGTATGGGCAGGCGTATGTTATGGACGACGAACACAGGCCACTAATAAAGTTAAACTTTAAACATCCATGACTTAAACACTTGATCCAGGATCAAAGCCACAGAGCTGCACCTGCAAGGTGAATACAGCTGGTAACAGAACAAGTGTTTGAATGCGTACATTAACAGGTTTATGATATCACTGCCCCGTCTAAGACACGATCTGACTTTAATTACATTGGACTCGAGTGTTTCGTCAACTTAATGTGTTGCTTAAAATAATACTTCTGCATACAGTATGTGACACTGAGTGTTGCACGGCCAGATACGGCTCAGCTGACTCAGATAAGGAAATATATGATACATTATGATATGCTGCGGACTGTACTGTTACTCTGATCCGGTTACTTATGTTGTGGCAGATATTTAATTAAGCTTTCTTAACGCTAATGTTATAATAGTCAGAATGCTCTGAAGATGGGAAGTGAATGATATTCTATTAATGTTCACGTTCACACAATCGGTGATTTTTGCCGGCCGTCTTTCCTGCAACGGCAGCTTTTCTGTATTTCTTTTCTCCTGTGATATGACTTGATCGCTTTAAACTCCGCACACTGAGCTCTGATTGGTCAGCAGGCAGTGCTTTCACTGAGTTGACCTCTTAGCCTGCAACCTAACCTGGTCCCGACCAGATTAGCCGCACAGAATAAGTTACCATGGAGATCTAGCCTGCTAAAAAGAGAACCAGCTTCGTAGGACCGGAAACCCAGAGTTTTCCCTGAAGTTAGCCGGTTAAGCGAAAATCCTGCTCCGTAGTACACCCCCCAGGTCTACATCACAGGGGTTTCCCCTCAGTATTAACCTAATATCACAACATAGTTAGCGGCCTGTACAGCTAATTGCAAACCGATAGGACTCAAAGGCAGCCGGCCCCAAACCCAGCAGCATAACAGGGAATAGAGTTTAACACTGTTCTCAAGGTCAGCTTCTTTCTTCTGCATTCAAACCCCAACAGGTCCCCCCGGGGCCCGGTGCTGCTGAACGCCTATCACACGGAGGTGGGGGGGCCCATTGTTTGCTCCTCTCCTGTTGACCCTCACCACACCATTAAAATGTAGCCTGGAACCCTGCCTGAGGGTCTCCAGTCATCACTGGCACGCTCTGCCTCTCCAACGCACCACATACTAATGAGAGGGGGGGGCATGATGGGATTTGTTACCAAGCAGAATTAATGACAGCTCGTGTGCAGCAGGAAGAGAGCAGGAGTTGCACTTTGAGGCTAATGAGAGCCACGGTGCCATCCAGGTGATCTCCTGAGTAACACACACACACACACACACGCACACACACACACACACACACACACACACACACACACACAATCACACGTAATTAGCCCATTGTGCTGACTTGCTAAAAGATTATTGCCTCCACTACGCAGGTTCTGTTTCCATGTGGGGGTTTATATGATAGTATCTCATCCGGAAATATATTTTAAACATTTGTGAGGCATCTGATTGGCAGGTCAGCTGCGACAATACTCTACAGTAACTTTAGTCTGATTGTACCCACATTAAGGCACGATCACACATTTACACTCCCCTCTTCACTTCCATTCTGAACATTTGTTTTTGGTGGCAGAGCAAATTCAGATATTTGCATTGAGTTCAACTTTTGCTAAACTTTAGGAGAATATCAGCTACTGTGTTACTAACGTACTCAGTATAATCATTAGCTCCATGAGATGTGTCACACACACTCACACGCACACACACACGCACACACACACACACACACACACACACACACACACACACACACACACACACACACACACACACACACACACCGTGTCCATCAGTCAGATGTAGCTCAGGTTGACTCCAGCCTCCTTGTAGAAACATCTCAAAGATGATCAAGAGAGATGGAAGGCACCTGAGCTATATTCAAGGTGGCATAGCAAAGTGTCCACATAATTATGTCCATTTATTTTTGATTATTTTGTCTTTCTGGGTTATGACCATAGCCCAGTCATGTTCTCGTCCAGGAAAACGGTTTAACTATTTTCTTTGAAAATAGACTAGTATCTACATTGCAGCATCAACAAGGATATAGGCTAAACATATTGAAACCTGGCACGTAATTGATCATTGAAAGTGTAGGTGCGGTCAATACAGTAATTGTTTCTCTGTAACAAAAGAGAACAAATCTAACCTTTATATCACGAGTCATAAGCAAAGGCTTGTTGGATATACACTTTATTTATAGCTACAGTGATAGGTGAGGACATTCTGTTAGAATTACAAAAAGCAGTTTTTTAACCCGTGTGGTTCTGGAGGAGGCTGCAGAGGTAGTGAAGCACTGACACACACCGTGAACACACACTGAGAACAAACACTGAACACTGTGAACACACACTGAGAACACACACTGAGAACACACACTGAGAACACACACTGAACATTTTGAACACACACTGTGAACACACTGAACACTCTGAACACACACTGAACACACACACACTGAACACTGTGAACACACACTGAGAACACACACTGAGAACACACACTGTGAACACACACTGAGAACACACACTGAGAACACACACTGAACACTGTGAACACACACTGAGAACACACACTGAACACTGTGAACACACTCTGTGAACACACTGAACACTCTGAACACACACTGAACACACACACACACTGAACACTGTGAACACACACACTGAACACTGTGAACACACTGAACACACACACACTGAACACTGTGAACACACACTGAACACTGTGAACACACACTGAGAACACACACTGAACACTGTGAACACACTCTGTGAACACACTGAACACTCTGAACACACACTGAACACACACACACACTGAACACTGTGAACACACTCTGAACACACACACACTGAACACTGTGAACACACTGAACACACACACTGAACACTGTGAACACACTGAACACACACACTGAACACTGTGAACACACTGAACACTGTGAACACACTCTGAACACACACACACTGAACACTGTGAACACACTGAACACACACACTGAACACTGTGAACACACTGAACACACACACTGAACACACACTGAACACACATGTCTCAGTGCGGAGCTCTGCTACTGGACGGACTCAGCTCCAAACACTATGTCCTCTAAAGTGTTCATACACTGAAATATAAGCACCCTATAAACACAATAGATAGCAGCAATTATTCTCAATTTAAATCATTTATAAATATTTAGACTATCTGGTGTTGCAGCATTTGTTACATGAGTTAATACGACGTGAAGACTGAGCGCAGTGAACTTTATGTCAGAGGAGGGAAGACTTTAAACAGACAAGTAGGAAGGAAGGACACAACTTAACCTAAATGTAGTGTTTGCAACACAACACCATTGTACTGTTAATGGTCAATAAGGCACAGAGATGTCATCAACAGTCGTCCAGCCTCCCAGGAGCAAACCACCATCTACACACGGATCAACCCCACATCTCATGTCTGTATGGAAGGTAGTGTGTCCAAGGTTTAGCTTTGCAGATGTTGTTCGGATATAAAACACTTATTGGAGGCAGAGATGATCCCATTGGCTCGGGGGCAGAGTACAGCTACTTTAAAATGAGGGATTTCCAAATGGAGTTTTGAATTAAGAAAGCCTGGAATCAAAATCAGAAACACATTTTCTTATCCAAACTATTTTCTTCTGTTGCATTACAATCAGGCCCAGAACACATAATGCAGTCAGATCAAAGAGTGAAGTGTCTTTTACTCTCTGCCTCGTATGAGTGTTTAAACACTGTGACAGCATGGAGTCCAACAGTACGCAACATCCATTTCATTTTCTGAACCTTTCAATTCTGCTTCTTGCTTCCATACAAGGGGGAATAAACTATAACAGCTGGGGCATTTCTAACAGCTAACACTTCAGAACCCTCAGGCTGTCACAGTCTGCTTTCTCACTCACCTATTTTCTGCATTATCATTCCTTAGTCACCTGGTAGTCACACCCTGTCTCTCTCTCACTCTGTTACACCCATCAGCTCCATTAGTATTTAGGCCCACTTCACCTTCACCTCAGTGCCAGATCGTACTTCGCAGCATGCTTGTCTTTCCCGCACTACTCCTCAGATTGCTCTCCCGGTTTCGACCCTGCCTGTCCCTGACCAGCCTGCCTCGCCTGCTCCCTGACCCGTTCTGTGCCTACGACTCCCGTCCTGCTGTCTCCTGGAACCCTCGCCTGTCCCCGACCAGCCCTTTGCCTACTATCTGCCGTGTTGTCTCCTACCGGCCTATAGACTCTAATAAAGCTGGTTACCGACTATCTCTGGTTTCCCGTGTTCTGCATTTTGGTCCTCAGCTCGTTTGTGACACAGGCAACATTTCCTTTTTTTAAACACATATGTGCACGTTTAATCCAAGAGGTCGTAAGCAAATCTCAAGATAAACCTTTTTTTAAATTGACATAAAAAGAAAGAAACCCAAAATAAACCAGTAAATGCTATATGCATTATAACTGATAAGGCTATCTGTGCATGTCAACTCAATCACTCAAATGTATTTGGATGAAATCATTATAAGAATTTTCTTTAGTTCTTCAAATAAATACCAGAACACAGAGAAATGTGGTTTAAACAGAATACGTCAGGTCCAGTGAGGAGAACACCATCATTTCAAACATGGTTTATTTTCTGCAGTAACGGTTCTCAACCGTTATGGCTTATGTCATATTCAAATAAAAACAGTAAGATCATGTGTGGAACGTATGGAAATAAATGGAGAGTTGAAATGTAATGGTACACGCTTTAATTTCATTAAACAGTTACAAGGTGGTGTTTTATTCCATTTGTTTACCTCAACATATAAATAGCACAAACACAGTGGACCCTCATCACGTGTGTTCTGTTGGAAGGGAAGCTTCTCTTCTTTGGTCCGTGTGGTTTGGACCCAGCAGGGGGCAGTGTTGCTCAGCAGAGAGCCTCGGTGAGAGGCTCCCTGTACAGTGAGTCTGTGAAGTAAAGTAGTCCCTCTTTACACTAATGAAGCATACATAACGTGTTATTCATGTTATTAATAACTAAAGCTAAGGAAGGTAAAGATATGGCCATATAAAAATACTGTCTAATATCGGTATGAAATGCTGGTGAACCTCAGGTGCATTATGGGAGGCTGATTCTGAATAAGCTAACAGAGGAGAGCTGTGGTTGGCCCACATGTTGCTGGAGCAGCAGTCAGAACCAAGACTGGAAAACTCAGTCCAGTTCAAAGCAAGCTCATAGAAGTCAAGTACTTTGTTCAACTGAGAACAAACATGTGCAAATCTTTCACAACCATCTTATTTACAATAAATGAATAAATTCTCAAACGATGTCTCCCTGATACCCTGAGCACCCAGCCTGACACACAGCTGATCACACTCAGGTGAACACAGGACATGGCAACACAGCTGGACATCCATTTTCATGATTCTGGATACACATTCATCTTTTCACAGCGTAGAGAAGAGGGACAATAACATGTGTGTTCATGAGTGTTATTTAAATGTGTTTGGCTTTGTGAGGACATCTGAGACCCCATGGGGTTTGCGTCTGAGACCACATGGGGTCTGCGTCTGAGACCCCATGGGGTCTGCGTCTGAGACCCCATGGGGTCTGCGTCTGAGACCACAGCTGATGATGAAAAGTGAACAACAGCAGGATGACATTTAGGAGACACGTGGAATGATAGAATATGTGACATTCATAGCAACAGGATATGCTCATCCAGTACATTCATCTGCACACAATACGATGACAACACAGAGCCATTAAGCATTCAGTTATTAGTAGCATTAGTAGCTCTACTCCACATGGTTACACATGGTGTGTGTGAGTGAATTAGTCACAGAGTGTTACATTATCTCTAGCGTATGGACAGCAACACTTAATAATAATACATTTTATTTCTATAGCGCCTAGACATGTGAGGAGACAAATGGAGTGGACTACACTGATTTCATGTGAGTATTAAAGTTAATCACATTTAACACAGATTTATCAGCTTCATATAGAATTCACTGTACAACCCCCCCCCCCCCCGCATTCTTTACATTGCATTTAAGACAATGCATCAGAATGGACTCACGCTGACCACATCTCTTTATTTCCCTTTATGCCTGCATGTAAAACATGAGAAATGATATTGCTCGTGGGCTCTATGTGAAGGGAAACCACTAATGCAGATGGTTTGTGGTCATTAACACCTTGGTAAGGCCCACAGAGGAAATTACATTCAACCATAATTAGATTTCTATCGATGCAGCATTTTAATAAAGTTGTTTAGGGTGAAGTATGGCCTTTTCTCTACATGTATACGAGTCAGCATGGAACACTAGATGACTCAAAGGAAGCTCTATATAAAGTATTAAAGTGGGTTACTGTGCAGGTCTCACTGCGCTACAATACGGTGATCAGGTGGGCAGCAGAATACATCTGCCGTTATTTTTTGGAAGAGCACATTTTATAGCACCCAACTGCCGTTTTAAACACAGTGCAATTATATTTCTGAACACATTTCACAAGATAGATCAATCATTTCTGGTGCGCTGGGTTTGCCAACGCTGCATTCACACTGCGAGAAACGTAGCTAAAGTCATGAGGAGATCAGACCTCCTACAGAGCTGAACAAACAAGCACAATTGCACCAGGTTGCGGACTTTCGGTGACAGAGCCTTCAGTGTGGCATCCCCCACCCTGTGGAACTCTCTCCCCCCGAAATCCGCAGCGCCCCAACCCTGGACAATTTCAAAAAAGCCCTCAAAACGCACCTTTTTACCAAGGCTTTCCCCACTGTATAGTTAGTTTAATAGGTTTATTTTTCCGCTACTTCTCCCCCCCACCCCCTTAACCTGTCTGCCTCTTTTCCCCTACTCCCCCCCCCCCCCCCTACCCGACTTGTAAAGCGACCTTGGGTTTCCTGAAAGGCGCTATAAAAATATTATATATTATTATTATTATTATTAATCAGCGGGCCCCCACGGTTGATGCTTAGAGAAAGGCTGTATTCATTATTTCATTCATTTTGAAATAACTTTCTTTACATGTTAGTGTGATGGCAGTCTGATCTGCATTAACTGTGTGTACAATCCGGGCCTCTAACTGTCCACAATTTGACAAAAATGGTCAAAACCAAGTCACCTGCAGTGTGAATGCAGTTAGTAATTCCTGTTCACTGTTTTGATTATTTAACCTTTTTCTTGTTAATCAAGATGTCAGCATGTTAAGAAGAAAACAGATCTCATTCTGATTCAGTTGGATGGTGCATGACGCTGCATTCACGTGATATCGGAAGGAACAGTGGGAAGAAGGAAGGACAGCTGTGGCTACAGCTCAGAGCATTTGATTAGGGACATATGGAGATACCTTCAAAGAACCATACACAAACTGTAGCAGACCAAACTGCTTTGAAGCAGATTCGATTGTCTGACTACGAGTTGCATTTTCTCATAATTATCTGCCATTATTTGCTATGTTAGCTCGCAGTTGACATAATTTAAGAGTTCCCACAGACACTATAATCATACATCCTGACTGTAACTGCTACTAGGTTACACGTTTCTTTGTGGTTAACATTTATCTTATAGTCACAGCTATTGCTCCTTAACAAACATATATAACGTCTCACAGCCTCCTACAACACAGTTGTTGTTGTTTGGCAGTTAGTTCTAGAAGTGCAGAGGACCCCGAATAGAGCCAGGTGGAACACAGAGGCCCCTCCTGGCTGGGAGCTCAGTTTGATTGTAGTGGAGGGTGAGGACGTCCTGGAGGTGAGGTCAACTGTTGGCAGAAGGGTTTAGATGTTGGTTTCTTGCTGCATAGGTTCATCGCCCTTCTTTTCATTCTGGGCTTCCCCGTCAGCCTCCTTCTGACCCGGAGCTTTGTCTGGATCTTCCGTCTCAGTCCGTTTGTACATCTCCGCTGCCTTCCGCTCACGGTCCAAGAGTCTGTAGTTGATGAAGTTCCCAATGAAGAGCCAAATACTGGCCAAAATCACCACCAACCCGCAGCAAAAATACATGTACTTGTAGTTTTTTGTGACATCCACCAGTTTCCCTGCAAGACACACAAAGTTAAAAAATGTTAAAGTATCTGCTCAAATAAAATCTTAAGGTATTGCCAAGTAGAACAAACATGTACAAATGTCAAGTATTATTCATTAGAGTAATTACAAGTAATATAAATGAGTAAAGGACTAGTTGTTTACATTAAAAATATGATTTCAATAGAACCTGAATCACAATTTCCATGCAGCTAAATGAATCCATGCAAGTCTTTTTGGTCAACTTCCATTAACTTTGACAAATGATGCTGATAATGCTAACCTTTGAAGGAGCAAAGCTGCAGACGTGTTTTACTGTGTATCATGTCAATACAAGAGAGGCTACCATATCTTAAAGGGCCCATGTCATGCTTTTCCGGTTATTACCCGTCCCCTTTTTCTGCATGTAAACGGTCTACAGAGTCACAAACCCTCAAAGTACACCCTGTAGCGAGTACAACTCGCTACTAGGAGCTCCTCATACACCAGGATCCCTTGGCTAACTAACAGGGAGTCCCATTGACTTGCATAGAGCTCCCTGGTTGGTAATAGATGAGTTGGGATGGCGGAGAAATGCTCTCTGCAGACCCGTTCTCACAGCGTTATAAACCTTTTTCTTACTCAATATCAAGCCACACTTATTGTTTTTACTTCAGCTGCGAGTGTTTGTGTGCTCAGGATGAGTTTAGCTTGTTCTCGCTGTATCGCCGACCCGGAAGCCTGTCCGCTCCTCGAAGCAGCGGCAAGCAGCAACGAGCCTCGCAACGTCCCGACCAATCCGAGCACACTGGGCTCACAGGGAGGGGGGGGCAGGAGCTCCAACAAGCCGTTTAGGACAGAGAGTGAATACACATACTATACAGAGATGCTGTGAGAAACCAATGTGAGTTTGGAAGATTGCACAATGTAAATCTATTTTAGTATACCTCGACAATGGAATTATGATCAGTAGAAATGGCCATGACATGGGACCTTTAAGAACTGTGTTGTAATCAACTTATATTCGACCCCCTCTGTCAGAGTATATCTCTTCCATAGAAAGATTGCAGTCAGTAATGACATAAAGGAAGTGGAACACATATGTTTTGTTTGAAAAGCTGTGTGAACATATTGAGCAGTTATCTTACCCTTTGCCAACTAGCTTCTGCAAATGGTCAGTACCAAGCTTCCAAGACCACTGTGCCTTTCTGGTGTGACCAGGCCTGAATATTGTTATGAACTGACTCTAAACCAGAATGGCTAAGAACTAGGGCAGTACAAATCCTAAATGTTGAAATATGCTTTCAGACAGACATATCTTACCTGCTAGAGGGGGACCAATGAGGACTGGGCAGCACTCCATGATGGTGGTGAGTCCCACAGCACTGGAGAACCGCTGAGGCCCCACCAGGTCCATGAGTGTTTCAAACAGCACTGAACTGACCATGCCAAAAGCAAGGCCGAAGAACATGGCATACACCACCAGGCCGGTGTAGCTCTCCACCAGGGGGCAGAGGATGTGGCAGATCCCATTGAACAGCACAGCAAAGCTGAAGAAGTACTGGATCCTGGGCCGGACCCAGCGAGAGTTGGCCAGCAGCCCCATGGAAGGCCGGGCAAACATGTCCACAAAAGCCAGAATTGAGAGCAGGAACGCAGCCGAGTACTCGTCCACGCCCATGTCCTTAGCGTAGGCCGTGAGGAAGACAATGGGTGCGAAGAAGCCCAGGAACATGATGATGTTTCCTGACAGGTAGATGAGGAAGCCGCGGTGCTTGAAGAGTGACAGGTCCAGGTACTTGTTGACCGTTTCCCAGGCGGTCCGCTTCTCTTTTGTTTTGGTGGTGATGGCGATCTCTTCGCTCTTCTTGATCTTGCCGGGCGGCGGTCCGAGAGGCCTCATGAGGGAGCCGGCCACACAGCAGTTCAACACCAGCCCCCCCAGGATCAGGAAGCTGCCCCTCCAGCCAAACTGGTTGAAGAGGTACTGGTTGAGAGGAGCCAGGGTGCTGAGGAACACCGGACTGCCCGTCATTGCCAGCCCGTTGGCAATGGGGCGATTCTTCAAGAAGTATTTTCCGATCATAGTCAGAGCCGGCTGCAGGTTGAAGGCTAGTCCGAGTCCTGTGAGGAGAGAGGACAGACGTGACTTGTAACAATTATTCTTTAACTGTTACATGCCAATGTCTAAGAGCACTGTAATCAGAAAAGTATTTCATTTACCTTGATGAGAAACCCATTTTTAAATCACACACCCAACAACATTAGAAAGTGGTGTTGCACGGTGTACCGATACTTGAAAGGTACCGCGATACCCTGCCGTTAAAAACGTTACAATTCCTCCGTTTCATTAGTATCGGTACTTTAAGAATGACGGGGAAAAGTACTCAGTTTTAATAAGAGCCGTGTGTGTTCAGCGCTCTGCTTCCACTCCCTGCACTGCAGCCGTGCCTGCAGTCCCGCCCCTCTCAAGCACGCTCTAAGTGCCTCCCTTCTCTCGTGCACGCGCTAGCTGCCAGAGCATGTGAGAAAACGAGAAGCATGGCTGCAAGTGGGAGTGCAACTGCCGCTGCGCCTCGGCTTGTTGACAGAAAAGACGCCAGAAGCGAAAAACAAAAAAGTTGTTTATAGATGATGCTTAATTGTATTTAATACAAATTCTAGTCATTTATTTTATTTATTGTTCTCATTGTTTACAAGTTTGTGTTATGGTTCTGGTGTGAAATAAAGCACAATAATTACATTTAAGAAAAGTATCGAAAAAGAATCGGAATCGCAATTCTTGACTTGGTATCGGTATCGAAACAAAAATGTTGGTATCGTGACAACACTATTAGACAGAGATATAAATGGTATAATTGCAACCTGTTGAGGAGAAACACAGTCACTGAGAAGCTCTGAGCTACTGGCTTTACGAGCAAGCTACCGACACTCGTAAGTTATTGTCGTGTTTTCAGCATGCTGCCATGCTAGTGTTTGCACTTAGCTACAATATACAGCCTCATAGAATAGTTAGCATGACTGTAGACTCTTGGTCTTGTTAAACCAGAGAGCCAATCTCAGTTTTACTAATATGGCTAAATATGAATTGGAACTAGCAATGCTAAACTTTGCTATAACATTAAAAGTCAATCTAAGAGGTTTTTTTATGATGGTATGGTTTTCCCAATGATGTAATCACGGGCCCACCGGAGGCTGACATTCGTCCTCTCAAATGCGGTGCAATCAAATCTCTGCGGTTTTCTTGATATTAATATTGAATAAATGTAGTTCTTGTAAGGCCTTCCTATCAGAAACGGAAATGGAACAATCAAAGCATATGTCCTTCCTTCAACAACAACTTTATTTTCAACCTGCTGCTTAGAAGGCTCATCAAATTAACTCAACTTGGACTTAAGTGGATAAGCTGGACTTACCACCGATAACTCCGATGCAGATGTAGAGCTGCACCACGCTGTTGCAGAAGGAGGCTGAGATCAGGCCGATGGAAGTAAGGCACCCCCCCAACATGACGATGGGCCTGCAGCCATACGTGTTGACCAGTATGCTGCTGATGGGACCTGGAACAAGGGAACACATGAAATGACCCACACATGTCAGTTGTTTACAGTGGACAGGATGAGTGAAAGTGAGCGCATAATGACTTAATCTGGTTAGTGCTGCACGGAGCCCAGCTGCTATTAATAGAAACAACTGAGCGGATTCTATTTTTAAAGACGGCACTCCCATCCTCTGTGCCAAATCAATTTAAGAGAAGCAGCTGACGGAGGGAAGAATGACAAAGTACTTCCATATAGAGTCAGTTCTCTTTAATATATTGTCTTGTTGAATCATACGGTGTCGGAAGAAAAGGGGCACCAGGTAATATTGTATTCTCATGATGTTTTTATTCAGGCAGCTGCAGCGCTGTGGCAGAGGTCTGTCGCTCACAGGCAGGACGGATCTTAAATCAGGTTAATGATGTTGTGACTGAACCGCCAGTTTAATTACATTATCTAAATCACTTAATAAGAAGTGAAAACAAAGGTCAAAGATAATATAATTAGCCAAACTGTCAATCGTAAACAGATATTTGGTTGTGCACTGTGAACACTTTGACATACTGTACAGCACAATAGTTGTTTGACACACTTTAACTATGCATTAATCTGTAGCGGTTGTAATGTTTGCTACGATCTGTAATGAACATACAGTATGTGCTTCATGTATTCTATAGTTGATATACTATTTATCCTCTTATTTATATTCTTTATTTCATTATTTTCCTTTATCTTTGTATGAGCTCTGACCAGTGATTCCTTTGCTTCAATCTAATTCCTGTTGCTTCTTAAACGCCTGCATTTCCCCACAGGCATCCATTAAAGCTTATCTTAACACTAGGGGTGTGTCAATACTTTTTTCATGTGAAGAAAATGTGGTGTTGAATGAAGCGGGATGTATTTAACCTCTTTGAACTGATTGGTTGAATCAGCATGTGTTGATCTTCTTGGCCACTCAACCTGTACCGGGTGCTACGGCCTTCCACCAAATCCCATGAATAATTCCGTTATTCTGCTGACAGACGATCTGATGTGAAAACATGAGCTCCTTGGTGAGGTTCCTCTCCCATACGGACTCATCTGTATTCTCAGTTCTCTTTGGGAATGTGGTTCAGTCTTCAGAGAAGCCAATGTGTTACTGGGGGGTCGGGGGGAAGGTTGGTTTTATTCCTGACATCCTCAATATGTTTTACATTTTTAAATTACAAATGTTTACTGAATTTTAGCGATAAGAGCCAGAGTCGATCTTTTTAATTGTTTTAAACTTATATCCGCTTATAAAACATCTGATCAATGTATTTACAGCTTAGACACTTGGTATATTACATTGAATGAACAGTGTCTGCATCTCATAGTTGGCACTGTCTCCTAGCTGAATCCTAAGAACATGAGGGACTAAATCGATTAGGAAGAGGGAAGTACAAGTAATAACATCTTATGTTTTTTTTATACTAAGTACCAGCCAGAATAAGTATATATTTTTCAAAAAGCCAATGGGTGAGAAGTCATAAGACTTCATTTGCTGTGCATGAATCGTTTTGACCTTGAGGACTTATTTCCCTCCCCAGCAGTGATCAGTATTCTCCAAGGGTTCGCTGGGACCTGAATTGGCCACGATGAGGAAGCCTGGAGCCTGCACATTACCTCCTTTGTAGAATGGCTTATCTTCTACTGGCCAGACGCAGGGTGGACTTCATTACACAGCGGACAAAACCCCAAACTAAATATAACCACCTAGATGATCCCAAAAAGGAGTGACACATATAGAAATGTATCCAGGACCCTTTAATGTGAGCAGAGAGGCCGGGCAGCTCAGGGGGGATGAGAGGACGCTGTATCCATCACATTTCAAACAGGATTAAAGAGAGGAGTGGAAGCAAACAACTTCTGAATTTGTTCTGCTGCAAGAAGACACACATGGGCTTCTGAAGGGAGCGTCTGACGGCCCATTGCACAGATATCTCAAAGACATCAAGCCGCTTACAGCCAGTTCATTTATGTGGTCAAAGTGTATCCAAGGTCAAGTTTAGAGAATGTTTACAGAGGGACCAAAGTGAATGAAAGCGTGACATTGCTAGTTCCATATCCCAGACTGACAAAGAAGTTACCACCACTGTGGAGCGCTTCAGCTAGGTCATTTCCACTGTCGCTGCGGGGCCATCAGATCAGACTGCTGCCAAACATGGCGTCAACGAGGGCAGCAAGAAGGACTAAAAAAGAATATCTTTACACCGTACTGAAAGAGGCTAACACTGCCAGAAGGAATGAGGGGAACTGCTGGTGATGATTCTCTGTGGATTTGTCACAGATACCCCTTTTCCACCAAACCGGTTCCAGTTCAGCTCCGTGCTGATGCTCTCTGAGTTCCAACCTTTTCTACTTTTTGGCCCCAGTTGTGTTTCCACCGCCCAGAGCCTGACTGGTGCTGCGTCATGACCTCGCGTCACTCATTTTCTCAGCAACGCCGCTCACAACAACAACAACAATGGGGGACTGCGTCGGGTCGATGCTCTTGTTGCTTTTAATAATACGAAGCCAGATTCAATTGTATAACTCCTTCTCTAATGTAAAACTCTTTTCCAGAGTGCATTAGTTCATTATTTACAGATGTGGTTCAGACCGCTGCAGTGCTGCTCGTCCACTGGAGTTTAGTCTACCTTTTAGTCACCAGCTGTAAAGTATTCACTGTCTGACTGTCACACAAGCAGCTGACGCATTTTCACCCCCCCCATAAGTGGATGTGTGTCAGTATGAATGGACAGTGTTCGGCATCACAACGCCCTTATTAAAGCTTTTGCAACAAACCTAACTTAAGCTTTACAGGTTGTAGAAAAACGAGACTTAATGATGCCGGGCTATTGTGCTACTGTTAGCCAATAGAAATGCAGGTTACTAATTGTTTAGTGTTATGCAACATCGCAAAGTTTACAACAAGAGCGAACATCCACAACCTGAATCATCCCCACAGAGAGTTTCTGTGGATTTACTAAATACTGCAGTCGATGTGGATATATACAGTCTATGTTCAAACCTCTGCCAGCTGGAGCCACAGTGACAGGACTTAGCAGCAGCGAACTTTGACCCTGAGACTCTGACAGTGTTAATGCTGCTCCTCGTTAGGGATAGGGTTAGGGTAAGGTCAGGGAATATAGGTGTAGCATGTTTATATCGTATGTAGGGAACAAGAGTATTACCACCAATTATTTAGGAAAGGCTTAGCATTGACTATACCATGATTACATAAGATACCAGGAACAATCACTCTTACTTTAAACACTAAAGATTATTCTGTCCTAGTTGTTTCAGCTGATGATTATATCAGAATTATTCTTATTATTTATTTTTGTAGCAAACATTGATTTTATTTATCAGACAAAATGTAGCTTATTATATTGTGAGGACAATGGACTGTGTGTGGCAAACTATTATTATTCTGTTACCCCTTAGTCAGAATTATTTTTTAAACTTTACTTAATTGCTTCTTATGGTCCAAGGTGATATCTTGAAATGTCTTGTTCTGTCAGCCTGAAGATATTCACAATTTTCTTGAAGGATTAATAGGCTATCAATCGATCAGTCCACTAGTCCTTAGCTGTATGTGACAATGAATGTAACGTGGGTGTGTTTTCCCGCTGTCCCACCCAAGGTCACGTCTTTCTCTCTGTGGATTAGTGACGCTGATCCTTAAACACGTCATGGCAGCGTGCTGCTGATGTAACTCTGTGATGGACCGCAGAGCTGAAGCATGCCCAGCCCTGTTTTATCACAGTGTGTTATCACATGGAGTTTACTGCCTTCTACCAGATCCATTTGTTAAATGTTTCAGAACAAAGAGTACAGGTGTTCCCTCTTTCACACAGAAACACATTATTATAACGACATTTCTTTTCATTAAGGATTTCTGTTTCTTGGTCGGCAATTTATTTGCATTGTCGCTTGGGCAACACAACGAGAGGGTGCGTTTGTTAGGCTCAGTCATGGATTTGACCTTTTTTGCTTTTAGTTTCAAAAGCTAGAAACAAGATTGTATTTTATTCTGAGCTAATCCAATGTTGGCAGGTGTCGAGACATGGTTATCATGTCAGTAATGACATGTTGAAGTCCTCTGAGTTGTGCAGAGATTAGATTCATATTTCTGAGCATCTGCTGCTCATTATCAGGCAGCTTCCAGTAATGACTGCGCACACACACAGCGGGGGGGGGGGGTCACACATCCAAACAGTGACTGCTTCATCAGCGTAAGAGCAGAACAAGAGAGCAGATGTTTAATGAATAGCCCATGAGTGCAATCGATATGAATAAATGAGGAACAAGAGCCCTCGCTTAGTAACTGCACAAAGTGAAGACACACCATTGTAAAGCCCAGCAGCCGTCACCATTCACAGTGCTGTTCCCACTTAGCCAAGTGCTCTCTTTGGAGGTCAGAGGTCAATCTTTTCATTCTTATTTTCAGTCACTCAACCATTAAGATATACAGAGATGTACTTGTATTTGTATTTGTGTGCCACGTATGAAACCACGTGCATGTTTCTTGTTACTTATCAGCCGACGCATGCTGATACCAGTACGTGTCCAACAAGCTGCCGGGGAGATGAATCGCTGTGATTTGCTTTCAGAGAGAGACTTAGCAATAACTGATTAACCTTATTGAACCGTCTGTGCTGCTGTACTTGGTACCAGGGTTTCCGCTAGGATTTTTTCTCGCCAGTCAAATGTCCGAACAGAATTTATTTTACCGGACACATTTGAAACTTACCGGTCATGTTTCAATAATAATAATAAGAATTGTGCAGCAGAGTTTCCGTTAGCAGGTAATTACGGGACTAGGACCGGATATGCTGATGTTTAAAACTCAGTTAATGGGAGTCGTTTTTATATTGCTTCAGTTTATAAATCGTAACAGATCGAAAAATTCAGATTCATTTTTCAATAAATGATTCCACAAACAACAAACAACATCATTATTACATTCAAACAAACTACTTGTAGTAGATGAAGTACATTATTCAAAAGTTTACATTAACTTTGAATGATAACACGGGAGAAACGGATCCTCTCTTTTCCTCTCTCCCTCCCTCTCTCTCCTGACAGCCCGTCAGTTCCTCATGCAGCTCGCTCTGAGCGCTAAACAGTGGGCGGGGCTTCAGGTCTGACTCAGCAGCTGATCTGATCTCTCTCTCGCTCCGGTTACAGGTTACACTTCACTCGCGTTTATGTCCATATCGATCAGATCCAGCTCTCCTGATCGGCCTATAGAGAGCCCCGATCAAACTATTAAGAGTGAATATCGGCCGATAATGATCGGCGGCCAATCGATCGGAGCATCGGACATTTTGACCGGCAGGTTTTGAATTTACCGGTTTTTATTCAATTTTACCAGCTAAAAGCCGGTAATTACCGGCTAACGGAAACCCTGCTTGGTACATATACAAAACATAGTCAAAAAGATTAAGAAAAGGAAATATGCTTTTTATGAAGTCCAAAGTAACAGCACCTATTTACAGAGGGTGGACAGATGCTAGGAAATGACCTGCAGGAAAGTGGAAGACCACCTGTAGCGTTGTCATTTGTAATGTCATTTAAAATCCCTTTTGTATTTATACAAAGCACAGGTCTTTTTTCCAATAAATGGCAATCATTGCATTATCTACAGCCGTGTCAATCCTGAACCAAGTGATGTCCGTAAATCATTTATTAAAATCATCTTACGCTGTATATCTGGAACTGATCTCACTCACTCTCAGCTGGAGCTTGACAGCATGTGACGCTGTGCCTCAAATCCAGGTCACAACCTGATTTGATCTCCATCCTTTTAATTCTAATATATTGTGAGGGTAACCAGATAACAAGTCCATCAAGAGCTCCACAAAACCAACCCTATGTTCCTGTTTCTGTTACAGTTCTTGTTTCTAGATTGAAGCGTCTGCTCAGGAAACAAAGCTTCTATGCAACATCAATAATCCTCAACAACGACAGCATGTGTAACATCATGATAATGTAAAGAGATTTCCCTTAAAGCAGGGCAACGGCAGGATTTCAAGGATCATAGAGGAAACAGAGGACAGGATTCAAGATCCTCTGACCTGCTGTGTAAACTACAGACCAATGACAATAAAGGAAGAGGTCTCAACGTACACCTTTTGGACACTGAGGTTGACCTTACACTTGTTAAGAAATCAGTATAGCCTTATATATTTACATTATTAAGTAACACATATCTCTCCAGGGCATTTGATGGCTGAATTATCTGCATTGATGAGCAATACATCTAATTATAAACCACTTATACTATATGATATATTAATAATAAAACCATGATTTTCAATTAGAATGGGAGGGATGAAACCCTCTTTAAAGGTCACACATGCAGAGTACACAGTGACATGTGTTCTCTGCTTTCATCCTAGTACTAGGAGCAGTGGGCAGCTATTGCACAGCGCCCGGGGAACAATAGGAGTGGGGGGTGTCCGATGCCTTGCTCAAGGGCACCACGGCAGGGCAGGAGGTGAACTGGGACCTGTCCAAGTAGCAGTCCACACTCCATATTTAGGTCTGTTCGGGGACTTGAACCGGCGACCTTACGGCTCAAAGTCCAAGCCCCTACTGACTAACAAATGATTAGCTTCTAACATCTAGCTAAAGCCCCTCTTTTGTACAATGTGGGACAAACAGTGAGTTATCAGGAAATAAGACAAATCAAATCTAATGTAAATGTGTGTTTCCCACTGTATAGTACCCTCTACTTGACTCGTCGTAATATCTACACACAACTATCCAGAATGTTCTAAATAGTACAGTGTAGTGTACGGCGCAGTCTAGCCATTAGCCTAGTTTAGTTTTCATCATTAAGTTTAGTTTCTAAACCTCAACCTCAGACTAGGTGGTACCCAAAAGAAAGAAAAAACGTGATATTATGCATTACTTCCGCTAATGTAAAACCCAAGAAGAATGAGTCAGCTCTACCATGCAGTGGATATTCAGCATTTGTTAAAAAAGTGGAAGTTTATAAGCCTGGGTAGCTAGCTCTATGACTGGTGTATAATCTTATCAGCACAATGAGTCAGGACAGAGGACAGACAGTTTGAATGGTCAGTGGCTCACATTAGGGGGACGTGTTGTGGAAGGGGAAACAAGTCTATCAATAGTCCATCACGACTTGTTGCATCAACAGATCTCAGATTAGTCAACTGCCATAAGAAACATCAAGCACTGGAACACATTTCTACCAAAATACTGGAGTATGATTAGGGTCTGGGTGTATTTAAGTTGAGTTTCAGAAGCTGAATTAGAGGGAATATAAGGTTTTTGTAGAATAATTTAAACTTTGATTTAGGAATACACTAAAATGATTATGGAGGGATCTTTTGTGACAATCTGTTCCAAACCAAACTAACCAATTTTACTTTTAGCCTGTACAACATGATTTGTAGGCCGGGACATCCGTGCAGCACTACACAACTTATTACAGAATTACACATTATGGGTATAACAAAGACTGTGCCTGATTTTAATATTGCATTAGTCCATATTGCAACTTCAATATAAATTCCGATTCATTTTGTGAAAATGAGATTGGCTCACCTGCAGCGTACATGACGGCCAGCATGATGGAGGAGATCCAGGCGATCTGGCTGTAGGAGGCGTCGAAGATCACCTGGATGTCTTTGAAGTACACCGTGATGGCTTTGGGGAAGGCGTACGAGAATCCGATGGAGATGAAAGACGCCAACACCACAGCCCACCCCCACCCGCCATCAGGTGGGGGCTCGGCCAGGGGACCTGAGGCTGGAGGCGGCATCACTGGCCCACCTCAACACTGACTGTTCACTGCAAGGACAGGAAGGGGGGGGGAACAAACCGTCAGCAGTGTGTCATACTGAGTATATATACTGTATATACACAAATAATTACCGCAGGAATTAAAAGTCTGTCCCTATGAGTATGTTCAATTTGAGATCACATCCATAAAACTAGTCACGATGACCCCCCACCCTGTGCAGACTGGAGGCCAATGCAGTGCTTTCCCCAGTACATTGACAACAGAGTCTTTAAAGATTTGGCAGCATTCACTAAAAATAGAGCTAGGTTTTTTATGGCCAAATATATACATAAATTGGAAGTGCTGAACTAAGTATTAGTTAAGCAGTTTACTTTCAACTTACAACAACACATATGAGAATTCCTGATCGCTCATGTAGCAAAACTTTAAATGGATCTTTCTCCTCTGACCGATGTCAGCCTAGAGCTGCATTGTAGATGTTCTCAAAGTCATTATAGAAAATGCTATGTGATTTATTAGCCAAAGATGGCCAACACATGCTTGTTTGATATGGCTGTAATGTCACAAAATAAAGATTAGTTTCACTTGAATTCAAATTGTTGGTTTTATCCACCAACATTCCAATACCCAAACAAATAATGATGCTTTCACATAAGAAAACGTTCACATCATTACATATCATTAAATGTCAGAAGCTGGCCATTTCTTTGTGTTTTTGTCTGCAAAACTGACCAAAATAATTTGGTGATTCAAGATAACTGTTGCTGCTTCAACTTAAACTGTGTTTACAAAAGAAATCACTACAAGTGTCATGAACCCGTCTGCATTCAAACACAAACATTTAAAGCTAGAGGGATACCTAATGAAACAAAGGAAAACATGGTTGATTTTTGTATTTACAAAATAAGATGCTTTGGACCAACTGTTTCTGACAAATAGGAAACAACATGGCTAAGGTTGGTAGGAATACCATGCAGTAGGCTGGAGTCTGCAGAGTCTGTAAATGAGTCATGAATATCAGCGAGCAGCATCAACACGTGATGCAGCTCAGAGACTCACACACTGAAATCTATTCAGTTTCAGGAAGTTATTATCATTTTAAATAAACCAGTCATAGATTGTTCTGTGTGGGTAAACAACAGAAGATAGAAAGTAGTTGTGGGGCTGTATGGAGGCTGGAGAGGGTGTTACATTTCTTATTTGGAGTGTTTATTTCAAAACAACACATTTAAAAACTATCTCTAACTTGGAGCCTGGAGATATAATCCTGTGTGTATATATGGTGTATTGCCCCGTTAATCGAAGTTACAGATTATGCTTTTCCATACACTGGGTCTAATCCACACTAATCAGATTACAGGCTGTGGCACTCAGTGTAGATACTGCTTCTGAATGATTGAACGTGACGACAATACACGGACAAACCGCAGAATTCATAAGCAGCTTTAGTTGATGGGCTGTAATACATAAAGCTCCGGACTGAGTAGAGGAGCAGCTGAGGAGAGGAGACAAGGAGACACGCTTTGAGACAAGCTTGACGAGAAGTTTATGATCAACCATATAAGTACATAAGAAGTCAAACAAAGCAAAGTCACTACAATGTCAACACTTCCTCTTTGCTTTAGGAGCCAGATCCTCGTCCTGTCTCCGCTGTGTCATTCACCTGACAGCTGATGAAAGAGCGGCTGATAGGCTGCTCACAGCCAGCAAGCTCTGACAATTGCATAAAAACACAGGTGAGACTCAAGAGGCCCTTTTTCTCTGTCCTACAAAGACTGACGCGCTTATCCCCCATTGTTTCATCTGTACCGAGCATCTCTACCGACCACTGACGCTCGACAGTCTGTGAGAACGAGTGTAAAGAACGCAGTCACGTTATGTCAGGGGTGGAACCAAGAACAAACTTGTATTTTCTTTTTCTGCATCTTTATACTTCTAGAGTTTACACATTTTGTAATAAATTAAACTTTATATAAGAACTGCTTAGTATATTAATCAATTAGCCGATTGAGAGACGATTAACTTGAATTAATAAACATTTAAATTAGTTTCTATTTCTCTCTTTTTTATTGAATTTCTGGTTCCACTTTACAATAAGACTACCCTTATAAAGGATTCATAATTAGGTTGTAAACACTTTATTAATCATTAAGAACCATTTATAAACCAGTTCTAACAGTTTTCATACATCAACACAGGCTCACTATTTGGCAAGATTACTAAACCTTATATTGGCTAATGGCTACCTAGCGAGAATCAACTCAGTGAACAACAGATACCAAGGATGCTGGCTGATGAAGAAGACAAAGTAAGCCAAGTAGCCAATATCAGGCTTAGCAGTACAGATAAATGTGGGCTCACTATTTGGCAAGCAACCGGTCACAGTCGCCCTGTTTATCTCATGTCTTATAAAAGCTTATTAATGATTTATAAAGTGTTCACAGCCTAATTAATAAATGAATTACAAACTATTCGTAAACCATTTATAAGGGTAGTCTTATTGTAAAGTGGTACCGAATTTCTTATTCATTCATTTGAGTTTAGTTTTTAAGTATTTTAGATTTGTTTTGCGCCGGTACTTTTAAGTTGAATACTTTAGGTACATTTTGCTTATTATACTTACTTTTACTTAAGTAACATTTTAATACAGGACTGTACATGTAACAGTATTTGTAAAGTGTAGGGTTAGGAACTGAAACTCGGTTCCAGATGAGAACCGATAAGAAAATGTCGGGTGCCGGGTACCCATACAAAATATACAATTTCAGTTCTGCTTAACGGTTCCTAAATGCGGTAGACCCTGTATTCCAACGGGTCCATCTGCGCCGTGGCGGCCCGGTGGAATACAGGATAAGGGCGGACTGGCCATCTGTGTGCTCTGGAAAATTACAGAACGGCCGGTCGTCAGCGGGCCGTTGACGGCCGGCACCGCCCTTAAAGGTCCCATGTCATGGCCATTTCCACTGATCATAATTCCATTGTTGAGGTCTACTAAAATAGATGTATACTGTGCAATTTTCCAAACTCACATTGGTTTCTCAAACAGCATCTCTGTAAAGTATGTGCATTCACCGGTATTCACTCTCTGTCCTAAACAGCTCGTTGGAGCTCTTGCCCCCCCCCCCTCCCTGTGAGCCCAGTGTGCTCCGATTGGTCAGCTCGGCCACTCTGTTCTGATTAGTCAACCACCAGAGAGCCTCCCTCCGCCCATGTCTAACAGTGCTTTTTTCGGCTCGCCCTGAGCGGAACATCAGGCGTCGGTACAGCCGTATATTTTATACGCCAACTAACCGAACTGTAACTACAACTGTTGTTCTAGAAGAGTTAGTTATTTTTACCTGTAATAACTACTACTACCGTTTGATGAAAAATCAAATCATGGTTTGCTATATATGAATGATATGTTATAGGAGCAAATAATTCAGGGAAGAAAGGCTACTAAGTATTTCCATCAAACTTTATTTTTAGAAATATACAAAATGAACATGTGTAAATATACATATATACACTGTATATCATCCATTCCTCCTCTAATAGCAATAGTATGAAGCTGCAGCGTCGGAGACAGCAGTTACAGGACCGCACTTGTAGAACCGCACACACAGGTCCGACGGAGCACGTGATGGTCAACGCACGTTCACATGAATGTTTATATGTATATTAAAGAAAACAACACTGTTAAACACTGTTCCTTCTACAGTATCATAATTCTCGTTTCATTAATATTATTATTATTATTAATAAATCAAAGGTGTCTTCGAAGAGGTGCTTTCAGAGGTGCCCAGTACGTCGAGGGGGCAATGCTGGTAGATCGCGAGTCATTCATAAAAAAAAAATCCAGCTCTGTTAAAATAGACAAAACAGGTTTTGATCCCTCCTCCCTTGGCCTCCCTGCCACTTCATTCAGGAGTTTACTTGATTGACAGAAAAAGCGACCTATCGCTTTCCAGTCTGTTAACCCAGAATGCAAAGCGATACAAAATCAGTCAAGTGCCTGGAAAACTCAAATTAAGTTAAAGAGACAAACAAGAGACAAACAACAAAATGAGTGCGGGGCCGAGCAAAAAGCTAAAGACCACTTCCACCCAGAATAGGAGGAAGAATATTTTGTTGTGATGTCACATTTAAAGGTTATTTGTCTTATTTGTAAAGCAAGCGTCGCTTTGCCAAAGAAAGGTAACGTGGAGAGGCATTATCGGAGTGTTCACAAGGCATACGACAGCGACTTCCCTCCGAGTAGCGAGTTGAGAAAGGTCATATTGTAACGATCACAAAGGGAGTTGGAAACAGGCTTCTAGTTATTAGGCTTTAATAACTTCTTCTTATTCACGGATGATCACATGTTCATGTACAGCTTGTGGGTTCAACCTCACACTAACACTAACTCCCACACATACCTGTCTACGTCACAACTTCCCGCCCTCCCCCGTCTGCTCCCCCAACCACAGGCCCGCACCTCAACCAGCATCACTGTGCAGCTCTATGATTGGCAGAGAGACAGGGGATGCCTGAGTGACACCCTCAGCATCCTATACAGGGTCGCTACAATATATTATTGCTACACAAACATTATCTCGCAGTCTTAGTGTCGCCAACTCGTTTCAAAAAGACAAAACAAATGCGTCTATGGTCGGTGTATTTTTGATCTTTCCAATCGAGACGAGGTATCTCTCTCCCGCGTCTGTGTGGGAGGGGGCAGGGCAGTTTACACACACGCAGGCAGCTGCTACATGCAGCAACACACCGTGGAGATGGCAGAGAGAACGCGCTCCGAGGTGTGGTTAAATGTTACCCGTCTCGATGTGGAGAATGCTCGTTGCCAAAAGCACAATAAGAGTTTAGCATGTAAGGGCGGTAACACGAGCAATTTGTCTAAACATTTAGCAAAAGTGCTCCACATTCAGACGGAGGAATGCACCGGGTTCGACCGTCTTTCTAGTAGCTCTGTAGCCCCATCCACGAGTAACGTTTCCACGTCAGGTGTTATGTATAGGGTTGGGTATCGTTTGAATTTCCACGATTCTGATTCTGATTCTACTTTTCGATTCCGGTTCTTAACGGTTCTCAATTCCGATTCTTTGAGGGGCAGGGTAAAAAAATGATACATGCTTCTTCCACCAAAAAAAATTACATTTATTCGAGAAACTTTTACACAGGTTAGTTTACAGTAATATTCACATTAATCAGTCTGTTTATATTCACTGCTATGTAACTGTAACCTGAGAACCACTGAAGCTGCAACAGTGCAACCATCCAACTTTTAAAGAACAGTTCTTGTTGAGAAAAACAAGCACATCTGTCTTCTCAGGCATACCGGGAAGAAATGTTTGAACATTTTAAAGTAAAATGCTTCAATCTGGTGCACTTTAAGCAGAATTACTAGAGACTAGATCTAGGGGGTACAACTCTAAACACCCATATGAAAAAGATCGGTTTACATTTTAATAATTAAATAAGTATGTGAACCTAACCAATAACCTACCATAGCCAATAACAAATACATGTAACGTGTTTTATTTTTGTTGTTCATTCATATCTTATTTTACTATTTTATTTATGCATATTTTTCTCTCCAGTTTAAAACGATATGTCTGGTTTACTGTCTGTGGTTTTACATTAGAATGATTTCAAACCTGTTTTATCCCAATAATTATAAAGGAGTGCCTTGGAAATATGTGTTTACATAAAACACTCAAGAGTCCTTTACCTCACTGAGCATCTCAGTCTGACTGGAGAGGACTCTCCCTCCACATCATTGTAGAAACATCTTCTTCTTCCGTTAGAGCAGCTAGCACCAGATGCTAATAACAACAGCGCGTACCGGTGCACCCCATGGATGTATAATAAGAACTGGATACAGCGTGGGAGGCGGGGCCTCATTCATTCCTATGAGAGTTGCTCATTGGCGCATGATGATAAAATGGCACAACTTTTGAGAGAGTGAAACGTCACAGATTACCCGCATGCTTGAGAAGTACCCGTATGTGCACTCATAGCGCATGCGCAACTTTAACCAAAATGCTCATTCACATCAAGCACGTCAATTTGCGTACACGTAACAGCACCGTGCGTTCATGACAGCATGGTAATGGATTGTTATTATGATGGATTTGATATTAACGAGGAGGCAGTTAGCAGCTAGCGGCTAGCTAGTAATTATGCTAATCTACACATCAATCGTTATGTACTTATATTACGCTGTAACAGAATCTAGTGATATCCAACAGAGCTTCATTTAGCATGAAAGAATTATTGCACTGTGTGTATATATATATATATATATATATATATATATATATATACACAGTGCAATAAACTTCTTAGTGCAATAATAAGCTACAGGGACGTTAATCTAACGTCGGTAATATTAACTTTATTTAATACAACATTTACGGTACATCATGATACAGCCCATGTAGTATAATATTTTACAAATGATGAATTACAGCAAACATGTGCAATATATCCATTATTACAGCTCCGTGGGCAGTAAGGCGATATGGTCCGTTGTTATTGTGCATCCATGGGTAAAGATAAACGCATGTATTGCTGAACACGTAACATGAACGTGCCGGGCGGCGCGGCCCCGTGGGTTAGATGCACGTTCATAATGCCGAGGGAAATAACTCTCAGAATAACGTTATTAGCACATTTTTACAACTTGAGGAACGAATGTTTTTAATAAGGGCTATACAAACGTTCATACTGGGTAGTTTATTTAGTTTAAAAAAAATTATCAAACGAGTTACAGACCACTCTTTCCCAATGTAAGTCAATGGGAAAAAGTTTTTCCGGGCCCAGCAACCTAAAGGAAGTGTAGTACCGCCGTTTGGCCACAACGAATATTCTCATCAGACTCCGGCGCACTTCCTGGGGGCTTGGTGCACCCTCCCTTTCTCCCTCGCTCGCTCCCACGCTCACTCACACTTTGGCTGTGAGTGCCAGATAAGCCAACATCCCCCATGTTCATCACTTACAGCGCCCATCGCACAGGGCAAATGAAAAGTGTAACTGGGATGAAAAGGGTGTTACATTTACTTAATTATGAATGTTGTTACATCAAGGCCGAACATTAGGATGAGCCCCAACGGTCAAACATTTGTTTTCCCTCCCAGAGCTGTCAGCGCAGCGCCTCCACAGATCTGGCGCCCTAGGCGAACATGGTTACGCTGTAGGAAGTGTAGGTACAACGCTACATTTCCCGCCCATGGATGTATAATAAGAACACCCCTCACAGCTCACAGGCTCACAGCTTTCCCCTGCGTCTGGTGCTCCGCTGCGGCGTTAAGAGGTGGAGTCTCGGAACCGACCCAACCCCCGCTGCAGTCATAAAGTAGGCTACGGAGAGCGGCGAGAAACATTTCCTCAGGCATCGAAAAGCGGAACCGAAATTCACATTTCTAAATGATGCCGTTGGAATCGAAATGTTGGAACCGGTTCCGAACCGGAACCGGTTCTCGGTACCCAACCCTAGTTATGTATGCTAGCAGCAACACACAGAGTTAACTCAATTATACAAACATGGGTTAATGATTAGAGGTAACTGAGTTATTTATTTTGTTAAAGTTTCAGCTATTCTGTTTACAGTTCTGTCATCAGATTATTTAATACCATTTGTTAAAACACTGTTGTTTCTTTTGATGTGAAATATTATTTATTTACTTTAAATAAAAAGCAATGTTAGTTTTGTAAACAATTTGTTAAGTTAATTTAATAATATATGCATTTTTGAATCAAGTATTCATCTTTATTGTCTTCATTGTTAGTTTCCACATGCCTAAAACAACCTCAAGCTAAATCTAAAAGTTGATGGCTAAATGAGAGCGTTTGAGAAATTGTGCAAGGCATACAGTAATAGTCCGAATAGTCGATTAGTCGTTTCATTAATCGATAGATTAATCGATTATCAAATGAGTCGTTTGTTGCAGCCCTATTGTAGTTATCCCATGTATAAATAAAATGTGTTATTCAGCAACCCTTGCAATTTGGGATTTTAGTTTTGGTTGATAGAACTTGGTGAGCTGGTCATTTCAAAAGTAGCTCACCAGCCAAAAAAGTGTGGGCACCCCTGATTTCTGAAAAACAACTGTTAGTGTGTTCATGCACCAGCCTGCAAAAGATAAACAAGCAGTTTGACCGAGAGGCATTTCAGTTCAGAATACATTTTTATTTATTTTAATTTCCACACTGTGGGGGTCTGCTGTCAGGCAGTGTTGGCAGAGCTCATATTATACGTCAGTTGTATATTATTGTTATTGCCTAAATTATAGGCGTTTTCGGCATCTTGCCTATCACAGCTTTGTAAGCTGCTGCCGGGGCTTTTTAGGACGAGGCATCAGAGTGGTCATCCCGTGTGTGTGTGTGTTGTCCGCCAGATACGCCAGGAGTTTCCTGATCTGGCTGGACGAAAACAAATGCAAATCACAAAATATTAGAGAAACTTAGTTGTTTTAGATTCGTTAGTAGTAGTTGTGGTAGGAGTGTGTCTATCTATCTAATCAACACAGTTAGCTTGCCAGCTAATATGCTAACCTACGTTTGCTAGTTGTTCAGTGTAATATGCCAATCTACTATGAACAACAGCTAGTCTAGGCTAGCAAGAACATGTTTACAATTGCAATCTTATACGGGTAGTCTGCTACGTTCGGTCATTCATTGTAGCTGGCATGAAAACAATGTTTTTCCTAGCATGTCTAGCTCTAGGTAGCCTTCTTGTTTAGCTATGTAGCATACACGCTATGAACGGTAGCTCGGTAGCATACATGCCAGGAACGCCAACTATAATATACTGACCATACGGTAAATCACCCGGAGTATACTGCCTATGAGTATTTCGTGTGTGATTGCAGACATTCTCCAGCTATTAGATACATGTTAGGTCATCTGCTAACATTGGAGTTGATATATGGAAACGCTAGCAACTTAGTTAGCCCAGTTAGCCCTGCTTGCACACACACAGACACACACACTGCTGGAGGAGCAGACAGTAGTGATGGCAAAATGAAGCTTTGAATGAAGCATCGAACCACTTGGACAATTGTGTCGGAAATAGGTTCATTTCTCGAAGCTTCAGTTACAGCGACCTCTCCTGGCGAAGTGCAAGGCTGCAGTGGGTTTAATATATCTTTGCCTTGAAATAATGAACTGAATATTCGATGCACACACACACTAAGACTGAATATCATATTCTATTTGCAATTAAAGATTGATAATTGTGTGTATTGGGTTATTGAAAAGAGACTAGAGAGTGCTGGAATTTTTTTGGGGGGGAGAGGGCCTTTTATCAGTTATTAAAGTATTAAAGTTGAAAAGCAATGATTAAAAGTTTGACTACTCCGGGCTTTGCGGAGGACATCGCTGCATCTTGGCCACCGGCTCTATCCACTGGGCTATCTATTCCTTTAACTGTTGAAGTGTTGAAGTATTCTCCAGTTAAAACACTGAGTAAGTGCATTGAACAAATCAATGACTGGATGTGTCAGAACTTTCTCCAATTAAACAAAGATAAAACTGAGGTAATGGTTTTTGGAGCCAAGGCAGAACGTATAAAAGTTACCGCTGACCTTCAGTCTGCAATGTTCAAAACAACAGATAAAGCCAGAAATCTAGGTGTAGTCATGGACTCTGACCTGAGTTTCAACAGTCACATTAAAACAGTTACTAAATCAGCCTACTATCACCTAAAGAACATATCTAGGATTAAAAGACTAATGTCACAGCAGGATTTGGAAACACTTGTCCATGCTTTTATCTTCAGTAGACTCGACTACTGCAATGGTGTCTTCACAGGTCTCACTAAAAAATCTATTAGGAAGCTGCAGCTGATTCAGAACGCTGCTGCTCGAGTCCTCACTAACACTAAGAAAGTGGATCACATCACTCCTGTTCTGAAGTCTTTACACTGGCTTCCTGTGTGTCAAAGAATAGATTTCAAAATACTGCTACTGGTTTATAAAGCTTTGAATGATTTAGGCCCAAAATACATTTCTGATCTACTGCTAAATTATGAACCATCGAGATCTCTCAGGTCTTCAGGGACTGGTCAGCTTTCTGTCCCCAGAGTCAGAACTAAACATGGAAAAGCAGCGTTCAGTTATTATGCTCCAAATATCTGGAACAAACTCCCAGAAACCTGCAGGTCAGCTGCAACTCTGATTACTTTTAAATCCAGGCTGAAGACTTTTCTTTTTGTCGCTGCATTTCATTTTAATTGAAACTGAGCCGTTGTGTTCATCAGTAAAGTGGAACTTCTTTGTGAACTATTCATATCTTAATGCACTGTAACTATTTATTCATGTACTTTTTATTCATGTATTTTTTCTTTTACTGTTTCTTTTATTATCTTTTACGGTTTTTAAATGCCTTTGTCTGAATGTCTTTCATTTTTGTAAAGCACCTTGAATTGCCTTGTGTTGAAAGGTGCTATATAAATAAACTTGCCTTGCCTAGTAACGTTAGCAAACTGAATAGTGAACTCGATGAGGGATAATTGCTTATGCAGGTGACAATAATTTCAGTGGAGCGTACCTATGTCAGTACACCACAGGATGGTTACAGTCTACATCCTGTGGTGTTCAGAGGATGAAGCACTCGCTGTAGTATTTTGACATTAGCTTGTTAGTATGTTGTTATAAATTATAAACTGAGGATTTGACCGCATCGCTATGGTTGATAATTTTAGAAACAGGCTTTTCTATAAAGTCTTATATAAGTCTGTAGTATTATACAAGTAAAAATACATTTTGCTTTAATCTCATGCAATTGTAGAAGAAACACAGTCTTCCTTTGAAGATGTATAAGACAGGTGTCTTGTGTAGTCAGCATTACCTAAAATCATTGTACATATTTGTAAATATTATTTTCCACCATTGTTGTTACCATTGTGAGTCTATTTCTCTAGAAGTACCAGAGTGTAGGAATACTCTGTTACAAGAATAAATCCCTCAATCAAAATGTTCCTCAAGTAAAAGTAGAAAAGTATTCTCATCAAAATATAGTGAAAGTAGCGACAGTGAAAGTAGTCATTGTGCAGATTGGTCCATTTCAGAATAATATATATGATATGTTTTATAATGATTGATCATTAAAGTGTTCTCAAAGCTGGTAAAGGTGCAGCTAGTTTGAATGACTTTGTAGACTGCAGGGTAGCTTGTGGATTTACTCCAGGTGGAACTAAAGTCTGATTTAACACTTGATTATATTTCACATCATTCATCCACATCTGTGAAGTAACTAAAGGTATTAAATACATGTAGTGGAGTAAAAGTACACCATTTACCTCTGAATTGTAATGGAGTTGAAATAGTACACAGTTGCATAAAATGGAAGTACAAGTATTTAAAAAATGTACTTAAGTACAGTACTTGAGTAATGACCATGTGCACAGTGTTGGAGGGCTGCTCAACATTGTCTACACAAAAGAGCTGCTCTTCTCTGCAGCATCTGCCAGGCAGAAGTATCACATGTATCTTGATGACCAAAGGCGTCTAAAGCAAGATGAGAAGAAGACACAGAAGAGGAAAGGAATGATGGAGGAGATAACACAGATACAAGCCAAACAGAAGAGAATGGAGGAAGACATAAGGGTCCTCATGAAGTCTGCTGATCATAACGCAGAAAAAGCTGAGTCACAAGGAAAACTAAGCTTCATCTCCGAGTCCAATGGCCTTCGAAGAGCTGCTAAGGAAAAGGAAAGACATCTGGAGACTTTAGAGAGACAGCTAACTGACAAACTCAAGGAACTGAAAGACACTCCCTAATAGGCTGTATGCTGTTTAGCCGTCTCTTGAATGATTCAGTGCAGACTTCTGTGCAGGTTTTTTGTTTGCCTTTTCAACTCAAGGAGTCGTTTAGACTGATTGGAAGTTGATTTGATTTGCATAATTTCTGATTGCTGATTCAATGTGAAGGAAAATTCACATTTGAGTTGATACAGTATATGTGTGCATATAATGCCCCCTTTGGCCTAACCTGGGAGAGCCGTATGTTCACTGCCAACCTAAAAGTACCTCAAAAAAGTTAATCAAGAATTTATTGAAAAGTTATTTGGTGGATTGTTTTATATTGGCTCAGCCAGGTTATTTGGGATGCCCAGTCTACTCATTTTGAAATATTAAACTTAGTTTTCTGTTCTTTAATTTATGAAAATGCTTGAAAAGTGCTTGAATTTGATTTTGGAAAAGGTGTAAGAACCCTGATTATAGCAACAACAACAACAATAATAATAATAATAATAATTGGGAGGGGGGGGGGCGTGGCTGTTCTTATGTTCTCTGAGGGGAGGCTCACCTTCCCACACTTTGAAAACCCCTGCTCTAGCCCATGCATGTCTGTACAAAACGTCCTCTATGCAATCATGGGATATTTCAGTCGAGACCCAATGTGGAAACACAGAACAGAATTGCCATCCCTTGAGCCACAACCATAGACTGTATATATAAATGGACGTAGGGTCCGTGACGTCACCCATAGGATTCTGCAGAGTTGCCGTGAAGCCCTTAGTAGGCGGAGTCGGCCACTAACGGCTCGACAGTGACGTCAGAGTCTAATCCCGCCTGCTCCAAATAAGGGCAAAGAGGCGGAGGCGGGACCAGCTGCCACCGAACTGGAAGTAAACAGAGCTAGCTCAGGCTAAGAAGCTAAGCTAACATGAAATACATGCATACCAAGTTACTGCTAACAGTGTAGTTCCCCTATATAAACATTACATTCATAATCAAATGAGACAATCTGCAAGAGAATTAGCTATATTTTGTTATTCTTAATGCTTGTCATTCACACGTTGAGAAAAGACGGACTCCACCGCCCGGACCTAACGGAGCCGCAGTGGGCTAGCTCCGGGACGCCGGCTGGAGCTAGCCCCCTGCGGCTCCGTTAGCTCCGGCGGCCACCACTGGGATAATTGGGTCCCCTATTAACATTTGCTCCCGTTTAGCATTATGGGCGTCATAGCCATAGACTATAAAAGTCTTACCCAAGGCTGAATCATAAACTAAAATGTATATGTATGTATAAAGGGTTACGTCCTTAGCTGGCTATAAGTAACAAGCTAAGCTACCAAGCACACAAACACCTGCGAACGGGGTTAACATGTATAATATTATCATTTTAGACTTCTTGGAAGTTCCATTCAAGCGCACAGCACAACATTTTAATTGTCTGGTATTTGTAACAATATTCCCTAAAAGGCACAATCACCACGAAAACGGCTAAAGCTAAAGGGTCAAGTACAGTAACTACAACTAACTAACGTTGTAGCCTCTATGGTTGTAGCCTAGCAGAGTGGACAAGTTGCTGTTAGCTGACAGTGAGCACGCCCTAATTTATGTAAAAACTTTTAGACCTAATATAAATAAAAGGGTCGTGTTAGAAAACAATTCACTCACAGATTCATAATCATGATGGTGGAATCTAACTATATCGATAATGATATTTATTGCATCCATAGAAACATGTTTTTTTCTGCTGTAAAGTTGGGCATTTTAACATGGGGGTCTATGGAAATTGCTCCTTTCTGCAGCCAGTCCCTAGTGGCCCATGTATGAACTGCAGTGTGTGGTACTTCCGTATTGGCGTCCCGGCTGTTCCCCAGAGTTTGCCGCTTGGCCACAACGCAAGCATGTCTTACAAATAATAATTAATTGAAGTCATAGCATCACCACAAGCAACATCTCGTCTTCAAGAATCCACTGAATGGAGAACAACACAAAGCCTCCCATTAAAGAAACTGGAGACAATCAGCAGGTACACAAGACCCATTAACCATGGACACACACACACACACACACACACACATACACACACACACACACACACACACACACACTGGTGACCTCATTAAAAACAATAAATGTGAGTAAGTGAGCAGCAAGGAGGAGGCAGGAACTAAAATAGAGTTTCTATTATCAAATCATCCAAGAGGTAAAGGCTCATCAGGCTGGGTTACAGGACAACATTGTATGAGTGCAGCTCTGTGTGCATGTGTGTGTGTGTGTGTGTGTGTGTGTGTGTGTGTGTGTGTGTGTGTGTGTGTGTGTGTGTGTGTGTGTGTGTGTGTGTGTGTGTGTGTGTGTGTGTGTGTGTGTGTGTGTGTGTGTGTGTGTGTGTGTGTGTGTGTGTGTGTGTTTGTCTCCGAGGACATCACTTAGGACCCTGGCAGAAAGCCTAAAAGACTGCCTTCTTTGTTGCTTGGACAGACGCAGGATCTCAGGTTTAATTTACAAAATGGGCCCTGCTGAGAATGAGACGGTGTGGTATTTCAGGTGAGTTTCAGTGAGGGAGACGTGTATAATAATGTTGAGTCACTGCAGGAACGTGATTCTGAAGCCACAAATGTGGAGCTGTGGAGTATGGAATGCCATTTAAGCCAAAATTAAATAAATACATAAATAATTAAATACATATATATATATATAAATATGCCTATGAAATAAATTCTGAAATAAATAAATGAGGCAATAAATATGTATACATGTACATTTAAATATACATTTATTTATTTCATGGGACTTTTATTTCATAATGACACATTTATTTATTTCAAGAGACCTGTATTTAGGGTTGGGTACGGAGAACCGGTTCCAACATTTCGATTCCAACGGCATCGTTTAGACATGTGAATTTCGGTTCCGCTTTCGATGCCTGAGGAAATGTTTCTTGCCGCTCTCTGTAGCCTACTTTATGACTGCGAAGGGGCGGGAAATGTAGCGTTTACCGGTTGTACCCATAGATATATATATATATAAACACGTGTTTATATCTGGTTTATATATATCTATGGTTGTACCTACACTTCCTACAGCGTAACCTGAGACCAGGGCCGGCCCGTCGCACTGGCGTTATAGATGTTCGCCTAGGGCGCCAGATCTGTGGAGGCGCTGCGCTGACAGCTCTGGGAGGGAAAAAAAATGTTTGACCGTTGGTGCTCATCCTAATGTTCGGCCTTGATGTAACAACATTCATAATTAAGTAAATGTAACACCCTTTTCATCCCAGTTACACTTTTAATTTGCACTGTACGATGGGCGCTGTAAGTGATGAAAATGGGAGATGTTGGCTTATCTGGCAACCGCAGCTCACAGCCAAAGTGCGAGTGTGGGAGCGAGGGAGGGAGAAAGGGAGGGTGCACCGGTACGCGCTGTTGTTATTAGAATCTGGTGCTAGCTGCTCTAACGGAAGAAGAAGATGTTTCTACAATGATGTGGAGGGAGAGTCCTCTCCAGTCAGACTGAGTGGCTGATAACTACAGCTCAGTGAGGTAAAGGACTCTGAGTGTTTAGATAGTTCACTTTAATAATAATAATAATAGATTTAATTTGTTAGCGCTTTTACAGGTGCTCAAAGACGCTTTACAGATATAGTGAAGGGAAAAGGAAGGAACAACAAATACATATGTAGTTAAAGTCAAATAATACAAAAACAATCACACATTAAAAGCCAGATTGAAGAGGTGAGTTTTGAAGGTGGTGAGGTCAGTGCAGTCTCTGATGGGTCGGGGGAGTGAGTTCCAGAGGGAGGGGGCAGCGACGGAGAAGGCTCTGTCCCCCCAGGTCCGGTGATTGGTGCGGGTGGGGATGGATAGGAGGTTGGCTTCTGATGAGCGGAGGCAGCGGGAAGGGGCGTGGTGATGCAGCAGGTCTGTGAGGTAGGGGGGGGGCCTGATTGTTGAGGGCTTTGTGAGTAATGAGGAGGACTTTTAAGTTGATTCTTTGACGGACAGTGAGCCAGTGGAGGTTCTGGAGGACGGGAGTGATGTGGTCTCGGGAGCGGGTGTGGGTGAGGAGGCGGGCAGCAGAGTTCTGGATATGTTGGAGTTTATTGATTAGGTTGGATGGTATGCCGTAGAGGATGCTATTGCAGTAGTCGAGTCGTGAAGTGATGAATGCATGAATCAGGGTTTCAGCAGCAGAGGAGGAGAGTGATGGGCGGAGACGTGCAATGTTTTTGAGGTGGAAAAAGGCGGTCCTGGTGATGTGATTTATGTGCTGGTTGAATTTAAGCTGACTGTCGAAGATGACTCCGAGGTTGCGGATGTGAGGGGGGGGAGATAGAGTGTGGCTGTCAATGGTGAAGTTGAAATTCTGGATGTCTTTGATACGGGATGGGGGGCCGATGATGATGATGTCTGATTTGGCACTGTTCAGTTGGAGATAGTTTGTTTGCATCCATGCTTTTATTTCTGAGAGACAATTGGTGAGAGTGGAGTGTGTTGTGGGGGTGATGGTTTTTGTTGAGATATAAAGTTGGATGTCATCGGCGTAGCAGTGAAATTGAAGGTTGTGGCGACTAATTATTTTGCCAAGGGGGAGCATGTAGAGGATGAAGAGGAGGGGGGCCAAGCACTGAACCCTGGGGGACACCTTGGGACAGAGGAGCAGTGGAGGAGGTGCAGTTGTTGATGTTGATAAACTGATGTCTGTCGGTGAGGTAGGATTTCAGCCAGGAGAGTGCAGTGTTGGTGATGTTGAGTGATGATTGGAGGAGGGACAGCAGGATGGCGTGGTTGATGGTGTCGAATGCTGCGGTGACGTCGAGGAGGATGAGGATGTTAAGGTTGCCGGAGTCAGAGGAGAGGAGGAGGTCGTTTGTGATTTTGAGAAGAGCTGTTTCGGTGCTGTGTTTTGATCGGAAACCGGATTGAAATGGCTCAAAGAGATCATTGGAGCTGAGGTGGGCTTTAAGTTGTGAGGCAACGACACGTTCAAGTATTTTTGACAGAAAGGGGAGATTTGAGATGGGCCGGAAGTTGGACATGATGTCAGGTGTGAGTCCAGGTCTTTTGAGAATGTGTGTGACAGCAGCCAGTTTGAGAGAGGGGGGAACTGATCCAGATCTGAGGGAGGAGTTAATGATGGTGGCGATGAGTTGGGAGATGGCAGGGAGGCTCTCTTTAACACATTTGGAGGGCATTGGGTCAAGTGTGCAGGTGGAGTTAATTCCAGTCATGAAGTCGGACAGTTGCATGGGGGTCACAGGGGAGAAGTGGGACAGGGGCTGTGAGGTGAAGGGGGGGAGCCAGGAGGGAAGGTGGGGGGTGCTGATGAGGGTGTCAGATTGCTGTAAATGTTGCTGATTTTGGTTTGGAAAAGCGAGAGGAAGGAGTTGCACTGTTCGGTGGTGAAGGATGAGGTGGCGTTGTCACAGGGTTTGAGAAGTTTGCTGATGGTGGAGAACAGACGCTTGGGGTTGCTGGAGCCAGACTGAATGAGTTGTGAGTAGTAATTAGACCGGGCTGCTTTGAGTGCGTTACTGTACTGCTGGAGAGTCTTTGTAGATTTGAAGATGGACTGTTAGTGTGGTTTTCTTGTGTTGGTGTTCAAGTTGACGTTTCTTTAGTCTAAGTCAGTGGTTCTCAACTGGTCAGGCCTCGGGACCCACTTTTTACTTGGTCAATAAATCGCGACCCAACATTTTGAAGCACTCAAATCTATTCAACAAAAAATCGTGCTGTAATATACACTTTTCAGCATACAATATAAATAAAAGTGAAGTACAGTGCATATATCCCTTATATCCCTTCACAGAACTAAAGTATGCTTTTAAAAAAAGTTTAATGAGTTGATGGAATCAAAGCTGAACTGAACTAAAAAAGCACGCATGCTGAAAACCCAACCCCAGCATGGGGGTCTGGGGGGATTCTCCCCAGGAGATTTTTAGAAATACTAACGTAAACTACGCATTCTAGTACACTCTGAGAAGAAAATAAATAAATCTATCACTACCCGACATATTAATAATATTTTATGCCATTGTTTGTTTTTCACTTTTTTCTGAAGCTGAACATGCTGCTCCTCACAGAGAAAAGAGCAAAGAGGAGAGAGTCTGTGTGACTTACTTTAAATTGTGGATAAGGGTAGATAGCTCCCATTGTTCTGTGACCTGTCAAGCATCAAACCGGGGTCATATTTCATTACGTGTTCATTTGTATCTGAAGTTGTACCCATGGATGTATAAAGAATAGTTCTACCGCAAAGTTATTCTCCGGCAACAATCTTGATTCTGATTGGCCAGAAGACTCGAAAAACATCAGCAAAGATGTTTTATTGAGAAGATGATCACTACGTGACAGAAGTTTTCAAAGCCATTTATGGTCTCCGGTACTTCCAGTTCAACGCCTACTGCATGCACAGCGTTAGAACATCGGGCCTTCAAAATAAAAGTTTGACTTTTTCCCCAAAAAAAAAAATTCTAATTTTTTTTAAACTATTTTTTTCCTTCACTCACACATCCGCGACCCACTCGAAACGGGTCCGCGACCCACTTTTGGGTCGTGACCCACCAGTTGAGAACCACTGGTCTAAGTTATCTCAGTGGGTCTCAAACGGTTTGATCACAATTTATGTAAACACATATTTCCAAGGCACTCCTTTATAATTATTGGGATAAAACAGGTTTGAAATCATTCCAATGTATACTATAGGACAGTAAACCAGACATATCGTTTTAAACTAGGCAGATATGCTTGTTTTTCTCAACAAGAACTGTTTTTAAATGGGGGGGGGGGGGGGTCCTTTAACAGTTGGACTGTTGTAGCTTCAGTGGTTCTCAGGTTACAGTTACATAGCAGTGAATATAAACAGACTGATTAATGTGAATATTACTGTAAACTAACCTGTGTAAAGGTTTCTCGAATAAATGTTTTTTTTTTTGGTGGAAGAAGCATGTATAATTTTTTTTACCCTGCCCCTCAAAGAATCGGAATTGAGAACCGTTAAGAACCGGAATCGAAAAGTAGAATCGGAATCAGAATCAGAATCGTGGAAATTCAAACGATACCCATCCCTACTTGTATTTCATAATGACACATTTATTTATTTCAGGTGACTTGTATTTCATAATGCCACATTTCCATTCCTTATATTCAAATGAACGGGGCGTGGTTAGCTCACAGATCCAGACCAAAGCAACAGCACCACACTCCAGTACTCTTAAGTGGTTTGCAAACTGCCAATACCGGTTCAAGAACCATTCTTGTGCTTTTCTGGTGCTTAACTGGTTCTTCTCTGGTCCGCCCAATGCTGCTCTTCTGAGAGCAACCGCTCTGGCAGCTTTCTCTAGTCTCTACTCGGAAACAGCTAAAAGTCCTTCTGGAGGTAAGCAACGCTCCACAATTACACCCAGTCTGAGAATAAAAGATTTTTCGAAGGTTCGTTTTGCTTTCTTACAACGTTAAGTTAATGTTAACGTAACCTTAAGTTTGCTAGGAGGCTATTGTTACGAGCTAGCTGTCTTAGCTAACAACAGTTAGCAGCTAACGTTTTCTGCAGTTTGTGTTGCCCCTGAAAAACGTGATGTAGTTATTTAAGGGTATGTTAAATTAACGTTATTTTACAAGTTGAGAGAGTTAAGTTGTGTTTAAAATCGTCAATGTAATGCACATTAGAGGTTTTGTGTTGGACATGAAGTTAGCTAACGTTAGCTAACTCTACCAGGTTAGCATGTTAAGCTGTACTTTCTGTGGCAGCTAGCTTAATACAAAGAGGGGTTTTGTGCTTCATTGCAAACTTTTCTTACAAATGTGTGTTAATCTACCTGAAACTGTAGGGACAGTGTGTTTCTACTCAACTATACAGACCATTGTTGAGGAGATGCAAAACATACTGTACATGAGTTGGGTCCAACATATACCTTGAGTAATGTTACTTTGCTGCTAAAAATGAAACATCATTATCAGATGAGGACATCACCAAAGTGTGTGAGCCTGTCAGGGGATTTGATCTGTTCTCTGCATGTCCTAAACACTGCTCTGGTATTACTTATCTTGTAAAATGTAAGTCTCTCGCTCTTGTCATCGTTCAGGCTTTGCATTTGAACTCCTATGACTGGTTGCGGACTTGAAGGGAACGACTTCCTGGCCTTCCTGACATCCAGGAAAAAGGTGAGGTTCTAATACATTTGAATGCCAAAAGCAAGTTCTTGTTTTTAACTTTTTAAATATGATTGTTTTGGGGCATTTCTGTTTTATTGGAAAGAGGCAGTAGATATCTACTGGAAACAGTGGAGAGAGAGGAGATGATATGCAGCAAAAGGCCCAGCCGGATGGTTGCTGCTCCGTGTGGAACGTGTTCTATCAGGTAAAGCACTTTGGCCGCCAGCCTAAGGCGGTGAAGGTGTACCGTCTGATCACTAGAAACTATGAGAGGGAAATGCTGGATAAAGCTAGTCTGAAGCTCGGGCTGGGCCGTGCCCTTCCTGCAGAGCATGAGTGGGATACAGGGCCGTTTCTAGCTTTTTGGGGGCCCTATGCAAGATGCTGTTTGGGGGCCCTAGTTTTGACAGTTTTTAACTACAATGGGGGGGATTCCGAAGCCTTTAAGATGATCTGTGGAGATGCATCAATCTGTTACACTTTAATAGGAAAACAGGCTAATTTCACGAAAACCAAGCAATTGAAAATGACAAAAAATGATATTAAAAAGGTAAACAATAAGGCTCCTCTGTCAATGCTTCACTGAACACACAGTGGCAACTGGTCATAAGGGGCAAGCCCCACCTTGTGTCAGCAGAAAGTATTACAAATAATGATTACCAAAAAATGCAAAAAATAAATAACAAAATATGTAAAATATATTTTAAGATCATGTTTAATCATCTGATTAGTCTGTACATTGCTGTTTTAGTCTGTGTTCTTCTAATTAGTGTCTACAGTGTGTGCCTATTGAGCTGTTTAGAGCCATGTGGGACAAAACCCGATCATGCCCCTCCCTCTCACTGTCTAAGTGAACGGTGACTATAAAAACTACACTGCGCATGCTCAGAGTATTGTCCTATTTAATGTGTGTGGCAAAAAAATAATGACCATAGGGGCATTGAGCTGCCATCCCCACCATACGTCATGTCACATAATTCAGAGCTGATTGGCTGTAAGTACGTGTGCTGCGAAAAGTGTGGTGTGTGAAGAGGAGGAGAGAGACGCGTCCTAAAACCAGGAAGTAAGCTGTGCATGGCTTCCCTCCACAAAAAAACAATGATATTTCTCCATGGGATTTTAGAAAATAGCTCAAAATAAGATCTGTGGGAAACGTACCTGTTAGATAAATGCACGTTTTGTTCAGCCGGATAATATCCACATGTCTACCCTACTTTTATAATTTTCTAATCATAAATCTATGGATTAGATTTATGATAGACTTTTGAAACTACAAGAAGATAAGGAGGACTTTTACAAAAAAGTAATAGAGATTTTTGTCCAGAAGGATAGGCAAATGGACTTCATCTTCAAGTCAAGGTAAGACCGCAATTTTATTGAAAATGGGGCCTTACTAAGAGAGAACAATTCAATATTTAAATGATAAAATTACATTTTTTGGGTATCCTTTTTTGGGTATCCTTTTGTTGAACTGAAATTAATCGAAGCATCAGACCAAAGCTTTTGAAAATAATATTATATTTTGATTTAGGTCAAAATATTATATTTGTAAACCAGTCAGTGCCTCACCAGCCATGAACCTCACTGCACGTCACTGCAGAAGCTTATATATATATGGTATATATATATATATATTAGGGCTGTCAGTCGATTAAAATATTTAATGGCATGATTGTCCATAGTTAATCGCGATTAATCGCAAATTAATCGCACATTTTTTATCTGTTCTAAATGTACCTTAGAGGAATATTTTTCAGGTTTTTAATACTCTTATCAACATATGAGTGGACAAATATGCTTTATGCAAATGTTTATTATCATTTGAACAATGACAACAATTCTCATGAATATTAAACACAATAACCTCTGAACATTACAAATATCCGCCTCAATTCAACCTGGAACCTCTCATACAATAATAAAATACAAAGTGTGTGTGTGTGTGTGTGTGTGCATGTGTGTGTGTGTGTGTGTGTTTGTGTGATGGATCGTTGGAGCTATATGCAACTCAAGGCATATGCTCGAACGGGAGCTGCCTGGACGCTGCGATCATGTTGCGCGCACTATCCGTGCTGAGTGTGCTGACTTTTCATACAATGTCCCACTGTGTGGCTTCCTGCATCAAGTCAAGTGCTCGGCGCAGTTGTCGGCAAAATGTCACTCCTCTGTTTTCATTGAAACAGCTCCTTATATCCGTTAGCGCAGCTAGCTAGCACCAGATGCTAACAACAACAATACACGTAAGGTCTCTCCCGGTCCTCCCGATGGCCAGTCAGGGCCTGCCGGTGCGCGTGGATGTGTGGTCTGCAGCAAGCGGGTGGCAGGAACGGGGCTGTCAGCATCAGCTTGTAGATGGTATTTTAAACTTGATGCGCTCTGAAACTACGGGGTGGCCAAGGACAAAAAAAGCACATGCGTTAATCGCGTTAAAATAATTAGTGGCGTTAATTTTTTTTTGCGTTAACGCGTTAACTTGACAGCCCTAATATATATATATATTATTGTTTTCCTGCCCTAACCTTCATTTAATTTTTTCTCCTGTTGTTGTACTCCTTCATTTCTATACATTTTTGACGCAATAATGCCGCTGTATTAGGATGATGCACGGGAGGGCTACTTTCCACAAGCTATGCTTCAGCCCTCCCGCTTCTACTAATTGTGTTCATCTTTGTGTATGAATTACACTTTTTGGGTTTTTCGGATGAATAAAAAATAAATAAAAATACTTTCAGCTTGGGGGCCCCCTAGTGGCCGCGGGGGCCCTATGCCCCCGCATAGTCCGCCTATAGGAAGAAACGGCCCTGAGTGGGAACAAAGAAGGCAACAACAACTGGGTGAGAAAAAGAAAATCTGTCATATTTCTAGATGCCAAGTCATTTTTGGGTCAGTCGCTGTTGCAGTACACTTAGTTTATTTTCGAAAAAAGAGTTTTCTAAATCCACTTGTGTAAATGTCTCTCTGCGTCGCCTTTAGCCGGTCCAGCAGTTCTCCAAGAAGGAGATCGAGGACCTGCTGAGGAAAGGAGCCTACGCCGCCATCATGGACGAGAACGACGAAGGCAACCGCTTCTGCTAGGAGGACATCGACCAGATCCTGCAGCGAAGAGCCACCACCATCAACATCACCAGGTATGTTCTTAGCAGCACTAGCCACTTGCTCTTTGTGAGACACCAAGTACTTGGTTATTTGAAATGTAATATTGATTATGTAATAATTAAAACTAGGGATGGGTACCGAGCACCGGTATTAAACGGGCCCCGGGGCTGAATTATTAAAGGCCGTGGTACCGTTAAGGTCCAACGTTATCGATCTTTTTATCGGTACTGGAGACATTTAAAAAATAGATGTCATATGTATTATATCTACATAAACATTATATCGCAGTCTTACTGTCGCCAACTCCGTTTCTAATATGCAATAAGACTACAAAGTGCGTCTATGATTTATTTTCGATCTTTCCAATCCAGACGAGATCTCTCTCCCCGGTTGGTGTGCGAGGGGGTGGGGCAGTTTACACACAAAACCTGCTACATGCATGCAACACACACTAGGGCTGTACCCGAATATTCGAATATCCGAATATTCGTTCACAAATTGGGTTAATAACTATAAAACAACAATACTGTAAAATAACAAAATGAATGCCGTGAATACACCAAAATATGCGTGTTGAAGCGGTTCGCTGATTACTACGCGCCCGCCCCGCACGGGCCGAATATTCGCTGCCGATTACTACCGAATATCCGGAGCCCGAAAAATGGTATTCGGGACAGCCCAACACACACACGCGCATACAAACACACACACACACACACACACACACACACATAGCGGAGAGAACTAAGCGCCCCGAGGGTAGTTATATGTTACCCGTCTTGAGCATGGATGTTTAATAAGAACTGGATACAGCGTCGGAGGAGGAGGGGTCTCGTTTTTTCCTATGAGAGCTGCTCATTGGCGCATTAAGTCAAAATGGCCCAACTTTTGAGAGAGCGAAACGTCAGATTACCCGTCATGCCTGGCTGTCAGAGCAGATTAACCCGTTTGTGCGCTCACAGAGCATGCGCCCCTTAAGCCCCGCCCCCCGAGCACCCACTCTCGGCTCACTAAAAAGAATGGAGAGAGAAAATAAATCTAGATTCGGCTTTTAGAGCATTTTACAACTTTAAGGACTGAATGTTTCTAATAAGGGCTATAAAATAGTTCATACTGGGTAGTTTATTTAGTTTTAAAAAAATTATCCACCGATTTACAGACGTCTCTTTCCCCATGGGAAAAGTATTTCTGGGCCGGTCGACGTCACAGACTGATAAGGAAATTGTAGTACCACCATTTGGACACAACGAATATTTTCCTCAGAGTCCAGCGCACTTCCTGGGGGCTTGGTCTTGAGGTGGAAAATGCTTGTTACCAAAAGTGCAATAAGAGTTTAGCATGTAAGGGCGGTAACACGAGCAATTTGTCTAAACATTTAGCAAAAGTGCTCCACATCCAGACGGAGGATAGTTGCACCGGGTTCGACTGTCTTTCTAGTAGCTCTGTAGCCCCATCCACGAGTAACGTTTCCACGTCAGGTGTTATGTATGCTAGCAGCAACACACAGAGTTAACTCAATGATACAAACATGGGTTAATGATTAGAGGTAACTGAGTTATTTATTTTGTTAAAGTTTCAGCTATTCTGTTTGTAGTTCTGTCATCAGATTATTTAATACGATTTGTTAAAACATTGTTGTTTCTTATTTTCAGTTTGCTTCAAGCAGTGGCTGTATGAGAAAGACGTGGAGGACCAAGAAATGCTGGCCAGATTGGCAAAGACCGGAAGATACATAACAGAGAAGATGATTGATATTAACAAGAAAAAGAAAAAAAATGTTTATAATTTCTTTGTTGCTGTTTACATTTTGTATTATATTTGTTATTTTTAAATCAAATGCTTCTATTTTAGATGATATGTTTATTTAGATGTAGGTTTTTTTTGTAATATTATTGTATTAAGTATAATTTACTAAATAAAAATACTGTTATGAACACTATACAATGTCTTTATTTTGATAGTTACCAGAATACATTGTATATTTAATACTAACATAAGCTGGTGATAGATAAATGCTGGTATGCCAGCAGACAAATATTTATAAAGAAAGAAACAGAAGGGAGGAAATGATGATAGCTAGACTCAGAATAAATCACACAGCATTGAATGGTATGCTGCATGTCATGGGGAAAAGTAACAGTGACAAGTGTGGGAACTGTGGAGTAAAAGAAGATGTAGAACATATCTTATTACATTGTGACATCTATAAAGCTGAAAGAGAAAAACTAAAGGATAACGTTTTAGAGGCAGAGAGGGAATTGGGTGTGGTTGGTATTTTGGGAACAAAAGGAGAGGGAGAAAGAGCTACCAGAAAGGCACTGTTTACCTTTAGTGTAACTGGGGTAGGTAAAATGATCTAACATTAGGTCAGGAAAAATCATAGATTGTTGTTTTGTTTTATTTATTTTTATTATTATTTATCTATTAGATCTACTCTGAATTGTGCGGGATGAGACACCAAACAGATCCGCGATTTCTCGGGTTGATAGACCGGACAACACATAGGTAGCGAGCATATCGCCTGGAATATCCAGAGGTGGGCGTCCTGCACCTGTGCTTGAACCAACTTCTTGGACATCTTCCACACGAACACGGTGCTTAATCAGTGTCAAAGTATTTACAACTTCGTCATCCGTGTCGATATCTCGATGAGCGCTTATCCGCCCGAGTACTTCGATAAAGTCTTCAATATGGGCCAAAATAGTGTCTGTTGGTAAACCGTGTTGATCAATTTGATCTGCTAAGGATAGCATAGCATCTTGGAGCCCACCGACGTCTTCCATGTTGTCTGCCCTGCCTTATTTTCATTTAGTAGTATGCCTTATTTTTATTCAGTAGTCCTTCTCCTCCATTTTCTTCCTCTTCTCGAGTAGTCAGTGTGGTGCTGTTGCTTTGGTCTGGGTCTCTGGACCTGTGAGCTAACCACGCCCCATTCATTTGCATATAAGGAATGGCAATGTGGCATTATGAAATACAAGTCACCTGAAATAAATAAATGTGTCATTATGAAATACAAGTCCCCTGAAATAAATAAATAAATGTGTCATTATGAAATACAAGTCCCCTGAAATAAATAAATAAATGTGTCATTATGAAATACAAGTCTCTTGAAATAAATAAATGTCATTATGAAATAAAAGTCCCAAGAAATAAATAAATGTGTATTTAAATGTACATGTATACATATTTATTGCCTCATTTATTTATTTCAGAATTTATTTCATAGGCATATTTATATATATATATATGTATTTATTTATTTATTTATGTATTTATTTATTTATTTAATTTTGGCTTAAATGGCATTCCATAGTGCAGGGACTAGTAACCTTTACAGACAACACAAATCAGCAGACATACATAAACTGTGTCAGAACACCCGGGGGGTTCATCAAGCAGACACTAACTTTTACTGTGTTTTTTTCAGAAAGTGGAGATTTCGTTTGATTAAGGTTTTTTAATGAAAACCGCTTGAAAGGACTGGCAGCTTCTCTGTGGGTTCATCACTACAAGCAACTCCTGTCAGATTATACATAGTCATTTCAGTCATTTCTAATGTAAAAATTGTGTATTAGTGCGAACCATTCATTCTTTCCTTTACGGATCAGTCGTCCTAGTCCCTTTGCAGAAAAACAGCCCCAAAGCATGATGTTTCCACCCCCATGTTTCACAGTAGGTATGGTGTTCTTTGGATGCAACTCAGCATTCTTTCTCCTCCAAACACGTCTAGTTGAGTTTTTACCAAAAAGTTCTATTTTGGTTTCATCTGACCATATGACATTCTCCCAATCCTCTTCTGGATCATCTAAATGCTCTCTAGCAAACTTCAGACGGGCCTGGACATGTACTGGCTTAAGCAGGGGGACACGTCTGGCACTGCAGGATTTGAGTCCCTGGCGGCGTAGTGTGTTACTGATGGTAGCCTTTGTTACTTTGGTCCCAGCTCTCTGCAGGTCATTGACTAGGTCCCCCCGTGTGGTTCTGGGATTTTTGCTCACCGTTCTTGTGATCATTTTGACCCCACGGGGTGAGATCTTGCGTGGAGCCCCAGATCGAGGGAGATTATCAGTGGTCTTGTATGTCTTCCATTTTCTAATAATTGCTCCCACAGTTGATTTCTTCACACCAAGCTGCTTACCTATTGCAGATTCAGTCTTCCCAGCCTGGTGCAGGTCTACAATTGTGTTTCTGGTGTCCTTTGACAGCTCTTTGGTCTTGGCCATAGTGGAGTTTGGAGTGTGACTGTTTGAGGTTGTGGACAGGTGTCTTTTATACTGATAACGAGTTCAAACAGGTGCCATTAATACAGTTAACAAGTGGAGGACAGAGGAGGCTCTTAAAGAAGAAGTTACAGGTCTGTGAGAGCCAGAAATCTTGTTTGTTTGTAGGTGACCAAATACCTATTTTACCGAGGAATTTACCAATTAATTCATTAAAAATCCTACAATGTGATTTCCTGGATTCTTTCCCCCCATTCTGTCTCTCATAGTTGAAGTGTACCTAGGATGAAAATTACAGGCCTCTCTCATCTTTTTAAGTTGGAGAACTTGCACAATTGGTGGCTGACTAAATACTTTTTTGCCCCACTGTATGTGAAGTATCAAAAACTATTAAAACCATTCTTTTTGCAGACGACACAAGTCTACTCTGCTGTGGGAACAATTTAGAACAGCTATTGGTCACAATGGAGAAGGAACTGAGCAGGATGAAGATCTGGTTTGACCAAAATAAATTAACATTGAACGCAAGCTAAATCAAACTCATAATATTTGGGAATCGATCGACCAATACAGAGAAGAAACTCACTATAAATGGCGTCCAATTAGAAAGAGTATCGGAAATAAAATTCCTTGGAGTAATCATAGACAATAAATTAAGTTGGAAACCACATATAAGCTATATCAAAGCCAAAATATCCAAATCAATAGCAATTCTGAATAAAGCCAAATACCTAATTAATCAAGCTTCTTTGTTTATGCTGTACTGCTCCTTCATACTTCCATACATGATGTACTGAGTGGAAGTTTGGGGGAACATATATAAAACAAATACACATCCTATCTTCATTCTGCAAAAAAAGAACCATACGAGTTATACATAAAACTACGTACAGAGAACCAACAAATAAATTATTCATCAAACTAAAAACACTAAAACTACAAGACCTGGTTGACTATAAAACTATTCAAATTATGTTCAAAGCCGCAAATCAACAATACCTCATAATATCCAGAGACTTTTCACACGGAGAGAAAGCACGCGCATGTTGAGAGGAAACTGCATTTTCAAAAACCCCCCCGTACGAACAAATGCCAAACTTCATTGCATCTCATCCAAAGCTGTTAGTCTGTGGAATAACTGTAACGATGCACAGAAATATTGTACAAGTCTATCTAAACTGAAAGTATTATTTAGGAGCCAAATCATTAATGGTTATGAACAGGACCCGTAAAATGTGTTGTTATTTCTTGTAATTGTAAAAGTAATTTCTTTCTGATTGTTTTGTAAAAAAACAAAAAGCAAACAAATTAACAAGACAAACATGTCGCTGATGACGATGACCTAATATTTTATTTATAAGAAAATATATGCTCAAGGGGGTAGGACCAGAAAAGTATTTTTTAAACTTCGTCTTGCCCCTGTTGAACATGACAGAGACTATTTGAGAATGATTGTTGTACTTTGTTATAATTATTAATTTGAGTGAGAAAAAAAAAGGAAAAAAAGAAAATATATATATATATTATTGTTGTATGTTTTTGTTTCTGACATGTTCAATAAATTGACAAAAAAAAACAAAAAACTATACTACTACTTCTCCTACTCACCATGCCAAAGACAAAGGAAATCAGTCTTGAGCTCACAAAGAAGATAGTGGAGGCTCATAAGGGGGAAGGCTATACTGCTATGTCCAAGCTCTTCACAGTGTTTAGAACTGCTGTACATTGCATCATTGCGAAGTACAAGGAGACACATTCTGTAAGAAACAAACCTGGGCGTGGTCGAAAGCGCAAGATTTCAAGAAGTCTGGAGAGGAAAATAGTCAGATGTCAGCAAGAACCCCCGGACATCTGCCAAGATGATTGTTGCTGATCTGGCCTCTTCTGGAGTTGATGTTTCAAGGAACACCGTTGTGAGGGCTCTTTATCGTGGTGGGCTTCAGGGCCATCGTCCCAGAAGAACCCCTTTACTCAAAGAGCGGCACATCAGAGCCAGACTGAGGTTTGCCCGTGAACATTTGAAAGGTAAAGATGAGTTTTGTAAGTATGTGCTTTGGTCTGATGAGACTAAACTGGAACTGTTTGGGCACATGGATGTTGTTTATGTTTGGCGAAGAAAGGGAGAGGCCTTCAACTATAAGAACTAGGGATATTAAGATTCACCGATTCGCATCGGTGCACCCAGGGCTCGAGCTTAAGGACGTCCCGTCGTCCCGGGGCCGAAAAAAATAGTGTCGGGGAGGATAAAAAATAATTTTGGGACGAGAGTTAAAATAAAAATACCCTGCTAACTCTACTACAAACGGCGATGAAAATGAAACCGACTGCACGTTTTGTGTAGCACAGTTATTAAACCTCCTTGTCAACATAAACACACACGCACAAAACATTTAGAAACCCGCAAAATACATACACACACATACACACACACACACACAGTACGTAGCTACAGCTGTGCCCGCGAATTCCTGGCCCGCAAATTCGTGGATCTAACTATGTACTGAGTGTGTGTATTTCGCGGTTTGAGTGATGTACAATGGCATCCCGTGGAGGAATTCTGAAATGTTTTACCGTTAATCACAAAAACGCACAGCAGAACCAGACCCTGGAGCGCCGGCCTCTTTATTTCCTTACTCGGTAACACTTTATATTAAGGTACACAAATTAACCATCAACTAGTTGTTAATTAACACACATATTAGAAGTATATTGGCTCTTTATTTGTCATTATAAAACACTTATTAATGCCTTATTCTACATGACCATATTCTACAAGTAATAAGCCATTAGTTGAGAGTTTTTCCTCATTAACCCTCTAATTAGTGCTTATTTGTTGCAAGTAAGGAACTTATTGTACATGAGTTTTGGTCTTAATATGCGCTGCCCAATATGGGCCTAATAAGGCAGTAGTACCACAAGAATAGTTAATCTCCCATAATAACACTTAACAAATATGATTTATTCTTATATATATAGAACAAGACATGAAACTGCAAGTGTTAATTAAGTCTAAACAACTCAAAATGTGCTATTTATATCTAAGAACATGTTCCCTACAGGGTTTCCGCTAGGATTTTTTATCACCGGTCAAATGTCCGAACAGAATTTATTTTACTCGACACATTTGAAATGTACCGGTCATGTTTCATTAATAATAATAAGAATTGTGTAACAGAGTTTCCGTTAGCAAGTAATTACCGGACTAGTACCGGATATGCTGATGTTTAAAACTCAGTTAATGGGGCTCGTTTTTATATTGCTTCAGTTTACAATCGTAACAGATCGAAAAATTCAGACACACAAACAACATCATTATTACATTCAAATAAACTACTTGTAGTAGATAAAGTACATTATTCAAAAGTTTACATTAACTTTGAATAATAACACGGGAGAAATGGATCCTCTCTTTTCCTCTCTCCCTCTCTCTCCTGACAGTCCGTCAGTTTCTCATGCAGCGCGCTAAACAGTGGGCGGGGCTTCAGGTCAGACTCAGCAGCTGATCTGATTTCTCTCGCGTCCGGTTACACTTCACTCGCGTTTATGTCCATATGGATCAGATCCAGCTCTCCTGATCGGCCTATAGAGAGCACCGATCAAGCTATTAAGAGTGAATATCGGCCGATAATGATCGGCGGCCAATCGATTGGAGCATCGGACATTTTGACCGGCAGATTTTGAATTTACCGGTTTTTATTCAATTTAACCAGCTAAAAACCGGTAATTACCGGCTAACGGAAACCCTGGTTCCCTATTCTAAAGTGAAGTCTTGTTCATAACCAATAAGCTAGTAGTTTGACTCTAATTAGGTATTTCTATCTAAGAACATGTTCCCTATTCTAAAGTGAAGTCTTGTTCATAACCAATAAGCTAGTAGTTTGACTCTAATTAGGTATTTCTATCTAAGAATATGTTCCCTATTCTAAAGTGAAGTCTTGTTCATAACCAATAAGCTAGTAGTTTGACTCTAATTAGGTATTTCTATCTAAGAACATGTTCCCTATTCTAAAGTGAAGTCTTGTTCATAACCAATAAGCTCGTAGTTTGACTCTAATTAGGTATTTCTATCTAAGAATATGTTCCCTATTCTAAAGTGAAGTCTTGTTCATAACCAATAAGCTATTAGTTTGACTTTAATTGACCAGAACAGGTTCCCTATTCTAAAGTTGCCTCCTCTTCACACTTTGTAAATACATTATAGCACACAACTACTGAAATTAACCTCAACAGTACATGAACAAAGTAGGCACATGTTGCAATATCTGTTTTATTAATGAACCACTAAAGAGAGGTTCAGACACATACCAAAACATGTCAAGTTTCTCCAAGGCTGAGAACACATATGCAGCCTGTACTTTTTAAGAAAACTGATTTTTAACAGAGTTTATGTATTTGTGATCATACTGTGTGACCTGCTTGTACAGTATGTATACTTACACAATAGGTGTACTGTTCTCTCTATGTGTTGTACTGTCTCAGTGTGAACATAGATTAAACAGCCAGCCAAACTCTTTTGAGAGCCAGGGAATGAGCAGCCATGCTCCTTTATTGACTTATTTGCAGTCCACTGACATTCAAACGGAGTGAAACTATACAAAAAGAAGTTACAAGGCACTTAATGGTCTCATACATGCAAGTGTAACATACACAGATGAACACATTAGGACCGCTTAGTGTAAACAAGGTAAATATAGATAATACTAGCTGTACAATAAGCATGTATACAGGCTAGTATGGCTAACGCTAGCATGTATGCTAACGCTACCATGTATGCTAACGCAAATGCTTGCGCGAATGCTAACGCATTTTCTCATTGAGTTTAAACATCTCCAAATGTCATCACATAAACACAATACATGTTACTAATCCTTACAGTGTAAGTGTAAGGCTCACACTTACAGTCATTGCTTTCTGACGGACTTGACCCTTTACTCTTCAGGTTGCATAGGGGAAATTAGTGGCAGTGTACTCATGGATATCTACTGCCATTATATTCAGTTCACGTTCTCCTACTTCCTGTACCCGGGTCTAACCTTCAGTACACATTTTACAAAAATATAAATGTGCAAATATGAAACATACAGGTCAATATCCCCTTGCTATTGGTAGCTGAACTGTCAATACCCCAAAACATATTATAAGATATAAATACCTAACTTTGAGTTATTTAGACACAATTAACACTTATAGTTTCATGTCTTGTTCCCTAAGAATAGATCATATTTGTTAAGTGTTATTATGGGAGAATTACTATTCTTGTGCTACTACTGCCTTATTAGGCCCATATTGAGCAGAGCATATTAAGACCAAGACTCATGTACAACAACTTTCTTACTTGCAATAAATAAGCACTAATTAGAGGGTTATTGAGGAAAAACTCTCAACTAATGGCTTATTACTTGTAGAATATGGTCATGTAGAATAAGGCATTAATAAGTGTTTTATAATGACTAATAAAGAGCCATTATACTGCTAATATGCATGTTAATTAACAACTAGTTGATGGTTAATTTGTGTACCTTAATATAAAGTGTTACCTCCTGCAACTCTCCCCATGTAGGGATGGGTACCGAGCCCCGGTATTAAACGGGCCGGAATTATTAGAGACAGTGGTTAAGCTCCGACGTTATCAGACTTTTTATCGGTACTGGAGACATTTAAAAAATAGCCTATATGTCATATGTATTATTGCTACATAAACATTATATCGCAGTTTTAGTTTCGCCAACTCCGTTTCTAATATGTAATATTAAGATTACAATATGCGTCTATGATGTATTTTCGAGCTTTCCAATCCAGATGAGATCTCTCTCTCCCGTCTGTGTGCGAGGGGGCGGGGCCATTTGTAAAGGTCTCCTGACTGTGTTACAGACTGTCATCCTGGTTAGTCGTTACTCTGGGTTCTGTCTCCAGGACACAGTGTTGGATTATTTTGTTAATTGGATGGGACTTGATTGGATTCAATATTAGAGTAATTTTCTCGTTTGTGTGTTTGTTTAAATATATTTGACCTTTGTTTATGTGATTGACTGATTTACTCAAATAAAAAGTTTGATGAATTATCATCTAATGATTTGTATGATGTTTTATTTAAGTTAAAGGTCACTTTGAATGATTTTAACTAATGATAATGTAGAAAATTATCTACATGTGTAGCGTCTTTACATCGGTAAAAAAACGATTCATTCATATAATATCCTCTCATCCTGTCAGCACTCAGACGATCTTTGATCTTTGGGTCACACTACGGAGGCCGAGAGTCTCAGTTATCAACACACATGGAAGTCGAGGAGAAAGAGAAACACAGCGCACCAAAAAACACCTACAAATCAAATGTTTGGCAACACTTCGGATTTTTCAAGAAACATGGATAACTTGAAAAATCGCTCGCAAATTGTAAACGATGCCGAGCCGCTTTAAAGTACACAAGTAGTACGAGGAACTTAGCGACGCACATAAAGAGGCGACATGGGGTCTGCGTCTGAAAAGAGAAACCTAAGTTAGACACATGAGTTAAGTCACTCAGTGAGGTGTTCTGTCAGAGAGAGTGGTGTTTAGTTTACAGCAGCCTGTGACGGCTAATAATAGTTTACATGTCTTCATTACTGTAAGCAGTTATGAAAGAGCTGTTTGTGAAAGGTCATTTGTATTCTTTATTGTTCCAATAGAAACCACTGCTTCCTGCTCACTGGTGAGTTAGCCTATGGATGAGTGTTCAGCACATCAGTCAGCAGCTGTATGGGCATTACAATATGGTAGCTGTTATTTGCACATTGTTAATCACGGGCAATGCATCCTTAAATTGTTTAACTGTGAGGTGTTATACAATTGTACTCTGGAGAGTTTTGTAATGTTAAAAAGGTAAAAACAGAAACAGCATGATGGGATGCGCAGTACTAGTAGAGAACCAAATATGTAAAGCACTTTTTTGATAATGTATGATTTGCTTAATATAAGGAATAAAATAAAAATCCTCTGTCGTACCTTATTGAAGTATCATTATTTTGCATTGTGTTGAATCACATCGAATCGCATAATGTTGAATCAAATCGTATCGAACTGTATCGCAACAGGGGTGAATCGTATTGCATCGCCTGGTGTTTCAAATGTATCGTAAATGTATCGTATCCTGGCAACGTATCGAGATGCGCATCGCATCGTCCTCAGTGATGGAGATGCACATCCCTACTAAGAACACATCATGATGTGGGGCTGTTTTGCAGCCTCAGGCACAGGGAGCCTTGTTCGGGTGCAAGGCATCATGAACAATTATAATTATGTTGACATTTTGAGGGATAATATGAAAAGATGTGCTCTTCGTCTTCGCTTAGGTCGTCGCTGGGTCGCCCAACAAGACAATGACCCAAAGCACACATCAAACTTGGTCCAACAGTTCCTAAAGGACAGCAAAACCAAGGTGCTGGAGTGGCCCGCACAGAGCCCAGATCTGAATCCTATTGAGAATCTGGCGGGTGCTCAAAGTGAATGTCCATACTCAGAAACCACACAATTTGGACCAGCTGGAACCATTTGCAATGGAAGAATGGGCCAAAATCCCTCAAGAGACCTGTGCCAACCTAGTAAAGAGCTACTCTAAGAGGTTGTTGTCAGTTGTGGCTCAGAAAGGGTACACTATTGACTATTAATGACCTGGGGGCTAATATTTTTTGACCAACCCTTTTTTCACTATATTTGATATAAAGCGAGCCTAAAAACTTATTTTATGTTCCAAAATGTACCAAAAGCTACTAAATAGCACTGGTGAATGTTTGATTATATGAAGTTTTATCAATGTTGGAAAATGTTCCATAACTCCTGGGGGGCTAACAATTTAGGCCTCAACTGTATATACAGACTACATATACATTTTTGATGATGAATACAAAAAAAATGTGGTTTTGAAAATCTTAGCAGTATCAATTGAACAGCATATATTTTTTCTTACACGTTTTATGATTTACATCTTAAAACATTCAGGCTCTTCATCTGAAATGTAATATTTGCTAAACAGCAGAAACATCAACAGTTCCAGGTATTGGCATTCAGACTCTACAAAAGGAAACCTGACCTCTACAGTCAGCGGCAGAATGCCAGCATGACCCTCACTACACCTGCCTGCCCCCCCCCCCCCCCCCCCCCCCCACGGTGTCATGGGACTTCAAGTTATGACAACACAAGATTAGCTCCAAGGTAACCTTGGAGTGTCACTACTTACTTTGTTTCAGTGAAGGTCCATCATTAACCCAAGCAGCAGCCCTGAGTGTTGACTGAAGCCCGATTCACTTCTCTTATCAGCTCTAATCTCTCTGCAGTGACCCTGGAAACACACTTGCCCTTGATCTTGAGCACCAGCAATCAACAGGAACAATGGCTTCCAGTGAAATTGGTAGAGACCCCCAGGTAGGGGATCTTCCCATAAAAAACACGATAATGCACTAACTACTGAACTGTTGCACGCTACACGTTGCATCCCGTTATTCCTGGAGACTAAACGTGGATTAAAAACAGTCAGGTGTTCTGATGGATCCTAACACACACCTATTCCCTGACTGTGGTTTACAGAAACAGCTCCTTGGCTGTTTGACATCACACCTACACAACACCTCTGTGTACACAATAGCACGCTGGGAAGGCCTTTCAAGACACTTTTTCCATGTGGGCCTGCCAACACCCCCTTCAACATCCAATCCAGAATCTCGGCATGTGCTGGAGGCCAGAGGCATCCATCTCTGTAACATCAACAGCATTCTGAGCCTCCAGCTTCCCAGCCTGACAGAAGAATGTATAAGTGCTAACAAGGCTACATAAATCTTGCAAGTACCTTCAGAAGAGCAGTATGCAACAACATGCATCCACCTGTAGCCAGGCTATAAGGGGCAGACATAAAGGCTTTGAAGGTTAGTAATGGATTTATTTTTAGATTCTGCGATGGCTGAAAGCAAACTAAAGAAACTCCATGAACAGAGAATCCAAGGAATAACTTTAAATGTAAACACACGGTTTGACCTTTTCCGGTTATTACCCGTCCCCTTGTGTTATTACATTACATTTCATTTAGCTGACGCTTTTATCCAAAGCGACTTACAATTACCAATTTCAGGGACATTCTCCCTGGAGTAACTAAGGACTAAGTGCCTTACTCAAGGGCACACTAGTGGTGGTGTTCCTGGCGGGATTTGAAATCACAACCTTCCGATCTTCAGCCCACCTCACTATCCATTCGTTATGTAGCTTTTTCTGCATGTAAACGGTCTGCAGAGTCACAACCCCTCAAAGTACACCCTGTAGCGAGTAAATCTCTAACACAGAAAATACCTGTCCCAGAACACCTCGTTTTCTTCTTATAGTGTAGTAAGTACAGTGACGTAAGGGGTATAGTGACGTAACGTTGGACCAATCCGGACTTCCTCACACACACACACTCAATCTTTTTCAGCCTGAACTCAGCCTGAACTCAGCCTGAGACGGCGAGATGTGGCGGGGCTCGGCCTGGGCTCTTTCTGAGCACACACGCAGACTCACAGCCAGGCTGCAGGTGTGTGTGTGTGTGCTCAGGCTGGGTTCAGGCTGGGTTTCGCTGTGTCTCACAGATCCCCCGCAGCAAGCCAGCTCACACTGTCCGCTCCTCGCAGCAGCGAGCGCCGCAACGTCCCTTCAACACGGCACCCAGACCCCACGCAGCATTCTCATCTGTTTGTCATTACTGGTGTCACTTTCTGGTTGCTAACAAACATCATTGTAACACTTAATCACTGATGTTCCGCTGTAAAGGTGGTTGACTCATCAGAACAGAGTGGGCGAGCTGACCAATCAGAGCACACTGGGCTCATAGGGAGGGGGGGGCAGGAGCTCCAATAAGCCGTTTAGGACAGAGAGTGAATACACAGACTATACAGAGATACTGTATGAGAAACCAATGTGGTCCTCATGAGAGCCAGTTTCATCAAAGTGTTCGATGGCACTTGAGGATAAATTCAAAGTTCTTGAAATGTTCCGGATCGACTGGCCTTCATTTCTTAAAGTGATGATGGACGGTCGTTTCTCTTTACTGAGTTGAGTGGTTCTTGCTATAATAGGGATTACAACAGTAGTCAAATAGGGCTTTCCACTGTGCACTAACCCTACCTCTGCACAACACATCTGATGGTCTCAAACACATTCAGAGGGCAAGTCATTCCACACATTAACTCTTGACAAGGCGCACGTGTTAATAGAAAACCATTCCAGGTGACGACCTCATCACCTCAAGCTGACTGAGAGAAGCCAAGAGTGTGCAAAGCTGTCATCAAGGCAAAAGGGGGTTACTTTGCAGAATTTTGTTAACTAGATAATTCCATATGTGTTCAATCGTAGTTTTGATGTCTTCAGTATTAATCTGAAGGAGAACAAATTAAAATAAATAAAAAACTTTTAAATTGTGTCCAAACTTTTGACTGGTACTGTATGTTCTCAATGTGGAGTACAATGCCATGCAATGTAGCACATAACACATGTGTGCATTGCACTTCATGGAAAGATTTCCTGACCCTGAAACCCGATCTGCCAAGGTATCCCCAAGACACACGCACGCATTTTGGAAAACGTATTCCCGTTCTTGTTTAAATTCAATACAAAGATTGATATCGGTCCCATGTGTATAAGGTAAATATCAGCTCCAGAAAGTGACTGCACCTCGCCCGGAAATCCAGCACATAGGAAACCACAACCTGTTGTTCATTCAGTAAAGTGAGAATGTAGGGTTAGTGGTGGTCTAATGGATAGTGAGGTGGGTTGAAGATTGGAATGTTGTGAGTTCAAATTCCGCCAGGAACACCACCACTAGTGTGCCCTTGACTAAGGCACTTAGTCCTTAGTTACTCCAGGGAGAATGTCATTGGTAATTGTAAGTCAGCCTCAGCTAAATGAAATGTAATAATGTAATGTGTCACTGTGAGGAAGGGAAGATATGACACTTCTTCCTCAAAGTAAAGATAATTAAACAGGGGATTCCTCAGGGGTTCCACCTTACGCTAGGTTTAATATGATCATGAGTTTATATTTTGGGGGTTGCAAATGTCTTTAAACATTATGTGGATAATACAGTTTAAAAGATACAACTGAGTGAGTTCTCTAACTGAATTACTTTTATTACAATTGTACAGCAGTTAACAAACTCTATTTCACAGAAAGATGCATGGATTTGCAAAAACTGATGACTTTATTTCAGTCTCACATCCGACCACCTGATCACAGGCCTGCTGGTGAGGAACTGTGTGAATACAACATTACATGTCATGTTACATAGAGAGCACTGAGGCATTTTCCATACAAAACTAGTCATAATTAATGGTAAAGCTCCCCCAGCTAAAATATCATAACCTTGTGGGAACCCTACCAAATCCCTCTTCACACCCTGGGATGATGGGACCCCCTCCCCGTCCTGTCTGTGAGAAGCCCCTCTGTTAGCAGCAGTGACCCCGCAGCCTCATGATGCTGCTGAAGGACAGGGACCGGATAAAGCCAGTCTAACGCAGGGCCTACACGGGCCGACCCGGGCACCGCAAGCCGTCAAAGTAGCTTTAAAATTAAATGTTGTTTAAATTGACGACGCAGAGAGGGATTTAAACCTCTCAAAGCCCCCTGAACGCACTACAGAAGCCGTTCAGCCGGAGCCTCTCTCAGGTTAATTCATGCCGACCATGTTCTCCTCCGCGCGGCACTCAGCCGGATAAATCCGTCCGAACCGCGGCATCGATAAACAGGAGAAATGTTACTTTACCTGTGGGGAATGGCGGTGTGTGTGTCCTGTGCAGGCTCGGTGACCTTGGAGCGGGAAGATGCGTGTGTGGCGGACGCCTCTCGGTTTGAATTTCCTGAGCGATCCACTGCCTGACGTGTTTCTGCGGGCAGCAGAGGGCGGGCTGCCGGCCTCCCGGAGCCGCTGCGAGGATTGGCTCAGGTCTCCTCTCATCACACACACACACACACACACACACACTCGCACACGCACGCACACACGCACACAGGCAGTTATCTGATAAGAGCTGCAGTGTTTTCACTCACAGCGTGGCTTTAATGTCAGAAAAGATTTCCAGGACCCGAAGAAATGTAATTTAAAATCACATAAAACAAGGGCAGATGAGATAACATGTAACGGGATTACGTAATCTATATACAAAAAAAGATACAGTATTCCCTTACAGTTACATAACAATAGACGTAATGTTCAGATTACTGACATTATGTAAGAAATGGAGAATACAAGCAGTATTGCAATACACTTTTAAATATTGATCAATATATTAATGTTAGAATACTGCCTGGATTTTCCTTTATGTTTTCTTTTAGGGTATTTTTTCTTCTTTTTATTAAATATATTTTTAAACGCATTCAATGGAAACCTGATATAGGGGAGAGTGGGGTAAATTGATCCATGTTTTAGTTATGCTGTCCTCTAAGCAAGGAGAAATGAAAACACACACCTATAATTCAGGATGTCTCCTATCAATGGCAATGATAGGAATTCATCAAGGGCAGTGCAAATATTACTTCTAAAGAAAAAGTGGTCTTGTGGCTCAACTTGCCCCGGGTTAGGGGTAAGCTGATCCAGGTCAGGGGGTAAATGTAACCACTGTTCAAACCTGGGCATACCTACAACAAATCTTAAAGGTAACTTTAAACAATAAATAACAAACCAAATACAAGTTTAGTTTTTCAAATATTTTTAATATAAATTTTGATTGAATTGATTGATTTTTGTTTTAACATGTTAAAAGGAAAAGTAATCATACAAATGGTGATACAATTTCATACATATTACCAATCAAACACAGGGTAAATTCAACTTGAAATGTAGCCTACAATGAGCTCTTATTATCAACTTGGCCTACTTTCATTCATTTCCCCATTGAAAAACTGGCTCAACTTACCCCATGGTTCACTCTACCCCATAGCCACCATTTTAGAAGAAATAGCCTAGCATTACAATTCAGAGTCATCTTTAGCTTAATGATTCACATGGTTTATTACGCTGCCAACACATCAACATATACAATATGTGTTTAAACCTGAATACTTATTTTTTGACATGACAGCTGATATAGCTGACATCTAGAACATTTACTTTGACAAGCAAAACACGTTTTTTTGTAAAAATGTTTACTTACCAGACCACAATGAGCATCTCTCTTTCACAGGCAATGAGAAATGGGAGGAGCTTGCATAATTTCTGGTCACATGATTACAACTATAAGGCGTTGCCTGGTTACAGGGGGTGGTTCAATTTACCCACTGGCTCAACTTACCCCCTTCTCCCTACTGTATAAAACAAAACACACATTTTGATCCTAAATATCTTGGTTTCTTCTTTTCTAAGTTCACATTGTTCTGTTGCTTCACATGATCCACAAGTTAAAAACATCCTATTGATATTTATTTTCTCTTGTATTTATCCGCATTGAATTTGATATTGAGGTCATCCAAAATGTGCGAAAAGTAATCAGGTAACATGCAACAGGATACATTTTTAAAGTAAAGTAAAAATAATGTCTACAATAATGAGAAGCTGAAGTGGCAGTTGAGTGGGTCGATCTGAAAGTAGATTGTTCAGTTAATAAAGTTGAAGTGGCACATTCAGTGAGCACACTGAGGCAACATGACAGAATGAGGAGTTCAGGGAACCCTGAAAGCAGTCAGAACAGAGGAAAGATCTGCTCGACTCTCTCTATTTATCACTTGAAGTCTTTACCCTAAATGTTCTTTGCGTGCAGAGAGCTGCCCTACAGCGGAACACTCAATCTGGGTCATTTGTGCTCAATCTGTTGGATTAATGTGGAAGGGTCACGGGGGGTGGGGGTTGGTGACACGCAACATTTGAAGAAGTCATCTGAGAACAACAGAAATACAATTTGTGCTATGCAACCACCAATGTGTAAAACATCTGGGTAATTATGGGATGAGCCATCCAACTGGGTTCCTCGTTTGTCTCACTCTTGTTATTGATCACAATATTGATTCATCAGAGGATTGGCTAAATAATCACCCAAACAGATACTGAGTCATTTATTCAATTCCCTGTGTGAGTCCTTCTGGATCTGATGCTTTAGTCTGTGTGAGCCTGGATCAAAAACACAAACTGGCATACAGCAGGAGGAAGCGTTCATAAGACGTTCCTCTTCAAGTTGGTTTGTTGAGGTTTAAGAGTTTTCAGAGAGAAACCTGAGACTCTCCTCCCTGCTGATTGAAGCATCATCTACCTTTTATGTGGGAACTGCTTGTATCTCCTTTTTTCCCATAAGGCCTTCTGTTTCCTTACAACATTCTCGGCTTATTGCAACATTATCTTACTCTACTCTATTTCTTCTTGCACTATTTGTATTTAATTTAATTTTTTAATTTGTGGTTTTGTTTTATGTCTTGTATACTATGTTGCATTGTTGGAGGAGCTCAGGTCATAAGATGCTCATTGCCATTTCTACACTGTACCTGTCCTTATGACATTAAAGTCTTTGAATCTTTGAATCTTGTTTTTGGATCTTTTTTTGCTTAGAAGTTGATTATACATTTTTTATATCTGAAATGCATCTGTAGCACAGTTGCTGAATATAACTTTGTGAAAATGCTCTCTCTTTTACTTCCTGTCAGGAGGATTTTCCAATACAGTACATTTCACTGGAGCTACCTGAAGTGTAAATACACAGTATAACCATGAATCATGGCATGTGGCCAAAAGACACTGCGATGATGTCACATTCTGCAGCTTGTCATCTGATCAATGATGTCTGTTTCCCTCCCAGAAATCAACTGAAAGGCTTCACTAAATATTGCAAACGTTCATGTGTTCATCTCTGAGACCTTGCAGTGACATCATTTCTTTGTACAGTGTTGTTGTTCTTTACATGTACAAGCTATTACTTGTCCCACAGTGCACCACTGAGCCCTGGAACAGATCTCACCATGGGCTAGATGTTGTTTCAGAGATCTCTCCACTCTGAGAAGGTTTCAAAGTCAATAAATTATAATATTCAAAATGAATGACAATAATAGATTGAATGACAATGACAAAATGTCATTGTCATTCAATCCATTATGACCCAATCAGTGAAAAAAATATCTACGAGGGTGTTACGGACTCTGCCTTCTACCTGCTCATTCATCTGTCTGTGAGTGTTTTCAGCTGTGTGTGTTCTATGTAATTAAATGAGCTGTGCGGTTGCCCTCACGTCATTGGCTGCCATCTTCTGGTCCGTCCCCGAAGATTGTGATTGGTGCACGCCGGGCCCGACGCACCCCAATCCCAGCGCACACCTTCTTCAAAGCCGGGTTGCGGTCGGATAATCCAAAAATCAGCTCCTAACGTCTATTCCTTGACCTCTGAGTGACACGTCACGGGGCCCTTCTCACTTCGGTTAAATGGATTCCTTGCGTCCCTCACTTGCGTCGTTTCTCTGCGACTAGTCCCTCCCACCAGGGAAGCATGGTGGAGATAGCTCCTCCAGAGAGCCTCCTCGACGCTCGATGCTCGGTCCTCGGTGTGAGTTTATTTCCGGGTCACTACCGAAGGACCAAGGAGTCAAGGAGTCGAGGAGGGGAAATTTGAGTATTGAGAAGCCTCTAAGGAAACCACGAGAAGCAGGGAAATGAGTTTTAAGAGCAATGGGACGTCCTTTCCTCCGGAGCGTCACGTGAAGCGACGTCCATTTGTGATGACACTGCACAGCTGATCGTCTGACAGCAGCTCTGTTCCCGTTATTTCCACACACACCCCCGCCTCTGTTAGTACAAATTTACTGACACAAACATTTGTATCATCTGTTGTAGACCCAAATAAATAAAATAAGAACTAATTCTCCAAAAAGATAAACGCCATTCTTAAAATGTATAAACAAACATTAGTTGGATTAATATTGATTAGAGTGCACAAAATAAATAAAATAATTCAGAGAAGAAAAAGAGATATGTTATCAAAACCCAGTTAGATTAACATTCATTGGATTGCACACTTTGTTTGTTTGTTTGGATATGTAGCAAATTAACATTTAAAATAGCACTTAAAGGTGGGGTAGGTAAGTTTGAGAAACCGGCTCGAGATACACTTTTTGTTATATTGCATGGAATGCTCTTAACATCCCGATAGCAATGAATATCTGAATTTGTGCTTTGACAAAAAATCCATAACAAAATGTCATCTGTGGAAGCCGTGGTTCTGTAAAAAGCACGACCAATCGGCTAAAATGATTGGATGGCCTGCCTGCCTGTCAGCCTTCCATCTGTGCACAAACTTATCTCGTGCCCTCATTGGTCATGTGCGCGTTCATGTGTGTTGGAGGAGGGGCTCTGTGAAGTGGCAGATTTTTTCCGGCTGTGTATTTTCAAATTCTAGCACACTCGAGCTGGTTTCTCCAAAATGACCTACCCCACCTTTAATGACTGACTGAATGGAAATGACAATAAATGAAAATGTAAAACGAAAAAAGCGATCATGAAAATGTTTCCAAAAAATGAATAAAATGATTTTTGACCACTTTGTTGTTCAGATATATCACATATTTGTAACTAAATGAAACATGAATTGAAACAAAACACGGTATAAACTGAGGAGTGACTCCCGTGAGGTTCATGTATTTTCTTCACTCCGTGGAAAACTGCTCTCATGTTAAGAAGCATCAGATCAGTGCATGCACTGCATCGTCCAATCAGTGAGTGATACACAGTAAGGGGGCAGGGCGAGTGTCTGAGGATTTCATCGAAGGATGGTCTGGTGATTCCTCGGTTATAGCTCCTCCTCCATTATCGCTCCTCGCTGCTCGGTCCTCTGGCAAAAATAAGGCTATTGGGACGCTACTCAAGATGGCGCAGACAAATCAACTTCCGGTGAGATCGAGACCGAGGAGCGAGGAAATTAAAAATAAGAGAAGTGACAGGGGCCCACGGGGTTAAGGGACAGTGGATAGGAGAATTCAAAAGGACTTAGGAGAAGAGACTGCGGTACTGTAGAGAATCCGAATGCACTTTCACTATCCGACGTGTTTATGATGCGCCAGCGGACATCATTTTGTGTGTCTGCTGCTGTGGGGAAACTATGGAAACTACAGTTTTCTATAGCGGACTACAACATGGATGTTTAATAAGAACGAGGGACTACTGTAAACTCATCTAGAGACTCTGCACCGTGCTCTGATGCTGCTGCTTTATGCTTTATGAACGTGGACAACAGAGAAACATATTCTTCATGACCAAACTGATGAACGTTCAAAACAAAGTACTTTGGCAACTTACCACATACGTTTTAAAAAGCTTAATAAGCACCGTAACTTTCATGATATAATTTCTCCGTCATAATCGTTTGTTTCCGTGAACGGCCGACTGTTGTGTGACGTAAATGCTGCAGCTGCAAGGCATTGTGGGGCAGCATTTTCTCCTCTCCTTTCGGTTAGGGAGGTCCAGTGGTTCCTAAGCTAAAGGAGGTTATAAAGGAAGTTTGAAACCTCCTTTCCTATCATCTCTAGAGAATAGGCTACATGCACTAGGGCAGGGGTCGGCAACCCCTGGCACGCGTGCCAGCATTAGCATGCGAGCTGCGAAGACAGTGGCTGGTTGAAATATGACGCGATAACTTTACAATCTCCTCTCACTCCAAGGTCTGCAGTAAAACTTAATGTTAATGTTAATGTTAATGTTTTTCCCATGGTGTGCTACACTCATGACATTAATATAGTACCCTTTTTTTGTTTTTATCTTCCAGAGACAGCTGCTTCAGCCAATTGACGAGTTCTTCCTTTTCTCTGCTTCCTGTCGGTGGGTTTGAAAGAGAGGGACCTTGCAAACCGCTTCAACGTACACCAGTCCACTGTGAGCCGCATCATTGCAACATGGACGAGTTTTCTTACAACTTTATTGGGGTCACAGTGCATCTGGCTTACACCTGCAGAAGTTCAAGCCCACCTCCCAGAGGCATTCAAAGATTTACCATCCTCACTCCTCCTCCGAAGTGAAATGTATTCTACATACAAATCTCACTGCACCATGAAAGCCCTGGTTGGCATAGCCCCACATGGCGCAGTGACATTTGTTTCCAGTCTGTATGGTGGTTCTGTCAGCGACAAGGAGATTTTCAAACAGTCTGGAATAGCTGCGTTGTTGACTGAAAACATGGCAGTGATGGTAGATAAGATACTACTATAGTAGTAGTATAACTACTATTATAATAATAGTAGTTATACTATAGGGCTCTGGCGTTACCTAGCTTTTGACAGCTAACGTTAGCGTAACCCGGAGCATAAGCTAGCTGGTTAGTAGCTGTTACCTTCTTACCTTCATAGTTGTGTATATATGACGCAGCATATAATTTGAAGCCTTTATCGAGTTTGCTGGCTGGGGCTTTAGTCGTCCGGCAAATCCGATGAACATCTGACATTTTTAATTTCGGAAGCTCTTGTAGGCAGCGGGTGTAGAAGGTTGTCATTTTCAAACAGGAAATGAATCGGCCGCTATGAGTAGAATGCGGAAGTGACTGTGCATGTAGCCTATTCGAACGGCACTTATCATGGCTGCCACTGAGGGACTTCCGGGTCATTTCACTCCGTTAGGAAGGCTCCTAAGCTAAATGGACTATTCGACTTCAGCCCCGGTCGACGGTGATCATTCGGCAGGCTCTGTTGTGGGAACAGACGCCTCTCGCTACTTCGTCTGTGTACTAAATCTGTTAACCGTGGTTAACTTGTGTTAACTCATGTGATATAGATTTATCTTGGTTAGCTTAGCATCATTTTGGACTGTTGTTTGGTAGTATCGCTGTGTTTGCTCAGTTCCTTTATTTAGTTTGTACCACTGTGATAGTGAGGGTTATTTAGTTTATTATGTATATTTATTTGTCGTTTGAATAGGCTCATTTTGTTAGAGTCCTCCTTCTGTTTGCTCCTAGCCTGTATAGGCTACATGCTTATTGCACTGCTAGCATTAGCTATATTTACCTTGTTTACACTTAGCAGTCATGTGTTAATCTGTGTATGTTACACTTGCATGTATGAGATTCTTAAGTGCCTTGTATCTTCTTTTTTTATAGTTTCACTCAGTTTGAATGTAGACTCAGTAGACTGCAAATAATTCAATAAAGGAGCATGGCTGCTCATTCCCTGGCTCTCAAAAGAGTTTGGCTGGCTGTTTAATCTATGTTCACACTGAGACAGTACAACACATAGAGAGAACAGTACACCTATTGTGTAAGTACATACAAGCAGGTCACACAGTATGATCACAAATAGATATTTTTTAGATCTGATCAAATATGATCTATTCTTATGTAACAAGACATAAAACTACAAGTGTTAATTAAGTCTAAATAACTCAAAATTAGGTACTACTGTCTTATTGGGCCCATATTGAGCAGAGCATATTAAGACCAAAACTCATGTACAACAACTTCCTTACTTGAAATAAATAAGCACTAATTAGAGGGTTATTGAGGAAAAACTTTCAACTAATGGCCTATTACTTGTATAATCTGGTCATGTAGAATAAGGCATTAATAAGTGTTTTATAATGACTAATAAATAGCCAATATACTGCTAATATGCATGTTAATTATCAACTAGTTGGTGGTGAATCTGTGTACCTTAATTAAGTGTTACCAAAAGTTCTTATTGCAGCTCAAATGTAGCAAGCAGTGCTCTGAGCAGCTTCAGGCTTTGTTTTCAAGGCTGTAAACCAGTCAAGGAATGAATCTTTAAACTGGCTTCCTGTTGGATCAACCTGACTTCCTTTTAAAGTATGCTCTCTCACAACCAGTACAATGTCCTCTCACATAAACTGTCATAAGCTCTCAAAAACACAAGGGTTGCAGTTGAATAGTCCAACAATCAGCTCCTATCGTCTAACCCTATCTCCTATTCCTTGACCTCTGAGTGAAACGTCAAGGGGTTAAGGGATAGTGGATAGGAGAATTCAAAAGGATTTAGGAGAAGAGACTGCGGTGCTTTGAGAATCCGACTCCACTTTCACTATCCGACGTGTTTATGATGCGCCAGCGGACGTCATGAATGTGCGTCTGCTGCTGTGGGTAAACTATGGAAACTACAGTTTTCTATACAGCGGACTACAACATGGATGTTTAATAAGAACGAGGGACTACTGTAAACTCATCTAGAGACTCTGCACCGTGCTCTGATGCTGCTGCTTTATGAACGTGGACAACAGAGAAACAGATTCATCATGACCAAAGTTGGAATTGAAATAAAAAAGGAAAGTTATGCTCGTCACTCTCGCCCTCCGGTCCACATTAATACAAATGATCCCAATACGTATGATTGTATGAAAAGATCTTAAAATCAATACAAATGTATTTATTATAAACGTTAGTCTTTAACATCTATCACTGTGTACATCACCATTCAAACATCTTTTAAAAGTTGAACAAACCCCACACAGCACAAGTGAAATGTTGACTTTAATTGATCATTTCAGTAAAAACTAACGTTCATATTTCTCTTTTTGATTATAATACTGATGAACGTTCAGAACAAAGCACTTTGGCAACTTACCACATACGTTTTAAAATGCTTAATAAGCACCGTAACTTTCATGATATAATTTCTCGGTCATAATCGGTTGTTTCCGGGAACGGCCGACTGTTGTGTGACGGCATTTTCTCCTTTCCTTTCGTAAAGGGAGGTCCAGTGGTTCCTAAGCTAAAGGAAGTCATAAAGGAAGTTTGAAACCTCCTTTCCTATCATCTAGAGCAGTGGTTCTCAAATAGGGGTACGCGGACCCCTAGGGGTACGTTGGAGTACTGCAGGGGGTACGTGAGATTTATTTTATGTTAATGGGGGAAAAAATCATAATTAATGCATTTAAACAAACTACTAATAGTTGATTAACTACTTTATTCAAATGTTTACAGTAACTCTGGATAATAAAATGGGAACAATAAACGGGGTGCTCTCTTTTCCTCTCCCTCTCCTGACAGCCCGTCAGTCTCGTGTAGCTCGCTGAACCTGTAATAAGTGACCCGACAGTAAAGAATAAATATATGTATAACTAGTTTAGCTAGTTCCAGAGTAGATAAACTAGCTAAGTGTGTTAGGTCTAACTCTTAGTGTATTTTGCTCCACTCAACGGTCCGTCACAGCGGGGGAGCTGTGATCATGCAGTGCTGCTGTTCTCCTTCAGCAGCAGCTGATCTGCTCTCTGATCTCTCTCTCGCGTCCGGTTATACTTCACTCGCGTTTATGTCCAAATCTATCAGATCTAGCTAGTTATAGTTAATTATATGACTGCCTGCGTGTCAAAGGACCTAAACAATAAGCGTTGCTTGGCAACGGTGTGTTGCCGCAAAGTATAGTGCAGCATTATGCATTTGTTAGGAAAAGTAACGAAGTTTGAGCAGTGTGGGTTTTATATGAACAGATGAACATATTTCAAAACACAAAGTGTAATAACTGCAGTTTGCCTCCCTGTCAGAATGATAAAGGCCCTCAGTGAAGCACGAGCCCATGTTTCTCACTACATTAAGTACAACTTACTAAAAAGATCAGTTCAATGCAACTAATGTCGTCTCAGTGTTATTGCATGATGTTGAAATTGGTTTTCCATGAATTTAGTGATGGATTGTAAACATTTGAAATGTAGCAAAAAATGTGTGTCTCAGTTACAAGGTTGTTGTTTTAATAAATCAGACACCGATGGTGCAGGGCTGTACTGTACCTCTTTATATAGGCATTTCTTCCCTAACAAATAGTTGTTGCTCTGATCAGGGGGTACTTGGCTGAATTTCTTTTTCAAAGGGGGTACATTATTGAAAAAAGTTTGAGAACCGCTGATCTAGAGAATTCGAACAGCTCTTATCATGGCTGCCACTGAGGGACTTCCGGGTCATTTCACTCCGTTAGGAAGGTTCCTAAGCTAAATGGACTATTCGACCGCAACCCTGCATTGTCTTTCACATACACTATCATTCTCTCTCACACACACTTCTATACCCTCCTACATACTACAATTCCTCTCTCACATACACTATCATTCTTTCTCACACACACAGTTTTCTATCTTGCATACACCACTAGAGTATTATATTGTAGTATGATGTTGTCTGTAAGTGGGAATAATAGTGTTTCTAAGAAAGTACAGTTTGGTATCTAAGTTCGATTTATGGCCCAGACAAAAGTGTGTGAAAGAGAGTATGATTGTGCGTGCAAAAGTGTTTAGCAATATGTATAAAAGAGTTTAATGGTGAATGTGTGAGATTCTGATATTGTTTGTAAGACCAAGTATGAGTTGTGAGCTAGACGGCCTCTCATAGAACTCAGCCTGAGCACACACACGTGAGTGTGTGGCGAACTGTGAGTGGAGATCCACGGAGCCGCGGCTGAGAAAATATAAGGCTGAGTGAGTGTGTGTCTGTGAGGAGTTCCACGGATTGGTTAATTTGGAATTTGAAGAAAAAAATGGAAAAAGAGAAATCTCCACGAGGCGTTCTGGGGCAGCACAGACAGGTCTTTTCTGTAGAGTTTTACTCGCTACAGGGTGTACTTTGAGGGTTTTGACTCTGCAGACCGTTTACATGCAGAAAAAGCTACAGAACACAAGGGGACGGGTAGTAACCAGAAAAGCATGACATGGGACCTTTAAGTGGGTTTAAAGACAGACCATAACAACGTAAATGCCTGATTTATTTCTTCTCTTCACTGTGTATAAAATGAAAAGAGATATACTTCTTTCACATCAGACCAGTGACTTTCATTACATTCGTACAACCTCTATAAAACCTAGACTGTATAAAGCCAGAGGGCGTCAGCAGGCCAGTTGTTAAAGGATGCTCTGCAGTCTGTGAGTTCACATGACCCTCTCTGTGTGAATCTGTAAACCATATCCTCCAGGTCACAGATAAAACACAAACACCAGATGATGGAGCGGGGCTCCCAGATTCCAAACAGAAACTCTAGGCAGGCTCCTGCTGAGGATCCGCTCACAGGGAGGACACACACACATCATGTCTGTCTCACAGTAAAACCAAGTCCTGACTGAGGGGTACTGGGGGAACATCATCCACAAAACAAGATCAAATGATCAGAATCTAATTACTAATTCTTGAAAAAAGAGATCTATGATCTCAAGGGACAATCTGGATAAATAAAGGGTTGAAATGAAATGACTAATAATAATTTGGCAATGTCTCTTTCAATAAAACATCTTGTGTTTCTTATTGAAGGTCCCATGTCATGGCCATTTCTACTGATCATAATTCCATTGTTGAGGTCTACTAGAATAGATTTACATTGTTCAATGTTCCAAACTCACATTGGTTTCTCACAGCATCTCTGTATAGTATGTGTATTCACTCTCTGTCCTAAATGGCTTGTTGGAGCTTTATATGATAGTTGAATGTAAAATAGAATAATTATTTATTTAGAAGGATCCTTCAGATGCCAGTGGCACCAGCTCTGGGGCCTCATTTATAAAGCCTTGCGTAGGATTCACGTGGAAAGGTTGCTTACGTAGGACAAAGCAAATAAATACGCACTGATGTTTTCCGATTTATAAAACACTGCGTACCGGCGTGCACGTCCTACGCCGGTTTCTCTTTATAAATCACATTCAACTCGAAATGCGGAGCAGCTTGAGAGCGAGGCGCGGCGAGGCGGCGCAGTTCCTCTCCACGGGCTGCGGAAGCGAAATGCTTGATGGGAAACGACTCGCTGGTATCTCGAGCTGAGCGCTCATTGGTGGTTTTTACCCCGTGCTGCTGATGGAACTCTCCAATTGGCTCGGCAAAAGTTTGTTGTTGTTTTGTGTCAGTTTTACGTCGCCACATCCATTCACATTTTTCATCATTGTTCCACAATGTTTATCATCATGAAATTAATATCTATATATGTTATACTATACTTGCACTGCTTACCGTTTTCATACTTTATATATCTTAGCATATTCATACACACTGTTCATACTGCTCACAGGCTGATATCTAGTGTGTTCATACCCCTCACTGTTTATTCATTATTCAATTCATTCTATATTTTATTCTGTCAATCAATCAATCAATCAATCAATCAATGTTTATTTATATAGCCCAATATCACAAATGTTACATTTGTCTTGTATACATTACTTTTCACTTTACTGCTTGTTGCTCCTGGTTAGAAGCTAAACTGCATTTCGTTGTCTCAGTACCTGTAATATGTGCAAAAACAATAAAGTTGAATCTAATCTTGAGCAGGAACAAATGTATTCACTTAGTACATATCTGACATTAACCATTAAACACATGTGTGCATTCTTTATAAATGCAAACCGAGTCAAGCCGACTCCGGAGGTGGAGGTATGTACCTTAAAGTTGTTTGCAATCCGCCAAAAAACCGAGAGAAGAAGAAGAAGACGAAGCCGACTCCGAGCTGTCCGACTTCAGGCAAGCTTTTTGAGACCTCCCCCGGCTGCGATCGGCTATTCTCGCCTACTTTCGAGGCGAGCCGCAACGCGTCTCAAACAAGCCTATTCATTCTGACTGACTGCATGAAGAAGATAGCAGGAAATGACGACAGAACAGCTAAAAAAGACATTTCACACTGTGTCAGATTTTGGTTATTTTGGGGAGGTCGAAATAAATCATATTGTTTGGTGGATGCAGTTTGAACCAGAGTAGCAGCATGGAGGTCGGATCATCACCAAAATAAATAAATAAGTGGTCCGAACAGCGGCGGAGCCAGGACATTTTCAGTGGGGTGGCCAGGAGGGAACCAGTGATCATTTTGGGGTGGCATTGAAATCACTATTATATGAACATAAAAATACATCTCACTATAAAATAAGGGGTTATTTAAGGCACCTACAACACACCTCTACATTATTTGGGATCAAGTGATGGAATAGATCAAATAATATTCAGTATATCTAACAATTTCTTTCGTATTCCCACAGGCAAATTATCAACGAAGCTTACATTATACAAATGTAATGCAATATACAGACTGTTTAGCTTATGGTGATCAGCAGCACTATGAGCTCATTCTCTCAGTGTATCATCCGGAATACAGAGACACACACACATCATTTAAATAAGAGTTTTTAAATTAAATGATAGGTTAAGAATAAACATCTTAAAGTAAATAACAATAAACAATAGCCCTTAACCCTGTAAGGCCCCCGGTTGTAATTTTACAACATTACTTTAAGCTATCCTAAAAAAGTCAGTAAATGTTCAGAGGTAGACATTAAGGTTAAAATGCCACTGGTCCTCCGGGCCGGTGGACTTGTATTATCACTGGCCCCACCATTGTAACCACTGGCCCGGAGCATTCGTCCAAAAAAAATCGACTAATAATGAAGAAAATTAACACATGTGTTGCAATAGTAATGTATGCACTAACTACATTACTACTTGTACTACAACATTTGAATCATCAGTTCTTCCTCATTTTCCTCAATTGTTCATATTTGGTTTATTAAAATAATGATATTGTGGTCATTGTTAAAAAATGTCTGCTATTATTATGAGTATTATTATTAGTATAATGCGCTTTCTGCCTTCCTGTCATTAGGAGTTCGAAATGTAATGGCTATGTAATTGATTAGATTAGATCCTTCATTATCCTAAACTGCGGAGACATTTCCCTATAGCCAATACCTTTATATTGTCTACTCTTCACTTACTTGTCAGCATAGGTCGCATTGATGTACAGAGCCGACAGAAGACCTTGTTTATATTGGCATCATATTGAGAGGTGCAGTGACGTGTCCTAAAACCAGGAAGTAAGCTGCTGGTTCCCTCGACAGAAAGCAACGGGATTTCTCCACTGGGTTTTGGAAAATAGCTGGAAATAAGGTCTGTGGAAAACAAACCTGTTTGATAAATGCACGTTTTGTTCAGCCGGATAATCTCCACATGTCTACCCTACTTTTATAATGTTCGAATCATAAATCTAATCGATAGAGTATAAAAGGGTTTTAGGACGCGTCACTGCACCACTAGAAGCCAACTCCATCGATCAAGCTGAAACGTTCTCTCCCTCTTCTTCTCATGCTCCCTGTCACTCTCCTTTAACTCCTCCGGTGACTTTCTTTTATTTGAAGATTGTTTTTTGGACGGCACTTGGACGGTTACCGCTGGTATTAAAAACATTTTGGCGAATGGTTAGGTGGCGCGACAGTGTAAATGCATTTTTAATAATAACATTTTTTAATGGAACATTCTCAACATGAATGCATAAATCCAAATAAATATAACTTACATATGTGGGAAAATACTGTGTTTAAAATGTGTAATTGAAATTAGATGCTAGCTTTTTGTTTTAATATATATATATATATTTTGTATTCCAGTCTCCCTTCAGATATGTTAAGAGGCATGGCATTCAACACAATGCTGCTCACCTCCTTCAGTTGGGAGAAAAGCTGGTTCAGGTTCAGCCTTATGGGGGTACAGGGCTGCTGAGCCTAGAGATGGATCTGTTGGTCCTGGCACCAGGGGGAGGGACAACTGATTTAGTATGAATAGCTGCTAAAAATCTACCTGCATTTGTTAAATGTCAGGTAAAAGACCAGTGCAATTAAAAACCTGTATAGATATTAACAGTACTTAATGTCAGCTTAGTAAAAACAAACACAACAATTATTATTTACAAGGGACTAAGCTTACCTAACAGAAACAATTCCACCACTCATAGACCACACCCACCTTTTCTTTTGAAAAACTGGGTGACATACTGTCGCCCTTTAGTCCCTCTCTCTTGTTTTTCTCTCCTTTCCTTTCTCTTTTGAAAGCCTGACTTTGTAAGTCGTTGACACATGGTATACAGGGTTTCCCACACATAGACTATACTTGGGCGGGCCGCCCGGGTATATTAACGGCCGCCCAAGTATATTTCGCGACCCATTTAGATTTTTTCTTTTTTTTTAATAATATATATTTGTTTTCGTCCGTGACCACGACACCATCTGCGATCGATTAACTTGTGGACAATGATCCCTCGCTCTACGCCTCCTGCACCCAGTCCCGGACTGGCCATCGGGAGGACCGGGGGGTTTCCTGATGGCCTGGCCTGTTAAGTGGCCTGCCTCACACAGGGTGACTGGCTGTCTACATGATGTGGCCTCCCGACATGGCCACAGTCATACAGATCATAAATCAAAGCCGTTGATTGGTCTCTGTGTGTCATTCAAGCTCGGGATAACCTCAGCTCAGGTGAGTGTTTAGATAGTTAACTTAGTCTAAGTCAGGGTTGCCAACTCTCACGCATCTGGCGTGTGACACACGCTTTCACTCTCAATCTCACGCTCTCACGCTGCCCACACTATTCTCACGCCAAAAACAAGAATACCGAAGACTAGAAACTGTTTTGAAAACTTTTGTCAGGTAGTGATCGTCTTCTCAATAGAACATCTTTGATACTTCTGGCCAATCAGAATCAAGATAACGGCGTGGTGTTGTTGCAGGAAGTCCCCACGGAGAATACTTTTGCTGTAGTACATCTCTATACATCGATACAACGAAATAAGACCCCACGGTTTGATGATTGATAGGTGTGTGGGCTGTCTTTCATTTTCACACACAGAACAATGGGGGCTATCCACCCTTATCCACAATGTAAAGTCATTCAGACAGCCTCTTCCCTCTTCTCTCTGTGAGGAGCAGCAGGCTCAGCTTTCAGAACAAAGTAACAACAAACTAAAATGGCATTAATTTTTTTTAATATGTCGTGGAGTAATAGATGTATTTATTGTTCTTCTCAAGAGAGTACCAGAATGTGTATTTTATGTTAGTATTTCAAACAATCTCCTGGGGGAGAATCCCCCAGACCCCCTGCAGGGGTTGGGCTTTCAGCAGGTCAACTCTTTCACCTGTGGAGAAATTGCAGGATTGGCTCCAGGTCGCCCTTTTTATTTACTACAAGACAAATGTGCCTTTTTATTTCATACAGTTCAATTTGGATTGAGACAGGGAAATAATCTAAACCTCCCGCGTGGCGTTTCACTGTCAAGGGGAGCGTGTATGTAATTACAATGCAAATACTGACTTCACCCCACCACTGTATGGGTTAGCCCTACCATAGGTTACCCAACACAAATACTCTCTGGCAACTGCCGACCCGTATTGCGCAAGCGCAGATCTAAGAACCAGTAGAAATGATAAAAAAGTAAAAGTCTGCTGCTTATTGTTCTACTAGGCCAAAATAGAGTGTGTTAATTAATATGTTTGGCAGTTTGGAGTAAGTCTGTAGATTTGTTTGTGTGTGTGTTTCATGTAGCCTATAGGCCTCTCATGATAATTTATTTTGTTGGATACATTTTCCAGGAAATTATTGCGATAACCGATAATATTGTCTGCACCGTTGTATGACCATTTTAGACCCCTGACATAATGATAATATATAATAATAATTCAAGTCTTTCAAACTGCTCGTCACATCCTCATGTAAATGGCAATTTATCGAGTTCATTTTTATTTATCGTACGATAAGTCAATTAATTGCTTATCGCGACAGGCACACAATAAAACAGTGGAAACAAAGATGTGTTTGACTTTCATTAGTGAATGAAACTGTGTGTCCTTTATAGTCTGTGTCCAATATTGTGTACTTGTATATATTGTATATATATATCCTATATCCTATATATATGCTAAGGTCCCGCTGCTGACACGACAGCAGTCATTTAGTGCGCATATGTGTAATTAAACCCATGATATCAAAATCTCACTCCAGCCAGGAACCCAAAGTTGGCAACCCTGGTCTAAGTTCTCTGTGGTTCTCAAACGGTTTGGTCACCATTTATGTAAACACATATTTCCATTTGAGAGGTTAGTGATTAGTAAAATATGCATGAATAAAAAATAAAAAGTAGGTGAAAAAAGGTAAGATACACTTTTAAAACTTGTTGAGAGCTAAAACTAGTCTTTGCTGCTGCCTCAAAGAGGAGCAGGGGAGAGAGGAGAGAGACAGGAGAGGCTGGTTCAGGAGCACAGACACACTTACAGCTATAAATGAACCAAAAATAAATAAACAAGTTTCAGTGTTTTTTTCATATTGGAAATGGTATGTTATTGGTTATGGCCATGATTTTATGATTATTGAAATGTATACAGTTCTGTTTCATATAGGTGTTTCTATAGATCTAGTCTCTTTATTTTCCCCTCAAAATGCAACAGATTGATGCATTTAACTCCAACATTTAAAAAAAATATCTTACCGGGGGAGCATGCCCCCGGACCCCCCTAGACGATTTGAGGTCCACCCCCACTTTAAATCACATTGATAGGTTCCTAAATACATTTACCATTTTTTTAAAATAGTAACCCATGTCCATATGTTTATTTGTGGGTAGTAGATTTAAACTATAGGGCTATCGCTATGGGCCCTGCCTGTACCTGTTCGCTCTGCCATGGCGTGAAGGGTCTGCTAACAAGCGACCAACAGAAAGGTTAATGTTGTTGCACGTCACGTCACCTCACTATTTGATATAAGACTAACATTCCTGACAATAGATCTCAATAGTCATCTTTTATGGTGTAAATGCATTTTTAATAATAACATTTTTTAATGGAACATTCTCAACATGAATGCATAAATCCAAATAAATACAACTTAAATATGTGGGAAAATACTGTGTTTGAAACGTGTAATTGAAATTAGATGCTAGCTTTTTGTTTTGATTATTATTCACAATGGACTAAGCTTAGCTAACAGACATAATTCCACCACTCATGGACCACACCCACCTTTTCTTTTGAAAAACTGGGTGACATACTGTCGCCCTTTAGTCCCTCTCTCTTGTTTTTCTCTCCTTTCTTTTCTCTTTTGAAAGCCTGACTTTGTGAGTCGTTGAGACATCATACACACGTAAGTACTAGCATCCCTGCTCCTCACATGCTCACACTAGTGTCTGCTAGAATGTGCCGGCGGTGCTGCACCGCGTTTGGAGGCAGGACCAAACCATTACATGTAAATAGAACGGGGTGTACAGAGGCTTTGGATAATTAACTTTTGGAAGAAAATAAGTTAAATGAATTGTAAGTTTAGTGAGTACTTTACATTATCGATATAACGTCCTATTAATGTTAATTCTTGATGAATGATGAAAGGTTACTTAAACATTTTTTTCTTAATGTTCTAAAATAGTTTGGGCCCCCGTGGTGAGAGTGTTTGGGGTGGCCAATAGGGTGGCCAGGATTCAGCTGGGGGTGGCCACGGCCACGGCCACCCCCAGCCACCCCCCAGCTCCGCCACTGGGTCCGAAAAAAGTTAATGACAAAATACACATAACCTTCCTCAGGCAGTGTGTCAGTAGGCTTGTTTGAGACGCGTTGCGGCCAAGCGGCAAACTCTGGGGAAGAGCCGTGAAGCCAATACGGAAGTGCCACACACTGCAGTTCATATATTGGCCGATAGGCGATGGCTGCAGAAAGGAGCAATTTCCATAGACCCCCATGTTAAAATGCCCAATTTTACAGCAGAAAAAAACATGTTTCTACCCCTCGCTCCATACATTTTTATTATCGATATAGTTAGATTCAACCTTCATGATTATGGGTCTGTGAGTGAATTGTTTTCTAACACGACCCTTTTATTTATATTAGGTCTTAAATTTTGTGCACACATTAGGGCGTGGTCACTTTGATGGACACGTACATGCCTCACTGTCAGCTAACAGCAACTTGTCCACTATGCTAGGCTACAACAATAGAGGCTACAACGTTAGTTAGTCATAGTACTGTACTTGACCCTTTAGCTTTAGCCGTGTTCGTGGTGATTGTGGGAATATTGTTACAAATACTAGACAATTAAAATGTCGTGCTGTGCGCTTGAATGTACTAACAGAACTTCCAAGAAGTCTACTCTCAGCTTTTTTCGGTGAGTAAAATGATAATATTATACATGTTAACCCCGTTAGCAGATGTTTGTGTGCTTGTTAGCTTAGCTTGTTATGTAGCTTATTAGCCAGCTAAGGACGTAACCCTTTACACATGTGTATATATATATATATATATATATATATATATATATATATATCCGGTTTCTGGCAGATTTAGTTACTTTTTTAGTTACTCCACCTCCTCACCTGCTGCGACCTCGGTGGGAGGAGGACACAGCTCTTTTAGAATATCCCGAACAGTTTTGGGGCCAAGCACATTGGCTGTTATCATCTCAGCCTTTGTTCTTCCACATTGCATTTTCTTTGCAGTGTTCGAATCACTAAACATGGCACTTGCCCGCTTATTACTGCAGTCCATGCTGTTGTAACTCAAACCATGCTTAACTGTGTGATACACTGATGTTACCTCACATGCAGCAACTTTGTCTTGTTCTGCATTTGAACTGCCGAAGAATTTAGTTATATTTGATGCACCTTTATTTTGTGTTGCTCGCTTGTGCTGTTTCAGGTCGTTTTCTCCACCGTGACCTATTGAAAACTCCCTCCGACACAAGGTGCAGAACAGACCCGGCGTCACGGGCGGGCCCCGTGGGGCCGGGCCCGCCCATCCAGGATTTGGGCCCGCCCATCCAGGATTTGGGCCCGGTGTTTTAATCAGGGCTGAATACAACATTGTAATTGTTTTATTATTATGTTCAGTGGCGGCGCCAGGGTATACTGGGGTAGGCTACAGCCATACCAAGAAATGGCTTAGCCCCACCATGAACAATGATTTTAAAGTAAGCCAAATAAAGTCCGCCAACTCGCGGAGTAAATTGCACAGACAGCAGTAAATACCGAAGACTAGAAACGGTTTGAAAACTTTTGTCACGTAGTGATCGTCTTCTCAATAGAACATCTTTGATAATGTCTTCTGGCCAATCAGAATCACGATAACGACGTGGTGTTGTTGCAGGAAGTCCCGACGGAGAATACTTTTGCTGTAGTACATCTCTATACATCGATACAACATTACGTGTTGATAGAAATCAATCTGAATGAAAGGCTGCGCGCGAGACTGTTTTTTCGCTGGGTTGAGTCGTGTGGGTTTTTGAGTGAGATGCGGCACAGCAGCCTGTCAATTTACTCTTGCTAGGTTATCTGCAACAATGGATATCAGGAAGTGGTTCACACTTATACACTTGAAAGGAATATGGCAATTCAGCGCCAGATGCAGGCACATTAGAAGACATCAGTTACGTTACCAACGAGCTAGGGAGGCTGGCAATCAATTATATTTTGAAGAGAAATTGACTCTCAAGCCAGCTCTCTCACAAACTCCTGCTCTGTGCGCAAGTAGACCACTGCACACGCTCTCTGCCTCGCTCAATCTCTCTCTCTCTCCCTTTCTCTCCATCGCTCAACCTCACTCCACCTCTCCACCCTGTGTGCGCTCAAGTTTGCCTGCGTGCTTTCCCAAGTTGGCACAGCGTTACAAATGTGCCACAAAACCAACCAATGGATGTAGTCTATAATAAGACCGTCAACAGCCTTATGGCAACCTAACACCCCCCCCCCCCTTGACACATCTCGAGATTTCCCGGGAAATGTAAGTTTCGGGTTGGGCCCGCCCTGGTAAATCAAATGCCCGCCCAGAGACGTATGTCTGCCGCCGGGTCTGGTGCAGAAGACCCGAGACAGACCTCCACTCACGGGCTTTACCCAACTGTGTTTTTCTTCCCACTGTTTGTTGTAAGACACAAGTCTTTTCTTTTTAGAAGGGCCAGGGCCCAGAACCACATCCTCTCTCTCTTCTCCTCTTTCATTATCACCTCCTCCACCGTCAGCGCTCATTTTCCCACACGACTGAACAGGCTGACATGCCACACAAACAATGATGCCGCGCCCGCCGCCCGCGGCCCACCGGAGAAAATCTCACACACACTCACACACAGACACACACACACACACACACACACACACACACACACACACACACACACACGCGCACACGCACGAGCATTGTGCCTGCCCTGTCAACTGAGCGGTCCTAGCGCCCTTCGCATACAGCACACAAACACACAGGCACGCAGCCAGACACACTGAATTGCGCGCAAACAGAAATATATATTTTATTTTTCCCTTTACACGGGAGTCCGGGACAAACAAAGTCCCGTACGGGACACGCCCATTTTGGCTCAAATACGGGGCGTCCCGGCTCGGGACGGTTGGCAACCCTAGACGCCCATAATGCTAAATGGGAGCAAATGTTAAAAGGTGACCCAATCATCCCAGTGGTGGCCGCCGGAGTCCACGCCGCCGAAGCTAACCGGAGCCGTAGCTAGCCCTTTGCGGCTCCGTTAGCTTCGGCCAGCGGCTGAGCCCAGCGTTATAACTGGAGATCAAGGACTGCAGCGAAACGCGGACTTGGTTCGCCTGTAGCCCGCTGTAGTATTAGCTAAAGAAATGATGTTGAACAAGGCTTATTATGCTGAACACCGCCACAATTATTCTGCTATGTATCGGTACTTATTTTATTTTATTAACGTGTGAATGACAAGCATTAAGAATAAAAACAAATAGCTATTTATCTTGCATATTGTCTCGTTTGATTATGAATGTAACGTTTATATAGTGGAACTACACTGTTTTATTAAAACCAAAGTGCCACGCAGTGACTTGGTAGGCCCATGCATGTATTTCAGCAGGAAATGTGCAACCTAGATGACATTTACCAACACAGACTATATAGAAATATTTGTAAAAGTTGTTCATGCGTTATTAAGTGAATGGCATTAACCCTCCTGTTGTCTTTGGGTCGGTTTTCATGTATTTTTGAATAAAGGTTTCCTTTAGGTGATCCAGACAGGCTGGACCAGTGGGTGCTGAACATCCGGAGGAATAAATGGACCCCCAACGTTTCTTCTCGCCTGTGCAGTGAACACTTTTGGACTCATGGGTACAGATCCTTTTTTTTTTTTAAATAACTTGGTTCCATTTGTGAGTGTAAATTGTTTGTTAATAATTAAATACATGTTATACATCATACAATGCTAAATAATTGTTATGGCACAGCTTGCACATCAGTGATGAGTAATGTTCTTTTGATTAAAGGCCAAATTAAGATTTTGCCAGTTAAGTATAGAAACATAGAAATCGAATTGTTTTGCAAACCATCACATTTCTCTTCAATTTATGCAAAGACTATTTATCATAGATAGAGAATTGCCATTTCCCCCACATACTCTATGTTAAAAACAGATTAATTATATTACCTTTTTTTACATTATTTGAATGGCAACATTCATTCATCTGTTGTCATCTTATAACTTATTTATCTTAACAGCTATCACTGTAAAAAAAAAAAGGATTTAATTTCATTTTACTATACAATATTTATCTTTACATTCTGTTCTTGCATATGTCTTATTATATTTACGTGTATATAGATTTCTGCCTGCACTAATTTATTGTTCTTAATTTAATTTTGAATTTATTTTATTGTTTTATGTCTTATATAACTATGTTGCATCGTTGGAGGAGCTCGGGACAGATGATTTTCATTGCCATTCCTACACTGTAGCCGATGTGCTATGACATAAATCCTTTGAATCTGAATCTTGGAAACACGTAATTGTTGAATGGATTAACTGCATAGTTAACATGTTGGCCCTATATTGTCTTTTATAATGCACTCTTAAATTTAAAACAACATTATTCAAAAGAAAGTTGAATATCTACAGACCTCAAAAAGTTATTTTATGTGTTTTTGTTTATTATTTTTATTAGGAAGGAGATGCCTGAAAAACACTGCAGTGCCCACCATTTTCTATTTCACCAATGGCAAAGAACAGCCTAGAAGGAAAAGCAGGGTGAGTAGCAATGACCAGGGGCCTCATTTATAACGCCGTGCGTAGGATTCACGTGGGAAGGTTGCTTACGTAGTAGAAATCCAAAAAATAGGTACAGAAATCCGACATTTTCCGATTCACCAAACATTGCGTACCGGCGAGGAAAGTGCGTACAGCACTTCCTACGCAGGTTTCCCTTTATAAATGACAACCGACTCGAAATGCGGTGCAGCTTTTGCGGGCTTCACGTAATGCCCATATCTGCCTATAAACAGTCAAAGAAACGCCCATTCATTCATTAATTCTGACTGACTTTATGAAGAAGATCGCAGGAAATGACGACAGAACAGCTAACACAGACATCTCACACCGTGTCAGATTTTGGTTATTTTGGGGAGGTCGAGATAAATCCTATTGTTTGAACCAGAGTAACAGCATGGAGGATCGTCACTAAAATAAATAAATAAGTGGTCCGAAAAAGGTTCATGACAAAATAAATACACATAGCCTTCCTCAGGCAGTGTGTTTGTACCGGGGACAGGAGACACACCCCCCCCCCCCCCCCCTTGATGAGAGACTGTAAGAAATGATCGGGGAATCCCTCCGGAGTGGAGTCATGACGACTGGATCTGAATTATGTTTTCGTATTTGGTGGTTTGTGTCCCAGCTGTCGATCAGCTGTGCGCAGCGTCTCCACTGCAGCCTGTGCATCTCAACCCCCCCCCCCCCTCCCCCTCTCCCCGCAGCAACTCTATATCCACCAGTTAGAGGAAATACAACCAATGTGTTGTGTTATAATAGCTGTACAATTTACCACATATGGTGTTCTTAGCTTCCATACCTCCTGTGTTTTACGAGCGACTTATCAAGTCTCAGCAAACGGCATAACACATGTTTAAACATGGTAGTATATAAAACCATGCTCGTACAACCTAGAAATGCAAAACCGCATCATTTATGAGAAAACATTTCATAACATTAACACAACATATTCCAGGTGGTTTTAAATAACATATCCGTATTTATTTATTTCTCCAAGTTATGTTTTTGTGTGCACTGAGGAGTCTCAGTTTGTTTAATCATTTTAAGATTGGCTTTAATCAATGTTTGAAAATGAATTCTTCATATATGATAAATGAGAGGTAACATTTTATTTATGATATTATTTCCACATATTTCTCTCCATTCTTCCTTCTGCCAACGGTGTCGCAGTTTCTCGTCTCTCCCGTTGTTGTGCTTAGTGCGTACGCATGGGTTAGAGTTTGCGTGGAGGACCGCACATTTTCCCGTCAAGTTAGTATTTTATAAATCGCAAACATTGCGTAAAACTGGCGTACGGCATTTTTTTTTTAGCGTATATTCCTTTATAAATGAGGCCCCTGGACAGTGACACTCCTAGTTGGACTGTTAATAGCAATGAGGAGGAGGGTGCAGATGTAGACCATGGTAGTGGTGAAAACAGTCTTGCTGCTGATCAGAGCAATATCATTATGATACAAGACACACCTGAAGAAGCCTTTGTTGTTCCACATGTGGAGCAGAATGACATTCCAACAGTCAATGCTTGTGAGGATGTTGGTTTGGGTAGCAGCAGCCAACAAACAAAACACATTGGAAAGCAGGCAGACTCCGCCTCTGTTCACTCTTACACTTGGGCTTTAAACTAAGACGGGTCATACTGAATAGTTTGTGCACACATTTTTAACATGTGATCTTTCTTTCATGTAGGACGCTTCAGGGAAGTTGCAACGCCTCGGCCAATGTGATGTCTTCTCCACGTGAAAGAGATTGAAGGCATCATTTATAACTTGAGACAATTTTCCAAAAAGTTATGACTTTTATTGGCTTAGGCAGTAATGGATTACATCTAACACGAATCAAGATCGTATAGAAAAAAAGGAAAGTGTAATCCTTAGTTACATAGGAAAAGATGTAATCGGATTAGTTTTACTTTTTTTAATAATAGGGAAACTCAGGATTACAATCTTATTCAAAACCTAAAAAGAGCTGTTGTTGTAAAATGATCAAATTGTATCTCTTCTCTGGAAGCGGTACTGTTCTGTAGGCTAATACTTTAATTGTGAATCTATACACCTACTGCCTGAATCTGCTTTATGGTATTATATTATACATTTAAGTAAAAAAATCATATTAATATTTCTCCTCTCCTGTGTTTATTTGCATTGCATTTGATATTGAGGTAATCCAAAAGAAAAAGAAAGTCATCAGGTCACATTACTTTTATATCTTGATACTCACATGAAGTTACTGGCTGTGTTTTTGGCAAGTAGCCGTCCCAACCCTGTACATAAGTTATATCATTTTAATTACTGATACAGTTGTTGCACATCTTTCATTTATTTTCTAGTGTACTTAAGTTCGTAACCTTTACTTTTCATAAAGTGCAAGATGTAACTTTCAATGTGGCTTGTGTATTTATCACTTTTTCAATGTGAAATAGATCTGATTAAATAAAGAGTAAAAGCACAATCTTAAATGTTGACATGTATCATGTTCCTATGCTTATTGTTAATGTAGTGTTATAAACAAAATGTTGTCGTAAAGGAAATTAAGATGTTTTTTATTTGTTGACAAAAGATTTAAAGTTGATGCTCACAACATGTGGGAACATTTATGGAGAAAAATGTTTCTATTGTAAAACAAATATTTATCTGCATACTGAACAATTTGGAAACTCTCTAAAAGGTATTATCTTCTGTGACGTTACGACCCTGTAGGGATTGTGGGTATTGCACTTCATAATTACATTCTATGGTATGCTTATGACATAGTTTTAAACTTGGGACTCTTTTCAGACTGCTTCGGCTTCCTCGCAGGGAGTAGGAAAAGAAAGCACCTTTCTTTTCCTACAGTCATATTTCATTAATTACATTTAATTCACGCAACACTGGCCATATCTCTGCTAGTTTACAAAGTTTAGTTACAAATGACATTTATATTTGAAAAACTGTGAAGCACTTAAAAAACAATTGTATAGTGTAGGTTCAAGAACATTTAAATCAAAAGGACAAGTTTTGTAAAGTTACAGGGTATCTTACCTTCAGAATATGCCGGGAACGAGGAGCGGTGACCGCAAGCTGGGTTGTTAGCATAGACCAGGGGTGGCCAACCAGTCAGAGGTTAAGAGCCACATTTTTTCTATGTTACAGCAAAGAGCCACATCAAACACACAGTCACTGATACCGCTTGTTTCAGTTTTTTGTTTTCTGGAGACAAGATTTCAACCACGTCACTGATGCATTTTTGTGGCATTGGGATATATTTTTTAAATCCTCTGGAGCAGAGAGAGGAGCTGTGGATTATTGTTATTGATTAATGCATCAGTGTTTCTTAGGGTCAAAAACACTAAACTCACAACTTCAAATGAAAGCGTTTAGTTTATTTAATAAAAGAGCACATGTTCAATGTGAAAAGTGACAGTAGTTATAGATTATTTGCAATTTGGTGCTATATATATATATTAAAAAAAAAAAAAATTATATATATTTTTTAAATATATATAACTCCGTTGGCGAGGCGCAGCGCCCCTCCAAGACAATGGTAGGGGAAACAATGGATAGTGTTTAATGAACGATAGGTGTTCCCCTCTCAAAGGTGATTGGTTCACTGCATCACAGGTATTATTGTGATTGGCTCTTGGGCCACATCAAAATTAGACGCGCTGTCATCCTCTCATACTGACACCTGACACCACACACACGTAGGGAGAGCCGGGACGAAAGTAACGGAGCGATTTTATCCGAGCCCAAACAACTTTGACTGGCCAAATTACGTCAGAATTATCAGCATTCGATACTTAACAGACCTACTAAATATCAGGTTTAACTGTCAGGAGTAGCTAGTGTTGTCACGATACCAACATTTTAGTTTCGATACCAAGGCAAGAATTGCGATTCTGATTCTTTTTCGATACTTTTCTTAAAAAAAGGGAAACAGTCTTAAATGTAATTATTGTGCTTTATTTCACACCAGAACCAGCACCATAACACACACTTTTAAACAATGAGAACAATAAATGACAAGAATTCATATTAAATCAAATTAATACATTTCTGACAGACAGGACTCGTGGTGTCGTAGGCTTTCCCTCACTGTCAGAGATTTAGCTCAAATACTTCCACATTTCGCTTCTGGCGTCTTTTTTGTCAACAAGCCGAGGCCCAGCGGCAGTTGCACTCCCACTTGCAGCCATGCTTCTCGTTTTCTCACATGCTCTGGCAGCTAGCGCGTGCACGAGAGAGGGGAGGCACTTGAGCGTGCTTGAGAGGGGCGGGACTGCAGGCACGGCTGCAGTGCAGGGAGTGGAAGCAGAGCGCTGAACACACACGGCTCTTATTAAACGGCGCTTTCTCACCCGAGTACTTTCCCCCGTCATTCTTAAAGTACCGATACTAATGAAACGGAGGAATAGTAACGTTTTTAACGGCAGGGTATCGCGGTACCTTTCAAGTATCGGTACACCGTGCAACACTAGTCAGGAGTCAGTGTCTCTCCCCCAAACTCACACATATACAATTCGATATGAACTGAAGAGCCGCATGAAACTAGGCAAAGAGCCGCATGCGGCTCGAGAGCCGCGGGTTGGCCACCCCTGGCATAGACTGTGTTGCTAGCATAGGTTGTTAGCTTAATAGCTTGGTTTCACTTGACGTCAAACCGCTGCGTTCCTTTGGCGCGAAATTCCATTGGAGGTCAGGAAGTAATTTTCTACAGAGGATCTAGCTGCTGTTACCATTGTGAAAATGCCGGTGTTGTGTAGTTTACGGTTGTTCCAATCGATCCGGCCGAGAGAAAAACAAGAGGTTTTACCGAGTGCCGAAGGTTGTCGTCCATAAAGCTGAGCAATTTAAGAAGCTAACCGAAGAACGCCGGAAAAAATGGCTTTCAAACCGACATCTGCGGTCGGGAGGAGCAGAGTCGTCTAATGCACGTGTCTGCAGCGACCACTTCATCAGAGGTATTAGCTAACTTGGTTTTTGTGGCTTTGTTTATGTATTATTGGGTTGTGGTTAAATGCTTATTTACTTAGTAATACTGATCATGTTTAAGTTACCTGTAGTCTAATATGGACTTTGTTGGGACTTCTTAGGGTGCCCTATAGCGCTTTGGGTGACGTTGAGTCGGTAGACTGGGCTCCCACTGTTAGCCTCGGTTACCACACAACAAGTAAGCCCAGATCAGAGGCATCTCTTCGACGAGAGCAGAGGATGGAGCTCAAGGAAGACCAGACAATCAGAATGTGCAGAGGCTTTGTTGGATCTCCTGCAGACAACCGAGAGCCCAGAACCGACGCAGCCCCCGTGGGATATTAAATGACCAACAAGGTAAATTAACCACCAGCATTATTATTAAATATTACAAATGTGATTGTCAGAAAATCAATGCAAACTTTGAATTAGGTTTAGAAAATAGAGTACTAACTTGAGAATCTGCAATAAGTGGAACAGAGAACTTGCATGTCTGTAAAAAGGTTGTCAAAAAGATAACTTCACAACAATTCACATTCATATTTGACTATTTTAAATAACTAATTATGCTTGCTACTGCTATATTGTATGCAGATGCAGATGCCAGACTGATTTAACGATGGAGGACATCGAGAGGATGGAGGATTTTCTGAGACAGAACACAACAGAGCTGGAAGATCTTCGGACAAAGGCACTGGACACAAAGTTCAACCAGGAGTCCTTTGAGAACAACGAAGAGAAGACAAAGTTTTACACTGGGCTCCCCAACTTCTTAGTTTTACTTCAGGTTGTTCAACTGTGCGAGCCCTACATCACCTGTGGCCCTACATCACCTGTGGCCCTACATCACCTGTGGCCCTACATCACCTGTGGCCCTATGTCTGTGCTCTCCACATTTGAACAGTTCATTTTAGTTTTGCTGAGGCTGAGACTAAATCTCCCTCTGAAAGATTTGGCTTTCAGGTTCAACATCTCTCTCTCCACTGCTTCTAGAATTTGGCATAAGTTAATTGACATACTTCATGAGAGTACAGAATTTATAATTGAATGGCCAGAGCGACATGTACTTCAAGCTACAATGCCAATGGGATTCAGACGGGCATTTGGATGTAGATTTGCTGTGATTGTTGACTGTTTTTAAGTTTTTATTGAGAGGCCCTCTAATTTACTAGCTAGAGCACAAACATGGTCCAACTACAAGCATCACCATACTGTTACATTTCTGATTGGTGTTGCTCCCCAAGGCTATGTCACTTACATATCTTGTGCCTGGGGAGGAAGAGTTGGTGATAAACAGATCACAATACAGACTGGGCTCCTAAAAAACCTGTTACCTGGAGATATTGTCCGAGCAGACCGTGGGTTCGATATTGGCGATAGTGTGTGATTTTACTGTGCTTCACTAAAGATGCCTGCATTCACCAGGGGGAAAAGTCAGCTGTCAGCATACAAGGTGGAAGAGACAAGAGAAATAGCTAATGTGCATATTCATGTCGAAAGAGTCATAGGATTAGTCAGAAGACAATATCAGATTCTGCAAAGCAGGGCTGTGCCCATAGAGCACATGCTATCAACACCAGGTGAGGCACTAGCATTCATTGACAAGATTGGGGTTATTTGCTGTGCCTTGTCTAATCTGTCAGTGTCTGTCGTCCCATTGGAGTAAAGTCATGGCGCTGTAGTCTTGTAAATAAGAAACCATGTATTATTCAGTATCATTTAATCTTTTCAGTAAACATCTTTCTGTGTTCAAACATCTTGTGTTCAAGTCTTTTCAGTAAACATCTTTTTGTGTGTTGTAAATTGTGTAGCCCTACTCAATATACAACTTTCATCTACATTCAGGCTTAATTCATTCAACAATATTCTAAAGGTGACAATTGGTCTGGTGACGCTTCCATGTATGGCCATTGAGGGTTATTGTAAATGTAAATAAGAAACCATGTATTATTCAGTCTTCTTAGTATCATTTCATCTTTTCAGTAAACATCTTTTTTACAATAGCAATATATCACACAGCCCTACTTCCTCTAGAGAGTGTGGTCAGTGGATATGAAGGTGCTGTAATGCAGGTTAATGAGCTGCCACTGTGCAAATAATAATGCAACAAGGAGAGAACCACAACTTCCGGGACCAGGACAGACCACAGGTGCTGGTAATCACGCCTTCGCTCCCTCCTGATCATCTTGCAACTGAAACTGAGAAATGGAACAGCAGACAGGGAGAGGAGGCTTTTAGTCACCTGATAGTTATGCACTATCATGTTCTTGTGGAAAAAAATTAGCACACCAACTCTTTATGACTTTTACCTTTCCCCTTGTAAGTTGCTGTCCCAACACTTCAGGGAGAACACATAGTCTGAAGAAACTCAACTCTGGGAATGATGTTGTCCCACAGGTCCACATCACGCACAATTCTCTCTACAAAGAGGTCATTTTTAGCCCAGACAACAAAGTCGCAGTAGTCAACATCAACAACGTGGAGCTGAGCCTGTACTTGATGGTAGTAGGCATGTCTCCTGTCCAGCTTCACAGTGCCCCCATCGTTGACGAGACAGAAGCCCTGTTCTCCAGCACACAGGCCAAGATTGGCCTCTTGTTTGCTGTGTGGGCACTAAAAGTTCAATGAAAAGAAAAGTAATATATTGTACTGTAAATAAGTGTCTGCAGCTCAAAATGTATTGGGAGAGGATCCCCAGACTCAGGATCACGTCACAATCCTATACTTATCCGCTTTACTGTAGCACAATACTGAACAAATAACTTACCTTTATCTCACAGATACCAGTTCCATGGCAGGTGCACGTGACACATCAGTCTGGCAACGCTCCCATGTATGGCCATTGAGGGTTCAGCCAAAGCCCACTGTCTTTACAGCTGAAACCCTGGTGGTGCAGACTTTGTACTCCTTCATACTGCTTTCGGGCAGTTGCCTCGTATTTGCATCCATACCTGTAATGTATACAACAAGGAACACAAATAGAACATTGTACATTATAAAACGGACAAGTCAAATCAAGCAATCTGATTGGTTCTTAGCCGTGATATAATCAGCGTATACCACGGGTAGAATTGTAAGTTACTTTTCACAACAAGTCGGTATCCCTCCGCGTCTGAGAAAAACTGTATACAGTTGCGTTGAAAAGCAAACTAGAACAAGGAAGCAGCGGAGAAGTAACGGGGCAGAAACCCTCCTTTTTACACAGCGGTCGTGAGCTATTGCTTAATTATACCATGGTCTGGGTGAATACTCCATTCTGATTGGCTCCCTAATCCCTAATAAATACCTTGTTGCAGCTGTAGACAACTTGTGTGCCTCTGGGTAGCATATGGACTTTATCAAGGACTTTGATGGCTGTGCAAGACTAGTCTGTACTCGGGTATTTTCATTTCGATGCACACTGAACTATTATGTTTGAATAGAGGATTCCTAATATTGTTTGCGGAGACCAACATTAATGACCCATCAGCATTTTAAAGTCTACCTGCACATGCAGCAATGACATTTCTGCTGCTATCTTTGCAAAACGAGTTAACAGTCACATCTTATCTGGATGAGTGCTGCAGAGTACTGTTTTTATAAAGGGATAAATGTGTGTGTAGTCTTTCATATTAAACATGATCGCTGGTAGATAGCCACAGAAGTCGTAACACAGTTTAAACTGGGCGGGTCCCATTTTTCCCTGGGGGAAGGTTTACCTGAGAGGATCACAGTTCACAGTCCACAGCTGAAGACTTCTCCACGCTGCTTTCAAACTCTGAGTAAACAACGTGTGCTTCACTTGGAGGCTGTCTGAAGGTGTACACATGTCTCAGATGGACTTGGAATCACATTAAGAACAATATTCAGTAATAAGTCTGGCAACAATAGCTGGTTTAAATGATTTATTGGAGCTTGCAACGTTTTGAACAGACATCCCCAGTCAACTCGTTTTTCTTTTTGTAGTCCCCGCTGTTCGCGTCCGGATATCTCCATCGTAACCACAACCTCACAGACTGGTGCTGAATGTGCATCAAAGTCTTCCTACCGAGCCAAATATACCAAAAGATTTATGTAAACGACAGAAGAAGCGATCGAAATGTTTATTTCAGTCAAAGGCCTCGCCCCCCACCTCTGTAAACCAGTTGATCGGGGAACCAGTTAATCCGGAACACCGGGGGAGGTCTCAAAAAGCTCGCCTGAAGTCGGACAGCACGGCCTCGTCTTCTTCTTCTTCTCTCGGTTTTTTGGCGGATTGCAAACAACTTTAAGCTGCATACCGCCACCTCCGGAGTCGGCTTGACTCGGTTTGCATTTATAAAGAATGCACAAATGTGTTTAATCGTTCATGTCAGATATAAGTAAATACATTTGTTCCTGCTCAAGATTAGATTCAACTGTATTGTTATTGCACATATTACAGGTACTGAGACAACGAAATGCAGCTTAGCTTCTAACAAGCAGTAACGTGAAAAGTAATGTACACAATAGACAGAATAAAATATAGAATGAATTGAATAAACAGTGAGGGGTATGAATACACTAGATATCAGCCTGTGAGCAGTATGAATGTGAATGGATGTGGCGACGTAAAACTGACACAAAACAACAACAAACATTTGCCGAGCCAATTAGAGAGTTTCATCAGCAGCACGTGGTAAAAACCACCAATGAGCTCGAGATACCAGCGAGTCGTTTCCCATCAAGCATTTCGCTTCAGCAGCCCGTGGAGAGGAACTGCGCCGCCTCGCCGCGCCTCGCTCTTGGCTGCGGGCGTCTTTGTCCCGCGAGATGTCAACGTCTCATGTAGGCGAGCCTCCAGAGCAAGTCGGACAAAATGATTAACCATCATGCAAAGCACTAGCAAGACGTTGATCGCAACTGCGCAGGTCTAGCTTGTCTCAAACAAGCCTAGTGTGTTTGTTGCCGGGGACAGGAGACCCGCCCTCCCCATGATGAGAAACTGTAAGGAAGTATCGGGGGGATCCCTATGGAGTGGAGTCAATTAATGTTCATTGAACTACATTTCAGCTGTCAATCAGTCTCCACTGCAGCCTGTGCGTCTCAACCCCCCCCCCCCCCCCCCCCCCCAGCAACTCTATATCCACCAGTTAAAGGAAATAAAACTAATGTGTTGTGTAATATCAGCTGCCAAATCTACCAAACATATGGTGTTCTTAGTTTCCATACCTCCTGTGTTTTATGAGCAACTTATCAAGTCTTAGCAAACGGCATAAACATGATTAAACATGATAGTATATAAAACCATGCTCGTATAGAAAAGCAAAACGCCCTCAGTTTAGACGTAATTCTTAGGAGAATACATTTCATAACATTAACACACCATATTCGAGGTGGTTTTCAATAACATATCCGTATATTTATTTCTCCAAGTTATGTTTTGGTGTGCACTGAGGATTCTCAAACAAGCGTTTGTTTAATAATTTTAAGATTGGCTTCAATCAATTTTTGCGAATTAATTCTTCATATATGATAAATGACAATGAGAGGTAACATTATTTCTTATCAAGCTCCACATTTGTGGAATCAGCTTCCAGTTTGTGTTCGGGCGGCAGACACCCTATCCGTTTTTAAGAGTGCGCTTAAGACCTTCCTTTTTAATAAAGCTTATAGTTAGGGCTGATTAGATTCAGCCCCTAGTTTTGCTGATATAGGGTTAGTTTGTCGGGGGACATCTTACTTCTTCCTTCTCTCTGTCTATACCTGTGTACTCCCATGTTCCGATTAACCCAGCTTCCCCAAATTTCTTTCTTTTTGGTGTCTATATACGCTGTGATCCGGAGTCAAATGACTACTGTTGGAAGTTGCGCCCCCCCCCCCCTCCCACACACACACACACACACACACACACACACACACACACACACACACACACACACACACACACACACACACACACACAAGGGGGGGCGCAACAGCGGTAATTTAAGTTTCAAAGTCTCAAAATGCTACAACTACTGTCACAAACTGGATGAATGTGATGTATTTTGTTAAAGGAGGATGAAAGCGTAATTAAGGAGCACTATTGGAGTGACTTTGATGGTTATTGGACTCAGGATTCATTCATTTGGATTCCCGCTGTATGAAGAAATGATACGCCCCCCACGTTGGGAACCACTGGGTTAGACAACTCAAAGAGAGTGGGATCTGATTTCCCTAAAGGCCGGAGGGTGTCTGGACTAAATTAGTTTTTGATGCACGGATCACACAATTGTTTGAATGATTTAACATACTGTTTTACAATAATATAAACGTGGTGTCATCAGCATATTGGATTGCTTAGTCGTTAGATATTACAGATAATGAAAAAAAACCCGCAATAAATCATACCCTCATGGGGGCGCGCTCATGTGATTGGCTTAGAAAGGAGGAGACATTTGATTGGCTATAGATAGAAAAAATTACAAGTACGAATCGGGTGACCATCAGGGGTGTCTCCAAAAACCCACACACGAATGCACAGCGATCCATGCACAGAAAGCGGTTTGTGTTTGCAGGTTCAGCGGATTTAAACGGAAAACAAATATGTCTGGATCAAAAATACATACAACTTTTTTCTGTATTTAGATTTTATATTATTTATGAAACGGAACACATTTGTGTGTGCATTGAATAACACAAGTGTGAATCCTTCTGTGTGCATGTGTGTATTATGAGACTGATCTGAGCCCATAATGATGGGGGGGGGGGGGGGGGCTGTGGCTCAGGGAGTTCAAGTAACTGGGTCTGCAGTTCCATCCCACCTCCTGGAAACATGTTGAAGTTTCGCATAACCTCAAATTGGTAGGCTCGTAATTGTAAACCTTTACAATAGTTGAGTTGCTATGTTGCCTTGGATAAAGCATCAGCTGAATAATACGTCATGTAAATCATTCTCACAATTCCATGCAGATGGAGTGAAGAGGAGCAACCATCCCTTTCAGTTTCACCTGTGTTTTGTTTTTGCACTGCTAAATGTGCTATAAAAACAAGTCAAGGACACACATGGATAAGGTGGGAGGCTGTAGTGGAGTTGTCATATCCTACCAGCAGGGGGCAGTGTGGCAATGAATCCAAATGGTCACCAATGAGCTGAGGTTGTGTTTGAAACACAGTGGAGACCTCTCAGACTCATACAGCTGCCCCTTTCCCTTCCTGTTAACATGTGTCCTGCATCAGATTAGATTTAATGTCCTGACTCCTCATCACAGCCCATGTTCCTGTCAGCTGTAGTCTAAGTGTTCACCAAGCATGAAGAATTTCGGTTACTCTGGCTTGATAACTTTAAAAAATATAAGAAGACACTACGCAATGCCAGAGCAGCTTAGTATTCCTCCCTAATAGAAAAAATAAAAACAATGTCAGGTTTCTTTTTAGTACAGTAGCCAGGCTGACCGAGAGTCACAGCTCTATTGAGTCTTCTATTCTCTACATCCATCAGTAGTAATTACTTTATGAACTTCTTTAATGATAAAATGATAACTCTTAGGGACAAAATAAACCACCACCTACCCTTAGCCAGCACTGAATCACCCTTAACACCGGACATATACTTAGAGTGCTTCTCTCCTATAGACCTAATCCAACTAAATTCAATCTTTACCGTCAGGCTATGTTCCACAGTCATTTAAAGTAGCTGTAATTAAACCTATTATTAAAAACACAAACCTTGATCCTGAGGTTATGGCCAACTACAGGCCAATATCAAACATTCCCTTCCTCTCAAAAATCATTGAGAAAGATCACAGTTGTGTGAATTTTTAAATACAAATCGTTTATTTGAGAAATTCCAGTCAGATTTTAGAAAACAGAGACAGCACTACAAAGATTATAACTTTTTACAAGGGGAACTGCACTAAGCTGGTTCAGGTCATATCTATCTAAACAGTCTCAGTTTGTATCTGTCAACGATGAATCCTCAACACAAACTACAGTCAGTCATGGTATACCGCAAGGGTCTGTACTTGGACCCATCCTGTTCATCATATATATGCTACCATTGGGCAATATCATAAGGAATAACTCCATCAATTTTCATTGTTATGCAGATGATACACAATTGTATCTATCAATCAAACAAGATGAACAATATCCATTAGTTAAACTGCAAGAATGCCTCACAAACATAAATACATGGATGACCTGCAACTTTTTATTATTAAACTCTGACAAAACAGAAGTAATTATACTTGGCCCCCAGCACCTTCGGAACAAACTGTCCAAAAACATAATTTCTTCGGATGGTATTACCTTGACCTCCAGCACCAATCTTGGTGTTATCTTTGACGATGATTTGTCTTTTAAATCACATATAAAGCCAATTTCAAGGACTGCCTACTTCCATCTACGGAATATTTCAGAAATCAGGCACATCCTAAATCACAACAATGCAAAAACACTAATCCATGCTTTTATCACCTCCAGGCTGGATTATTGCAATTCGCTTTTATCAGGCTGTCCACACTCATCATTAAAGACCCTCCAATTCATACAAAATGCTGCAGCACGGGTTTTAACAGGAACTAAAAAGATGGACCACATCACTCCTGTTTTAGCAGCATTGCACTGGATACCAGTTAAGTCCAGGATTGATTTTTAAATACTTTTACAAACATACAAAGCGCTCAATGGTCAGGGACCATCCTGCCTACAGGATCTTTTAATCTCCTATTGCCCCTCTAGGGCATTAAGATCCCAGAGTGCAGGTCTGTTGGTGGTTCCCAGAGTCCACAAAAAAAGATCAGGTGCTAGAACTTTCGGCTACCAAGCCCCGTTCCTCTGGAATCAACTTCCAGTGACGATTAGGGAGGCAGACAGTGTCCACACATTTAAGAGTAGGCTGAAGACTTTCTTCTTTGGTAGTTAAGACTGGTTTTAAACCCCCTTTTATTCATCCTCATGGACCCTTCGTTTTATGGAATTTTAATTATTGGACTCTAACTGTATTTGTCCGACCATCGAAGGAAGAGCCTCAATTCACACCTTCATGTTTACCCCTCCTATCAGCCTGTTTCCACAGAGCCAGAGAACCCTCCCCGCCTGTTTGGGTCGCCTCATCCCCTCCCTCTGCTGGAGGAGGGGGGGCTAAGGACACATCCAGCTGTCTGTAGACGACCTCCACCTGTCTCACACTGTGCCTCACATACACCTACGACGTCACTTCGTCTTCTTCTGCTTTGGGTTTACTGGCAGGCCACAAACAACTTCACGGCGTATACTGCCACCCGAGGTCCCCGGCCGGAAGTCCCCAGAGTTGGGGACTGGCTTCAGTAGAAGCTGCTGGGACTCCCAGCAGCTTCTACTGAAGCCTTCCGAGTAAATCGCCAGAACGCCGACACCTCCTCATCTCCACTGCTCCCATGTTTTCTTTTGTGTTGCCATAAGTTATTCTCTCTCCGTTGGTGCGCTGGGCTAATGCTAATAATGCTAATGCGAGGATAATAAAATGCCGGCTCTACAAAACATTTCAGAGTTTTACGGGGCGTGGTTAGCAATTCGCCCAGCCAATCAGAACTGGGGCATTTTTTCCCCCCCGGGAGAGTACCACCTCTCAGCAGGCACTAAAAATGGGGGTAAAAGTTCCCGGCACTAACGGCCCGGCCACACAGCGGCATGCGTTGAAGCTTGCCGGCGGGCGTGTCTGAAACTCCACCAACAACCAATCACATGAATCTCCCGCCCCTGACACACAAGCAGTGGTTTGATTGGCTAGAGCTTGTACTGGCATACGATTCGATTGGCTGACGCTTCTGCCAAGGCTTCAAAAGTTGAACATTGCTCAACGGGAAAAGTAGGGGGAAAAGTACTCCGGTGTGAACGCGCCAAATAACTCCCAACAGTCTGTCGCCCTGCTTCAGTCTCAATGCTAAGCTAACATGTAGCTAGCTGTAGCTTCATATTGATCGTACAGATAAGATAAGATGGACCTTTAACACTTCCCGTAGGGAACTTCACATGTCAAGACAGCAGCAGAATAAGAAGAAGCACAGATATTATACATGGATATTAAAAGAATAAAGAAAAAATTATATTTTCTTTATTAAATTACAAAATAAGATAAAATAAGAACAAACATGTACACATAACTGGAGTTAAATTGGAGTTAAACTATGATCCGGTGAATGTACATAGATCTGAGTGTAGCAGATATCTTCTTAAGTCTTTGCTACCTGGCAAAAAAACACATTTCCGAAAAATACTCCATTACCTGTGAACATAGCTTGTTGGTTCTCATCACAGAGGGCTATGGTATCACTGCTGGATGAAGATATAAAGTAGCTATGCCAAGTAATGGTACACTGTGAAGGATAAATCTAAAAACTTATAAGGGCAAGTGTAGATTTGTTTAATTCAATGTAGGGATAAAAACTCACAAGAAAAACTCTTTCAGTTTTATTGTGTTGCACTGTTGGAGGAGCCTGTGACCTAATATTTTCAATGTCATAACTGTGAGGGAAGCTTCTGAAGCAATTGGAGTCAGGACTAAAAGAGAGACACGATGGAGAGCTGGAGCTTTGATGGCAAACACTGATGGTTTATTTGGAGCTTCGGCCGGAGAGTTCACAAGATGTATCACAGGCCACGAGTTGACCACACGTTTGAGATGCCACAATCAATTCTGAAGAACTCTTCTGTAGTTCCAGGTTTGAACTAGTTCGGAGTGTAATAATCAACGTTCTTCATCAGCGAGACTAAACAATTATGGACCCTGAATCTAACTAGAGCTGTCGTCCATAGAAAAGATTGTGCACCAGGGAACCTACGTTCCTAAAAGGAAGGGCTTCTAGATGTCCCTGAACAATAAACTTTCTCATGTCGGCTTGTGCTCGGTCATAAGCTGGCAACAACAATGCGCCCAAGCTGCCCCTCCTTAAGAGAGATAGCAGCAATACCCCAGGCCGTAGACTTATGCCATGGGAAAGGAGACAGTGAAAAGAGGAAAATTATGAACTGTGTCAAAGGTTGAATACCTAAGCAAGTTATTCCTACACCGTAGCTATTTTCGTATGACCAATAAATGCCTTGAAATCCTGAATTACATTACATTTCTGAGAAAAGAATTGGTCACTAACCTTGCACAGACTTGAGAGGCCAAGGCACATGCAGTGTTTAATTTTGGTAACAATACAGACATTTTGCCTCAGCAAACTTACCAACACATGATTTTGTTTTGTTTGTCCGCCAGCTTTAGAGTGGTCCTTCAATCATTGAAGATGATCCTTTATTCATCCCCCTAAGAGGAAATTCAGTGTTCACTCTGTGTTTACATAGTTTAACCACACAGTACACAGGTAGGTGCACACATGCATCTGGAGAGGTGCCAGAGAGAAAAGGCGCCAGGGAGCAGTTGGTTGTTCGGTGCCTTGCTCAATGGCACCTCGGCAGGGCCCAGGAGGCGAACCGGCTCCTCTCCAGCTACCAGTCCACATTCCCTATTTCGGTCCGGTCGGGACTTAAGGAGGCCAGCAGCAGGAGGCTTTATTTGGAGGATAACAGTTGGGTGGGGGGCTGGGTTGAGTCATCAGAGTCCCGGGGGGGCTGTGAAGGTGCTCTGCCCTCCTCCTCATCACCTCCATGCTGAGCACACACCACAAGCAAAGCTCTGATCTTGTGGAGCAGTGTGAAGCTCTCACACAGTGTTCAGTCCAAACTGGAAACACCCCCCCCCAGGCTTTCTCTCACTCCCCCCTCCCCCCATCAGAAATGCTCCCTTCCTCCTCTATCTATTCAAAATGAGTCATCTATTAACAGTTCTTTGTTTTCAGCAATGACCCCTTTAACCCATCACTGACCTGGCAGCTCTGTGCTCTAATTAAACAAGGGGTTTTCAAATGCTAATGTGGGGGTCCTCTCTCAGCACTGCTGTCCCCCCTCCGGTCAGCAGAGGTATTCTGGATATTCTGTTGCATGTTGCTTTATTTAACTTAGGCTGTTATTGAAACAATTATGGGGGTCGGTTCTTATTATTTGGGTGTGTGACCCTCCAGATTCACTTGCATGTATCCCACCATGAATCTGACACTGAGGTCTTCTTTAACAAATACATGATTTGAGTTTTCTAATGTTTGACTTATTAACATTTTACTTTTTTAATCTTTCTTGTGCAATATCTAAAACAAATCCACCTGTGTGTTCACCACCCTGTCACCTTTTTTTCGTCACAGTAATATGAGCTTTTTAAAAATAATAATACATGTTTATAATTCTGTCTTGTCTTGAAGACATGCTACATGTTAATAGAGGTGGAAGAAGTACTCAGATACTTTGCCTAAGTAAAGGTTGCAATACTGCAGTGTAAAAATACAAGTAGCTCCAGGTTTTAACTAGTTCAGAGTGTAATAATCAACATTCTTCAATAGATAGACTAAACAGCTGAGGACACTGAATCACAGTTGTTGTCGCTTATGGCTCAGGGTCATCTACACCCGAGAAGCAGTGCTTGAATTGGGCCGGTACCCACCGGTACGCAGTACCGGCACTTCTGAGTTTTACCCATGTGGTACCGGTACTCAGTAAAATGCCGGTACGTCATGACGCATGACAACAAATATGCCCAGCGTACCTAGATGCGCCATGAGATGCCGCCTGCGGCAGAAGTGTGGCTTAATAATAGTGCGAAAAGACAGCGGTTGTCGCCGGACAAGGAGCCGACTGCAAATACAGAAAATGCTGTGCCTGTGTTAGAAATGTTAGACGTTGACGTCACTACTTCTTCTTTGGCACGTTAGAGCCCACTACTATTGCAATACTGCCCCGAGTGGCTGTTATTGTTCAATAATGTTTGTGTTCGTTCGGATGAATTTCTTTGAGCTATGACTTCTTTATCCTCTTCGTAATGCAGACTGAGCTCTGTGTAATTATTTATTATGTTTAAGTTTATTCATGGTAATGCTCTGGGATTTGGTGTCCAGGGCTGCTGGGCCTTCTTAAAGGTTGTTTTGTGTTTTTCTGTATTTTTCTTTTTGTGTTTGAATGTCTGTTTTACATTAATGGTTGAATCTAGCAATCTTTACAATCATGAATCGCATGTATGCGTAACAAGTGACAGGAACATTATTTGCTATTATTTCCAGACTGGATGAATTAAAGGGTATAACAATCATTCATTTGAATATCAGGAGCCTATTGCCCAAAATTTACTTCGGATATGGGTTGTTCTACATAAACCTAAAATCATCACACTCTCTGAAACTTGGCTTAATAGTAACATTTCCGATAGTGAACTACAAATCACAAATTATTTGCTTTACAGATCCGATAGATGCAGCAGGGGTGGAGGTGTGGCTATTTATGTCTCCTCTGACCTTGTGACTGAGCTAATTGCTACTTCTATAGAGCCTCTACATTTTGAATGCATTTTTCTTAAAATTATTTTTCATGAAAATAAATGCTTAACTATTGGTAGCATTTATAGGCCACCTTCTTCACCTGCAGAGTCTTTTAACCAGATAATTGACACTATCAACTCCATTTCCTGCGGAAATGAAATAATCTTGCTTGGTGATTTCAACAAAAATTGGTTGGATAAATCATCTGATAGAGAGAAAAAACTTTTCAGTAGTCTAAATGTTAAACAACTAATTAATGAGCCAACTCGTATCACTCTTAGAACCCAATCTCTGCTTGACTGGATACTGGTGTCACACCCTGACAGAATCTTAAAAGCTGGTGTCATGTCGGATTGCTTCAGCGATCATTCAATTGTTTATTGCGTATGGAAAATCAAATTAATTAAACTACCTCCAAAACTAGTCAAAATCAGACAATATAAAAAATTGAATGTTGATTTATTTATTAATGATGTTGTTGCCCTTAATTGGGACAGATTTCAACTAATACCTTTTGTACAAGATGCTTGGGATTTTCTGCATAAAGAGTTCACTGATGTCATGAACAAACATGCACCTGTGAGAACGGTTAAGGTCAAAGGTCAACATCTCCCTTGGATCAATTCTGAACTCATCAGTCTCTTTAGGGAAAGGGATAAAGCATGGTCGATATATCGTCATTCAAGAACTATAGCCGATTGGGAAGTATACAGGCATCTCCGAAATCTGAGTAAAACCAAAACCCGAAATGCTAAATCCAACTACTATAAAGAATCTCTCACATCGGACTTTAAGAATCCCAAGCAATTTTGGACTAAAATTAAATCTATTTTAAATAAATCAGGTAAACATTCTATTAATAAAATAAGAACTGCTGATACAATAATTCATGACCCATTATCCATTGCCCAAATATTTAATCAGCATTTCGCTAATGTATGTTCCACACTACTATCTGACTCCTATTTGACGACTGGTATTTCTAATAGTAACTCATATTGCAACAGTTCTTTTTCTTTTAAGAAGATTCTACCACACGACGTTCATAATGCTATCACTGAATTAAAAGTGGATGGCAGTGCAGGACTCGATGGTATAGAAAACAGGTTCATAAAACTGGCGTCCCATATTCTCATGTACCCACTTGCTGATTTGTTCAACCTGTCTTTGTCCACCTGTGAGTTGCCGACTATTTGGAAATGTGCACGCATCATTCCACTGCATAAAGGTGGTGATTTACTTGATACAAATAATTATAGACCAATCTCTATAATCTGTTCTATTTCCAAAGTTTTTGAGAAAATAATTTATAATCAACTGTCACATTATCTCAATACTTATAATATTTTATCTCCGGTTCAATCTGGTTTCAGGCCTAATCACTCCACAACAACTGCCCTACTTAAATTTACGAATGACTTGTACTCTGCTGCAGATGATGGTGAACTCACAGGTGCCATTTTTATTGACTTGACAAAAGCCTTTGATTTTGTTGATCGATATCTGCTCTTGGATAAACTTCACGGCATTGGCCTTTCTAATAATACAGTGTTATGGTTTAACTCGTACCTTCACAGTAGAAAGCAATGTGTGGTTGTTAATGGAAAACAGTCTGACCTGTTGATCCAACAAAAGGGTGTACCCCAAGGATCAACTCTGGGCCCACTTCTGTTCTCTATTTACATAAATGATTTATCTTCTTGTCTCATTAATTGTTGTACTCACCTTTATGCTGATGACACTGTCATATATACATCCAAATCAGATTTTTCACAAATTCAGATCTCTCTTCAATTGGATTTTAATATCTTACAGGATTGGCTATCACATAATAAACTACTGCTTAACAGAACAAAATCTTATACCATGGTCTTTGGTACCAGGCAGAAGCTCAGATCCAAACCTAATGTAGTAATAACATGTAAGGATGGCACTTCTCTGCATAAAGTTGATAGCTTTAAATATCTTGGTGTATGGCTAGACTCGGAACTTTCATTTAAATTACATATAAAGCATGTAATACAAAAAGTCAATTACGGAATCGGTGTTTTACACCGCTCTCGCAATTGTTTTACGCTCAGTGTCCGAAAGAGAATTGCTTCTCAACTTATTCTTCCGATTATGGACTATTGTGATGTTGTCTACCAAAATGCACATAAATCAGATCTTGCTCCACTCAACATAGCCTACAACAGACTATGCAGATTTGTTCTTGGTTGTCCTTTTCGTACACATCACTGCACAATGTATAACCAACTTAAATGGCCTTCTTTAAATGTAAGAAGACACATGCATTGGCTCCAGCTGATATTTAAATCGATTTATCTTAACTATCCCCCTTATTTAAAGCAGTATTTTGTACCCTACTCGTCATATCATTAAGTTAGACATTCTGTTCAGATTTATTTCTCTGTCCCCTCTGCAAAAAAATTGATTGGCAGAAGAGCGTTCAAGTTCAAAGCCCCAAATGACTGGAATACTTTACCTGCTGCTATTAGATCTCTGTCATCATTGGGTATGTTTAAACATGCATTATCATCTCACTTTCAACTGGTCTGTACTTGTTATAACTGATATTGATGAAACTGATTTGTTTGACTGTCTCAAATTATAATGATTTTATGCATTGCTTGAATTTCACTTAACAGACTGTATGTGGTTTGTCTTGTGTGTCATGTTTTGCATTTTGTCTTTTTGTTTATGTATGTCTGTAAGTTGTTGCTATTGTCGGGACCCCCTCGAAAACGAGATGGTGCATCTCAAGGGGTTTATCCCAATCAATAAATTTCTATATATATATGTTGTCTGACGGGGAGCCTTCTCTGGTCGAGCCTCCTGCTCCAAGTTCTGCATCCCATAAACCACCGTCTGGATTCCCCTGTGTCCTCCATGGCAGCTCCATTGATTCCCTCTCTCCTTTGACCACTAATTACCAAACATTTAATTTCTATCCTGTTATTAATGCATTCAAATCGTGATTCAAATGGCCCGCCACGAACTTCCGGGAACTTTCTGAGTCTCTCTGAACCACGTGACGATCAAGCATTTTGGACTTCCGCTGTCGCAACTCTTCTCTCTACATGGCGCTGGACCAGCCAATCAGAATTGACCTTCTCGAGTTCACCGATTGGTTGGTTTTGTGGCACATTTGTAACGCTGTGACAACTTGAGCGAGCGCAGGCAAAGCTGAGCGAGCACAGGCTGGAGAGGTCGAGCGAGCAAGGGACCGAGAGCGCGTGCAGCGGTCTGCTTGCGCACGGAGCAGGAGTTTTATGAGAGAAAATATATTTCTCTGTGCTCAAAAATGTTCAAGTGCGCACTCAATAGCATTTTCTATGCTCAACATGTTTCATTGCGTGCTCAGGATAGAGGCACAAATATAACGCCATAGACAGGCAGGTAGGCCATCCAGTTATTTTAGCCGGACCGGCTAAAATGATTGGTCGTGCTTTTTACAGTACTACGGCCATGGATGTATAATATTACATTGCATTTAGCGGACGCTTTTATCCAAAGCGACTTACAATAAGTACATTCGACCAGGAAGACACAACCTTGAAGAAAACAGAATCATATAAGTACATCAGGTATCATAGAACCAAACATTTCAAGTGCTACTCAACTGGCTATAGATAAGCCAGTCCTTTATTAGTATATAAGTGCTCTGTTAGCAGTTCTTTGTTAGTAATTCTATCGCTCGAGGTGGAGTCGAAAGAGATGAGTTTTCAGTCTTCGCCAGGCTTTCTGCTGTCCTGATGTCAATGGGGAGCTCATTTCACCATTTTGGAGCCAGGATAGCAAACCCACGTGTTTTTGCTGATGGGAACTTGGGTCCCCCTCGCAGCTCGGGTGCAGCGAGTCGTTTGGCTGATGCAGAGCGTAGTGCACGCGCTGGGGTGTACAGTTTAACCATGTCCTGGATGTAGGAAGGGCCGGATCCATTCGCAGCATGGTACGCAAGTACCAGTGTCTTGAAGTGGATTCTAGCAGTTACCGGAAGCCAGTGAAGGGAGCGGAGGAGCGGAGTGGTGTGGGAAAATTTTGGAAGGTTGAAGACCAGACGAGCCGCTGCATTCTGGATGAGCTGCAGAGGTTGGATAGCACATGCAGGTAGACCAGCCAGGAGGGAGTTGCAGTAGTCTAGGCGTCAGGTGACGAGAGCCTGGACCAGAACCTGCGTGGCTTTCTGGGTCAGCTAGGGATGAATCTTCCTGATGTTGTAAAGCGTGTATCTGCAGCAACGGGTTGTAGCAGCGATGTTTGCAGTGAAGGACAGGTTGTTATCTAGGATCACACCCAGATTCCTTGCAGTCTGAGTCAGGGAAACAACAGAGGTGCCGATGTTGATTGTCAGGTCAAGAGTGGGACAATCTTTTCCCGGAGGGAAAAGCAGTTCAGTCTTGTCAAGGTTGAGCTTGAGGTGATGAGCAGACATCCACTGAGAGATGTCAGCTCGACAAGCAGAGATGCGTGAGACGACCTGGGTCTCTGAGCGGGGAAAGGACAGAATTAATTGGGTGTCGTCAGCGTAGCAGTGGTATGAAAAACCATGCGGGCTAATGACTGATCCGAGTGAGTTTGTGTACAGGGAGAAGAGGAGGGGACCAAGAACAGAGCCCTGAGGGACCCCTGTAGTTAATTGACAAGGGTCGGACTCGGACCCTCTCCAAATTACCCTGTAGGTACGGTCTTTGAGGTATGAGGTGAGGAGGGAAAGTGCAGAGCCTGAAACTCCAAGTTATTGGAGAGTGCGAAGGAGGATCTGATGGTTCACCGTGTCGAATGCAGCAGACAGGTCCAACATGATGATGACAGAGGAGAGGGATGCTGCTTTGGCAGTGTGCAGTTCCTCAGTGACAGCAATGAGAGCAGTTTCTGTGGAGTGACCTGCCTTGAAACCAGACTGGTGCGGATCCAGAAGGTTGTTCTGATGGAGATAACAGGAGAGTTGTTTAAAGACAGCGCGTTCAAGTGTTTTAGACAGGAACGGGAGGAGAGAGACAGGCCTGTAGTTTATAACATCAGACGGGTTGAGAGTGGGTTTCTTTAGGAGAGGGTTTACTCTTGCCTCCTTAAGACTATTTGGAAAGTGACCAGAAAGCAAGGCAAGTTTATTTATATAGCACTTTTCAACACAAGGCAATTCAAAGTGCTTTACAAAAAATTAAAGACAATAAGAAAATGGCATTTAAAATCAGTCATTAAAAAGAAAAGCTAATAAAATAAACATTTAAAGAAAAAATACATGGATAAACATTAAAAGAAAAAATACATGGATAAAAGTTACAGTGCAGTCTAAGATATGAATAGTTCAATTAAAAGCAGCGACAAAAAGAAAAGTCTTCAGCCTGGATTTAAAAGTAGTCAGAGTTGCAGCGGACCTGCAGGTTTCTGGGAGTTTGTTCCAGATATTTGGAGCATAATAACTGAACGCTGCTTTACCATGTTTGGTTCTGACTCTCGGGACAGAAAGCTGACCAATCCCTGAAGACCTGAGAGATCTGGATGGTTCATAATTTAGCAGTAGATCAGAAATGTATTTTGGGCCTAAACCATTCAAAGCTTTATAAACCAGCAGCAGTATTTTGAAATCTATTCTTTGACACACAGGAAGCCTTCAGTATAAAGACTTCAGAACAGGAGTGATGTGATCCACTTTCTTAGTGTTAGTGAGGACTCGAGCAGCAGCGTTCTGAATCAGCTGCAGCTTCCAAATAGATTTTTTAGTGAGACCTGTGAAGACACCATTGCAGTAGTCGAGTCTACTGAAGATAAAAGCATGGACAAGTTTTTCCAAATCCTGCAGTGACATTAGTCTTTTAATCCTAGAAATGTTCTTTAGGTGATAGTAGGCTGATTTAGTAACTGTTTTAATGTGACTGTTGAAACTCAGGTCAGAGTCCATGACTACACAGAAGTTAGAGAAGTGTTGATGAAATGGGTGAGAAACGGTAGAATATCAGAAGCGATAGTCTGAAGGAGGTTTGAAGGGATAGGGTCCAGAGGACAGTTGGTAGGGCGGGCAGAGGTAATCAGGGTAAGAACCTCACTTGGAGAGAGAGGGGAAAAGGAGGTTAGTGTGTGGGTGAAAGGAGGGTCTGGTGACCCAGCGGTGAGTAAAGGTGAGTCAGAAAAAGAAGAGCGAATATCATCAACCTTTTTTTCAAAATGGTTAACAAAGTCGCTTGACAGAAGTGAGGAGGGGGAGGGGCTTTTGGAGGGTCCAAGAGGGTGGAGAAGATGGAAAATAGTTTTTTTGGATTGGAATAAGAACATTGGATCTTATCTTGAAAGAAAGTCCTTTTTGCCTGAGAGATCGAAGCAGAGTAAGAGCAGAGGAGAGCCTGATAGGTTAGGAGGTCGTCACGTTGTTTGGTTTTCCACCGTTTCCGCTCTGCTGCCCTAAGGACGGTTCTATTAGCACGCAGTGCGTCATTTAGCCAGGGAGCAGGAGGGGACTGACGAGCTTGCCGAGATGTGAGAGGACAGAGAGAGTCCAGAGAAGATGAGAGAGTAGAGAGGAGAGTTTCTGCAGCAGAGTTTGGAGGCAGGAGTTGGAACGAGTCAGAGGAAGGGAGGGCTGAGAGCACCGATGAGGCAAAGGTAGAGGGGGAGAGGGAACGAAGGTTACGGCGGACAGGTGCAGGATGAGAAGAGATTAGTTTGTTATGTTTGGAAAGGGGTAGAGAGAATGAAATGAAGAAGTGATCGGATGTGTGGAGCGGGTTTACAGAGAGGTTAGAAGTAGTGCAGTTCCTTGAGAATATGAGATCAAGGACATTGCCAGCTTTATGAGTTGGTGGGGATGGAGACAGTGAGAAAGCAAAGGCGGTTAACAGAGATGTTAATAAGAACTAGATACAGCGTGGGAGGCGGGGCCTCATTCATTCCTATGAGAGTTGCTCATTGGCGCACGATGATAAAATGGCCCAACTTTTGAGAGAGCGAAACGTCAGATCACCCGGCATGCCTGAGAAGTACCTGTATGTGCGCTCATAGCGCATGCGCAACTTTAACCAAAATGCTCGTTCACATCAAGCACGTCAATTTGCGCACACGTAAGTTAGCCTCTTAAGCCCGAGGGTCCCCCCAGTGGACCCCTCCCACCGGTTTTTTACGAGACTATGTCTCAGGGTTTCTTAACATTTATGAAACTATTAATGTTCCATACCCTTTTAACGGTAAGAAACTCAGCTAACTGACAATGTGAACCATGTTTAGCTAAAAGAAACACAAGAGTAATACCAAGCCTTTGAATTAGCATGGAGCGAAAAAATGCTAACTAATGCTAACGGACTTTTGCACAGCACTCACGGTAGAAATGCCCTTATTACTTATCCTAACTGCACAAACAAGATATCCGATTAAAGCTAAGACTCCACACATGTAATGTCATCACTGCAAGACCCCGAATTCCTGGATCTATCAGCCAGAAAAGAGAATGTAAACAACATCCGGTTTCAAAAATATTACAATAATTACGTCTTACCTTTTTTGATTTGTGATCAAAAGTTGTGTTCACCGGAATAAAAACGCCACTCAAAGTTAATCCAATGTCTTTGTGTCACGTAGAAATGTTGACTGATAATCCATCATCATATTTATGGCAATATACTGGGTATAAAGTTTTGCAGTCCAGGCGTGCACTTTCAGATATGCTTTGTTCGCTTCTCTATTACGTCCGCTATGGTAATGTTTACGTGGATTTGGGAACTGCCCATCGATTCTATTGGTTCTGATGGTTAAGAAAAAGGTGTAAATCACACGAATAATAATACGTTTTATTTCGAGTCGCCTTTCAGGACACCCAAGGTCGCCTTACAGTGCATTTAAAAGTTAAAACAACTAAAACAAAAACGGAACACAATGTAATCGAACCGACAAGGCAATACAGCAGCATAAAAGCATAAGACAGGCAAGACAAGAGTGTGGAGTGACAGAGTGAGAGGAGGATCTGTGATAGCAGGTTGAATGTGTTTTAGAGTGAGTAGGCCAGTTTAAACAGGTGGGTTTTGAGGTGGATTTGAATGTCGTGATGGAGTCAGACTGTTTGATGTGTGGAGGCAGAGAGTTCCATAGCCTGGGCGCGATGCAGCTAAAAGCCCTGGCTCCCATGGTGCTAAGGCGGTAGGTGGGGACAGTCAGGAGTCCGGCTGAGGATGAGCGCAGGGAGCGGGAGGGGGTGTATTCCTGGAGGAGGTTTGAGAGATAGGTGGGGGTGAGGTTGTTGAGGGCTTTGTATGTAAGCAGAAGGTTTTTGTAGTCAATCCGGTGCTGAACAGGGAGCCAGTGAAGTTGGATGAGGATTGGGGTGATGTGGTCAGACGATTTGGTACAGGTAATGATCCGGGCAGCCGAGCTTTGAATGATTTGGAGTCTGTTGAGTAGTTTTGTGGGTAGGCCAGAGAGGCTAGCATTACAGTGGTCAATCCGGGATGTGACAAATGCATTAACCAGGATTTCGGTGCTGGATTGTGAAAGGGATGGGCGGAGTCTGGAAATGTTGCGGATATGGAAGAAGGCAGTCCGGGTGATGTTTTTTATGTGGGGTGCAAACGAAAGGGTGCTGTCCAGGATGACGCAAAGGCTTTTGACTTGGCTGGTGAAAGATACAGGGAAGCCGTCGATCATGATGCTTGGGGGTGGGGTGGTTAGGATTTTGGAGAGGGTGTTTTTTGAGCCGATGAGCAGGGCCTCAGTTTTACTACCATTTAGCTTCAGGAAGTTCCTGCTCATCCAGCTCCTGATATCCTGAAGGCAGGTGGTGAGTGAGGTGGGCAGGAGGGCGGTGTTGGGTTTGGTTGAGATATCGACTTGCGTGTCGTCAGCATAGCAGTGAAAGTGGATGCCATGGTGACGGAGGATTGTGCCTAGTGGGAGGAGGTAAATGATGAATAGGAGTGGACCCAATACTGACCCCTGGGGGACACCCAGTGAAACAGGAGAACACCCTGACCTGTGGTTCCCCAGCTGGACAAACTTTTGTCTGTTGGTAAGGTAGGAGGAGAACCAGGAGAGTGCAACACCAGTGATACCAATGTCCCAGGAGTAGTGGGTGGGAGATTGTGTCGAAGGCAGCGGTGACGTCAAGGAGGATGAGGATGGTGAGCAGTCCAGAGTCAGCTGCACGGAGGAGGTCGTTGGTGATTTTAACCAGAGCTGTTTCGGTACTGTGCATTGAGCGGAAACCAGATTGGAAGGGTTCATGTAGGTTGTTTGAGTCGAGGTGGGACTGGAGTTGAGCGGCAACCACCCTTTCAAGGGTTTTTTAAATGAAGGGAAGGTTGGAGATGGGCCTGTAGTGGTTAAGGTCAGCTGGGTCAGCATTGGGTTTTTTGAGGGTGGGTGTGATTGCAGCCATTTTGAGGGTGGGGGGTACAGTTCCAGAAATGAGGGAGGAGTTAATTATTTTTGTGATCATGGGGGAAATGGACGGCAGACAGGCTTTGATGAGGGTAGTGGGGAGGGGATCAAGCTGGCAGGTGGTGCATTTGGCTTTTCAGATGAGCTTGGAGATGGTGGCTTCGGATGCTGGAGTGAAGTTGGAGAGGGTGCTGGTGGGTGGTTGGACCATGGTGGCCATCCAGAGTGGGTCCGTTGAGGGGGCGCCTGATGAGGCCAGCTGTAGGTGGGTGTTGCTTACTTTGGAGCTGAAAAATTGCAGAAAGTCAGTGCAGCGTTCAGGGGAGATATTAGGAGGGAGGGTTCTGGGGGGCTGAAGTAGGTGGCCAACTGTTGAGAAAAGGGTGTTACCGGTGCCAGTGCTGATGAGGTTGGAGTAGTAGGTGGATTTGGCAGTGGAGAGGGCGTTCTTGTAGTGATGTAGGTGATCAGCAAAGATTTGTGTGTGTCCTGATAGTCCGGTCTTTTTACACAGCCGTTCAAGTCGACGACCAGTTGTTTTGAGCCGTCGAAGGTCGGAGGTGAACCAAGGAGCCGTGTGGGCAAAGGAGACTGTGCGGGTTTTGACAGGGGCCAGGGCGTCAAGCGAGGAGGACAGACAGTCATTGTAGTGACTCACCAAGTCAGCAGGGGAAGAGGATGCAAGAGGGATGGGGTAGGAGTTGATCAGGGTGGTGAGATCTGTGGGGTCCATGTGTTTGATATTTCTGAAGGAGATGATCCGTTCTTCTTTAGCTTTTGATCGGGAGGCGTGAACCTCAAAGAGCACAACTTCGGAGATAGGAAACTCGGCATCGGTGACATTACAAGGAGTAATGCCAGTGGAACAGATCAAGTCCAGTATGTGACCTTTATTATGGGTAGCAAAGTTAACATGTTGTGTGATACTAAGACATTGGCAAAAACACTGGATGGGTCGTCAATGTGGATGTTAAAGTCTCCAGTGAGAATAACAGTGGGGGACATTGCACATACAGATGTTAATAATGAGGAAAATTCAATGAGAAAAACAGCAGAGGGTTTTGGTGGTCTGTAGATGGTGACAATAATGATGGGTTTGGGGCCTGAGAGTTTAACAGCTAGACATTCAAAGGAAGAGTGATGGGGGACAGTGACAGCAGTGACTTTGATGTCCTTACGGTAGAGCAAGGCGAGACCACCCCCTCTCCCGGTGTTGCGGGGTTTACACATATAGGCAAAGCCCAGTGGAACGGCTACATTTAACTGGGAGAAGTCATTCGGCTGTTGCCAAGTCTCAGTGAGGCATAAAAAGTCGAGCTTTCTGTCCACAATGAGCTCAGAAACCAGCAGGGCCTTACTGGTGAGAGATCTTACATTGAAAATAGCTAATCTCAAGTATTCAAATGGCGTATAGGTGGCTGCTTTGGGCAGTGGGGATAACACAGTGTGATTGACAGTGCAGGTGACAGTGTGAGGGGGCGGGGCTTAGTGGACCAGAAGGAGCGAATGTTTGTGTTATTGTTGTGTTGTGTGTCCAGCGAGTTTCGACCAGATCCACGATGGACATATCTTGGTCGTTTGAGGAGAATGTCACGGTGGGCAAGCAGAACTGTGGGGGTCTTGAAGTTTGATCTGAGACGCAGTAGTTCCGTTGCAGAGTATTTCAGAGGCAGGGAGGCACTCGTGGCGGTGTAGAGTAGAGCGATCCATATGAAGAGTTTGACAGTCTGCATGATGTGAAAAGGTGAGGAAATAGTATACTCAGCAGTTTGATGATCCGGTTTATGATCAGGAGGCTACAACTCCCGCTTCGTAGAGGAGGAGCAGCGAATCGGCTGCATCCAGTGGTCACAACTGACGCCAGCTAGCTTGACGGCTAGCTTGACAGCTGTGGTGGCGGCGGTCCAATTTGGCTGACAGGGTGCTGGAATCCAATGGATCCGGTAGAATTCACAAAGAAATGCAGTCAACAGAAGATACAGGGTTGAACGTTTGAAGATAAGATCCAACACAGAAAACTAAAACTTAAACTCAGATTGAGAAGCAGCGAACAAGCAGCGCCAGCGTCCTCTCCCTCCAAATGTAGCCTTCTGTCTTAGTAGCATCGACCAATGGGTTCCAGAGATATAGCCCTGCGTAAAGTATAAAGAATGCCAGCCAGTTTAAGTACATTACGCAGCCGACTTCATTTATTGTTTACTACGGAAGGAAGCAGGAATTGCAGGACAGAGCACACTGAGCACACAGAGCGGACAGCAGATAACGGAATTGCAGTTTTATTGCTTATGGGTTATCAGAACATTTCAAAGGGGACACATCCCCATTGGATATTAACCTATGGATTAACTACATCATCGTTTTTATCGTTTTAATGCCATTGAAGACCAGTTTAGAGCAGACAAAGAGGAAGGTAAGCCATTAGCCTAGCGCATGTTAGTACCTAGCGCCACTTGTTTTGATGTACCTTTTTGTTGATAACCTCGCGAGTTTGTATCTTTCAGTGTTGAGGTGGGCACCGTTAGATTCTGTGTCTCCTTACAATCATAAACGATGTGTTGGTTGTGCAGCTAGGATAAGTAATAAGGGAGCTAGGAGTGATTTTCAGTGCAGTAATAGGTTAGCATTTTTCGCTCGGGGCTAATTCAGAGGCTCACTGTTAGCATTGTGTGTTTTTTTTGAAAAAATAAATGAAAAAGATCAGTTAAATTAGTTTTTTCCCGTTATATGGATATAAAATATTCATAGATTATGAAATATTAAGGTTCCTTGGACGTTGTTTCCTGCAAATGATGCGATTTCGCGTCATTTGCAGGAAACAGAGTATGTTTCCTGCAAATGACGTTAGGATAACCGAGTATGTTTTTATATATATATTTTTTTTTTTTCACAACAGTTGTATTTGGATGGAATGAATACCTATAGTGATAATTCAAAGTAATAAAAATGATTTTTACAGGGAAAAAGTTCAAATGGAACTGATGGTTCCCAAATTACCCAGAGGTGAGTCCGCCTGGACTTTATTTTTCTAAATCTGTCTAAAAAGGTCAAATTTCACTTGTTTTGCATCAATCTTGATACAGGGTACTTATATGTTATAGTTTGGATTCCTAAAGCTTTTAGTCTACTAACCCATCCTTCAAGGGTGGTTTTCACTATAAGTAATGGGTTTTTTTAGGCGGACATTAGAATTTACATGTTTTTACTATGTTCCATCTGAATTTATTTTAAAATATAAACATCTATAATGATTCTGACACTTCTACATCCAACTCACAGATGTAACCTTGCTTTGAGAGAAAAGATTATTAATTTACCCCTTTTAGAAGTGAAGATATAGTCTTTGTTGTGTTAGTGGCATTTTCGAGCCTGAAACCTGAAAAACAGGCTCAGGGCTTAAGAGGTTAGAGAACCGCGCGTTCATGACAGCATGGTAATGATTTGTAATTATGATGGATTTGATATTAATGAGGCGGCAGCTAGCGGCTAGCTAGTAATTATGCTAATGTACACATCAATCGTTATGTACTTATATTATGCTGTAACAGGATCTAGTGATATCCAAGCAACAGAGCTTCATTTAGCATTCAAATAATTATTGCACTGTATATATATATATATATATATATATATACACAGTGCAATAAGCTTCTTAGTGCAATACGAAGCTACAGGGACGTTAATAACGTCGGTAATATTAACTTTATTTAATACAACATTTACAGTACAAGATTTAATCATACAGCCCAGGGGTAGACATTAAGGGTAAAAAGCCACTGGCCCGCCGGGCCGGTGGAATTGTATTATCACTGGCCCCACCATTGTAACCACTGGCCCGGAGCATTCGTCCAAAAAAAAAAATCGACTAATAATGAAGAAAATTAACACATTTGTTGCAATAGTAATTCATGCACTAACTACATTACTACCTGTACTACAACATTTGAATCATCAGTTCTTCCTCATTTTCCTCAATTGTTCATATTTGGTTTATTAAAATAATGATATTGTGGTCATTGTTAAAAAATTTCTGCTATTATGAGTATTATTATTTGTATAATGCACTTTCTGCCTTCCTGTCATTAGGAGTTAGAAATGTAATGGCTATAGATTAGATTAGATCCTTCATTATCCTAAACTGCTGGGACATTTCCCTCTAGCCAATACCTTTATATTGTCTACTCTTCACTTGCTTGTCAGCATAGGTCGGCATTGATGTACAGAGCCGACAGAAGACCTTGTTTATATTGGCATCATCATGAGAGGTGCAGTGACGCGTCCTAAAACCAGGAAGTAAGCTGCTGGTTCCCTCGACAAAAAGCAACGGGATTTCTCCACAGGGTTTTGGAAAATAGCTGGAAATAAGATCTGTGGAAAACAAACCTGTTTGATAAATGCACGTTTTGTTCTGCCGGATAATCTCCACATGTCTACCCTACTTTTATAATTTTGGAATCATAAATGTAATCGATAGATTGTAAAAGGGTTTTAGGACGCGTCACTGCACCACTAGAAGCCAACTCCATCGATCAAGCTGAAACTTTCTCTCCCTCTTCTTCTCATACTCCCTGTCACTCTCCTTTAACTCCTCCGGTGACTTTCTTTTATTTGAAAATTGATTTTTGGCCGGCGCTTGGCCGGCTACCGCTGGTATTAAAAACATTTTGGCGAATGGTTAGGTGGCGCGATAGTCTGTCGTGAAGGAGCGCGCTCACGGGAGCCTGCTAAAGATTATTAGAATCTGATATTTGGGAAGAGTGTTACATTAGAAATGGCAGAAAGTCTTGTTGCAATTTCCAGATATTGAAAGAGGCCCTGGAGTTTCTCTGGTAATTATCAATAGTAGCAGTTAAGTGAATACTGTTCAAACAATACCTGTGTTTGTGTTTTGTATTGATTTCTCTGTTTTATCCTTTCATAAATGTGAGGACTAAACTTGCTTCAAACATGCCTGGGTGCTAAACAGGTTTTATTACTCTGGGGGAGGGGAAGTTAAGCAGGCTGTGTGGATGAGAGTTCTTCTGCTTGAGGTCTCCAGTATGTCATGTTTCAGAGAAGTCTACATATCTTGAATAGTATATGTGTGTGTTTAATTACTTTGTATTAATAATAGCAGTCTGTGTAACCAGAAGCTGGAAATATGAGAAATGAAACCTTTGTATTATTTTTATGAACAAGGGAATATTCCTTAGACACAACTGAAGTCTCTGGAATGCTGCAAGATGGGCCCTGTGGGAGGAGAATCTCACCCGACTCCTCCCCGTGGTTCCTCTATATCTCCTGTTTGTGTTTGTGTGTTCGCTCTCTTTTCCTCCTGCCGACCAGATGGAAGGATCTCCCGGCATCAGAACCAGAGCAGGGAGTGGGGGCCCGCCCCACCCCTTTGAAAGTGTATTGTATTATTACCTTTTATCATTAAAGCAGATTATTGTTTAACCCTCATCCTGGCTGTTTTGAGTTTTCCCTCTTTTAAAGCACACTCCTATAGGATTGGCGCACAGCAGAGATATCTGCGCCAACAATTTGGTGACCTGCCCGACGTGATGACCTCATGAGTGGGGTTTTTTAGAGGAGAGCGCGAGCAGCCAGCGGATGGAGGGGGATACCTAGAAATAATTTCTGACAACTAAGGATCCTAAAACTAAAAGGTAAAACGGACGCCTGTTTCTATCAAAGGTCTGTAAATTGGCTAAGCTAAAAGTTAGAGTTGTCAAGGATATTTCCAGGTGTCATTGACGGTATAATGCAATACATATTTTTAGCATAGATAGGTAAGTTATAAATAAATAAAGCAACGAGGTGTTAAGAGTACGGTGAAAGGCCCCGTAGATTTTTCAGAATCATACGGCTAAAACTCGTTAGCTGCACGTGAAGCGATGAGGGGCGTGGGTTTTTTCAGAAATCGAGACGGCTAACTCACGGGGAAGTTCAGTGGTTCTTTAAAAAAGATTCCATCCAGAACAAAACAGAATAGTGCTTTCCAGTTTTCATAGGAATCTGCAGTGCGTTATATGTTTAAATCCAAGAGTAGAAACGCGAACTTCAAAAGCCATTGAAATTAACGGATTTCTCTTGTTCTGTTATATTATTTAGGTGCATATATATATGTATATATTTAGGTGCATATATATATATATATATATATATATATATATATATATATATATATTATTGAACACAGGAAAGCCTTAGTCAGATAAAGAAATACGAAGTCATTCTTGTTTCAAGAAAGTCCCCCTTCTCCTGGAATGCCATCTCACACGGTTGGATAAACACAGAGGTGATTCATGATAGAAGCTTGTGAGCAGGCAGCTCCAGGGCACAGTGAGGAAAGAGAGAGAGACAAGAGAATTAAGATGTTTGAAAAGATTAGAAAGAGTAAAAGTTATATAAAGTTAACTACTATTAACTACTATATGTTTCAGCTGCAACTATCCTATCTGTGTTCTAAAGAGAACATACGTTGCATTTACAATTCATATTAAGAAAGTTCACAATTGATACCATTAAAGACCGTTTTGGATTAATAGGGCGTGTCTGTCATAAACATTAGCGCTTAGATGGAATAAAGTGTTGAAATGTTCTCAAGAGTGGGAGTTTTCACAATGCTTTTTAGTTTTTATTGAAACAATTAAGTGGTAAGGACAGAAAACTGTTCCGTGATGATTTCTTTAGGTTTTAGCTTTAGTAATGAAGATTACATTATGTGAGGAAACTTTTCCACCAATACTTCCTTTAAGTGTTAAAAAATATATTCATTAACTGAGAATTGTACTTAATTAGATTTCAGAGGAACTTAATTGCATACAGTAACGTTGAGGGAAAGTAAAAAGAGGTTTACTGAGTATATGAAGTACATTCAAATTAAATATAATAGTGGATTATTCTACCTAGATTAGACATACAAAGAGGACAATTTGTGTGTTATGAACTGGCCTTGTCTTGTTACATTTTTATTGAAGCCAGACTACAAGTCGTATGGTTTAATTTTTATTGAACTCAGTCTCCAAGCAGTGTGATTTCTCTCTGCACATGGTTGAGTCTTCTCTTCCCTTCCCCCGGTCATCCAAGTTATTTGACCCCATGAGGTCAAGAGTCATTCTGTTAGACCACAATCTTGTGTAAGACAAATCATTGTTCTTTTGTCACATTCATTCATTTTGCTAAATCAATTTATCTTTAATTTGTAGTTGGTGTTTGCTAACATTTTTAGGAACGACATAGACCTACAACTTGAGTCAAATTACATTGCTGTGATCGGATTAGTGTGCTCTGCAGGGTTATTATTGTTAAGTATGGAGGGGTTCTTTCATAGTGTGTGGAATATGTGGTGCTTGAAACATCTAGGTATTTAAATGTATAGAGGAAAATGGTTTCCTGAAAGAATTAATTGGAGTAAACATGTTACAGTGGGTGTTGAAAAACTTAGTTTGGGTAAATATGTCACAATGGATGAAACGATTATTAGAGGGAGTTTTTGTAATATCATTAGTGGACATTAATTGTGTTGTTCAGATGACATTTAACATTTAAGACAGATAGTAAGATTAGGAAAATAGAGTGGAAAGGATTGGATTTATTTTACCTCAGTGTATTAGAATTAACTATAGGTAATGCGTCCCGGGACCTGGACTCTCTCTCTCTGTCTGTCATACGGCTGGGGCCCCAACCCTCCAAGCAGACAGAGGACCTATCCCAACCAGGAGACTCCTCCTCCATCGAACAGACAGAGAACCCAGAGCTCAACAACAACAACAAGACTGCAATAAGAACTGCATCCAGAACTATCTCCACCTGTGGCATCCAGAACCAAACAGCTTGCTGACAGGCAGAGATCTACTCTCATCAGTCCCTCAGACAGGGAATGAAGTTCCAAGCTGAGCCACGAGATTTGGCACAAGAGCAAAGTATGGGACACAGAGCAGAATCTGCCCTCCATAAAGCAGCAGAGAGACTGTGAAGGAGGAGATGAAATGCAAAGCAGTGCAACAACAGTGGCCTGATGGGGGCGGCAGATGTAGCTGGGCGGATGGCTGCCTCAAAGAGTTACAGCGAGCTGATGGACAAAGGGGGAGGAGTCAGAGTCAGAGGAGTTGGTCGAGCAGAATGTGAAGGAGGCCGGGGTCACGGCTTGAGATAAACCAGAGGAGAGGAGAAGGGAATCAACGGGAATGAGTGAGTTTACACATAAACACACTTATTATAAGCGCACATTTAAAAAAACTTGAATTGACTTGATAAATAAGTGAAGGTAAAAAGTTGTATTAACCATGAATTAATCAATTGGTAAATTAAAAATAGCAGTAAAGAGGAAACTATTAAAGTAAAATGAGAATCATCCTAAAACACACTGAGGGATAAAGGGGGTATATGACAAAATAGAACCATATTCTTCAATCTTTTCATCATGTTAACAAATCATTCTTCAAGAGATTTTGATTAACACCATTAAAGGGATAGTTTTAGGAACCGCGCTATAAGACAAACCTTTATTTGAATGGATAATGTTAGAGGGAGAGCTAGTGCCAAGCCAAATATAATTCCAATCTATAGAGTATTGATTCCACCATTGTGGCATGGTTATTACCATAGGAGGGCTTTAGGATGGACTTCTGTTTTTGGATCCATGAGTTGTTGCGTGTCCGGACACCCTGGGTTCCACACACTGCTAAAGAATTTAACATTGTTTTTAAGTAGACCAGAATTGAAGATAAATGGGTTTAATGAGCTATGAAATGCAGAGCTACACAGATCCTAGTAATGTTTTGACACAAGATAATAATTAAGTACACAAGTTTCTGAAGTAGATCTATTAGACATTTTAATATAGATTAGGTGTTAATAAACTGCAGTAGTAATACTATAAGGAAGCGACATTTTTTGGCTAACACTTTTCAGGGAATGTGGGGAACAGCTGTTCCGATGAAAAGTTAGATGTATCTTGAACATTATAGTTGTAATCGTGAATTAATTAATGATGGCGCTCCATATATGACAGATTTTTGTAGACAAAGGATACTGGCCTATGCTGAAATATCAAAGTCTCTGCAGAGCACACACATGGCCAAAAAGACTGAGACCAACTGACCTTTGACCCTGACCGACAGTGTAACTTGAGAAGACACTGTCAAGGACTGACTCTGGGGTGACTGACCAAACTTGACTTTACAACCTGACAGTGTGAGTGTGAGTGTATGTCTGCATGTGATCAGTGCAACTGCATGATTTAAAACAATGACTAATCAAGCATGCTTTTGGACTAACACATTATTCTGGGGCTCCGTGGGAAATGAGAGGTTTTCCTAAAATTCCACAAAAATTGGAAAACCGTACAGGTGACCCGTTTCTAATCTACTTGATATTTCACTCCCACAGGAGGTGGCAGTTTGCAGAATGTGAAACTCAAACTAAAACATGAAGATTCTGTTTCTTTTAGGACTGAAGGATGGAGAGAAACACTTAATTTCACTGAAGTGTTTACTGTGGAAATGATGGATGTATATTTGGGAAAAATGTTGGGTATTTTTTATAATTCCTTATTACCTGAAGGTTTTCTTCCCATACAGGATTTTGGTTACACATGAGTTATGTGTAAAAAGGGGGAGTGTAAACTTTACAATGTACATTTTTCATTTAGGGACTGAAAGGAACCTTCTGCCCCAACTCGGATGTTCAATCTGACCATTGATTGACAGTTTTAGAATGGACCTGCTCCATATCTGGGGATAAGATACTGTTTGATGAATGTTGACATGTTTCTAATATTGATTGAGTTATAACAGATAACATAGATGCAGAATCAGTGGCCAAGGGGCTACTGTGAGAGAGGTAATTTCAGAATGGAATACTGAGGAAGTTGACCGGTGAGTAATGTTTCAACAGGTATTAAAGTAACTGAGGTTTGAAATGTACAAAGAACATATTACAGTTAAAGCTAAAACATTGTAATGTAATGAGAGAATGTAATTTAGACAACATCATGTAATTAGCCTGGTAAAGAAGTAAAAGCCATAGACTTTATTGTTTAGGTCATTATGGGGATATACATTTCATCTAAATTCATAATGGAAAGACATTTGATGACAGTTTGTTGGAATTCTGTATTCATTTTTTCAGCTTGATAATATCTAAGCACTGACAGGTAGAAGCAGTATCACCAGGAAATCATTCACTTTGTCAGTATCATGATTTTGGTTGTTTCTGAATCCATAACATTAGTGTGTTTCTTTACCAGAAACATTAGTAGTTCATATTATATTTAGATTTTAAATGGGATCTCAGGGATTTCATTAAGAATAACACAGACGCTTGTCAGAAACTCAGAGCTATTGAAATATGTTATTTGGTTCACCTAGAGATGTTGGAGTTTTGTTTTGTGGCCACAGGCCAAGTATTAAGATTCTGAAGCTGCACTGGCAGATAGGAGGTCTACAATTAATTTAGAAAACCTGTTCACAGACGGCTGTTGTTTTAAGAGACCCCACCAACAGGCTCCAAGCTGCTTACGCAATGGTGGGTCAAACAGCGGAGGGCCCCGGAGCCCTGAGCGTAGGCTTGAGGGATTTGTATCAGATTTCTCCACACAGGTTGGTGATGCCAAAGGGGGACACGAGACGCAGGAGGTGGACACAGCAGAGTTCGTCTGGCTGAAGGTCATCAGGACAAAGTGGCTCAACCCCAGGCTCTCCGGCCCCGACCGAGTGACCCAGCGGATCTCTCATGCCGTCCGCGTGGGAGGAAAGGGGGACAGCTCGTACCACGGGAGCCAGTGTGCGGCGAGGAAACCACCTGCTAGGACCGGGGATGACATCAGGATGGACGTGATCCTCGCAGAGGAGGTCGACTCGGAAGCTGTCATCAGTGGACGGGAGGAGCAGGATCCTGAGGACATCCCTACAGCAGACGACTCGAAAGCTGTCATCAGTGGACTGGACGAGAACGACCCTGAAGACATCCCTACAGCAGACTACTCGGAAGCGTCTGTCAGCGGACAAAGGGGGACTTGTCGAGGCAGCAGAGGAGTCTACTTCTCTCTGATCAGTTCCACCAGTGAAGGGAAAGCCGCATCTCCCCCTCCCTATCAGCTGCCCTTGTTGGCGTATTCCTCTGAGGGGGGGGGGGGGGGGGGCTGATGATTCACCACACAAGGAGACTGCTTGCTTTCTAGCGCTCAGGTTCCACCTCTGATGGTTCCCTTACTGCCATGGAAGATGGTGTTCTGTTCCCAAACGTTCAAGTACTTTGGGTCTCAGTTTCTGATAGATTTATACAATATTGGGGGACAGACACAGTAGAACAGAATGATAGTAGATATGTTTCAAAATGCCTTGTGTAAATGTATCTCTTGAGAGATAAAAAGGGGGAATTAAAGATTATTATAATCTGATATTTGGGAAGAGTGTTACATTAGAAATGGCAGAAAGTCTTGTTGCAATTTCCAGATATTGAAAGAGGCCCTGGAGTTTCTCTGGTAATTATCAATAGCAGCAGTTAAGTGAATACTGTTCAAACAATACCTGTGTTTGTGTTTTGTATTGATTTCTCTGTTTTATCCTTTCATAAATGTGAGGACTAAACTTGCTTCAAACATGCCTGGGTGCTAAACAGGTTTTATTACTCTGGGGGAGGGGAAGTTAAGCAGGCTGTGTGGATGAGAGTTCTTCTGCTTGAGGTCTCCAGTATGTCATGTTTCAGAGAAGTCTACATATCTTGAATAGTATATGTGTGTGTTTAATTACTTTGTATTAATAATAGCAGTCTGTGTAACCAGAAGCTGGAAATATGAGAAATGAAACCTTTGTATTATTTTTATGAACAAGGGAATATTCCTTAGACACAACTGAAGTCTCTGGAATGCTGCAAGATGGGCCCTGTGGGAGGAGAATCTCACCCGACTCCTCCCCGTGGTTCCTCTATATCTCCTGTTTGTGTTTGTGTGTTCGCTCTCTTTTACTCCTGCCGACCAGATGGAAGGATCTCCCGGCATCAGAACCAGAGCAGGGAGTGGGGGCCCGCCCCACCCCTTTGAAAGTGTATTGTATTATTACCTTTTATCATTAAAGCAGATTATTGTTTAACCCTCATCCTGGCTGTTTTGAGTTTTCCCTCTTTTAAAGCATACTCCTATAGGATTGGCGCACAGCAGAGATATCTGCGCCAACACTGCTCGCGCTGCGCTCCGCAGCAAACAGCTGTTTGCTTTTCACCCAACAACGACAAGCGACTCACGAAACGCTATGTTGTAGCGTTAATAAACGAAACAATTTAACAAAATTGCTTGTCAAAATACCAATACCACAGGAAACATTTTTTTTTAAACAATATTTGTAGTGGCCCGAGCGGGCAAGTGGAAAGTACGTTATGCTAGCCCGGGGTGTATAAATAGTGCTTCCGGGCCAGCGGGCCAATTATAATGTCGAGCCCTGCAGCCCATGTAGTATAATAATGAATTACAGCAAACATGTGCAATATATCCATTATTACAGCTCCGTGGGATGGCAGTAAGACGATATGGGTCCGTTCTTATTGTGCATCCATGGGTAAAGATAAACGCAACTCACATTGGTTTCTCATACAGCATCTCTGTAAACTACGTGTATTCACTGAATTTCACTCTGCCTTTAACGGCTCGTTGTAGTTCCTCCAGCCCCCACCCTCCCTGTGAGCACAGTGTGCTCTGATTGGTCGGGACCATGCTGAACACGTAACATGAACGTGCCAGGCGGCGCGGTCCCGTGGGTTAGATGCGCGTTCATAATGCCGGGGGAAATAACTCTCAGAATAACGTTATTAGCACATTTTTACAACTTGAGGAACAAATGTTTTTAATAAGGGCTATACAAGTGTTCATACTGGGTAGTTTATTTAGTTTAAAAAAAATTATCCAACGATTTACAGACCACTCGTTCCCCATGTAAGTCAATGGGAAAAAGTGTTTCCGGGCCTGGCAACCAAACGGAAGTGTAGTACCGCCGTTTGGCCACCACGAATATTTTCATCTGAGTCCGGCACCGTTCCTGGGGGCTTGACGGCTTCCACAGATGACATTTTTTTATGGATTTTTTGTCAAAGCACTTAACCCTCTAGTCTACAGCATACTGTTGCCCTCAGGCAACAAACCACTTTTTTTGACCTCACACTGGCCCTCTAAATATTTTATTTGTTTAAATATACACAATGTCACCTGACATGCTGGTGTCCAATAAAATGAGGGAATTATATGGGTGTGGCATTTTGTCAGGGGGTGGAGCAGTCCTTTCTGCAAGCAAAGCTGCAGGGGACTCAGGGCCACCACTTGGTAAGATACATTTCACTTTTTAACATATTAGAAATGTACACAACTTAAAAATAAAAAATACATGCATGTGCATGAATACATAAAGAAGTATATTTGATTGTTTAAAGACTTATTATGTATTAGCTAAAACTATGTTTTGTTAGTTACACACACACACACGTTTTTTCCATTTCTTCTGAATTGTAGAAATCCGTGGTGGTGAGGGGTGAGGGGGGGTCACATTTTATAATTGATATAATATCAGGGACCCCTAAGCTCCTAAAACACATGGTGAAACATTTTTTTCCTCCCAAAATAAAAATTCATGCCATAGAGGGTTAAGATATTCATTGCTATCGGGATGTTAAGAGCATTCCATGGAATATATCAAAAAGTGTATCTCTGTGAGACAGCGACCCTTTTAGCGGTTGGATTTCCAGTGAAAGAACCAAACACGAGAGGAGGTAGAGTTGCACACCATAGTGTCTTTATTTCACAACTACCATAAAGAACAGCCAGCCAGCATGGAGGTGTTCACCTCTCTCCTCCGACTGAAGACTGGCTCTTTTATAGAGGATCTTATTGGGAGAAACCATTCACAGGTGAGCCATTATAAATACACATGTCTGGACCTACAAAAGGCTTTCGACACTGTCACCCCATTCTGATTGACAAGCTAAAAGCAATTGGTTTTGATAAACTATCGGTGAGCTGGATGCAATCCTACCTGGAGGGGAGAGAACAGATGGTGGAGGTAAACGGTACTCTGTCCCCCCCCCCCCCCCCTCCCTCCCAGTGAGCTGTGGTGTTCCACAAGGAAGCATATTAGGTCCGTTACTGTTCCTAATTTATGCAAATGACATGTCATCAGCATGTGACTGCAACTTGTTCCTGTTCGCGGACGACTCAGCCCTGCTGGTCTCTGACAGGAGGAGATTGCAGGTTGAAAAAACCCTCAGCTCCGAGCTCGGCAGAATCTGCACCTGGCTCGCCGATAATAAATTATCATTACACCTGGGTAAAACAGAGTCCATTCTCTTCGGTTAAAAAACATAATCTCAGCAAATCTGAGGACTTTTCAGGTGTAGTGGGTGACATTATTGTCACAAGTAAGAAGGAAATTACATACCTAGGATCTATTCTTGAGGCAAACCTCTCCTGTGACAAAATGGCATCCAATATAATAAATAAAGTCAATCAAAGAACTAGATTCCTATACCGGATCTCCTCTCTGGTAAACAAAAACACCCTGAAAACTCTGGCAGGAGCCCTCATTCAAGGGTACTATGACTATGCTTGCACGTCATGGTACCATAGCACCTCCAATGGCGCTAAAAATAAAACTTCAAACATCGCAAAATAAACTGGTCAGACTACTGCTTGACCTTTCATCGAGAACCCACCTCACCTCTGCCCACTTTGACAACCTAGGATGGTTTAGAGTAGACGACAGAGTACAGCTACTTGCAATGGGCCTGGTCTACAAGATCCACTACACCTCTATGGTACCCATGTACATGTCAAAATTCTTCCCAAAGGTCAAGGAATACCGTGATCATAACACCAGAGGGAGCTCCACAAATCATGTGAAACCCAGATTTGGCACAAAAAAGGGGGAATACACGTTTTTGCCACATCAAGGTGGAGGAAAGTAAAACTATACTTACCTTCAAAACCTCTCTTAAAGAGCACCTTCGGGGGAGAGCATTGCAAAACTGGCCCCGGTAATGGTACAAATCTCAACCTGTCGTACAATGGACAGCTTCCCCCCCCCCCCCCCCCCCCATCTATGTATATACTCGCATTTTAGACTCTGTTACAAACTGTATATCTGTAGACTTGGTATGTCTTAAATGTCCGGTTAGGATGTATTAGAACGAAATCTAAAATGAAAATTGTAAATAAGAAATCTGTATGTAAAAAACCACCTGTATGTAAATTGTAAATAACCCATCTGTTTGTCAAATATGTCTTACATGTCTGATATGATGAATTGGAAATGGGGGACCCTGATGTAAACAAGACGAAAGTCTTTCTCTGGTCTGCATCCCCTTAACAATTGTATGTTTTGAGCTGTACTGTACCCAATATACAAGCTGTTAATAAACTTTTCAATCAATCAATCAATCGTCAATTCGAGGCATTGGGTATGGATCGAAATTAGACACTGCATTCAGGTACCTGAAGTGATCCATCTTTCTTTGGAACCAGTACAATTGGGCTGCACCACTCACTGCAGGAGACCTCGATTATCCCCAGTTCCAGCATCATCTTTATTTCCTTTTGTAGAACAGGAATTAGCCGTTCAGGAATCCTGTAGCTCTTCTGCCGAACTGGAGCATTTCCTGTTAGACGGATCCTGTGCTGGACCAGTGAGGTAAAACCTGGTGTCTCTTTAAAAAGATCCGGGTCAAGGAGTGGCTTTACTCCTTCCTGCTGGGTGGGAGATAGATGAGACAGGTCCAACGTCAAGGGCTCTGCTGTTGCAGTGGTGGCAGGAAAGAACTTCTCATTTGCTTCCTCATCCTGGACAGCACATACCAACAACTGGCACACAGGCTCTTGACGAACCTGGAACTCCTTGAGCAGATTGACATGGAAAGTCTGATATTTCTTTACTCTTACTGGCATATATATTTCATATGTGACCTTACCAACAACCCTGGTAATTTCATAAGGTCCATGCCATTTTGTCAGCAGCTTACTGTCACACGTTGGCAACAATAACAATACCTTCTGTCCTGGATTGAAAACCCTCTCCCTGGCCTTCCGATCATACCAGGTTTTATGTTGTTGCTGTGCCGACTTCATATTTTCATGTGCCAGTGCTGTTATCTCCTCAAGTCTCTTCCTCATTTTGATCACGTATGAGACAACATTCTCTCCTCCTGGCTGTGGACTCTCCCAGTGGTCTTTAAGAATATCCAAGGGTCCTCTCACTTGATGGCCATACAAGAGCTCAAAAGGTGAAAAACCTGTCGACACTTGTGGAACTTCCCGATAGGCAAACAGGTACGGAAGCCATTGGTCCCAATCGGCCCCTGTATTGGAGACAAACTTGCGTAGCATGCCTTTGAGAGTCGGATTGTAGCGTTCTACTAGCCCGTCTGTCTGGGGGTGATAAGGGGTGGTCTTAATGCCCTTCACACCTAAGACTTGGTAAACCTGCTTCAAAAACTTGGACAAGAAATTTGTCCCACAGTCTGTAAGGATCTCTCTAGGTATGCCTACTCTGGAGAACAGATGAACAAGACAATTTGCTACCTGCTTGGCTTTGATGGATCTGAGAGGGAAGGCTTCTGGATAGCGGGTGGCATAGTCACATACAACAAGAATGTAACGGTGTCCTGAGGAGCTTTTCTCTGAAGGTCCTACTATGTCCATGGCTATCCTCTCAAAAGGTGTGTCTATTATAGGCAACGGCTGAAGTTGTGCACAGGCTACTCCCTTTGATGAGGTAAGTTGACAGGTTTCACAAGACCTACAGAACTGAGAGACTTGCATATACATCCCTGGCCAACCAAACCTACTTCCAATCCTGTGCAAAGTCTTTTGGAAAGCCATATGACCTGCCCATGGAATTGAATGGCCTAACTCCATCACTCTGGTTCTGAATTGCTTTGGCAGAGCTAAAACCTCAGTATTTCCCTTGCGCTGATAGAGGATGCCCTGCTTAACTATGTAGGTGGCCTCCTCCAGATAGCTATGGTTATCTTGCTTAACCCCCTCAACCTCTGTTACTTTCCCAAACCAATGCGTCAGTGTAGCATCCAGTTTCTGTACTGCCCCTATATCTGGGGGAAAGTCGAAGTCTAGCAGATCTGGTAATTCTGAAGGTTCCTGTGACCCTTTCTCCAGAGTACCCCTCAGTTTTTCCCTTCTTCTCTGCGCTCTAGTCTTGGGCGGTTTACCTGGACTTGTCTCCCAGTCCACCCCATAAAAAGGCATCTCAGCGAGTTTCTGCACTCTAGTGGTAACATTACAAGGCTTGACTGGCTGTAAAACTGGTTTCACCTCACCTTGGCTAAGTGGCTCCCTTACCGTTGCCCCAAGGCTCTCAGCCTCACATCTTTCCCTGTCAGACTTGCAACCTGGCTTGTGCACTAGGTCATAAAGTGTAGGGAGATCATTACCAAGAATGACTGGGAAATGTTGGGGCTAATGCTACAGGCAACAGAAAGGTTTGGCCTCCTACAGTTAGATAGACCTCTGCTGTTGATAGCGCAGAGTGAAGCAGGTAGGACCCAAACGCAGATAACACTTGATAATACCTTTATTTCAAGGTCTCTTATCTAATACATAAACTTTCAACAAACAAAACACTCTACGGTGAACCAGGTCACAAACAAAAGAAGCACCAACACTGAACACAGCACGAGACAAGACTAAATACAGGGAGGGATAATTACAAGACAAGAAACAGCCGGGCAGGGGGAGGAGAAACACAAGAGCCACAGGTGAACACAATCAACTAACGAGACACACCAGGGAACTAACGACGGAAGAAAACATGACAGAGAACAGTGAAAACACCCAAACCCAGACATAGACCCGTGACCTGACATGACAACCGTGACAGAACCCCCCCCTCAAGGGACGGATTCCAGACGTCCCTAAACCCCAAAAACAAAAATCCCACACAGTCCAGCAGGGTGGGTGGAGGGGGTCCGGAGGAGGGACGTATCCCTAGGCCACCAGGGTGGGTGGAGGGGGTCCGGAGGACGGGACTAAGCTGACCGCCCAGGAGCCCAGTAGGGGAACAGGAAGGGATCTCGGGCGGACGGCCCGGGGGCACGGCAGAAGCCGAGAAGGGGGACTCGGGCGGACGGCCCGGGGGCAAGGCAGAGTCTAAGGTGGGGAACTCGGGCGGACGGCCCGGGGGCAAGGCAGAGTCCAAGGTGGGGGTCTCGGGCGGACGGCCCGGGGGCAAGGCAGAGTCCAAGGTGGGGGTCTCGGGCAGACGGCCCGGGGGCAAGGCAGAGTCCAAGGTGGGGGTCTCGGGCGGACGACCCGGGGGCAAGGCAGAGTCCATGGTGGGGAACTCGGGTAGGAACTTGAGAGGTGACTCGAGAGGGGACTTGAGAAGGGACTCGAGAGAGGGCTTGAGAGGGAACTCGAGAGGAAACTGGAGAGGGGACCTGAGAGGGGACTTGAGAAGTGTCTGGAGGGGAAACTTGAGAGAGTTGGTTCGCCAACAGAACACGGGGTGCTGGAGTCGGCCGGTACGCCGACAGGACACGAGGAGCTGGTGTTGGCTGGGGAGCCAACAAGAGACGAGGTGCTGGAGTCGGCCGGTACGCCGACAGGACACGGGGTGCTGGCGTCGGCCGGTACGCCGACAGGACACGGGGAGCTGGCGTCGGCCGGTATGCCGACAGGACACGGGGAGCTGGCGTCGGCCGGTGAGCCAACAGGACACGGGGTGTTGGCGTCGGCCGGTACGCCGACAGGACACGGGGAGCTGGCGTCGGCCGGTATGCCGACAGGACACGGGGAGCTGGCGTTGGCCGGTAAGCCAGTCCTGGAGCCGAAACTGGAGTCGGGACCAGGGGTACTGGAGCCGGTACTGGAGCCAGAACCATGGCTGCTGGGGCCGGAACTGGGGCTGGAGCCATGGCTCTTGGGGCTCGGGCTGCTAGCTTGGCCTTGCGACTCCTTTTAGCAGCCGCCTGAATACTCCGTGGACCTCCATAAGCCAGACGAGTACCCGAGAACGGATCCTGGACAGGAGCAGGAAATGGGGAAGAAGCCGGGGCTGACTCCAGACGGAACCCACCAAGGCGTATGGTGCCAGGTTGGGAATCGGGAGGCAGGGAGCTAGCATGCCTGGGGCTAGCAGGCCGGGAATCACACACCGGGAGGATCTTTGAAATCCAGCCAGGTAAGAACTTCACCAAACCTGGTTTCTCTCTAGCCATTTGGCGCGCCTCCGACAACACAGCCTCTCGCTGCTGAACTCCGGGTGCTCTCTTCCATCGATCCGAGCAGTTAGCCAAAAAAAAGGAAAAATTCAATAATTCCCACTCGAACGGATCTGCTGGGCCCATTTCTGGTTGGTGCTTTCTGATAGCGCAGAGTGAAGCAGGTAGGACCCAAACGCAGATAACACTTGATAATACCTTTATTTCAAGGTCTCTTATCTAATACATAAACTTTCAACAAACAAAACACTCTACGGTCAACCAGGTCACAAACAAAAGAAGCACCAACACTGAACACAGCACGAGACAAGACTAAATACAGGGAGGGATAATTACAAGACAAGAAACAGCCGGGCAGGGGGAGGAGAAACACAAGAGCCACAGGTGAACACAATCAACTAACGAGACACACCAGGGAACTAACGACGGAAGAAAACATGACAGAGAACAGTGAAAACACCCAAACCCAGACATAGACCCGTGACCTGACATGACAACCGTGACAGCTGTGGGGTAAACATGTTGATCACCATGAATGCAACTTATGGTTGAAGTATCCTGACTCCACTTTTCCCTAAGGACCAAACTGGACAAAACAACTGACTGAAAACATGCTGTATCCAGCAAAGCTTCTACCTGCTGCCCATTGATCAAGACTGGTACTTTCCTGCCTTTTCCACCTAGTCTCTCGACCCTGTCTGACCTAGGAACTGCACACAGGAGAGATGGCTTGGTGTGGGCTAAAACTGGGCGATATGGCTTGGTGTGACCTAGAGCATTGCAATGATAGCACCTAATTTCTTTTTTTATCGGCCTTTGAGCTTGGTTTGGGCCTCGGTTGTTCTCCCAACTGCGGGTGGCATCCCGGCTCTCTTTCCTGGCTGATGTGACAACCTCTGCCAGGCGTGCTGCCTCCGCTGCTGTTTTGGTGTCATGCTCTCTTATCCAGATTTCTAGCTCAGGCTGGAGCATCCTCAGGAACTGCTCCAGGATAATTGTCTCGGTTATTTCTTCCACCGTCGATATTCCTGGCTTTACCCATTTGACGAAGAGATCTTTCAGATGAACATACAGCTCTTGTGGAGTCTCGCCAGACTCGATCTTCAGGGACCGGAATCGTCTTCTGCAAGTATCCGGTGTGATTTCAAACTTTGACAAAATTGCTGCTTTAACTTTTCCATAATTGTCAGAGTCTTTCATGTCCATCATCACATAGGCACTACAAGCTTTACCGGTGAGCAAGGGAACAAGGCGCACCGCCCATCCGTCTCTTGGCCAGCGGCAGACATATGCTATTCTCTCAAAAGTTGTCAGGAACTGTTCAATGTCATCCTCTGGCGATAACGGCATCAATTTGGGTTCCCTATGGGCCAAGGGTTCCCTCTGTTGTTGGAGACTGTGTCTCCTCTGGTTGGACATCTCATCGTCATCACCAGCAGGACCCTCATAATCCCTGTCCTGATACTCACTTCTTCCGTGAAACCTGCTGTTGTCCTGAGTATCATCTTCTTGTCTCCGTTCTTGTGCTATCCTGGATACTTGCTGCTGTATCTCAGTACACTGCTGCTGCATGCTTCTCCAACGGCACTCCTGAATTGAGGACGCCTTCTCTGCTTGTTCATCTTTAGCCGCTTGAACACGAACTAGCGTCTTCACCAATTCTGCTAGCTCCTGAGCTTCCTCTCGGTTTTGGACTCCGCTGTGCTGCCTGGCTCAACTGACGAGGCGGCTCTCCCCTCTTGGTCCTCCTTATCATCTTTTTTCCCACCTCTCGGCATCCTTTCACTGTAGTGTGGGGCCCAGCTTCTGACACTATTTGTGAGACAGCGACCCTTTTAGCGGCTGGATTTCCAGTGAAAGAACCAAACACGAGAGGAGGTAGAGTTGCACACCATAGTGTCTTTATTTCACAACTACCATAAAGAACAGCCAGCCAGCATGGAGGTGTTCACCACTCTCCTCCGACTGAAGACTGGCTCTTTTATAGAGGATCTTATTGGGAGAAACCATTCACAGGTGAGCCATTATAAATACACATGTCATCATAATTGGTATAACGATAATCTATTATATTCTGTGCATGTATGATCAGTGGTTTATTGCCAGCTGTTAAGTTAATCCCAAAACCCACATTATAACTGACCATAATAAATAGAAATACATTCCCAACTACAACAGAAACCCCTACGCCCATCCCGCCACTTGGTTCGTCCCGGAACCTTCTTTAGTCAGTGTTTGTTTTCCCCTGAGGACCTTTTGGCCAAACACACTGGAGCGGACACAGGACGAAACAGCATGGGTAAGCAATGGACGTAACCTTTACACTGTGTTCACTTCTACAATTAATGCAACTTAATGTCATGACATATACACGCTAAAACAGGACATCTGCACACAATGATTAATCTCATCCGCTGTCAATCTTACACAATCATAAACACTCTCGGCGCTCTCGCTATAACTCCCCTCTCTTTTCAGGTGGAGCCGAGGACCGACCAGCATCTGCCAGACGACATTCCAAATAATACGGTTTAATCATTTAACAACTACTACATCAATAAATAGTATAGATTATATAAAAATGTGCAAATAGGCCATGTCAAACTGTACTGTGCAAATTATGCTAATAAAGTACAAACTGTTCACTAACGTGCTGAGTGACATTATTACTGTGCAAAGGGAAGTCGTTATATAAAGTATAAACCCACATGTGCAATATTACAAGGCCCCCAAAGCCGTCAGTCCATAGTAACGAAGTTACCTTCGTTACACTCGAGCCGGTTTCTCAAACTTACCTACCCCACCTTTAAGTCCCAGGCTCCTCCAACAGTGCAAACATGAATATAGGACATAAAACAAATAAAACAGATAAAGTAGGGAAAAATACTCAAGAAAAGTACAACTACCTCAATTAAGTAAAGTACTTGAGTAAATGTACTTAGTAACATTCCACCACTGCATGTTAGCAACACAAAACAACATGTTAGCTAATGTGCAAACTGTATTAGAACATGTTATTGGAGTTAGATCCCTCACTGATAGAATGCCAGTTTATCAATGCAGAGCTTCAGTCAGAGTTTTAATGATATTAGATTTTGCTCTGATGTGCATACAGTTTGATTTCAAATATGCTGATGTCTTCCTCTTTAGGCACATTCACACCGCAGTACTTTTCCCACAAAGGTTCATGAGAACTCTTTAGTTCTCATGAACGCGTTCACACCGGAATAAGTCCCTGGGGGAGGATTAGGCAAATGAAGCCGCTGACGTCACTTCTTCTTCTTCTGCTTTGGGTTTACTGGCAGGCCGCAAACCACTTCACGGCATATACTGCCGCCCAAAGTCCCCAGCTGGAAGTCCCCGGAGTTGGGGAGTCCCAGCAGTTTCTACTGAAGCCTTCCGAGTAAATCGCCAGAACGCCGACACCTCCTCATCCCCACCGCTCCCATGTTTTATTTTGTGTTGCCATAAGTTAGTCTCTCTGCGTTTCTGTGCTGGGCTAATGCTAATGCTAATAATGCTAATGCGAGGACAATAAAATGGCGGCTTCACAAAACGTTTTGGGAGTTTTACGGGCGTGGTTTGCAATCCGCCCAGCCAATCAGACATAGGAACCTTTTTCTCCCACCAAAGTCCCTGCTCTCTAGCAGGGACGGAAAAGGGGGTGAAAAGGTTCTCATGAACTAATTTTAGTCCCGGCTCTTTTTGGTGTGAACGCAACATTTCGGAACTATATCGGAACTAAAGTGGGAAAAGTACTGCGGTGTGAATGCGCCTTTTGATACTTCAAACTGTTTGGACAGCTGGGCTTTCTTTATCACTGCTGTGGACCCACTTTTGATTCCTCCAGGTGGGAGGGGTACGTGAGGTAAGTGAAGGTTCAAGGTTCTTTATTTGTCAAACGAACATAGCTACAGTGTAGTTACGTTGATGAAAATCTTGTGTCATAGGCTTCTCCAACAGTGCAACACAAAACACAGATAAACAGAAAAATATAGTGCAAGTAAATAGTAAGTAGTAAATACAAGAAAAAAATTGTTTTAAAAAGTGAAATAGTGTAGTCCAGGGGTGCACAATACGTCGATCGTGATCGACCGGTCGATCGCAAAGGTAGTGTGCCGATCGCATGGCATAGAAAAAAACAAGTTAGCCTAACATCCATCCTTAGCCTACTATGGCATTTGCCACTTGATTGACGTACAGGTAAGCCAGTCTGAGATCTCATCTTTTCTGGAACGCAGTTCACCAGGCAGGCGCGGTCAACCGTGCCAGCTGCAATTCACCGGCGAGCTGATTACTGTTAGAAATTAAAATCAATGTTTTATGGCATAATTTAGTTTAAACATACCATCAGTTTAAATGCTGTTTTATACTGAAAAACCAGAAGTTCTCGCGCACAATGTCTGATTTCAAGCTTTTATTCTGAAAATCCTTCATCTCCGGTTAGCATTTAGCAAGTGGCTAATATTTCTTTTCCTATAGAGGTGAATTTAGAAGTGAAATGACACGGAGTGTTGCATACCGAAACCTACTGATTTGAACACTGCAACTATAGATGTCGAGATATTATTATTGCTGAATATTAAATGAAGGTATAGTTTATTTTAATAAGTTTTGTTTACAGACGTGGCTAGCATATGACAACGTCTGGGACTACCGTAAATGATAACTGTCGTAAAGTATTTCCAGTATTTTTAAAGTATTGAATTACAGCGTTTAAAATACAATAAGTGAAAAGTGATGAAAGACAATATGAGGAGGAAAGGCGTGTTTAGTTAAATATTGAATGTACAATGTCTGAATCCTGTCTTATGCGCAACAACGAACATTGAAGATCGGAGGAGGGAGGACCCGCTACAGCGCCAATCGGCACACAAGGAGGAGCCATAGGAGGATATTTAAACCTTAGATATATATATAAACACAAGATGGCTCATGGGAGATTTTTCAGCGTAGCTGACCGGCCGCCATCTTGCCACAGTCAACAGTTACTCTGATTCGCGTTATGGTAGCTGTTGTAAGGTGAGTGATCTGCACAAAAATACTCTTAACTCGCTGAAATCTTGACTGATTTACAAACGGTTTGGTTTATTATAAACATTATTAGCATGGCTATGAAACAGGATGCTTGGACATGTTGAAATTGCAGTTTTTCTTTGTGTATGTGGTTGTATTTATTAGCTGGCTAATAACAAGAGGCTGTGAGTGAGACCTAGTATTACAAAGTTGACCCAGCAACTTTACACCAGTGGGAGAGGCAGAACTGCTCTTTCTTTTCAACATAACTTAAAGGGCACCTATCATGCAAAATGCACCTTTGTACGTCTTTTATACATGATTATGTGTCCCCGGTGTTCCGGGGAACTCACCAAGTGTCAGAAAACACAACCCTCTCTATTTTCCTCCTTCGCCAAATCTCTAAAAAAGGGGCTGCAACGGATCTGAAAAAAATGGATCCACATTCCGACACTTTTCTACGTCACAAAGACGTACTCCGCTTATTGGTCAACTCTCCACCTATCAGGGGAATGAGCCACGGCCACGTGCATTGCCAAACCTCTCATTCGCATATAGGCTATCGGCAGGCTACCCCAGTCACATCTGTGTTTTTTCCTGCTATTGCCAGGATGTCTAAGCCAGTTAAACCACGGACATGTTTATGAACTTCTCTCAAGTCCAACACGGATATGCCTCCAAACTAATGCTACACCCGGGATCAATACCAACCATCCGGGACCAGGCCAGTGAGGACACATCCAATTCTGAAGCTGTAAGTTTTTATTTAGCTGTGTTTTTCCTGATAAAGCTATATCTAGCTGGTAGCATGTAGCTTAGCCGTATCAATGTCGCCTCAACCCCAACTAGTAATCGGTTAGGTGTTTATATGTTCTTGTAACATTTTATTTTGTACGCTCCGCAGTATTTGCTTTGTCTTTTATTTTAATTATCAGGCATTTGCGAACATGTTCAGACTGCCGTAATGGCGATCTGTGTGAAGGCTGTAAAGCCACGCCTGGCCTAGCCGATAACACAAGTATTTATTCTCCTATGTATTAGTATTTTGTATCCTCTAAAAAATCATATTGAGTAAGTTATAATAACAAACGTAATCTTCTGGAGGTAAGTGCCGTTTTTTCCAGCGTTATGTAAAAGCTTTTGTGATTGTAGTCTGTAAGAACGATCATATATCATCGACCTGTAAGCTAAGCTACGCTAAGCTACGCTACGCTAATGAGACATGCCGTTTTTTGCAGCGTTATATGTAAAAGCTTTTGCATGTTTACTTGTTTGCGCACATGAATATAAATGGGGGTGTGTTAGGATACAACACTGTATGTATGTATGCGAGGGGACACACACCACGAGTAAAACGGAGCTAAAGCCCTGGTATGTTGTTGTTGACGACATGCATATTCTAATCTAAACCACTTTTTTTGTTGTGCTTTTTTTAACATTGCACAGGCTACGTGGCCAACTTGATGGACCTCATCTTCGACCAAGTCTTTGTGGACCCTGCACCATTATGAGCAACCTGACAGGGAGGAGGTCATCGCCGGGTATGCCACACGGTTCAATTTGGCTGCTGTCTGAACCTAACATAGACATTTCACGGATCAGAGGACAACGCAGGCCGGAATCACCACTCTGATCCTCTCTCCATGGGTTCAAATAACCGTTGATTTTGACAATAAAGTTCCGAGTTGATATCAAATGTGTCGTGATTATTCATGTTTGGATGGGTAAAGAATATTCTGATTTCAAAAGCATAAGGTTGTGTGTGGACTTTTTTGTCATACACATGGGTGCGTTATGCCATTGCTGTGTAGTATATAATAGTACAATGACAGAATGAAAGATTGCATAAAGCCATATACACCAGTATTTATTTCCATGAACAATATTAGCATTCGTTTTACAATTTCAGTCAAAACAAACCACTCAGTGCTCTATTTGCCTCAACTGTAGTCCAACTGTGTTCAGCTCTGTAAATATTCAATGCATTCTGCAGGGAAAACACATTTAGGCACACAATCCAGGATGATCCACCACACAGGTTAGAGTCCTCAAGTTCCTGCATCCGTCTTTACACCTAGTGTGATAAACATATATTGAATGACATGTGAAAAATGTATTCTCTAAACAGACAACTTAGTGAAGCTAATGTTACGTGTGGTATCTCCATGCAGCACATGCTCCGGTTCAGAAGGCATCGTGGCGCAAGTTGCACATGTACCCCTTTAGAAAGAAGTCAATAACTGAGCTTTTAAAACACATGAAACACACATTGCTGACAACTGAGATGTTTGCACCTCCACCAAAACCTCCGCTGCTTCAGTTTCTGGATCAAATTGATAATATGCTTGAACACATGCATTGCTCTGAGATGACATGTGTATTCCACACTCGTAATCACAGCAAGCATGGTAACGTGACTCTCGCCGGCACTTCTGCAGGGGGCGTGGTCAGCTGCTGCTCAGAATTTTCATAGGCAGGTTTGGAATAAAGCGAAAATGAGCGAAACGAGGCATGGCTAAAAAATGATCTGTTTGGTATTTTGGAAAATAAAATGTATAAATATACCTTATATAGGTATGGTCATACACTATATCATTTAAATATAGCATGATAGGTCACCTTTAAGTTACACATGATTTCTTCCAAAAACATCTTACATTATGATACAGGAATTTGCTGGCTTTGTGTTTACAGAAGTACCTGACAATGCCGGACTTTTGTGCAGCCTACGGATGCTCCAATCGCCGCTGTCTGCAAACAAGAACCCGTGGGATCACCTTTCACCTGTAAGATATGACAATATTATGAATAAAATTAGGATAATCGTTAATTACTTAGTGGATGTATGTACATTACAAGTCCTGCTACACAGGATCAGTGGGGCTATGTGAGATAATAATAAAGAATACCAAAGCTGAGGCTGGACGATGTTTGATTGTTGGTGTGCCATGTGTCACCGTATGTCTTATTGGTTTTGTGTTATACTGTATTTTATTGTGTGCAGCTGGTCCTTATCTCCAAGACACATTTAAAACAAATAACCTTGAACCTTGAAGCCCCATCTCTCCCCACCTGCTCCTGCTTCCTACATCCCCTCCACACCACACCAAGTTGTTCTTCTTAATAATAATAATACATTTATTTTGGGGGGCCGCCTTTCATAACACCCAAGGACACCTTACAGGGGCATAGGGGCAATATAGGGAACCATTTAAACAGTGGATTTTGTGATATATCAGCCGGGGTGAGACAAGACAAACCACAAATGGACTACAGAAGGACACAAAAGGACACATGGCACAGTTTATATTATTCTTGGTCTTTTTTTAATAACGTATTTCAAAGGTTCTGGATTTGTTTACAAATCTAGAAACTAAATACAAAACTAGGATGATATGAAGATGTCATGTCAAAAATAATTGTGATAAATGAGACAGAACTGGCCTGTCTGTGAGCACATTTTATGTTGGTTTGGTTCTTCTGATAAAGGTGTGAATATCTAAATAATATACCAACATATGCTATTGTCATTAGTTGTGTCCCTGTTCTTCAAGCTAAGGCATTGCTAAATTAACAACTCTTGGCTTACAGAGTGGTAACATGAGACCGATTTTTATATATAAAATATAAATGTATTTACATTTTATAATTTATTTATAATTTATTTTAAATATTAACAATATAATAAAATAAATGGAAATATATACACCGGCAAATATTTAATATAAATACCTTGTGTGTGTGTATATAGCTATTGCTTTATCTGATTAATGTTATTTTCAAATGAAAGTCCATGATTATAAGTATGCAGTATCATAACTACATCTTTGATGTTTATAAAAAACCAAACCGTTTGAAAATTGGTTGAAAATTGAGCAAGCTATGGTTATTTAAATAGTAAACCATAATGTTATGAATGAGAGAACTGCCTGTGGCAAGATGGCGGCCAAGTGGCAACGTCGGTCTCCATTGGCCAGCAGCGCGGGTGAGTCATCTAGTGTTTATATATATCTATGATTTAAACGGTTGATGTGTGATCCTCGGGCCCTTCCCTTCGCTCTCGAGACGCCGAGGACACAGCTGTCTCCTCTCTCTGAACCATCTTCTGCTTGTAACATTACCGCGCCATTTTAATTAAAGGAGACCTATCATGCTATATTTAAATGATATAGTGTATGACCATACCTATATAAGGTATATTTATACATTTTATTTTATTTTATATTTATACAGAGGGGGGCATGAGCCGGCGAGAGTCACGTTACCATGCTTGCTGTGATTACGAGTGTGGAATAAACATGTCATCTCAGAGCAATGCATGTGTTCAAGCATATTATCAATTTGATCCAGAAACTGACCCTGAAGCAGCGGAGGTTTTGGTGGAGGTGCAAACATCTCGGTTGCAGCAGGACATTTCTGAATGGTTAGTTGACAAGCTGTTGTCCCTATTTATTTTTACTCTGTTTGTTACGATGCTTGCTACTTATTCCGTTCATACTTTGGCTAATTAGCAAGAATGCAATGTGTACAGTTTGTAACTTAGAGTTTGTAATGCAAAAACAGCGATACATATATATATTTATAAAGGGAGACATTCATATTTTCAGCATATATACAATGGACTCATTGCATTTAATAGTTTACAGTCCTTTTCTTCGAACATCGTGCAACAACCGTTGGAAAGTTCAATAGCTTAGGGTGATAAAAAGTATAACTCCAACACCTCAGTTGTCAGGAATGTGTGTAGTTTCATGTGTTTTAAAAGCTCAGTTATTGACTTCATTCTAAAGGGGTACATGTGCAACTTGCGCCACGATGCCTTCTGAACCGGAGCATGTGCTGCATGGAGATACCACAGGTAACATTTTTGATAGCTTCACTAAGTTGTCTGTTTAGAGAATACATTTTTCACATGTCATTCAATATATGTTTATCACACTAGGTGTCAAGACGGATGCAGGAACATGAGGACTCTGTAACCTGTATGGTGGACCATCATGGATTGGAGCCTGTGTGCCTAAATGTGTTCTCCCTGCAGAATGCATTGAATATTTACAGAGCTGAACATGGTGGACTACAGTTGAGGCAAATAGAGCAGTGAGTGGTTTGTTTGTTTTGACTGAAATTGTAAAACGAATGCTAATATTGTTCATGGAAATAAATACTGGTGTATATGGCTTTATGCAATCTTTCATTCTGTCATTGTACATGTACTATTATATTATATACTACACAGCAATGGCATAACACACCCATGTGTACGACAAAAGAAGTCCACACACAACCTTGTGCTTTTGAAATCAGAATATTCTTTACCCATCCCAACATGAATAATCACGACACATTTGATATCAACTCGGAACTTTATTGTCAAAATCAACGGTTCTTTGAACCCATAAAAAAAAACTTAATGTACTTGGATTTTGTATAAATTACACTAAATATTTTTTTTAGGATTTCAGACGTCACAGGTATCTAGCCTACAGAAGCTTTGTGAGCTGGTGCTGGGGCTTCCTTGGACGCAGGATCAGAGTGGTGATTCCGGCCTGCGTTGTCCTCAGGATTCGCAGGGAGTTTCCTGATCCGTGAAATGTCTATGTTGGGTTCAGACAGCAGCCAAATTGAACCGTGTAGCATACCCGGCGATGACCTCCTCCCTGTCAGGTCGCTCATAATGGTGCAGGGTCCACAAAGACTTGGTCGAAGATGAGGTCCATCAAGTTGGCCACGTAGCCTGTGCAATGTTAAAAAAAAGCACAACAAAAAATGTGGTTTAGATTAGTATATGCATGTAAAAAACTGAAAGTTCTTTCTAATTTTTTTATTTTATATTTGTAAATAGTTGTATAATAAATATTTTAAACACTTACGGAATGTGGGGTCAGTCTTTACTGGTTTTGCTCTGCATTCTCCCTTCCTGGCCTTTGGGAACTGCAGTTTATATACAGAGGGTTTCCAGTGGATGTAGTGGCTTGTGCACGCTAAGCGTTTTCATTGTAGTGCAGGGCTGCCAGGTAAAGTCTTTCATTTCCGCCATGAGGAAAACATTTTTAAATAATAGCAAAGGATGTACAAATTGTCACTAATTAGTAAGCATGTGAGGTGCTGGTGTCACAAACGAGCTGAGGACCAAAATGCAGAACACGGGAAACCAGAGATAGTCGGTAACCAGCTTTATTAGAGTCTATAGGCCGGTAGGAGACAACACGGCAGATAGTAGGCAAAGGGCTGGTCGGGGACAGGCGAGGGTTCCAGGAGACAGCAGGACGGGAGTCGTAGGCACAGAACGGGTCAGGGAGCAGGCGAGGCAGGCTGGTCAGGGACAGGCAGGGTCGAAACCGGGAGAGCAATCTGAGGAGTAGTGCGGGAAAGACAAGCATGCTGCGAAGTACGATCTGGCACTGAGGTGAAGGTGAAGTGGGCCTAAATACTAATGGAGCTGATGGGTGTAACAGAGTGAGAGAGAGACAGGGTGTGACTACCAGGTGACTAAGGAATGATAATGCAGAAAATAGGTGAGTGAGAAAGCAGACTGTGACAGAACCCCCCCCTTAATGGACGGCTCCAGACGTCTAAACAATACAAAAAAAACCAACAAAAGAGACCCAAGAAAAAAAAACCTACAGATACCGGGTGGAAGGTGGAGGTATGGGAAAGGTTAGTACTCGTCTGAGACTGCTCTCTCGGCCTCTCCCTCCTGGAAATCCTCGTCCTCCTCGCCCGATGACGACTCCCCCTCCTCCTCGACGAAGCCTCTGGTCCGTAGCGGACGAGTACTCCCTGGCTTAACGCCTGGTCGAGCGTGGGTCCTAGACGGCTGCTCCGGGTAACGCAGGTGGAAGTCTCGGATGAGCTGAGGGTTGAGGATATGACGAGCCGGGACCCACTGCCTCTCCTCAGGACCATAGCCCTCCCAGTCCACCAAATATTGAACCCCTCTTCCTCTGAGACGGGAACGGAGTAAACGACGAAGGGTGTAGGTAGGGCCCCCATCGATCATCCTAGGGGGTGGTGGTGGAGGGGCGGCGGAAACCATAGGGCTCTCCCGGACAGGTTTAATCCTAGAGACGTGGAAGGTGGGATGGATCTTCATGTTCCGGGGCAAACTCAGTCGAACTGCTGCAGGATTAATGACCTTGACAATCTCGAAGGGTCCAATAAACCTGGGCGCTAACTTCTTAGACTCCACCCGAAGGGGAATGTTCTGGGTGGAAAGCCACACCCTCTGGCCTACCTGGTACCCAGGTGCCTTGGTTCGTCGGCGGTTCGCTGATGTGGCGTACCGGTTAGCAGACTGAAGCAGAGTTGTACGAGCCTGCCTCCAAGTCCTCCGACAACGTCGGATGAAAGCCTGGACAGACGGACAGGTAACCTCCTTCTCCAATGCAGAGAACAATGGGGGTTGAAAACCGTATGCACACTGAAAAGGGGAAAGACCAGTAGCGGAACTGATGAGGGTGTTGTGGGCATACTCCACCCACAGGAGTTGTTTTGACCAGGTCGTGGGATGATCGGAAGCCATGCAGCGGAGAGTGGTCTCCATCTCCTGATTCTTCCGTTCGGACTGGCCATTGGCCTGTGGGTGGAAACCGGAGGTGAGACTAACCGTCGCCCCGATGAGCTCACAAAACTCCCTCCAAAACACAGAGGTGAATTGGGGCCCCCGGTCGGAAACCACATCAGTCGCCAGTCCGTGAATGCGAAACACGTGGAGCAGAATCAGTTCTGCCGTCTCCTTAGCTGACGGGATCTTAGGCAGGGGTATGAAATGAGCCATCTTACTAAACCGATCTACCACCGTCAAGATGGCAGTATGTCCGTGGGACGGTGGTAGACCAGTCACAAAGTCCAATGAAATATGTGACCAAGGGCGACGTGGGACCGGTAATGGATGAAGGAGGCCAGCTGGCGCTTGGTGAGATGGTTTGTGCCGATTGCACACAGGACAGGCGTTCACAAACTCCCGGGTGTCAGCCTCCAGCGTGGCCCACCAGAACCGTTGTAGGACCATCCTCTTGGTACGTTGAATTCCAGGGTGGCAGGAAAGTCTGGAACTATGAGCCCACTGAAGCACCTCAGCCCTCAAAACCTGAGGCACAAACAAGCGGTTAAGAGGACAAGAACTAGGACCGGGTTGGTCCACCAAAGCGGTCTTAACCCTCTCCTCAATCTCCCAAGCGAGGACGCCGATCACTCGAGGAGCAGGAAGAATGGTGTCCGGAATACCCCGGGTGTCTCCCTCCCTCCCGAACTGCCGGGACAAAGCGTCGGCCTTCACGTTGCGGGAGCCCGGGCGGTAGGAGAGAAAAAAATTAAACCGGGTGAAAAATAACGACCACCTGGCTTGCCGAGAATTCAGTCTCTGTGCCGACCTGATGTATTCCAGGTTCTTATGGTCGGTCCATACCTGAAATGGTTGTTCTGTCCCCTCAAGCCAGTGTCGCCACTCCTCCAACGCCAACTTGACTGCTAGAAGCTCCCGATTCCCCACGTCATAGTTTCTCTCCGCCGGACTCAATCTCCTCGAAAAGAAAGCACAGGGGTGGAGCTTCTGGTTCTCACCAGAACGTTGCGACAGGATGGCCCCCACCCCTACGTCAGAAGCATCCACCTCCACCACCAACTGACCAGCGGTGTCTGGTACTTGAAGGATAGGAGCTGACGTAAACCGGCCCTTGAGGTCCTGAAAAGCCTCCTCGGCTGCAGGGGACCATCGGAACGTCACCTTGGATGAGGTCAGGGCGGTGAGCGGGGCGGCCACGGTGCTGTAGCCACGGATGAACCGTCTGTAAAAGTTGGCGAATCCCAGGAAACGCTGCAGCTCCTTCCGGGAATCAGGAACCCGCCACGAGGTAACTGCTGAGACCTTAGAAGGATCCATCTCCACACTTCCTTGACCCACGATGTAGCCAAGAAAGGCGACCGAAGAAGTGTGAAACTCGCACTTCTCCGTCTTGACGAACAGTGAGTTCTCCAGAAGTCTCTGGAGGACTGTCTGGACATGATGGACGTGCTCCTTGAGGTTCTTAGAAAAAATCAAGATGTCGTCCAGATAGACAAAAACATAACGATCCAACATGTCTCGGAGTACGTCGTTCACCAACGCCTGGAAAACTGCAGGTGCGTTGGTAAGTCCAAATGGCATCACCAGGTACTCGTAATGTCCCGAAGAGGTGTTGAAGGCGGTCTTCCATTCGTCCCCCTCCCGGATTCGTACCAGGTGATAAGCGTTTCTTAGATCCAGCTTAGTGAAGATTGTAGCCCCCTGTAGTAACTCAAATGCTGACGAGATGAGTGGCAAGGGATAACGATTCTTCACCGTGACGTCGTTCAGACCCCGATAGTCAATGCAGGGTCTCAGGGTCTTGTCCTTCTTCGCCACAAAAAAAAACCCTGCTCCTGCGGGTGATGTGGAAGGACGAATAATTCCCGCAGCCAGAGAGTCATTGACGTAGGTCTCCATGGCCTTCCTCTCCGGTGCCGAAAGAGAGTACAACCGGGCCTTGGGTGGGACTGCGCCTGGATGTAGCTCAATGGCGCAGTCATAGGGCCGATGAGGTGGGAGAGATGTCGCCTTAGCCTTGCTAAACACCTCCTTAAAGTCCAAATACTCCGCCGGAACCCCTGTGACATCCGGAACCAGGTTCATATCCACAGATAGTTGAGGTGCGGCGGCCTACTTGAGACAAACCTGATGACAGGAAGAACTCCAACCTAGGATGGACCCAGTTGCCCAGTCAATGTTCGGGTTGTGGCGGCGGAGCCACGGATAACCCAAAATCAGAGGGATTTGGGGGGACCGTAGCACATGAAACCGGATTGTCTCATGGTGGTTCCCCGACATGAGCATACGGACCGGTGTCGTCTGGTGTGTCACTGTTCCCAGCAGGTGACCATCCAAAGCATTAGCCGGTACCGGCTGGAGCAGCCGAACCTGTTGGATGCCCAGCTGTCGTGCGAGCTCCTCGTCAATGATGCTAACATCTGATCCGGAGTCAATAAAAACAGCCAGAGCCTGAGATTTGCCTGTCAGGAGGAGTCGAGCATGGCACAAGGGTCTTAGATTGGGGATCAGCTCAGAGGTTTGGCCCACCAGTATACTCCCCATTACTGATGAGCTCTGTCTTTTACCTCTTCGACGTACTTCCCTCTCCTCAGAGGTAAGACTGGTACGACCCACTTGCATGGGCTCGACCTCGTACCGTGAGTCAGAGTAGGAGTGGGAATTCTCCGCCGAACCCGGAAGTCGAAATCTCCCGGAAACCGGAAGTTGTTGTCGCGAGCAGCGGCCCGCCGCTCGCGTCTGTTGCTCTCCTCTCCGAGTCTGGATTCGTCCGTCAATCCGAGAGGTGAGCTCTATCAACCCATCCAAGGAAGCAGGGAGATCATAGGAAACCAGCTCATCTCTCATATAATCCGCTAATCCTCTCAGATATGCGTCACACTGCGCCGGCTCATTCCAGCTGCTGCGACGGCTACTGGTGCGGAAGTCAATAGCGTAATCCACCACCGTGCCGGAACCCTGGCACAAACTCAGCAGGCCTCCAGCAGCGTCGGGACCCAGACGAACGGGACCGAACACCTTCCGCATCTCCGCGGAAAAGGCAGCAAACGAGGCGCAGGCTGGTGTCTGCTGCTCCCACTCTGCAGTTCCCCATAAACGGGCTCTCCCCGTCAGATGATTAACGGTGAAAGCTACACGAGCCGCCTCGGAGGAGAAGGTCTGTGGCTGCAGTGAAAACAATATGGAACAGTTTGTGAGAAAAGGCCTGCATCCCTCCGGCTCACCAGCGTAGCGTTCCGGCGTTCCCACACGAGGCTCCGGAGCGTATCCCGTCGGGCCAGGGGCTGGAGCGAGCATCGGAGCTGCGGGCGGAGGGACGGTAGCAGCCATGGTAGCGGCTAGCTGTTGTACGGTGGCGGCCATCTGTTGCATCTGGGAGGTAAGGTAAGCCAGCGTTTGTCCCTGGGTTGAGGTTGCCTGGTGGGTCTCGATAGCTAAGGTAGCTATTGTGACCTCCTGTCTTTGGATGGCATCCTCAACCCTCTCAAAGCGGTCTCTAGGAGACCCGGTGTTTGCTTGGTCCATTTCTGGCCAGATCGTTCTGTCACAAACGAGCTGAGGACCAAAATGCAGAACACAGGAAACCAGAGATAGTCGGTAACCAGCTTTATTAGAGTCTATAGGCCGGTAGGAGACAACACGGCAGATAGTAGGCAAAGGGCTGGTCGGGGACAGGCGAGGGTTCCAGGAGACAGCAGGACGGGAGTCGTAGGCACAGAACGGGTCAGGGAGCAGGCGAGGCAGGCTGGTCAGGGACAGGCAGGGTCGAAACCGGGAGAGCAATCTGAGGAGTAGTGCGGGAAAGACAAGCATGCTGCGAAGTACGATCTGGCACTGAGGTGAAGGTGAAGTGGGCCTAAATACTAATGGAGCTGATGGGTGTAACAGAGTGAGAGAGAGACAGGGTGTGACTACCAGGTGACTAAGGAATGATAATGCAGAAAATAGGTGAGTGAGAAAGCAGACTGTGACAGCTGGCCTGTAAAGAAGAAAACATAGTTAGAACAAAATCATCTCAATTTAGTATTCAGGATGAGAAAATACTATTTGGATAAATATAGTCTGAAATCCCAAAAGATGGGGCTTAAAACTGTCTATTTAGCAAAGCTCTTTGCTTAGCCTTTTCCAATCTGAGTTAGTTTTGAACCGTAACGTGCATGCTGTGTTTCTGACTCAATACAGATGATGTGTTGGAGAGGGGCTGAGCTCAGTAGACTGACTGTAATGAGTGCTAGCCACTAATTAGCCTGTTGCTAGAGGTAAGGCCTCGTCAACAACAACAGACCAGGGCTTTAGCTCCGTGTTCCTCGTGGTGTGTGTCCCCCCTCACATACATACACACAGTGTTGTATCCTAACACACCCCCATTTATATTCATGTGCGCAAACAAGTAAACACACAACATCTTTTACATATAACGCTGCAAAAAACGGCATGTCTCATTAGCGTAGCATAGCTTAGCGTAGCTTAGTTTACAGATCGATGATATCTGATCGTTCTTACAGACTACAATCACAAAAGCTTTTACATAACGCTGGAAAAAACGGCACTTACCTCCAGAAGATTACGTTTGTTATTATAACTTACTCAATATGATTTTAGAGGATACAAAATACTAATACATAGGAGAATAAATACTTGTGTTATCGGCTAGGGCGTGGCTTTACAGCCTTCACACAGATCGCCATTACGGCAGTCTGAACATGTTCGCAAATGCCTGATAATTAAAATAAAAGACAAAGCAAAGACTGCGGAGCGTACAAAATAAAATGTTACAAAAACATATAAACACCTAACCGATTACTATTTGGGTTTGAGGTGACATTGATACGGCGAAGCTACATGCTACATGCTACATATACAAGCTAGAGATAGCTTTATCAGGAAAAACACCGCTAAATAAAAACTTACAGCTTCAAAATTGAATGTGTCCTCACTGGCCTGGTCCCGGATGTTTGGTATTGGTCCCGGGTGTAGCATTAGTTTGAAGGCATATCCGTGTTGGACTTGAGAGAAGTTCATAAACATGTCTGTGGAAAAATGTTTGGAACACACAAACAGAAATCTGCCGGGGTCTTCTGGCACATGTCCCTTGAAAATGAAGTCTAGCCACAGATTATTTTCTTTTTCCACTGATGGCATTGCATGCAGTCCCCTGCCCCTTTTTTAGAGATTTGGCGAAGGAGGAAAATAGAGAGGGTTGTGTTTTCTGACACTTGGTGAGTTCCCTGGAACACCGGGGACACATAATCATAAATAAAAGACGTACAAAGGTGCATTTTGCATGATAGGTCCCCTTTAAAGTACCCATTTGAACCTTTCTCAGAGACTTCATTGCCTCTTACTTTTAAAGCTTCTCTCCTGGACGCGAGAATAACGAACAAAGCTAATATTACCTAGTTAGCCTTCCAATTTATACAATTCTACTAAAGAAAGGGTATAAAATTGACGTAATGACCAACAATGTACTGAGTTGTATTGTGCCATACGGGTTCATGCAGTTATGCAAGGTAAACCAACACAAGGTATACTCAGTATATATATATATATATATATATATATATATATATGTTTAGCATTTTTAATGTAGGTAGATCATTTTGACTTGGTCATTTTAAAAGTAGCTCCCAAGCTGAAAAAGTGTGGGCACCCCTGGTGTAGTCTATATGCAAGTCATTGAAATATGATATATTAGGTAAATAGATAAATCATTTTTAAGTAGCAGCCAGATGAAAACGAAAAAGGGCAAAGTTGGAGATGAGCCAAAAGACAATGCGGCCATCTTCACGGGCGCAGTTATTGTAGGGGGACCGGGGGTGGGAGGCTCTCAGCAGGGAGGAGGTCTGGTGTGACTGCAGAACACAGCTGGGGTCATGAGAGACACACCGTCATCAGCTGACCTCCAGGAGAGTCTGAGGCCAGATTTACACGGAGACGAAACGGGTTGTATCTGCTACAGTTCTCTATCGAATCGACTGTTCGTCCACACGAGGCCGTAACGGAACCGTGAAAACGGATTCCTCAAACGATAACGGCTCCCAAGGTGGGTAGATCTGCGGACGCAACGCTCTGGGGGGCCAAACGGCTCCGTGTGTACGTCCTATACCAGGGGTCGGCAACAGGCGGACCCAGACGCCAACCTATACGGACCCAGACGCCAACCTATACGGACCCGGACCTATAATCAATACATTAATAGGGGATTTCAATTTTTGACCGCTGCCAACAGGGGGCGAAAGAGACGAGTGAGCGATACAGGGAGAGAAACACAGAAGAAGAGACGAGAGAGCGGCAGAGAGAAGCGAAGCGGAGAGGAGAGTGAACAGGCGTGTTAGCGGCAGACAGGGAGAGACAAATAATTACACATAGCGCTCTCCAAGAAAAGGAAAGTGGACAGTGAGAACGGCGCTTTTAACCCTGAGTGGACGACGGACTCATTCATGTTCATCCTGCCCACTGGGAGCACAGAACCAGTGTGTCTCATTTGTTCAGAGACCATGGCGCTCATTAAAAGTGCCAAAACGCCACTATGAGACAAAACACAAAGTGTTTGACCAAACATTCCCTCTCAAGTCAGAACTGAGGTCACAAAAAATAAATATCGTTCCAGGGCAGGCTAACCGAGGCTAACCAATGAGCACCTGCATGTGTATGAGAATGGCCCTGACACCATTTCAGCCCAGATTTAAACTCCTGGCAGGACAAGCTCAATTCTCGTACTGAATAAAACAAAGTGAGTGAGGGACTGCAATATAAGAGGGAAAGAAAGAGAAACTTTAAAACGGTTCAATTGTTATGATGTGTAAAGACTGATATTGTTTTATAATCGGCTGAAACTGTTAAGTCATGATGTGAAACGGTTAACAAAGAAAAAGGGAAACTCAAGCTGCTGCTACACTTTATTTTATTTATCTAAAATTAAGCACTTTTAAGATGCACACATTTTCAAAACAGCCCGATGCTGTTTAAATGCAGCCCGAGAGGAACATTACACACACATACCCACAGTTTTTTTACTGTAGCCTATATCTGTATAGTTCAATGTTAATTGACAATAAATATTGTTGTTTTTTAATTGTAATTTAATACAGTATATCACACTAATTCATAAAGCAAGTTAGACATTTTGAAGTTCCGGACCCATGAGGAGATTTTCTCTAACTGGACCTCGTTCAATTTTAGTTGAATACCCCTGTCCTATACGATCATTTCCTGATAACGATGACGCCATAGCCCCACCTCTGCTGCTCACCCCCGCGTCACCCGCGTCATTGCTGATGTGTTTCACCAACAACATCAACAATGGCGGATCACAGTGTTGCTTTCGTGCTCCAGACGCTATTGACCATGATACAGATGTTAGTGCAAAATCTACAGCTCCTCTACCACAACCATCAGCAACAAGTGGACATGGAGAACTACATGAACTACATGTTGCTAAATCCACCGCGGAGAATAAACAGAAGGGCAACCAGGCAACCATGACAACCATGCTCAGGGGGTCTTCTTCGCTGCTTTTGGTGTATTTTGTGGCGGAAGTACAGCGCCACTAACAGGCCCGGCATATGTACTACAGCGTCTCCAGCGGGTCGAGCGGTCTTGTGTGAACAGATACGTTTCTTGAGCCAATTCCGTGTGATATCGACTAAGGTTCGTTTTCGTCTCCGTGTAAACGTGGCCTGATTAAAGAGGAATGATTTATCCATCAACATTGACAATCAGGATGCGAATAGAGCTGATGTGCCTGAGATATAGGGTACAAATTGAAAAAAGAAGCAGTCTTGAGCCCCCAAGTGGACCATTAAAAATACACTTATTAATCCCTAAGCGGAAATTCCGTTTTTCTGTCTGGTGTTGGTATAGAGTGGCGAAGTCACGCCTATCTACTTCCGGTCCATGGGACCTTATTTCGGAAAAATAATCTATTGAAGTTAATGGAGAGAGAAAACGTATCTGTCGATCCCGTTTGAATTGTGCCATGAATTACATATATGATGTTTGTCAATATTAAAAAAATAAATTCCACGTCAAAAAAGTCACAGTTTGTCGTAAAACTGTTGAAATATAAGACTATGAAAAATACGCAACTAGAAAGACTACAAATCCCAGAGTCGCGTAAGTGATGTCACAATTGTTTTCCTCCACTAAGAGATAGCTAAGATCAGCGCTATATAGATATAATCTATCTATATGGTAGGGATGTAACAATATATCGAATATCGCGATATTGCGGTAAATAAATGTCTCAATACCGTCGTGAGACTGACAAAATATACTGCGATTTATTTATTTATTTTTATTTTTATTTATTTTTTTAAACCTTTATTCAATCTCTTTTTCAAGGGAGACCTGTCCAACATGGCAGCAAGTAGGTTACACCATGAACATAAAACAACAGATAACAATAAAGGACAAAGTATTTACAGGGCTGTACATACCTAGAGACATTGACAAGTACCAACAGTATATTTATATCTCGCCCTGTCAATAAGCCTCACCTTCTTGGCAAAAACTGTATTGTTTTTGAAGTGATGGAGAGACAATGCACAGTTTGACCCACTGCTGTCACCCATGGCCAAAGCATATCTCTCTGTCCCAGCAACATCAGTACCAAGCAAGAGAGTTGTTTCCACAGCAGGGGATATTGCAAACGCCCAAACATCCCAGCTTCTACCTCGAAATGTGGACATGCTCATATTCCTAAAAGATAACCTTGATGATGCTGAGTGAGTGAGTGAGTGAGTGAGTGAGTGAGTGAGTGAGTTAGAGTTGAGTTACTTGAAAAACTAAAGTGAAGCTGGATTTATTCTATTGCAGGGTCTGATTATTATATTGTTGACACTTAAAATATTATCTAAAATGCTGTACAAATCGGATTTATTATTTAATAAATAAAAAAAATTACAAAAAAAATTACAAAAAAAAAAGTCAAGTCAAGTTCTTTATTTTTCAATATCGCGATAAATATCGTACCGTGGACTTTTTATCGCGATATTATCGTACCGTGAGTTTTCGGTATCGTTACATCCCTACTATATGGCGCTGGCTAAGATAAGATAACCTTAACAAGATGCCTGTGTGCTTAGTGCCAGGTTGTTATCATACCAGCAATGGGTCTTGCTCGTTCTTTCGCTTCCCGTCTGATGAAAGGACCAGGAGTGGCTGGATCAAGTTAGCTACCTAGCTAGTAGCTAGCACGTTAGTTAGCATTACAGCCTTGTCATTTTTATTAGCCTTAATATGAAGTAACATTAAGTAACCCAAAATGTTAAACAGTAAGAGTAGTAGTCATATTTCGTGAACCCTTTGAAGAGTACTGTCACCGGTGTGATCATTCTATAATACACAATTTAAGCCCGGGGGAGAAATGCTAACGTAAGCATCGGCGATCGGCGATCTTTTCTACTTCATGCTATCTGCACAAATGGTTGACATTAAACATTAAAAAGACCAGGCAGTTCAGAGAGAATCAAAGGAAGGCAGGCAGGCAGCTTTGCATGACATTCTTCTGGACGTGTTTCATTGTGGTGATGGGTAGTCAATCGTTTTGTTGACAAGACAGTAGTGACGGCCATCTTGGTGACGTGTGTTGTTCTGCGAGACCAGAGATGTAGTTCATTGAGCGTTTCACACAAACAAATGTGTTACTTCACAGTTTTACGACCCATTTTTTTTTTACTTGCAAAATGATCTTTTAAATTGACAAACATCATATGTGTAATTCGTGGCACAGTTCAAACGGGATCGAAAGATAATCTTTCTCTCTCCATTGACTTCAATACATAATGTTTTCGAAATAAAGTCCCATGGAGGGACTTTGCCACTCTATACAATTACACAAATAAGCCCACACATGAGCTAGTAACAAAAGTTACTTGCTCCTTGGAATTTTCACTAGCGAAAATGTTGTTGCTGGGAATACATTTGATTTACTTTAAGTTGACTGTGGTGTGCCACGAGAGAACTAGATTTCCAAATGTGTCAATGTAAAGGGTCGCTGAGAACACACAAATGAAGACTACAAATAATATTAGGGGTGTAATGGTATCCGTATTCGTCCCGTACCGTCACGGTTCGGCACATGCAGTCACACGGCGAATACGCCATTTTTTACGAGTGGGAAAAAAGTCTGTCACTCAGGGCAGTATTACACTATATATAATCCAGGGGGCGGTATTGCGCCTAAAAGCCAGCCGCCCGTAAATAACAAATGAAGAACAAGAACAAAACACAACAAAACGAACACAATACATGAAGAAGAAAATGTAGTAGCTATGGCGAGTTCACACAACACACAGGAGCTAGAAGACCCACCTGCTTCTTTTAAATCAGCTGTGTGGGAACATTTCGGGTTCCCTGTGGACTACAACAATGATGGGGTGCGAGTTGTGGATCGGACGAGGACGGTGTGTTGCGTTGTTCGACAGCGGTGCGGTATGCTAGTGGTAACACGTCAAACATGCTCAATCACATCCGAGTCAGTCTAACGGTGTGTCCACACAGCAGCTTTAGACGAATCTTCCACCGCTTCTCTGCCCATTGACTTTGAATGGGGATGACGTCACTTTGCCTCACTTTTCGCCGAACTGCATTGTGGGGGAGCGAAGCGAAGATTTCCAGGATTTCCAGGATTTTCAGGATTCAAAAGTTGAGCAATGTTCAACTTTTGAAGCTGAGCTGGAAGCGTCAGCCAATCAAATCCCGTTTATGCAAATCTGACAGTTCAAGCGCTAGCCAATCAAACCGCGTGCAAGCTGGGAGAGCCAGACTGCAGTTCATTTCCTCATATTCCAAATGAGAAATTACGGTAGCAAATCACCCGGTTCTTTACGACCAGACTATTTACCGGGATACAAACCGGAGGAACCAGGCATGGAGGGAGGTGGCTGAGACAGTGGGTGAAACTGGTAGGTTTTCGCCTGTTTGGGGAGATTATATATATATACGTATATTGCTCGCATAAAATCCCCGGGGTTTTTTGCTTTGTATGTCGGGGGCGGGAGATTCATGTGATTGGTTGTTGGTCGCGTTGCTCGCAAAAAATCCCCAAGCTTTCAGACACGCCCAGCTCCAAGATTTTCAAGATTTTTGAAAAGCTGCTGTGTGGACGTACAGTCAGTCCCCAGCGAGAGGGTTTTCTTGACGGCAGGTGACATAGTTACCGCCAACAGATCTGCCCTCACTACTGACAACGTAGACAAACTCATCTTTTTGAAGAACAACTTGAAAATAGAGTAAAGCTTGAGTACCTTTATTTAGGCATAATGGCCTCACACACTCACAAGTTAATTACACATGTTAGACATTGCTCCTAAAGGGACAGATTTTATTTTGTTTTTATATTTATCATTGTATTTATTTTATATTTTGACATCAGGAGATGTTATACAGTTCTGTATTGCTTTTTATTGATTGTGATTCAAACACTTTCTTATTATTTATTGTAATATTTTCAAGACATTCTTTTTAGTTGTACAGCTTATTTAACCTTTTAGTTTGACATCAGCCATTATAAATAATATGGTCATCTGAGTGTTACTGTTTGTGGTTTGCTTTTAACTGTGTAATACAGTTAATGATTCCAAATGTTAGAGTTCCTTATTTTCATACCAAAACTTGCACTACTGTTAAAATCAAATAACAGCAAAAAAAATGATGCATTTGGGACTTTTTTTTGCTTTTCCTTGTTGAACCGAACCCGTACCGAACCGTGACTTCTGTGAACCGTTACTCCCCTATGTACAGTATAACACTGCTGTCAGCAAATATTCAGCTCTCAAGGTCGCTTGCAAAGCTCCGTCTCGGTGAAATTATGACAGACATTTTTTTTTTCAATATAAAAATCATAGTTGCTTACAGGGTGCAGTGGTGTACTAGATCATACACACGCTAAACTAAGAACATAACAATCCAGAATCCTTTGTTGGTTGAAATATGTATTTAAAACTGTACTAAAAAGGCATATAAAAAGTAGAAGACGTCGAGAAGATCTACATTGAAGCCCATACATTATGTATGCTATGCTGCACTGTGCTTAGCTATTAGTCCATCCATGCATATCCAACTCAGTCTCACGGCATTTTGTGTTATAGTCACGACATTTAATCTATTGATTCGTGTTCATCAACACAATTTTCCCCATATCGCATTTACACCATATCCCTACATGCATTGCGGCTAAAACATCCAATCAGCGAGCTTAAACCATAGCTGAGGATTTTGGGTAATCAGTTCAGTGGCTGTGTATCGCAATGATGCTCAAAATGTCCCTTATAGGCCTACGTCTGTTTCCGGTTATTTTTATTTTAAAATGCAGTTCCCTGACAGATGCCAAAAAAGCCAGAGATTATGGAATCAAACAAATAAATAAAAACAAGGATAATTGTGTGTTATTGGTGAGTAAATAACAGTGTGCTATTTAGAAAAGAATAACAAATTAGAAGGAAAAAAAGATTTGAAAAAATACAGATTTCAGTATTCTGAGGCTCTGAGCCATTTATTTTCCTCACAGACGACAAAAAAAGTCAGACATTATACGATTTAAAATAAAAACAATAATCGTGGCTTGATATCGAGTAAGAACATGTTTTTATGAACCCCACAGCTTCCGGTCTTCCAAGACCCGAACGGACAAAAAGACGTGCTGCAGGCACGAAACATACTACCAATAGAAATACATTGCTTTTAAAATCGTTCTGTGTGACGCGAAAAAAAGGGGAAAATGGTGTTGGTGAACACGAATCAATAGATTACATTTCGTGACTATAACACGAAATGCCGTGAGACTGGGTTGGCATATCAACATGTAAAACACACACACACTCATTAAGTGGAGAAGCAGGGTGTGTTGGGAGGTGTGTGTCAGTGAGGGAAAGGGCAAGAGGTTGATAGGGAAGTTAAATTGGATATGGAACTGACTAGTCTGCATTTCGGTCAGTGCGTCTCGTGCAGGAGAGTTATTATTGGATACAAATCACACTAGTCTAACAAATACAGGAAAACTGTGTCACAAATGAGGTGCACATGTTTTCCATCCATACTGACCTCGGGCGGGATGTGTCCATGCTGTGGTTACTGTTTTTTTTTCTTTCGGCGTTAGTTAACTGATATTGATATCAGTAATAATTTATTCTACATAGTGAAGTTCAGGATTAGGAACCTGCTACGAGCTGCGAAGATGTATGTTTCTCCTGGTGTGTGACAGTGTCTGTGTGTGAGTGTGTTTTTGGGGGTGCAGTTATGGGGTGACAGGACGCATGTTGACAAATCAGTCTGGGCCACCACAGTCAGTCGTCCCATTAATTCTGAGCGGCAGGCCCCCTAACACTGCCTCATTGATCCCTGCTGACCGCTCCACAGCAGACATTTTGTTTTCGCCTCTGAGACTTGTAATTGGCGGTGGCCACACAACGCACACCTTAACACAGGCCACTTTAGAGCCTCTCCACCAGCTGTCAACATCCACCTCACACAGGCTCAGCCTCCACAACACACACTCTGTTCGGCCGTCTCAATGCTCCTGTGTTGGGCCGGAGGACATGAATGTGGCTTAACACCTGGAATGTGCCTCGCTGCAGCGGGCAGAGAGATCGCTCCAAACATGAACTCAGAGTAACTGTTTTATGTCTCTGGTTTGTTTTGAATTAATAGCAAGACCTCCATCCCATAAACCCATGCAGCTTGGGAGACATTCAAATACAACTGTCAGTAAGAGAAAAGCAGAGACAGCAGATTGTTACAATAACACAATTATGCAACATTTGTTTTGTATAGAAGTCAAACCAGTGTTGCTGCTCAAACTTGCCGACTATAAATGAGCCCTCAGAAATCCCAGCGGTCTCATTTACTGAATTCCTCCACATGTTTTCCTGCAGACCTCGCCTGAGAAGTTGATGTGTCAGCAGACAGTTTACATGAGATGTGTCGGTGTAAACGGAAGGACAGCTGACCTGTTACCTGTGATCATTTGTACCAAAACAATCTGTAAAAACACAGACTGGTCTCCCAACTGTTCCGTTTATTCCACAGATCTGCATGGTCAGATACGCTTTGAGGGATATGTATCTTTTCCATATTACATAGCTTTTCACGTTCCACAGATATGGTTATAATCGAAGAAGGTAAAGGTTGGATTGGATGGAGATTCAAGCAAACCCAGGACTGTCACTCAGGAGATGCTGGACGTGTCCACGGTGAAACTGAAATATAATACAACACTGACATATGATACATTTTTGAAAGTTCATAGGTAGAATGTTACAACAGTAGCTTGTTTACACATACAGCAGAATAAGACTTGTGTTTCTGGTTATCCTTGTAATGTAAATTCAATGTAAACGCAATTGTTGCCTCTCTTTGGGAAGCATCAGACTGTGTATCTGCTACAGGTCCACCTGCTGTAGCTAACTGTGTCTGACAGTGTTCAGCTGTGAGATGGGGCTGATGACAGCTGTGAGACTGAAGTAAAACAACTGAGTTGGTGTAGAAAAGTTATTCGTAAAGCCGAGGGAAAATGCAGAGTCAGTTGATTCTTACATAGTTACTTAATCCATTGTTAATATAAACATTGAGCCAAACTCATCCTGAGCACACACAAAGTCACAGCCGAAGTAAAAACAATAACGGCCCCTACACACGGCGGCGTGCGTTGCCGCCTCAGCGCTTCTGCCCATTCACTTTGAATGGGGTGACGTCACGATTCGCCGAACTGCATTCTGGGAGCAAAGCGTAGATTCTCTCGCGGTGCTCGCTGCAAAAGTAGAGCAATGTTCTACTTTTGCCGCCTCGACGGAGGCGTCAGCCAATCGAATCATATGCCAGTGCAAGCTCTAGCCAATCAAACCGCATGCTTGTGTGTCTGGGGCGGGAGATTCATGTGATTGGTTGTTGGTCGAGTTTCAGCCCCCCCCGCCGGCAGGCGACAACGCACGCCGCCGTGTGTAGGGGCCGTAAGTGTGGCTTGATATTGAGTAACGTCACAATACCCAGGAAGTAAACAATGGACAATGACGTATCTTCAACGAGGCATTTTGGGGAGGTATTTTCTGTGTTAGAGTTTTACTCGCTACAAGGTGTACTTTGAGGGTTTTGAGTCTGCAGACCGTTTACATGCATAAAAACCTTCATAACACACAAGGGGACGGGTATTAACCGGAAAAGCATGACATGGGACCTTTAAAATGAAATCTGTTATCATTACTAAATACCCCAAAAAAAATGTAATCAGTAACCTAATCTGAGTATCACAATATAAGAGTAATGCAACCTGATTACTCTTTGTTATTTTTGGATTACATCAACATCTAATGCAATGCAAATACATTCTAGAATTAAGTGTATAATGTAAGAGAACAGAGCAATGTAAACTTTGAAAATCAGTGTGTCCTCTGCTCAGTGATTTCTTTTAGAGGGAAATCTGCCTTTCATTAAGCATATTCATGCAGTAGAGTAGCCTATACACCAACAATGAAACACAGATGTACAGGCTTCAGGGTCCCGTATCTAGACCGAATGCTAGGTTTAGTTATCCTGCAACTTATCTCCATTAAAAAAACAGTAATCCATTACTCCCAAAGTCTGTCAGCAGCGACGGCTCAAGCAACAAAGAAATCTCCCAGAACCTAAAGCTTTGTCAACACAAGGTCTAGCAGAGGTCGCAATATCATGCCACAGTCAGCATTTATGCTGTCAAGAACTGTCTTGATATTGAAATATATAAAAAATAATTCTATTTTACTCCACTCGGCCGATGTTTTACAAGCACTTTCCATTGAAACAATCACGCACACACACAGAGCTTCCTGTCACTCTGACTGTGTGTTGTTGCTGGCAGAGAGGGATACCTGTCCTGGAGCTAGGCATGGTGGCATTCTTCAGCACTGTTACTAATCTGAGTATAGTTTCTGGCGGCCTTCATCGCAAGCTCACTGCCAACATCTGTACGAGCCTCAGACTGCAGAGGTTCTGGCACCGTGACAGACCGACTCACATACCTCCACTCTCCTCCACACTGTCTGACAGTGGGGGGGGTATGGGGGTCTTTCACAGCCAGAAAAACATCTATCATGCAGGCGCCGCTGTGACCAAACAAATCAGCAGCGGCTAAAGAATATGATTTCACCAGAAGAGGAATGTGAGAGCTGATGCGCTGTATAAACTGCGCAGGAGAAATGCATGATGGGATACGAGCCGTCGGCTGTGGGGAAGTTTCTGCTCTTTAGGAAACTTTATTTAAATTGTTTGAATAAGATTACATTACATACATAACAGAGTTGTTAAAGTGTCCTGTCCACTGAGGTAGGTCTGAATAAGTCCAACTACAGACTAAGCTTCTCCTTCTCAGCGAGTACACGCTTTATTATCATGTCGCTGTTTATTATGGTCTGGATAATGACCATATTACATCTATTCTTCCAGATCTTCATGAATACAGAGGAAGAGCCGCTGTCAAGCTTTCTTGGTGATGGTGATGGTGTGATGAGTCCATGTCAGGTCCTCAGTGATGTGGACACCGAGGAACCTGAAGCTGCTAACTCTCTCCACCGTAGTCCCATTGATGGCGATGAGGGCGTGTCCCTCTCCCTGCTGCTTCCTGTAGTCCACAATCAGCTCCTTTGTTTTGCTGACGTTGAGATGGAGGTTGTTATCCTGGCACCAAGATGTCAGGTTTCCGACCTCCTCTCTGTACGCCGTCTTGTCGCCGTCTGTGATCTGGCTGATGACGGTCGTCAGCAAACTTCACGATGGCGTTGGAGCTGTGTGTGGCCACGCATTCGTGTGTGAACAGGGAGTAGAGGAGAGGGCTGAGCACGCAGCCTTGAGGGGCTCCGGTGTTGAGGATCAGGGTGGAGGATGTGATGTTTCCCACCCGCACTGCCTGTGGTCTGCCCGTCAGGAAGTTCAGGATCCAGTCACAGAGGGCGCTGTTGAGCCCGAGGTCTCTGAGCTTGATGACCAGCTTGGAGGGCACAATGGTATTGAAGGCTGAACTGTAGTCAATAGGCGCTTTCACACCAAGTACTTTGCCGTACTTAGTTAATCAGAACTTAGTTAATCAGAATTGAGTTAATCAGAACTCTTTAGTTCTGATGAACTAAAGAGCAGATCGCGTTCACACTGGAATAAGTCCCTGAGGGAGGATTAGGCAAATGAAGCCACTGATGTCACTTCTTTTTCTTCTGCTTTGGGTTTACTGGCAGGCCGCAAACAACTTCACGGCGTATGCTGCCACCCGAAGTCCCCGGTCGGAAGTCCCGGAGTTGGGGACTGGCTGCTGCTCCCAGCAGCTTCTACTGAAGCCTTCCGAGTAAATCGGAAGTAAAATCAGAAATGGGAACCTTTTTCTCTCGTGAAAGTGCCTGCTCTCTAGCAGGGACTGAAAAAGGGGTGAAAATGTTCTCATAAACCAAGTTCTAGTTCCAGATTTTTTTGTTGTGAACGCACATTTTCGGAACTATATCCGAACTGTAGGCTACTGGGAAAAGTACTCTGGTGTGAAAGCGCCAAATGAACAGCATTAGCCGCTTTCACACCGCAGGACTTGCCGTACTTTAGTGCCGGCACTAAAGTACCACGGCACTGAATCTGCCAGGGGGCTAGTGCCAATCGCATTCACACCGCAGGACTTTCCCTGAGGCAAGATTACGCTGACGTCACTTCGTCTTCTTCTTCTCTGGGTTTACTGGCAGGCCGCAAAACCACTTCACGGCGAGTACAAAAAAAAACGAGAGAAGAAGAACTACACGGGGGGAGGCGGTATAAAGCCTACCCGCTGTATGAGGCGTTTGTTTACTTTCCGACCTCTTCTCCCTGTACACAAACTCGCTCGGATCGGTCATTAGCCCGCATGGTTTTTCATACCACTGCTATGCTGACGACACCCAATTAATTCTGTCCTTTCCCCACTCAGAGACCCAGGTCGTCGCACGCATCTCTGCTTGTCTAGCTGACATCTCTCAGTGGATGTCTGCTCATCACCTCAAGCTCAACCTTGACAAGACTGAACTGCTTTTCCTTCCAGGAAAAGATTGTCCCACTCTTGACCTGACGATCAACATCGGCACCTCTGTTGTTTCCCCGACTCAGACTGCAAGGAATCTGGGTGTGATCCTAGATAACAACCTGTCCTTCACTGCAAACATCGCTGCTACAACCCGTTGCTGCAGATACACGCTTTACAACATCAGGAAGATTCGTCCCCTCCTGACCCAGAAAGCCACGCAGGTTCTGGTCCAGGCTCTCGTCACCTCACGCCTAGACTACTGCAACTCCCTCCTGGCTGGTCTACCTGCATGTGCCATCCGACCTCGTCTGGTCGTCTGGTCTTCAACCTTCCAACATTTTCCCACACCACTCCGCTCCTCCGCTCTCTTCACTGGCTTCCGGTAACTGCTAGAATCCACTTCAAGACACTGGTACTTGCGTACCATGCTGCGAATGGATCTGGCCCTTCCTACATCCAGGACATGGTTAAACTGTACACCCCTAGCGCGTGCACTACGCTCTGCATCAGCCAAACGACTCGCTACACCCTCGCTGCGAGGGGGACCCAAGTTCCCATCAGCAAAAATACGTGGGTTTGCTATCCTGGCTCCAAAATGGTGGAATGAGCTCCCCATTGACATCAGGACAGCAGGAAGCTTACACATCTTCCGGCGCAGACTGAAAACTCATCTCTTTCGACTCCACTTCGAGCGATAGAATTACTAACAAGGCACTTATATACTAATAATGGACTGGCTTATCTAAAGCCAGTTGAGTAGCACTTGAAATGTTTTAGCTCTATGAAACCTGATGTACTTATATGATTCTGTTTTCTTCAAGGTTGTATCTTCTTGGTCGAATGTACGTATTGTAAGTCGCTTTGGATAAAAGCGTCACCTAAATGCAATGTAATGTAATGTAATGGGGTAATTTACAAATAAAATACCCCATTATAACAATGGACTTTATCTTTATGTATTTATTATATATTACCCCCTCAGGCTGATTTTGGAAAAGGACATTAACCCTTGTTTGGTGTTTTTCCCTTATTTATCTAAAACAAATGACATGATAAATGACTTGTGTGTATGTGTGTAAAACTTGTGTTTCTGCCCCTGCCTTTGCTGCACAAGGTTGCAACATTGTAGATACATTCAACCAACACACCTGTCTGCTCTCACATTCTTCTATTCTGCACATTTGGGGTGGGACACAATAAATAAAGCTTCGCCAGTTTGTTTGTTTTATTGCACAGTCAAGACATAACAATAACGGCATCACGCTGTTCCAGGTGTGTCGTATGCATGTAAATTGAAGTTAAATAACAGTGTGAAATGTAAAATAAAGTGTAAGTAGTTTCAAAACAATGTAACAGTGGCAATATATATAGCAGCAGACACACCTTAGTGCAAGTTAGGTGTCAGTATTAAAAAAACAGTGGCAATATATATATATATAATAACAATAGAAAATCGTTACCACTCTTATTATTGTGGTCTTTAATTTTTTTATAGTCCTGCCTGAGTTTCTTTATTTTTACCCGGCATCCGTGCGCACTGTGCACGATTCCCAGCTCAAGTAGCTTTTGCGAACATCGCTCAAAACATTTGGAGTTGGGAACTGCTTTCTGTAGAAGCTGCTGCATCCCGTCCTCAGAGTAAATTGCCAGAAGCGCCGCCACTTCCTCATCATTCCAACGCTCCGGTGTTGTAGTACGTGTGGTCATAACTGCTTTAAAGTACAACAAAAACTACTCGCTCAGGTGTGGATGTGGTTCTGTAGCGAGGAAAAAAATGGTTGCCTAACAAAAAAAATTCAGAGTCTAACGGGGCGTGGTTTGCAATTCGCCCAGCCAATAGAAATATAATAGAAATTGGCACTCTTTTATCACCAGGTTCGTACCACCTCTCTAGCAGGGACTGAAAATGGCCAAAAGAGTTCCCGGCACTGAGTAGTCCCGTCGGTGTGAACGCGACATTATTGGTACTAACGGAACTAAAGAACCAAAGTACCAGGGAAAGTCCTGCGGTGTGAATGCGGCTATTCTCACATAAGTGTTCCTCTGGTCCAGGTGTGAAATGGCAGTGTGGATGGTGTGGGCTATGGCGTCGTCTGTGGACCTGTTTGCTCTGTAGGCAAACTGCAGGGGGTCCAGAGAGTCAGGGAGGGAGGAGGTGATGAATGATTTGACTAACCGCTCAAAGCACTTCATAATGATGGAGGTGAGTGCTACTGGGCAGTTGACTCATTGAGGCTGATGATTTTTGTCTTTTTGGGGACAGGAACGATGGTGGAGTGTTTGAAGCATGTGGGGACTACAGACTGCAGCAGGGACCTGTTGAAGATGTCTGTGAACACCTCTGCCAGCTGAACTGCACACACCCTGAGAACACGGCCGGGGATGCCATCAGGTCCAGGAGCCTTGTGTGGGTTGACCCTTTAAAAGGATTTGCACACATCTGCCCTGTTTAAAACAAAAGGGCAGTGCTCCTGGTCCTTCTGTGCACCCCCAGCCTGGCTGCTCTCAAATCGTGCAAAAAAGCTGTTCAGCTCATCTGGGAGAGATGTGCACGCAGACACTCCCGCAGCACCCCCCGCTGCTCCTTTGTAGTCTGTCATTGTTCTTAGTCCCGCCCACATGTTCCGTGTGTTACAGCCTTTGAAGTCAGATTCCACCTTGTGTTTGTACTGTCTCTTTGCACTGCTGATAGCTCTCCAGAGTTCATACCTAGAATTCCTGTACTCCTCCAAATCTCGCCGTGTATCCAGGGCTTTTGATTTGGGAATGTTCGTACAGAAACCTTCGGTACCACGTCATCGATGCATTTCCCAATGTAGCAGATGACCGTATCCGTGTGTGTGTTGATGTTGTTGTCCTCAAACACACTCCACTCCGTAGATGCAAAGCAATCCTGCAGAGCTGAATCTGACTCCTCACTCCATCGTTGTAGTGTCTTTGTTACCGGTCTGTCCCGTTTAAGTTTCAGGCAGCAGCAGCAGTGAGATGTGGTCTGATTTCCCCCATGTCGAAAAGGGTAGTAAACATGGTCCAGTATGTTTCCCCCCGTGCGTCGGGCAGCTGATGTGTTGGTAGTACTTCGGCAGGACCTTCTTCATGTTGGCGGTGTTAAAATCCCCGGCCACAAGGAACGCCGCCTCTGGCCGTGAAGTCTCTGTCTTGTCGATAATCCCAAACAGCTGATCGAGTGCCGTGTTAATGTCGGCGAGCGGCGGAACATACACTGCTGTAATCACAACATATGTGAATTCTCTCGGCAGGTGAAAAGCCTGGCATGTGATCATGAGTTGCTCTAAATGAGCGGAACAGTCCGAAGAAATAATCCTCACATCTGTACACCAGTTCTTGTTAATCATGATACACACACACCGCCTCCTTTACTTTTCCCGAGTTAACTGTTCGGTCCCGGCGGAAAATAGTGAATCCGTCAGGAACAATGGCGGAGTCCGGGATAGCGGGTTTAGCCAAGCCTCAGTGAGAATGAACACAATACAGTTCTTAATGTCCCGTTGAAAAGCAATCCGACTTCTGAGTTCATCTAGCTTAGTTTCAATGGATTGAACATTAGCCAGAAGAATACTCGGAAGAGGGGGTCGGTTTCCTCGTTTTCTCAGTCTGACCAGCAGCCCGGCACGGGACCCCCGCTTTGTCTTCTTCTTGCGTCTCTCAGGTAGGACAGCAACAGGTAGCCATGGCGGATCTCCATTGTCTGTCGGTGGGCTATTGTCCACAAGGTTTCTGATATGAAGAAGTTCCTCTCTGCTATATTATATAGCAGAGTTGGTGCGGTCGGCTTGCATGTTGCGAACCATGTTAAAAGCAGACGGCAAAAAGTAAATAAACACTCAAAAAATACGAAAAAGGCAAAGTTGGAGAGGAGCCAAAAGACAATGCGGCCATCTTCACCGGCGCATTATATGTCTATGCCTTGCCTGTAGTATTCAGATCCTGGTTCTTGATGAGCAGTCGAGTGGTGTCAGATAAGAACTGGTTTTCAGGGCCAAGAGCCGGCTCCCGTTCGAATAGTCAGTTTAGCTTATGAAGGTTCCTAACGGAGTGAAATGACCCGGAAGTACCTCAGTGGCCGCCATGAAAGGAGGTTTGAAACTTCCTTTATAACCTCCTTTAGCTTAGGAAACACTGGACCTTCCTTCACGAAAGGAAAGGAGAAAATGTTGTCCCACAATGCCTTGCTGCAACATTTGCCGTGACACAACATTCGGCCGTTCACAGAAACAACCGATCGTGACCGAGAAATTATATCATGAAAGTTACGGTGCTTATTAAGCATTTTATATCTTATATCGTAACTTGCCAAAGTGCTTTTTTTTACGTTCAACACTATAATAATCAAAAAGAGATATATGAACGTATAAACTATTCCTTAACCCTGTGACATTTCACACAGAGGTCAAGGAATAGTGGATAGGGAAAGACGATAGGAGCTGATTTTTGGACAATTCGACCGTAACCACTGTCTCTCTTCTTCTGCTGTTCCTCTTAGTGTTTACTTCCTGTCTGTCTTCTTCTGTGGAATTCTCTGACGTCCAACACTCTATCTTTAAACCTCTTTCCTATGCTCCCCTGATACTCCTAAGCAACAGTCTTTCTTTGCTTAGCAGTGGTGTGTTATCCAGTATTAACAACCTCTGAAGTGTCCAAATTGACCGAATCAGAATCACATTTTCATCTAAGCCGTGTCATAAGACATGATATTCAGCTGCAGATGAGAACTTGATTCCATTACGTCTCTGAGAGTTAACAGTGAGCCAAATGGCACCACGCCACACAGCTCTTATGTTTAGTTGAATCATTTGTTCAAATTAAATGTAACTGCTCCTTGAATAACTGCGTTTGGATTAACGATGTAACCACAACAGCAGTAATTGGAAATGAAGTTGTTTTTCAGGAGAATAACTCAAAGCATCCGTTACGTTCTAACCTAAAAGAAAAGAATCAATACTGCACAGCCCAGTTCCTTTCTGGCACAATCCAATTTATTGACAAGTTTGAATTAAAATAACATTACTGATCATAGGAGCAATTGGAGCAGCAGGAAAATCTGCGTGCTGCCGTCATAAATAGCTGTCATTGAAACAAAACAGGTCCACTTCGGAGGAAATTCTTCTTATTGTTATGTTAGAATTTATTCAGAATGATCTTTCAAACATACCTCTTGTTCACATCCTCTCTGAATAGGAATGAGCTGACCAAAGGTCTCACACCTCTGAGCAGCTGTTACTGACCCAATAAACCTTTCACAGGACTACTCGAAAAACCAACAAAAGAATGGTTATCACCCCTCACAAAGAGCAGAAAACAGCCTCTTGACAAAACAATTGAGCGTACTGATGTGTATTTAATCAGAGTGATGTCTGCTACTGACGGACGCTGCTGTGTGTATTGTCCACAGCATCAGTTCATTGTTGCCAGTTAAAATGAAAACTAGCCTGCCCTAAAACAGTAGTGTAGAAGAGGTCAGGGTTAAATGAGATGGCTGTTAGTTAATTACGAGTGTTTACCACGTGTTTCAGAGTCTCTTATACCTTACAGAGGGTGCACCACAGAAAGTTCTTACTCAGAATGTAGTAATCACTAATCTTTACATCCAGCAACTGTCACATATATATGTTGGGTATCTAACTAACTAACTAACTAACTAACTAACTAACTAACTAACTAACTAACAAACCCAAAGTTAGTTTTCTAATACCATATACAAAAATGATGTGATATAGTCAAAACATCAGACATGAAGCTTGATTGAAATACTGTTAAGATATAAACTGGGAAGTTTTGATCATCTCAATTTAACAAAAAACACAAGATATACCTCTAATCTCTTGCTTATATTCAAATGATGGAATATCAGGCTGAATGGGGTCCTGTAGCGGGTTTATGACTGAACAGTTCTACTAATACAGGCGACCAAACACTTGTTACTGTCTTCACTAGCTTAGACTGTATAACCTTACATCAGTGTTTGCTACTCGTTTCTTTTACTAGGGCGTATTTTAACCAAATGCTAGGAAGATGGAGAATTCCATCTTTTAATTAATACAGATGTGAATGTAAATCATAGCACACTTTCCATTATCAAAACATGTTTAGTATCTTTAAAGCATAGCTTAGAAACAGCAGATTAATGAGTTGACCTCATGAAGAGGAAGTACCAGCGGACAGTGAGAGTATGACCTTGGTCAACAGGAAATTGTTCGACACTTTGCCTAGAGGGAACCTGACACCTCTGCCTTGGCATGAATATCCCATGAAGGGCCTTTTATGTGGACATGGGAAAAAGAGCAAACATCTTTTAAATTGCAAATGAGACCGTTTCAGTTGGCTTTCAAGTGTAGAAAGTCTTAGAGCCTCTGTTAGTGAGTCTGTCTTTGAGGGGAACATGTCGTTGTGTGTCCTACAACAAGCTGGAATATGGCCTTCTGTCCTAACAGCACTATTCACTGAATTATTCAATTATAAATGTTGTAATACAACGTTTAGATTAATCATGAAACGTGTTTATTTCTGATGAATATACACATAAATGTTACTTTTGGCTTTATTTAACCAGTGCCCTGAGCAGGCAGTGTTTTTGTCTCTAATAGCCAATACACACAAACACACACGCTGTGATGGAATAAAAACTGACATTATATGTTAAACTAACTATTAGTTGAAGGCTTTCATTTGTTTTTGTTACATCCAAATGCAACATATGCACTGAATCTCGCTCCTGTGTGAATATTGTTAGTCTTTTTCATTAAAGACTGAATATTTGGGGGCTTTGCTCACAAAACATGCAATTCAAATGTGTCAATTTAAGGATGGGGAAACAAAATGACCATTCCAAGGACAAAGTGATTGATCAAGAACATATTTCGTTAAAGCGTTGAAAAAGTAGAAGTCCTACATTTAAAATGTTACTGAGTATTAAAGGTGTGTTAACATGTACAACGTTTTATAGAATATTTTCCCACAAAAATACAGGGGTTTCAATAATCATACTGTATTAATTAACTCCTCAAAATGTCTTTCTTCCTGTCTCTTTTATTTTCCCCTTGATATATGGTTGTCTTTTATATATTTGTTATTATTTATTATTATATTAAAATAAATACAATTAAATGTGTTTCATTGCTATTACCTGAATGTGTGATGCCTTTTTTTGTCACTGCTTGGTGATAACTGTGTGTTACTCATGTGCTCTGTTGCAAAAAATACCCCAAATGTTCATTCTCTAAATGAATACATTTTGAAATATTTTCCAAAAGCAGCTCTCTCCCTGTGCACTAAAACAGATTTATTTATTTATTTTTGAATAAACCTGGTACAAACCTGCAGGAGTCAGATACAGCAGCATGGACTACATGTCCCAGACACCCCTGCGGTCCCTCCCCCCGCATACCTCTGCTGTGCTCGCGCTGTGGGGATCCTGCTCAGCAGCGCGAGGCACCGCACAAAGTGAGAGCAGAGGAATGGGCAAGTTCCAGAGGGAAACTTTTCTTTTCAATTCCCCCTCCAGCGCCCTGAGGAGAGCCGGGGAGTGGATATAAAGCCTGCAGCCGCCGCACCACCTGTCTCTGGATTACTTTGGGGGATACCTCGCTGTTTGGATAAAGTGAAGAGGGGTCTCTGTGTGGCCGGAGAATGTGTCCCCCTCCGCAGGCTTCTCCAGCGGGCTGCGCCGTGTTTCTGCTGCTGGTGGCCGGGCTGCAGGCTGCGGCCAGGACTCCCTCAGGCTGCCCCCCTCCCTGTGTGTGTGTCGGGGAGCTGGTGGACTGCAGTCGGCTGAGGAGAGGCCAAATCCCGAGAACACTCCCGGAATGGACCGTGCAACTGTGAGTCCAGTTAAAGAGCTTTATTCCTGTCACGATGTATTGTTTTATGTTTCATTTGTCTGGTAATTATTGAAGTGCATTTCCACTCCTCCGCTCTGTGAGGAACACATGTTGTTTCCTTCAGCATCCACATTCCTGCAGTAAATAACCTGGTGTTACTAAGATCACCCCACACTAAACTTGAAATGGATGGAACAAATATTTGATTGAAATTAGACCCTAACTTTATTCTATGTTTGACTTTGTAAACTTCCTGCAATGCTTTCTGCATCATGTGTAACAGAAGAAGTTGATTCCTGATCGCCATGAATCCATCGTCTTCACCGCTTTAATTCACTTTATCAGGACTTCTCTCAGCATGTCGGGTTAATAGAGGCACACGGTGGAGCACCAGCAGCCTCCAGTATGTTTTTACACTTCAATGTGCTTTTGTGAAGCCTCTTCATTAAAGTGTAAATACCTGTGAATAATACATCTCCCCAGTGCCTGCAGCCAGGTAGGGCTTTGAAATGCAGGCGTTCTCATGTATCGTTGTAGGGATGCATAGATGAAGTAGGAGTAGTAATCTTGCTTATACTAGCAGTTTTCAGTAGTAATAGCAACGCTATTAATGATCATACTCATGTCTCCCACAAAGTACTTAGAATTGCATCTAAAAGACATCCATGGTGTTTGTAATGGTCTGACAGCGTGGTTACATACACATTGCAATGATTGGTGTTGCTTCAGTCTTCAGGTTTCAGCTTCACAGACCTGGAGGCTTCAGAGCCATAACGGCATATATCAGAGGCAGCCAGTGTGCACTGTGCAGCTTGGCCGGCTTCCTAAAGGAATATCTCCATTACTCTCCTGTTTGCCTTCTGGCTCCATCAGAGAAGACGAGGCTGAGCTCGGCCTGTTGGAGCAGAACCACCAAACACCACTTTAATGGCGTGTGTTCTCCTTTACAGATAATTATTCTTGCTGTATCTTTACTGCTCTGCGTTCCGCTGCAGACAGTATTGGTTTGTATTGCCCTGTGTGGTGCTTGATTCACTGACTGGGCGAAGCTGTTGAATTGAGTTTTTCTCTTTCTGAAATGTGCTGCTCTGGAAACTTGACGTTGCCAGAGAAAACAGACCCAGCCTGAGCCTCATAACCAGAGCCGGCCTTCCAAAGAAAATGAAAAAAAAGTTCCACATGGGGGGAAAATTCTTTTCACTCTGGCATGCTAATTTACGAGTGGCTCTCCAGCACATCTTAAAGCCCTTAAACCGCCGAGCCTTTGTTTTCCAGCACCCCATTATTTCTGCTGAATTAGCAAATCCAGAGCCAGCTATGGTACTGATTAAGGGGGAGCGTGTTGCGATTAGTTTGAAACAAACTCTCAGAGAAAAGTGGGAAGGAGAAAGAAGGGCATGAAGCAGGGGTTCCCAAAGTGGGGGTCGCGGGCTGAAGGGTTTGGGAACCCCTGGCATAAAGAAGTGGGATTAAGCCGTTAATGTCTGGAAAGTTCTTTGGGGGACAGATTTATGTCTAGATGTAATGCCTCATCACTTTTTTATGTTTAAGAGCAATTTGAAAACAATATGCATTCATTTGAATGTAAATACATGGAGAACTCAATTACAATAAATACTCATTTGTTTCTCCAGGGGTATAAAAGCTGTCTAGAGACCTCAGAGGACATGTTTGTGAGTGTTAGGACTAGGCTATATTTATTCGTCCAGGGAAACTATGAATTAGTGGAAAAGAGGGAAGTAAATGATCAATCTTACAGCTAATTAATTTACCAAAAAAGACACCTTTTAATCTTGAATAACAATAGAGTGCCGCAGTGACACGTCCTAAAAGCTCCTTCCGGTTCCCTCAACAAAAAAGCAATGGGATTTCTCCATAGGATTTTGGAAAATAGCTCGAAATAAGGTCTGTGGTTGACACACATTTAAGAGAAGATAAATCTATCTATTCGATTTATGATTTGAAAATTATAAAAGTAGGGTAGACATGTGGATATTATCCGGCTGAACAAAACGTGATCCATCTCTTCAATGTGTCTCAACCACAGACCTTATTTCCAGCTATTTTCCAAAATCCTATGGAGAAATTGCATTGGTTTTTGTCGAAGGAACCGGAAGGAGTTTACTTCCGGGTTTTAGGACGCGTCACTGTGGCACTCTATAAGTCCCACATCTGGACGAGAATACTAATCGAATTATTTAAGTTTGACAAACATTTATCTGAGGAACTTGGTGTTTTTTGGACTTAAAGAAGAACATTTATTTGACCAGGGAAATAGACAGGAAGTACGGAGCTAGTTAACATCAGCGGTCACAGCTAATGCTAATGCTGCTAGCTTCTACCTGGCTGTTTTAACTAGCTACTCCAGCTAATAGCTATAAGCTAGCAAGCTACATTTTGTCATATTAACCTTACAATAACTAACATGTCATAGTAATTTATTCAAATAACATAACCACCACTTACATCACACTATATCATTTAGCTTATGTTAGCTTTTTGGCATTAAAACGTTTGACCATTGTTGGAAGAAGTAATTAGATCATTTACTTTTGTTAAAGTACAAATACTATGGTCTTAAAATATTCCACTACATGTAAAAGTACTGAATTGTACAAAGTACACAAGTATTAGCATCAAACGTAACTCAAAGTATAAAAAAGTACTCTTTCTGAACAATGAATCGTTTCACAGTATAATATGAATTTCTTTATAAGTTCCTGTTTTGTAAGAGCATTTAAGTTTTGTAGTTTGTACCTTTTTTATCAGCATATCATGTGCTTTTATATGTAAAAAGTGTTCAAATAAATGTGGTATGAAATGTAGTGAAGAAGAAGTGTAAAATAGCATTACATGGATTTACATGGATGGAAGTGAAGTACAATTATGTAAAAGAACCTAAGTACGATACTTGAGTATATATATATATATATATACTTAGCCTTTTAAAGCTGTCGTCTTGGCTTCGTCCACAAAGATGGAAGATGTGCATTTATGGAACTTAGTGACAGCTCTCAGAGCGGCCCATCTATCCAGTGTTTGATAAGATGGGGGGGGGGGGGGGGGGGGGGGCAGCAGGAACAGGCTGCAGCTCGTCTGCAGCGCTGTGTTATCTCGCTCCTCAGAGGTGCTTTGTGAGGGAAGTGGGAGTGTCAGAGCTACTTAGGCTTTATCTAAGGGAGCATGATAGGACACCTTTCCATTATGACCCACAGCGTCTCAACTACACCACAACAACAACAAAAAAGCTCCATGCTTGGAAAGAAAAAGAGAAAGACAGGGGCTGGGGGGTTAGCATTAGCAAGGCTAAGAAGTCAAACTTGGGTTGAGTGCTTCGTGAAACTTTCACCAAAGAACAAAAACAGGCCCCAGAAATTGGACAGGGGTGTTTCAGACGTATGAAAGGCGTCCTTCTCGCTTTTCCCGGATTGTGAATACATTAGCAGTTGATAGGTTCTTCCCCTCCTCCAGAGCTCCTTGATGGATTCCAGATGAGGGAGGTAAAGGGGGGGTCTGGCACCGCAGCGTTGATCGTGCGCAGCACCGTCAATAACTCCACCACTTTATGCTCCGTTTGCCAGAGTCCTTGAGCTGCTTTTCAGGCCTCTTTTCAAAACAGGCCGCAAAAACAAGAGTCTCACAACGAGTCTCCTCCAGAGCCAGGACGCTGATCCAACTCTGGCCCACAGGGTTCAGGCAAAATGAAATCCTAGACCAGAGCTACTACTCGGGAACACAATTGACAATAAGTACAAATGTCTATGTGTGCAACAAAGGTGATCTCTCTCAGGCTTCTCTAAGATATAAATATATCTGAAAGTTCACCAAATGGCAAAATAAAACAAGTTTTAAATCTGTGACATCGGTTTGTGAGTTTCTGAGTCTAACTTGGTATTTGATCAATAGAAGCCTAGACACCAGATGTATCTATATAGCAGCTTTACCAAATAAAAACATTATAAAACGGCATTTAAAAACAGTCATTATAAGGCAAACGGAATAATACAAACCTGAATAAAAGTACAGTGCGGTGTAGGATATGAATAGTTCAATTAACAGCAGCGTGAAAGGGAACATCTTCAGCCTGGAGGTACAGCGGTCTGGTTCTGGCCCGGTCCAGTATGGAAACCACCACCTCAGAATGTGTACAGACTTCCCTGGCCAGGTTTGGGCCTCCTTCAGCTCCGGCTGTAACTTATCAGCCTGTCTGCTGTGGCTCTGCCTCTCAGCGGAGGCCTGTACAGTGAGCTGTTCAGTCATGGAGGAAAGCCTGTTTCATTTGGGCTTGAATGGGAAGCAGTTTGTTTGGGTTTCTAACTGTTTTCATTTCAAAAGAAAAATACTTGAACCAGTCTGGTCCTGTATCAATAGTTTGTCCGTAAGTGACATGTCTTCAGTTTGAAATCAAACCCCCAGTCTTTGCAACTAATTAGTCAACTTTCTTTAGACCCAGTTTTTTCTGAGACTGTGTCCAACCTTTTTCTCCACTTCTGTTTGTGACGGTGTCTGCAACAAATCTGCTTTTTATTTTTCTGACCGTTCGGTTTCATCACCATGGTTAAGCACCGTCTCCCTCTTTAATTACAGAGACTTTTCCTTGATGCATTTCCTCTGCTTACAGTGTCAGAGCACAATAACAAGGACAATTTGTGCGTCATTATGTTTGCCATGTCAAACCAAATGTTAGACTGCAGCAGCGCACAAACACATGGCGTATAGTTTCCTTCATTTGGACTTGTTTTCCTCCATAGGGACCTGAGCCACAACAAATTGCGGGTGCTTGACGGCACTTTGTTTTCCAAACTACAACATCTAAGTGAAATGTGAGTATGCCAACACTGGATTTGAAACAGCCTTAATCAATGTCTTCCATTTGAAAATAATTGTATTTTTCTCAATGTGTACAGAAAGCTGAACCACAATGAACTGGAGGAAATACCTGACCTGGGCCCTCATGCTTCCAACCTCACAACACTCATCCTGTAAGTGAAGCCTCTCTCTAACTTTCTCTCTTCACACTGGGCTGCTGGGTAATCCTCTGCCAGAGTTGTCGTTGCTGGTTAGAGCAGTGAGCTGGGAACAGTCCCCCCCCGCCTTCCCTCGAGAGAGCAAAGTGTTTTGGCTGAGCCGTTCCCAGACGGGCAGACTGAGACATGGCAGCCATGCCCAGACGGGTCACATGCTGGAGGACAGACCCACACTAATGGAAATGTTTTGTTTGCCGGCTGTTGCTGTATTTTTAATCTAGAGGGAGTGACGTGATGCTGGACAGAAAGGAAATCTGTCATGTGAAAATCCAAATTTGGTGATTTTTATGTGGATGGATAATATATCCCTTAAATCAGGGGTGTCAAACTCAAGGCCCGGGAGCCAAATCCGGCCCGCGACATCATTTTATGTGGCCCCACAAGAGCTTGCAAAAAATATGATATTTTCATTATACGGTTACATGCCGATTTACAGACGTTTGTTTCCCATACATGTCCCACAATGCATCTCAAATTTGACTTTTTTCTCAGAATGTGTTTTTTCTTTTTAAATCATTTTGTGACATTCTCACTGAAGAGACTTGCAATTATTTGCTGTAGACTTCTGCTTTCAGACGTAGTTAATTACTAAGTTATTACCCTATCTGATAATAATCCAATGCAGAGGCAATAATGTAATATAATACATTATTTGATATATATTAAATATTTATATATGTATTTCTTTATAGTCTTAAAGTTACAACGGGCCCTTTGAGTACAACCATAATGCAAATGTGGCCCACAATGGAATTGAGTTTGACACACCTGCCTTAAATGGTCACATGTAAATATTTAGGAAATTAATTGATAGCAATTTGCTACACTGCACCCATATCACAACATTAATACATCCATGTTACACCACTATCACAATGTTATTAGACACATATTACAACACCTATAGTACACCATTGTTAAACTGTCATTACATTGTTATTACAGCCACATTACACATTAATACCCTCTATTACACCCAGGTTGCAACATTATTATTACAAACAGATTGCACCCATATGATACCCATGTTACACTATTATTACACATATATAACACTGTTATTAAATCCATATTGCACCCATGTAACACCAATAATAGACCTATATTACACCGCGATTACATTGCTATTACAGCCATTATACACATTGGTTGATATGGAATCAAGGCAGTGTCTCTGAGCTCCTAAAGATTTGACAATATGTTGGTGCTTCACTTGAAAGTAGCCAGTTGGGCCAGTTGTTCTGTATAAATGCACTGATTCTTTACTGTAGGATTATTCAGGGTGAAGCCGGTTAACTTGTCATATTTCATCTTGTTCAGAATATTTTTGGTTTATTGTTGTGCAATACAGGCTTTCAGAAACACACCAGATATTAGTTTGTGAAACCTCAACAATTACATTTGCTCTCTGTGGCATGTCTCTCCGAACGGAGCGTTGTGAAGTCATTGTGGAAAAAGTGTCTGTCTCCCAGTGCGGTGAGGAGTATTCTGCATCAGACCCAACACAACGCCGCTTTGTCCTCAGACCATCTGTTTGTTTATTGCACCTGCTAAACCCTGTAGAACAATTCAGGCTCTAATTACTTTATATTTGAATTGTAAGTGACATATTATTTGTATCAACATGTTCCTAGGTTAAGTGAGTGTGTACTCTCAATAGTATATACAACCTTGAGAGTTGAAATTTAAGAAAACATGTAAACAATCATTAAAAAAAAAAAATGTTTCAGCTAATAGACCACATTTAAAGGTTAGTTACCAGGAAATGTTTAACATTATTATATACACTATGTTACCTGTCATACCAGACCAAACTGTTATCTTTGGTTTCTACCTAACTACACACACGCATGTCATCTCTCATGCACGAGCTGCTCTACTTGTTGGTCAGTGTTGTTTTTTGCACTTTTCTCTCTGTCCTTAAAACAAACACTGCCTTTTGTGTTAAAGGAACACATTTAAATGAAGACTTTTCTAATGACCTGCTTTGATTTCAAACAAAGACCCCAAATAGTGAATATGTTACACTGTTGTCAGGTAGTAAAGACTTGAGTAGGATGTATTCCAAATGAGTCAGAGCAACATGTAGAAAGAGCACACACTGAATTGTAATTCACACTGGCTGTGCCCCCCCCCCCCCCCCCTTCAGATGAGGTGGTGCTGTGTGATTTTCAGAATGTCTCTCCCTCCTTCAGAACCTCTGAGCTGGGAGGGTTCTGAAGCAAAAAGAGCTCGGGTATCGAGTAGCACTTATTCAAACAGCCAGTCAGACCGAGCGGCAGCTCTCTGACCTCGCAGCTCAGAGGGAAAACAACGGCAATAACCCTGCAGCTGGTAGTGATTGAGTCGTGATCATCTTAATTAATTGAACCATTTCCCAGGAATTCATGGAGGGGGTAAACCCCACCGCCTCCAAATCCCTCTGCCTGTGTTCAGGGGGTTGAACAAATGACCTGCAGATTCCAGGTCTGATTAGTTTTAGAGGAAGGGGACCTCTCGCTGTGTCTACGGAAATGGGAACCTTGTGAAGATGAGAGCAACACACCAGAACAGTAGAGATTATAGTCATCAACTGTTACATTTACACAGCAGTTCAACCTGTGATGGGGGTTCCACTAGGGCTGTTTGTAAGACACACGTAACGTTAGTGTTGAATGAGTTGTAGTCTGAAGGGCTGGTGACACCAACACCCTCATGGTATGGAGACAGGGCAGTAAGGTGGCATGAGCAACAGAGAAATACTGCAAAGCAAAATGCCTTTTTGGACCTTTTAGGACTGTCACTATATCATAATCACTACATGATTATGGTGGCCAAAAGAATTCACTATAACAATATTATTGAATTATCTATACAAAAGCTACAAGTACAATTCACCTTTGGTTACTGTGAGTTTAATGTCTTACATCAGTTATTTACACAATGTAATCCTGTATTTAAGTGATATCAATATTGCATTATTGGAATATCCCGGTTATTGTCAGTACCCTAATATATGGAGACCCGAGAACCTGAATAACAACCTGTATGTTTGTCAGTACTACAGGCAATATAGAAACACATGAATACATCTTCAGAGCTTGCAGTGTTTTATGTGACTGTCCTTCAGATGGCATGATAGTACGACCCCCCCTCCCCCCCCTCCTCTCTGACAGAGCAGATGTGTGAAGATGATCTTACGCAGAGACATGCAGAGTTTAATACTGCGTTCAACAGCCGGCCTCAGATCGTAATGAGTTCATATTCTGTCGATACTAATTATGCCGGGGGCTATATTTGACCTTCCATTGACTTCCACTAACAGCAACTAACCCTACAACCACAGTTGTAATGGCTCTATAATCACGTTATCTGATAGCAAAGTGGGTAAACACATTTTGAAGTGTGTGTAATTGAAGTGTACAATGTGCTGCTTGTCTGTGTGGAGAGGATGGAGAAGTACTTATAGTGTGTTGGAGTGTATGTCCCTGCAGTCACAGAGATGTGTTCAGGTGCACTACAGAAGAGTACGGGATCATCGCTGCATGGATCTCATAGATCAGTGGTCACCAACCTTTTCAAGCCCAAGATCACCGACCTCGGCCTAGGTGAAAGGCGAGATCTAACTATTGCAGAATTGAGTGAAAAAGACGGCCCAGAGAGTTTCTTCCAATTTGAGGCCTTTTATAGACTAATTGCATCTGAACTACTGTTACAATGAAGGCTCCATAATCAGCTCACGGCATATAGGCAGGGGTAAAGTGCTATTTTTTATGAGTGGGGGACAGACCTCACCTCCTCTAGGGCGGTCCTCACCTCCTCTAGGGGGGTCCGGGGGATGTTCCCCCGGGAAGATTTTTTTTTAAATATTGAAGTTGAAAGCCTCAATCTGATGCACTTTGAGAGCAAAATGAAGAGATCTATGGATACCTCTCTCAACACCCAGATGAAACAGAACTGTAAACAGATTTACTTTTTCTTTATGGATATTTTACAAATCACTCCCCTTTTTATCTGTATTCTTGTTTTACTGCCATATAGTATTTCATACCTGTTTTTCATTTATTCTCGTATTGTTTGTATAACTATAATGATCATATGAAGGTGTGCCGCGGAAATAATCTTTTGAATAATTTGTGACAAAACCGTTCTAAACACTCAGTCCTTTAGCTCACCTGAGCCCCTCAGTCTGACAGGAGAGGACCCTCCTCCAGCTTGTTGTGGAAACAGCTCATTCTGTCCGTTAGTGCAGCTAGCTAACCAGATGCTAACATCACGGTCCCCGCTAGCACCGGTCCCTCTCTCTCTCTATCACACTAAATGCGCTATTGCCACACACACACAGAGCCGATATGGCAAGCCATTTGAGTATTTATTCAATTTCCTTTATATCAGACGGCAGCGGCCTACACTAGTTGGCTCTTTGATTTCACTTGTTAGATATATGGTCAAACTAGTTAAATAAAACATTACACTAGTCGCTTCTTTTTGCACTTTTCTCTCTGTCCTTAAAACAAACACTGCCTTTTGTGTTAAAGGAACACATTTAAATTAAGACTTTTCTAATGACCTGCTTTGATTTCAAACAAAGACCCCAAATAGTGAATATGTTACACTGTTGTCAGGTAGTAAAGACTTGAGTAGGATGTATTCCAAATGAGTCAGAGCAACATGTAGAAAGAGCACACACTGAATTGTAATTGTAAATAGTTACACAAAAGAAGCACAACTAGTTAACTAGTGGCATACATTTGTCTGCACTAGTTACTAATAGCACCTCAATAGTGTGACTAATAGCACCCAGAATCACTCACTAGTTAACTAGTAAGGGCAAAAGGTTCACTAGTTAACTAGTTGACGCCTCTTTTGACCTTACTAGTTAACTAGTGGGGCTCAAAATGTCTACAGGTTAACTAGTGAACCCTTTGCCCTTTACTAGTTAACTAGTGAGATACATTTAAATTCCACTAGTGAACTAGTGAGGCTTAACATGTTCACTAGTGGTACTAGTGGATCCCAAATGTGCACTAGTCACACTAGTTGCATAGAATGCTAATGAGGAGGAGGGGAAAGAACGCATCGAGGTCTCCTATTGGCCCTAAACTATAGAGCGCCACCCAGCCAAAATAGTTTATTTAAGAGCTTAAATACACTGTTTTAAAATATGACCATATTTACAAAAATATAAAACAAAAGTATTTTTGTTATTATGATCATATGGCTGTATATCAAATTAGGTAAGAACATTGAAGACTTTCTTAAAATTAGAAAGTTGCCTTAGGACTGCAGACAGGAATATAGATCCTCTCTAACACAGTTTATTAAGCTGTAATTTGAAAGGTGCTTAGAATGGCTCACTCCCACTTGCAGCCATGCTTCTCGTTTTCTCACATGCTCTGGCAGCTAGCGCGTGCACGAGAGAGGGGAGGGACTTAGAACGTGCTTGAGGGGGGCGGGACTGCAGGCACGGCTGCAGTGCAGGGCAGGCATACTTGCCAACCCTCCCGATTTTCGTGGGAGACTCCCGATTTCATAGCCCTCTCCCGGTTTCCTCCCGGGGTCATATTTCTCCCGATTTCTGACAAAATCAGATTTACTCAGGACTGTTTCCACTCGGACTTTAATACAGCTACACCATTGTTTGGTTTCCATAGCGCGTCTCTTTAGTAGCGCGCGCAACTGAAAGTCTGACGGAGCGTCCACACTACAGCTTCAAAAAAAGCTTGGAGCTGGGCGTGTCTGAAAGCTTGGGGATTTTATTCGAGCAACGCGACCAACAACCAATCACATGAATCTCCCGCCCCCGACATACAAAGCAAAAAACCCCGGGGATTTTATGCGAGCCATATATATAAACTCCCCAAACAGGCGAAAACCTACCAGTTTCACCCACTGTCTCTGCCACCTCCCTCCATGACTGGTTCTTCCGGTTTGTATCCCGGTAGGTGAAGAGGGTCTGGTCAGACAAAACCGGGTGATTTGCTACGGCGATAAATAGTTTCTCCTCCATCTTTTTTTGAAATATAGAAATCAATGGCGGGATATCTCTCCCAGCTTAGACGCGGTTTGATTGGCTAGCGCTTGAGCTGTCAGATTTTCAGAAATGGGATTTGATTGGCTGGCGCTGGCTACTCCGGCATCAGAAGTTGAACATTGTTTTAACTTCTGACGCCGGAGACGGCGGAGACGGACCGCTATGCTACCCACAATTCAATTCGGCGAAACGCGAGGCAACGTGACGTCACCCCATTCAAAGTGAATGGGCAGACGCGTTGGAAACTGTTTTTGAAGCTGTCGACGCTGTAGTGTGGACGCAGCGTGAGAGGGTGAGGAAGATAGTCACAGAAAACAGAATAAGAATTGACAACTCTGCTCACTCCTGTCCTTCACATGGATGGTGCCACAGGTCGTAAGACAGTGCCCTTACAACTACAATAAGCATGTTAATGTTAATCTAGTACAGCTCCCCCCCCCGCGGTGGTTTTGAAATGCTCCCGATTTCTGAGGTCTCGAGGTTGGCAAGTATGAGTGCAGGCAGGGAGTGGAAGCAGAGCGCTGAACACACACGGCTCTTATTAAAACAGCGCTTTCTCACCGGAGTACTTTCCCCCGTCATTCTTAAAGTACCGATACTAATGAAACGGAGGAATCGTAACGTTTTTAACGGCAGGGTATCGCGGTACCTTTCAAGTATCGGTACACCGTGCAACACTAGTCTCAAATATACGTCAATCAAGTGGCACCTGCTAACGGGGTGGTGGATGATAGGTTTAAATCTAAAAAACGTATTTTTCAAACATTATTATTTTTATTTTCTTTCTTTACTTTTTTTTTTTAACGGTCCGCGATCTACCCGCACCACAGTCGATTGACTGGTTGGCGACCACTGTCATAGAATAATGGAAACGTATTTGAGAGCCTCCAGCAGTGGAGCTTCAGGGTCTATCCCTCGTCGACAGACAGGAAGTGCGCAGACCCTCCCCCCTGAGAGAAACTGGAAATACTGGTTCTCTCTCACCGGGGGCCTCCCCTCTCTCAGCGAGCAGTCAGGGGAACATGAAAACTGAGATACAGGTGGTGTGCAGAGCTTTGTTTGGGACCTGTGGAGCGTGGAGAGCCCTCTGCAGACCCCCAACAAAAGAGCAGCCTGAGGGTCTTCATGGCTCTGATCTGTGTTCTACTGGAGCCTGGAAGTTACTGCACTCCAACAACTGTCTTTAGGTGTTGGAGTATTTAGTGCTGAGGGTTAGAGAGATGACCTCAGGTGCAGCACCAGGGGAGACGCTACACTGCGCTCAGGAGCTTGCTCTCCAAATGTTTTGCACTTTCTAAATGAAGACGCCTGTTTGTAAGGAAGTGTGTGGAGGAGGGGTCATGGCTGGTTGGGTGGGGGGAGACATCTCTGTTTCTCAGCAGTGTGGGGCTGTCTCAGTCTGATGTGGACCTAACCAGTTTACACCTGAGGTCAGGGTCGGACTGGGGGGAAAAAGTGGCCCGGGATGAATTGACAGACAGGCCCACTTAATGCGCGGCATGTATCGGCCGGCCGGCAATGAAATGATGTTACTTAACAAAAAGCCCTATGCATTTTATGTTATTTTGGACAATTATTCATATAGTAATCACATTACCTGAGCCCTTGAGTTGCCTAGAACAAAATAGTTACAGCATATATTTAGTGATTTTAATGTTAACAGATCATTGATGCAATAACATTTTGACCCAATTTGCCTGACTTGACACATGGAATAAAACATGGGCGTAGGAAGCATCCTCAATGTAGGTGAGACAATTTAACAGGGGGTGTGGGCAGGTGGTGGACCTCACCTCCTCTAGGGGAGTCCGGGGGTAAGCTCCCCCGGGAAGATTTTTTTTATAATGTTGAAATTAAATGCATCAATCTGGTGCACTTTGAGAGCAACATTAGGGACTAAATATATGGCAGTCAGTAGGGGCTTGGACTGTGAGCCGTAGGGTCGCCGGTTCAAGTCCCCGACCAGACCTATTTGGATTGTGAACTTCTACTTGGAGAGGTCCCAGTTCACCTCCTGCCCTGCCGTGGTGCCCTTGAGCAAGGCACCGGACATCCCCCTTCCCCCCTCACTCCCATTGCTTACCGGGCGCTGTACAATAGCTGCCCACTGCTCCTAGTACTAGACTCCTGGTACTAGCATGGGTTAAAAGCAAAGAACACATTTCACTGTGTGTGCTGTGTGCTCTGCATGTGTGACCATTAAAGAGGGTTTCATCCCTCCCAATTCTTCTTCTTCAACACCCATATAAAACAGAACTGTAAACAGATTTACTTTTTCTTTCAACATTTATTTGAACAGCAAGTGGAGGCAAAAGTGACTGCACCCAAAACAATAAACCTGCTAGCTAACTAGCCTAAACTCAGTAACAGAATGTGGGAAACACGTTCTTCTCCACAGCCGTGCGACCTCTGAGTCAGACGTCACTTCCCCCTTTTCTATCCTACGGGTACAGCCGTACAGCCACTCCCCCTGAACCCTGTTGTAACAACATAATAAACTTTTTGGGGATGCAGCTTGGGATGTGAGGACATGGCTTAGAAAGGACGTGTCGCCTTCTGTCCTGCCAGTGGTGGCAGGACATGAATTAAAATGTCGAACTCAGACTTCATTTTAAGGACATTTCGGCCAGGGGTGTAGAGCTATATTTGTTTAAGCACCGGATTGGCAAAACAGGAGAGTGTGTGCACCAGTCTGCCTTGATCTATGTATTCATGTCTGTGACCCTCACAGTATCTACTGCCCACAGCTGTTTTATAGAAGGAAAACCTCCTTCACTTCATGAAGTCTCTGCAGCACCAGGAGGCAGCGGGAGGGTTAACTCAGCCTCTGAGAAGAGGAGCGCACCGTGCCTTTCACGCACCGCCTTCACTGTGTTTACCTTCAGAATCATTAGAAAGGCTAAAGAGCGGTGTGGCTGATGTGTTTTAACCACACACACCTCTACACACACACACACACACACACACACACACACACGATTTAAACGCAGACTTTTGTTCCTCCATGCTACGTTGTTATTGTTTCACTGAGCGGACCCGCACATTTTTTTCAAACGCTCCCCTTTTTGGTCCATCTGTGCGGTTTTGTGCGCTGTGATGATTCGGCTGTACCTTTAGCAATGAATATTAAATGTTGTGAGGAAATCTTTCCACCAATAATTCCAATAAGTAATCCAAAATGTACCACTTACAAATGTGGGCCGGTAGGATTTAGGCAAAAAATCTTTTTTTTTGTTTGGCCCTCCGGCCCACACACAGCACCGGCCCACACACTGCACCGGCCCACCGGGGAAACTCCCGGTTTTCCCAATGGCCAGTCCGCCCCTGCCTGAGGTCAAGACTAACCAGCAGTGCAAGGGGTGTGAACAGACACGTCTTTATAATCTTTTTGCTTGAAAAAAACCCCAATTCAAATCAAAACTGTTGAGTATTAGTAAATCGATTAACAGTCTAAACTTAGGTACCGAACATTATTCCCTTAAAAGAGCCGAAACTGTGACGTGATGGTGGGATACGGGCCAAAGCAAACACCTGCTGTATGCTTTATAGTTTATAGGATAGTCTACCACTCGGATTAGGAATGTCATTAATAACCAACAATATCACGTATTTAAAGTTGTATATTTCTTCTACAATCTTTGCTTGAAACATCTGGGGGGCCACACTATGGTCAGCCCGGTCTTAACATGCCAGCTGCCACTCTCAGAGCGCAGTCTACACTGTGAGTCAGCTGACTGACAGCTTTGGTCAGTTTAATATGAATAGCTCCACCTCCCAAATGAAGTCTCACAAGGAATCTGTCCTTGCGTTTTTTATTTTGGAGGTTGCTGGAAAATGAATGAGAAATGCTAACAGGTCTGTTGAGTGAGGGGCAGACTGTACCCATCGTATGAATACTGAACACCAGGCCTGTAGTCTGGTGCACTGGAGGGAATTCCTGCCCCCCCCCCCCCCACTCTCTCTCTGCCAGTCTCATGCACAAAGAGGACACTGTACGGCTGTGTTTATAACCAAGAGTCCCTGCACTGCAATTTAGGAGGCGTGCAGCGCAGGAAATTGCTGGCCTCTGCCGAGGCATGCTTTCACTGAGGGAATGGCATTCATCAGCCAAGTAATTGGCAGGTTACTTTTAAAATACCTTGTTGGTAATTACCTTATAAACAAAATCACACATCACTAAAGCCAAAGGTTGTTTGGACTGCAGCGACTTGATCATACTGAGCAATGTGTTTGTCATCTCTAAAGTATGCATGCTACATCAGCAGAACCCTCTGACAGAGTTTCACGCTGGGTGGTAAGTTATAGCTTACAGGTGTGTGAGAGTTTGCCTTTTGTACACCACAGGCTAATTGAGGGCCTTGACTGTTTGCATATCTGGAAACATGAAGCTGGTGTGAGCCGCTGGTCAAATACACAGTATCTTTGTCATTTATTGGAGCGATGCTGTCTGTGTTTTCAGAGCAAACAACAGGATCAGCAGGGTCTCCGCGGAGCAGCTCAGACCCTTCCTCACTCTGGAAACACTCGATCTCAGCAACAACAACATGGTGGAAATCAAGGCGGGCTCCTTCCCCGCGCTGGCCCTCAGGAACCTGTGAGTGTTTGTGCCTGAATGAGCAGAAGAAATGTGAATAAATCCTTTTGTCTGACCACTTACAGATGTAGCTGTTGTGGTGCTTTAATGGACCTCCATGTGTCTGTCAGGTACCTCAACAACAATCGGATCTCCTCCCTGGAGACGGGCTGCTTCACCAACCTGTCCAGCAGTCTGCAGCTCCTCCGGCTCAACCGCAACCGCCTGGCCTCCATCCCAGCCAAGATCTTCACGCTGCCCCACCTGCTGCACCTGTAAGCTTCACCGTTTGACTCTCAATCAGGCTTTAGATGTTGAAGATATTATCCTTACAATCATCAAATAAATGATAAACTGGAATGTCTTTACCTTAACATTTTGTTAAGAAACAAATATTTGCATTGCATCACCAATAGGATGCATACATTTTTTAATTCAATATCCTCTTTAGTTCAAATCTTTAATATTTAATAAATCATATGGTTCCATAAGGGGTGTGAATAGAAAACATAATAATACATTAATCTCAGATAATGAGTCCTGTGTTTTAAGATCGAGACTCTTCTTTCACTTCTCTACCACGATAGAAACGAGAAAGATTTTCAAGCCACATGTATGACAATATCCATGATTCTCCTGATGAAGAAATTCCCCACTATGGACTTATTGTGAGTGGGTTATCATCACTGCCTCCCAGTAGCATCAAGTCCTCCCAAACCTAACTGGCAGGGGTTCAGGCATTCAGCCAATGCCTGTGCTTTTGAGAGCTCTACTTTACTGTTGTGTGTGTGTGTGTTTCAGGGAGCTGAGCAGGAACAGGGTCCGCAGGGTGGAGGGTCTGACGTTCCACGGGCTGCACGCCCTCCGCTCCCTGAAGCTGCAGAGGAACGGCCTCAGCCGCCTGATGGACGGGGCCTTCTGGGGCCTCAGCAACATGGAAGTCCTGTAAGCTGACAAGAACTGTGCATCAAGTCCTGACCTGCAGAACCTCCTGCTGGTTCGGGTCAAAGCTGACCAGTCTACTACTTTCATCAATCATAAATATTATAATAAATATTTAAATAAGTACGCACACATGGACAACCATGCTCATTTTAAACCAGTAGTCTGACATATTGCTTACAGCTTAAAAGGGTGTTTAATACAACTGTTTGTGTTACTGTAAGAGCATTTAAAAAACACAGGTCAAATGTGACCACCAAAGTGAGGGGGGGAAAGGAACACAACAGGAGGGTTAAACAGGTAGTATAGAGTCTCACTGTGTGTGTGTGTGTGTGTCCTGCAGGCAGCTGGACCACAACAACCTGACAGAGGTGAGTAAGGGCTGGCTGTACGGCCTGCTGACCCTGAACCAGCTTCACCTCTCTCACAACGCCATCAGCAGAGTCCGGCCCGACGCCTGGGAGTTCTGCCAGAAACTCAGCGAGCTGTGAGTCCACCCTTTTTTTCTTTCATACTTTTTCCCTCCCCCCCCCTCTGCACCCTCTTTCCCTCCCCCCCCTCCATGCCTCTTGTTATTCCCTCCTCACTTTCCATTCACACTCTGAACTCCCAATTCTTCTCTGTGTCGCCCTCTCCCCCCGGGCACTCCTGCCTGCCCTCCCTCACACTCCAGTTCCTCCTGACACACACACACACACACACACACACACACACACACACACACACACACACACACACACACACACACACACACACACACACACACAACATCTCTCATGCTCTGCCAGCACATTACCCAGCCCTCTGCCTTCACTTGAGCCACAAACATCGGCTCCGGAAGTACCACTTATTTTTCCTGTTGGCAATCCCATCCTACTGTAGTTTCTTCCCTTGTCAAACACTACGTTACCCACACACTCCAGTGATCGTCTTCCATATCAAAGCACATTCCTGGCAGCAGATTGAGTTCCCTTTGTTGTGGCTGCTGTTTACTTCATCGGTCCGCTCAGTGTTTCTCTCAGACAGCTTGTTGTTCTTCTCCCTGTTTGTGGCGCTCTTATCACATGCAGCTGAGAGTAAACAAGCCGCCTGTCGGCTGGGAGCGTGCCCACCTATCTGATGCATTCTCATCTGAGTTTACTTAAAACCTGGCTCCTCACAATGTTTACTTTCACGATTGCTGTGTTGTAGCAACATTTGATCACCTCGTACAAAATGAATGTTATCATAAAACCAAATCACTACATGTTTTTGACTGGTTGTTTGTATTTGTGTTGTCCTACAGCAACCTCTCATCCAACCATCTGTCCAGACTGGAGGAGTCCAGCTTCGTGGGCCTCAGCCTGCTGGACCAGCTCCACATCGGGAACAACCGCGTGAGCTTCATCGCAGACGGAGCCTTCCGGGGCCTCTCCACCCTGCACCTGCTGTAAGTTCACGTAACGAAGCACAACCAGGCGGAAGGGTTTACTCATGTGTTCTTCCACTTCCTGTGTGAATCTGATCTGACTTCACTCATTAATATGATATCATATGCAGTGAATGTAGTTACAGGTTATTACTCCCAACCAGCGTTTCCGCCAAGGGGGCGTCTTGCCGTCATTTTACATTACATGTCACTTGTTAGACGCTTTTATCCAAAGCGACTTACATGCTCAATACTGTGGACAATCCACACAGGAGCAGTTTGGGGTGAAGTGTCTCAGGGACACAACAACATGCTGACTGCAGTGGGGTTTGAACCTGTGACCCCCTGATCCCAACACCAACGCTCTATCCACTGCGCCACACGCCTCCTTTGACGCCCTTATTCAGCTCGGGACGCCCTGAACTGTCCAAAAAATATTAATAATTTGAGAGAAGATCGAGATCGTTTTTATCGCTTGAAATGACGAAAGAGAAAAACATCCCTCTGTTGGAGTATTGAAGATCGTTTCCCCGACATCGAAGGTGCCTGCTACAGGACAACACGGAATGTGCGCGATTTGGACGCGATGAGCGGGGGGTTTTTAGTGGAGCACGCACGTGAGCTGCGAGCGCCGGAGCCTCGCAGCGGCGAAACTGAGGCTCCGTGGTAAACTTTGGTAACATGAAGAGCCGTTTGGGAGCCGACACAGCCGGCGCTTTAAGAGAGCCGAGCCAAATGATCCGGCTCACTAACGTAAAGAGACAGTATCTATAAGGGACGGCTCAAGTCAAAATTCAAAACCCCCCCCCCCTCTGGACGCCCTCTCAGCCCTGGTCTGGCGGAAACACTGCTCCCAACCCCCATGGGACAGATGGGATCTGAAATGTGATTTTAGCAACATGCTTTTTTTTTACTCTTTAGGGTTTTTTGTACAGGAGCTATAACATTCATGAATACGCTTGGTGAGATGATTTTATTGCTTGGAGCAGATCTAAGCTTAGTTAGTCTGGTGGTCTTGTGTGCGATGCTAAGCTAATCCTGTCCCAGGTCAAGCTCTCATGTACAGACATGTTGTATCAATCCTATATCTAACTTTTGAAGAGCGGTCAAACTATTGCTTTTAGTAGACTTTCTGTTTCATTTCGTTTTTCAGCTAACAGAAACACTATATGTAGGTCCCCCTTCCCTAAAGCCCCCCCCCCCTCTCACTCTCCATCAATCCCCTGCCTGAGTGGAAATATCCTGCCCGATTTGTTTTGGGGATGTGAAATAGATTACTGTGTTGAGGTCTCCCCACACACATAAAGAAAACCTCAGAGAGGCACAGCCCAGACCTCAACGACCCCCCATCTCTTCCCTTCCTCAGCCTGACCCCCTCTCCCACACCCACCCAACCCCCCTCTCCCACAGAGGGGCTCCTTAACATTTCCCCTGGTTGGGGTTTTGGTTAAATGGAAACAAATGTGTGCTGTACTGCTGAGGTCACCACAGGGCAGGTGTGCAGCGAGGTGGAGCCTCAGGGCTTTACACCCCCCCCCCCCACACACACACACACACACACAAACACACACATATCCTCCCTCAATCTCAGTTGGCCATATCCAGGCCTGTGGAGGAAAGAACAGTTTGAACGTATGAGAGCAGCTGAGGGATCTAACCCGGTGACTTAATGCTGTTTCCTGTTCCTCTCTGTAGATAGCAGGTGTGATGTGTCCATATTCCTTTCAGTGGCCTCTGTATGAGTTTGATAGCAACGTAATCATCAGGTTTTGGTGTCGTCCCCTCACATAAAGTGCAGGTGCTCTGTAGAGCTGCTCCTTTGCCCTGACGTTCGTAGATCAAACACATAGGAATCCATTCAAGTAATGGCAGAGAAACCAATTCTGTGCTCACAGTACAGGAACAATGTCAGCTTAGTAAAACACTGACTACGCTAAGTGGAGATTTACCACACAAAGAGGTGTATTACTTCATACACACACTAATCTGCCAGATGTGCTAACCGAGCCAACTAGCTAAACTAACGTTAGCTTGCTCGTTGTGCACAATTGAACATCATGAAGTCAGCACAACATGTGCTACTGCATATATTGAGAAGTAAGGTGTTTCAGAGTTAGAAGTATTTCGTTTTTTGCAATTAGATCTTTGGTATATTGTGTTGTATAATGGAATGCAATTAAAAAAGTACCCGTCTACTTTTTACTGTTAATTGGTCATACATCAGCAAGCTTCAGTTAGCTCTATTTATGGATTCAGTTAGCTACATAGCAGTTGTTGGCAGCAAGTAGTAAATATCTACTGATCGGTTAGTCTCACTCTGAGGAGCAATGTCTTTGAAGATGAAAAGGGCAGGTTAACCAAAACAACTCAACCCTGAGAATGTGTTAAATACCTCAGATGTCTTATATATTGAATGGAAGATGGAGATCTGCGGCCCTGAGGGCAACTCACACACACCTAACTGCACACAGAGTATATTCATCCTCAAAGAAGCTGAGAATGCAGCACACATGTTGGAGTGCAGCATGCCTTTGTAAAACTGTTTCTATGCAACACAGAAAACCATGGAAGACTTTAAAAAGCCGCTTTGAATATCATTTTAAAGTCTCAAGCATGAGACGTAAAGCCGCATTAGGTTTCATTCACATCGTAAGTGCAGTTGTGTTTTGGGTGGGTTTTTACAACGTGGTCTGTCTTTGTTTCTTCAAAAGGGATCTCCAGAATAATGAAATCTCCTGGACCATTGAAGACATGAACGGCCCTTTCTCTGCTCTGGACAAGCTGAACAAACTGTGAGTTCCTGCTCAAGGTGTTTCACCCTCACTATGTGACTTCCTGCAAATAAGAAATTATTCTTTTGTTTTTTACAGTATTCTGAGTGTTCTACACTTTTGTAATACTACAAATGTTTGTCGAGCGCTTTAAAGTCAAATCTGCTCAAAGATTGTAGGTGAGACACTCTGGGGTCAGCAGACCATAATAACATGAGGCTAGTCAACAACATCATCTCTGTGTCCTGGACAGTGAATACGAATATGACTGACTCCTTTGTGCACCTGTCGATCGTAAAATTAAATACTGAGATAAATCCCAGATCAAATGTATGTTCGAGGCGGGTCTTGAACCAGTTGTGTTTTTCAGTGATTGTAATGTTATGTTAAATGTCTGTTTCCTTGTATCGTGTAATATCTGTCCTTGTTTGATGTTGCAAATGGAGCTGCCGTGATGCAAGACAAATGTCAGACTCGATGTGACAAGTATTTCTGAATCGTAAGAGTTAGAAGCTGATACAGAGTCTTGTTGTTTCCCAGCTTCCTGCAGGGCAACCAGATCCGCTCGGTGACCAAGAAGTCTTTCTCCGGCCTGGACGCGCTGCACCACCTGTGAGTTGGCCTCGTGTTTCACTAATTGTTTCCAAAAGTTGAGCTGTAAACTAAGCAGGGTGAATCACACAGACACAGAGGCTGTTTGTTTCAGTCCTCTCCCAGTCCTCCTCTTTCATGTGGAATCAAGACAACGTATTTTTACTGTAGTGCCAGACTATATCGATCACCAAGGCTCTTGTGTGTGTGTGTGTGAGTGTGTGAGAGAGAGAGAGAGTGTGTACAACAGCTGCATTTGATTCTAATTAGAGTTTTTTCCCAGCCGTAGCCGAGCTGAAGCCGCCCAGACTCGGCCTCTCTTGATTAACACAGCAAACTCCTGCCCAGAGTTTTATTGTTCTGGAGCCCAGACCTTTTTTTCTCTCCATTGAAGTTGTTGTAGCATTCCCTCTGTACGGCTGATGTTGGCAGAAAGAGACGCCATCTTTCCTCAGGATCTCACCAGTCCTCTTTCTCTTCTCCTCTCCACAGAGATCTGAGCAATAACGCCATCATGTCTATCCAGGCCAACGCCTTCTCTCAGATGAGGAACCTGCAGGAGCTGTGAGTAGGACTGTTTAAACACAGCTTAAGTGAGTGTGTCAGGGTGGATGTTGCACAGAGCACCAGGTGAAAGTCATGATGGTCTGCTGGGAAAGGCAGCAGCAGCAGGTTCCACTAGAGCATTGATTCCAGTGTTGCTAAACAAAGGAATTTCAAACATTTCCCAAAACTATTCAGACTGAATGGTTCGCATGTTGGACACATTTTCCACACAGTTTTAATAGTTAAGTCGTCTCTTAATTAAGCAAATCAACATTTAAAGTCCATTGTAGCAGTGAAAAGGAAAGGAAATATAAATATGTAACTCTTAACTGCCTCTGGGGCACCAGCAGGGAAACTGAGAAGTCCAGGCAAGAATATCCTTTGGAACATTTATTTCAATGATCTGATATCATACATAAATGCAGTTATAATTATTTCCCTTCAGCCTTTCCTATGGCTCTCCTCGTGCTTAGCCTGATTGAAAAACCATATGCCATACTGGTGCGCTGAAAAAAAATCGTAAAACAACTACTTAAATTACACTAAAATAAAAGGTAAATTCAGCCGCAAGAAAACAAATGTTTACCTATAAAATAATATAAATCAATATACAGCTCCGACATCACTATTAGTTTCACTGATCAACAAATTGTCCTCATCATCTACTGAAGTACAACATGTCATATAGAGCAGCCGTTTCCAGAGATGTAGGAGCGTTGAATGGAGCTCTGTGCTGTCTCCCTGCAGGCGGCTGAACACCTCCAGCCTGCTGTGTGACTGCCAGCTCCAGTGGCTTCCTGTCTGGGTGGCAGAGCAGAGCTTCCTGCCCCGCGTCACCGCCAGCTGCGCCCACCCGCAGACGCTGAAGGGCAGCAGCGTGTTCTCCGTCAGCCAGGACCAGTTTGTGTGTGGTAAGTGAGGCATTCACTGTGTGCAACACCTTCACACACACACACACACACACACACACACACACACACACACACACACACAGCTTTTCCATTTATGAGCAGACCCAGATTGTTCAGTATTTTCCTCCCGACTCCTGGACAAGCTAATGAGTCTCCTGAAGAGACGATGTGGAAATGTACTGGGTTCAGTTAACAGCTCTCCTGGTTACTGTCATAGAGAGCTACTGAAAGATTTCAGTTTCTCTGACAACAAAATGCAAACATTATACCAAACATTTCCAAACCTTATTACACAGTCATGTTATACTGTTGCTATCACACTACATTATACATGCTGAAAAAGCTTGTATTGGTACTTTTTGTTATTCACCTGGATGGGTATTTTTGTAAATTGTATTTTGTGTAATTTCAATTTTTATCTCTATTTATTAATATTTTGCTATTTTTTGCTCTTGATTTTTGTTGTAACAATGTACATTTCCCCTCTGTGGGACGAAGAAAGGTATTCTGGTTCTGACTACAGCATAGTCACTTTTAAATAGTACCTTCCTGTCACCCCAGATGACTTCCCGAAGCCTCAGATCACGCTGCAGCCGGAGACGCAGTCCGCTCTGAGAGGATCCAACGTGACCTTCATTTGCTCCGCGGCCAGCTCCAGCGACTCGCCCATGACCTTCTCCTGGAAGAAAGACAACGAGGTCCTGGACGACGCTGAGATCCACAACCAGGCCCACCTGAGGGTGCAGGGCGGCATGGTGGGAGAGACCGAGGTGACGGAGTACACCACCACCCTGCAGCTGCGGGACGTGGAGTTCTCCAGCGAGGGGAAGTACCAGTGTGTCATCTCCAACCACTTCGGATCTTCCTACTCCACCAAGGCCAGACTCACCGTCAACAGTAGGTTTGGGAGGGGGGAAGTTAAGACGTTGCTGTGTCTGGATCTATAAAGTCCATTTATTTCAAAGTTCTAAATGATCTGATTGAAATTACTTTTCTTTTCCAGTGCTCCCGTCTTTCACCAAGATGCCAATGGACCTGAGTATCCGTGCCGGAGCGACAGCCAGGCTGGAGTGCGCCGCCGTGGGTCACCCCTCCCCTCAAATCGCCTGGCAGAAAGACGGAGGCACGGACTTCCCTGCTGCACGCGAGCGCCGCATGCACGTGATGCCGGAGGACGACGTGTTCTTCATCGTGGACGTCAAGGCCGAGGACATCGGTGTTTACAGCTGCACGGCCCAGAACACCGCTGGAGCTATCTCTGCTAATGCTACGCTAACGGTTCTAGGTAAGAAAAAACCTCAATCGCCCCTTTACCACCAAACCGGTTCCCGGGCCAGTTCGTAGCTAGTGCCCGATTGCAAACCATTTGTTCCTGTTTTCAAACTGGTTCGCATTTTGAACCAAAAACCAAATATGTTATAGAAATAGAAATATCATTAATGAACAAGGAGCATTAGAGATTAGCTTCGGTGGCTGCCTTAACATGAACCATCTAATACCAGAGACAAAACGGGGTTGTGTTGCTAAACTGTCAATTCTTAAACAAATTGTAAATATGCATCAGTTGCTATTGTGACCGTCAGACAGTGCGTTACTACTCTCCAGCAGTGGAACCAAAGAAGCACCAGCATGGAGCTAGAATCTTTCAGTGGACATGTTCAGAGCTTGCAGACGTGGTCGCAGGGTGTGTGTGATGATAGATCAGATCTTGACTGATGGATCATTCTGCTGTGGTCCTTTTTACAGAAACGCCTTCCTTCCTGCGGCCCCTCATGGATCGCACCGTGGCCAAGGGGGAGACTGCGGTCCTGCAGTGCATCGCCGGCGGCAGCCCCCTCCCCAGGCTGAACTGGACAAAAGACGACAGCCCATTGGTCGTGACTGAGCGCCACTTCTTCGCAGCGGCCAACCAGCTCCTCATCATTGTGGACGCTGCAGAGGCCGACGCGGGGACGTACACCTGCGAGATGTCCAACACTCTGGGGACAGAGCGGGGGAACGTCCGGCTGGCCGTCATCCCTAACCCCAACTGTGACTCCGGAGTGCAGGGCGGTGTGGGGGGGGGGCATGATGGGCGGGGCAGGAGCGGACAATGATGGTTGGACCACGGTGGGGATCGTCATCATCGCTGTGGTGTGCTGTGTGGTGGGCACGTCCCTGGTGTGGGTGGTCATCATCTACCACACCCGGAGACGCAGCGAGGACTGCAGCGTCACCAACACAGGTGGGTGCATGCTGGTACCTCTGTATTATATAACTACGGCTGTGGTGGCAGACCTGCCACTGGCAGACTGGCGTCGCATCATTTAAAATTCTTGGACCTGCGCACTACAGTCGGCATGAAACTTGTATAGAGTGTAAACAATACATATAACTCGGTATAATTATTACTCTTGATTATTACATTCATTTAAAGTCCCCTATTATACTGTATTTCAACAATATATTATAGGTCTCAGATATATACAGAACATGTCTCTGATTGGCTGAAACACCAAACAGATCATTGCAGCATCCCATAATCCCCTCTGTTTCAGCCCTGTTTCCAAAGTGCTGATTCTCTGTCTGTAGCTTTAAATGCTAATGAGCTGCTGCTGGCCCCGCCCCTCTGACATGTGATTTGTGGCTGGCTTATTTTCAGGTTTTTATATAGATGGATCAGGACAAAAAGAGACAGGGTCTTGGTTCCTGAAACTCTCTGAACCCGTTAACATACAAGGGACACTTATTGATGTATAAAAGGCATGACAAAGTAGATTTAGCATAAAAGGTGACCTTTAAATTCAATTCAAAGCATATACAACTTTCTTGCCAACATAGACATTTACCCTAAATAATAATACGCCTAAATGGCTCTTACAAAGGGTATCATACAAGTGCAACTGAATCTGTTAACAATGAAAATAAATGTGTATGATATAACTTATAGACAGGAAATGGACCTGCAGGATTCTTGCTTTTCACTTTGTTTCAACTTCAAGTTCATGTACTAACTTGAAGTCCTCCTGCTGCAGATGAGACCCACCTGCCTGCAGACATCCCCAGCTACCTGTCCTCTCAGGGCACGCTGGCGGAGCGGCAGGACGGCTACATCCCCTCGGAGAGCGGCAGCAGTGATCAGTACATGTCTTCATCTCTGAGCGGATTCTACCTGCAGCCCAAAGACATGAACGGTAAAACACCTGCTCATCCTGCTTTCTTCTCAAATGTAGTTCCTGCACTGTTTTTCCTACATGACACTGTTCCTTCACTCGTACAGGATTTTGTCAGCTGGACACAGGAAGTGAAACAGACATGGAGGCAGCCATCGATCCTCTTCTCTGCCATTATCAAGGACCAATCAGCTCCCTGCTTCGGCGAGACAACATGTATTCCACTGAGCCGTCAGACGTCTTCACAGGTGTGTGGACACATCCTCTGTCAAATAGAAACGGTCCTCTTGATCACTATCCTAAACCGTCCACACTACAGCTTCAAAAAAAGCTTGGAGCTGGGCGTGTCTGAAGCTCGACCAACAACCAATCACATGAATCTCCCGCCCCTGACACACAAGCAGCGGTTTGATTGGCTAGAGCTTGTACTGGCATATGATTCGATTGGCTGAAGCTTCCACCGAAAATGTTCAAAAGTTGAACATTGCTCAACTTTTGCAGCCTGAAACGCCAGGAAAGCTCCGCTCCGCTTCCCACAATGCAGTTCGGCGAAAAGTGACGTCACCCCATTCAAAGTGAATGGGCAGACGCGTTGGAAACAGTTTTTGAAGCTGTCGAAGCTGTAGTGTGGACTGGCCGTTACTGTTTGTAGTAAGTGTTCCTAAAGTACAGCCTCTAGAATCTGTCTTCCTCCCTTTCTCACCCTCCTTCCCTCTCTCCTCCCGCCAGGCTGTTCCATGGACCAGAGGCCCGTCTACGTGAACTCCTACAGCGGCAGCCTGAGCAGCTCTAAAATGAAGGACTACTTCCTGTCTGAGCACTTTGACCTCTGCTCCTCCTCGGTCCTGATGCAGCTCCCTAACGCCAGCCTCCATCTGGGCCCCCCCCACCAGCAGAGTGACCGCCGCACCTCCATGGAGGAGGCGGAGGCCAACGTGTATGGGAAACCTCACGAGGGTCTCTCCCCCTCCAGCACCTTCATGGGTACGCCTTCAGATAATCATTCCCCAACTGTCTGGATTGTGTTTGCACATTGTTCTGACTTCTTCTCTCTCACTCAGGAACGTTTGGGAAGGCCCCCTGGACCCCCCACAAGGACCTGTACCCAGGCTTTGGCCCGCACTCGGTGACGCATCACGGAATAACTCTACACGAAAATCCTTACGCCGCTCCAGACGCAGATTCAGACCTGGAGGAGAGTCTCACCAAGGACTCTGCGTCAGAGCAGAGCCACAGCATCTATGAACAGCCGTTTGACCTCCTGAGGACGGACCCCCCCCGCAGCGCAGGCCCAGCACCGAGCTGAGCTGGGTTTAAGGACCAAAAAGAGAAACCTCTACCTCACTGAACGGACACTTTGCAATAAAGGACGCCTCAAATGTGCCACGAGTGAATGTAACAGACAATGTTCCAGAGAAAGAAAAGGGAGCGTGTTAGCAGCTTCAGTTAAAGAATATAGATGAATATATACATTTTTTATATAAAGTTTATTCTATTTTGTAAATTGTATATAAACAGAGTATTTTTGCTTACCTTTTGAGTATTTTGCAGCCCTGCCTGTTCAGTTATTCCAGCTTTGAATGAAACCATGTTTTGCACACGTGTAAACAATAAAGCAGCGCTATATTCAGAGCCGACTCCTCACTGATGCCCCCCCCCCCCCCCCCCCCCCCCCCGTCTGACGGAGAGCGCTCAGAGCACGGGGTTCTGCTGCTGGGTGTTAACGCTGGCCTTGGAGACAGAACCACAGACCGCCAAGGACGCCTCGCTCTGTCATCAGTCAGCCCCCACACAGAGACAGAGAGCATGATGGGTATCACACTCTGGGTCCATGTAGGGCTGGGTAGTATTTACAAATGATAGTTTATCCACGCTCAGCTGATCACGTGCCACACATGTTTTCAAAGATATCAGGCCAGCTGAAGACTCTATTTCCCATATTGTGATTGAAACAGCGGTGGATTGTAACAAAGTACATTTACTCAAGCACAATACTTCAGAACAATGTTGAAGTACCTGAGTATTCTCCGTTTATGCTACTTTTGACTTTACTACAGTTTGGAAGCCGTTGTTGTACTTTTTACTCCAATACATTGATCTCACAGCTTTTAGTTACTAGTGACTTTTTAAAGATTTATATCATTAGCTAATACAAAATATAAATGTATTAAGTAAATGTTGGTATTTATTTGTAGTTTAAGAAATCCAGAAGGAGTTGCGATAAAAACACATCAATAATCTTAATAGTAACCCAGAAACTCAATATATAGACGATTCTGAAATGGGCCATTATGCACAAGGTGTACTTTTACTTTAATGCTGCTACTTTCATACTTTTACTGGAGTAAGATTTTGAACATAGGACTTTTACTTATTAAATGTAGTATTGTTACTTTTACTTAAGTAAAACAATCTGAGTTGTTGACCATAAGGCCTCACTCTGGTACAGCCAGTACTAATACTGGTACTACGAGTTCTACTATCCCTTATCACCAATACTGGTAGCCTACTAATACTTCTACTATATAAATCTGCTGTTAATACTGGAAGTAGTTATCACTGCTAGCAACAACTATTAGCTCTTCAGATGAAGGAAGAAGTCCTTTCCACAAAGCTACAAACAGAAGATATCAGTACTACTTAATAAAATAGCGTCTGTATCCTGGTTATTTATAAATCCCAGATTCACCACCGTAGTGTTTTAATAATGATGCTCATGAGTAAATAATACTTAATATAATTATATATAAGCCATGTTAAACCCACAAATTGATTTGAGAATAGTATGGCACAATGTAGCTTAGCCCTAACTAAACTCCCCCTGTTTACTGTGTGACTCACCCCTCTCTCTCACCCCCCCCCCCCCCAGCCCTCCTCGCCTGGCGGTTTGTTGTTTCAGGCCTCCCCTCTCCAGCATGAGGGAAGAAGGTGTGCTTGTGCGCCGGGCTAGCTGTTGAAACTTGCACTTGGAAGGCTTCTTTGGCTCTCTGTCTGCCTCGGTGGGGTTGTGTTTACCGAGCGTTAGATACATACACCATGGGGGTGCCAGCAGTTCACTGGAGAATTATGCACCCCCCCTATTCAAGGGCAGTCGTCTCTGTCCAGCATTTAATCCGGCAGCGTGAAAATAAACCAGTTGAAAATAAATAAAACATACTTTGTGTTATAATGGTACGCACTAAGGTCTGTGTTTGGACTCTCTTCCAGTCTGTGTGTGGAAACACTGATGAGGAGATTTGCTTTCATAGGCCATGTTATTTTGTCCCATCCTTCTGGCTGACTAATGTTAAAGTACACCTGGCTGTCGGCTCTGCTGCGCTGCTGCGCTGCCTTTACCCCACTGTAAAGGAATGAGGGCTTTGTTGGAAGTGTTGCCAGTTCTTTGAGGAGGCTGCGATTAAGACAAGATGGTCCATAAACCTGGAGAACAGCTGCTGCTGAGGTTGCTGACGCTGCATTCAAGGACCAGTCTGCCTCACCTCATCTCAGGACTCAGTTGTGTCTGCCTAGAGCACAAATCATGTGTTTCAAAGCTTTGTGTGGCCAAAATGATGCATAATGAGTTATTGATGCATGTAAGATGTGCATAAAACAGATGTCAGATCAGAACAGAAAAGTATACTTCTGTAGTTGTGCCGATTGGGGGATTCCCAATCTCTGTGCTGGAGCAGTGGGGGGGGGGGGGAAGTCCAGCTCTGGTGCTTTAGCATCGCTGTGAAGCACCTTTTGGTCAGGAACTTAGCAATCCATGGTGCATTTATTATTATTATTCGTGTTCCGGCTTCCGTGCGACATGAAACAGGAAGCAGGAGGTCGGAACATGCTTCAGATATGTCCAGTTAGTGTTCAAAACAGAAGTAGCTGATTTCTTTGACACTTGAGGTGAACCGCGATAAACTACAAAGTCTGGTTGTTATTCTTTTTATTTCGTCGATGAGATAAAAACATTGACTTTGGCAGCTTTAATCATTTCACATAAAGTTGGAATATTAGTGTGTCAGAATCAATACAAGGCTTCTTTAGCGGAACATGTGAGATCCATGCACCCACAGAGATCAGAAGAATACGATAATGTTTCTTCGTGAAGACATGTTTTTTTAGTGTTGGTTGCAACACTCTTTATCAACTGAAAATCCCCGACTACACAGTATAACTCTTTTTACAGCCATGCTGAATACAACAAGCTCTCACATGTTACACAGGAATAGTTTTTAGACCCAATACATCTCGGACTAAGGCAAGTTGAGGGAAGACATATGTTTTATACAAAATGTCTCCTTGACTGTGTTGAAAAACTCAGGTTTGTGATCTCAGACGAACCCTTCCTTGAACTGCCTTGCTCAAGGTCACTTGAATGCAACAGTGGGAAAAGGTTTATTCCCCGTTCAGAGTTCAGCAGCTGGTGTGGTGGATTCAGATGCTCTTCTTAACAATTCTTCTTTCCCTTTTTGTAGACAAGGCTTTACCATTCTCAATGAAATGGGTGAATGTGAATCCCCTCAGAAAGGTTTATTTACTCCTTAGGGGAAGTCTCTGAAATTGCTACAACCAAAACATAATTTGTGGCCTTAAAAGGGACAGAGGCGTTGAAGTTTTAAAAGGCGCTGGGGATCTATGAGTCTCCTGTGGAGCCTTCACATTTCCAGCCAGAGTGAAAAGAAAACAGGCCAGATTACAGAATCATTTCCCCTCTTTGATTCTGCGTCCAGAGAAATGAGACAGGAAGTTGACGATTCTTTCAGACCACCAATGAATGGCAGACGGCTAATGGAGCCTGCTACCCCCCCCCTGGTCTCAGATCAGCCTCTAATCTCAATGTTCTGACCCTGGTGTGTTCCCGTCAACAGACACTGACCTGGGGTCAGCTCCTCAGGCCCTCTCTGATCCAAACCCCAGAGAAAATGACTTCAGCATGCCACGCTCTTATCTCTCTGCCAGACACTGTGAATTGTGGAGCTAATTTGCCTTCATTATTGCCAGATGTGCTGACAAGCAGACAGATGTTTATTATATGAAATAGCAATAGGCAGCTTGCAAAAAGATTATTCCTCTGTTATGAAGCTCGGGAATTCTGCTGAAGGATGTCTGACTTTTATGACCACTGAGCTACAGCAGATATGCTGATTCAGTGCTAAAATACAGATTTAAAAAGAATGCAACCGGTGTACTCCCGGTATGATGGTGGAGTGAGCGGGCGCGAGTTAACCAGCTCTCCCAGGTCAGTTCATTGAAACCAACAAAATCCAACTACTGCGCACACGAGGAAGAGCTAACAGAGACACTGAAGCTACAGGATAGCACAGACATGCTAATAGGGCTAGCAACGATATCAAAGAGCTCAAGCAGGAGCTACGACACCGGCTATCCACATTTAAAGAAGAACTGACAGAGATGAAAGAAGAAATCTGTATTCTCCGACAAGAAATGACCGTAAACTCACAGAGAATAACAACGAAGTACAGACACTGAAATCAGACATTAGTGAAGCCCGGTCACGCATAGAGGAGTTAGAGGAGTGGCAGTTGGTGGCAAATAAAAATGACATTTGGGTCACACTTTGCATCTGACTTCCCAACTGTTTACAGAAATCCAACAAGTGTTGTGTTGCTTTAGAAGATTGTCTTTCAAGATTGCCTCTGATCGGACAAATCATTCTCAGATTATCTTTGAAGCTTGGTGAGAACATTTAGACCATATCGAATCATAGAAAAATATTTTGCTTGGTGCAAACACCAGATAAAGCCAACTTCAGCTGGGCTGTAAAATCCCACGGTCATATAACATGAGCTGCCATCAGCGTGATTCCAGCACGGACTCCATACAGCCCAGAACATCTCCTTTCAATCTCTTCAGCCAGGGCTCTTTGAATGATTAAAAGCATATATGCAGGGGCTTAGCATCTTGCAGATGTTGCCATAAATCACCGGCTGGCCCTGCCTCTGCAACTGGCTGCCTGACAAATGTTCCACAATAACTGGGGCCCCCACCCCACCCTTCCAGTAAAAGAGAAAAAAAAGAAAAGGGTGTAAAAGGGAAAGAAAAAAGCCTGGAATGTGTTCTTGTAACTCTTTCAGGACCATTGTAAAGTCTCAGCCATGTCAGCACAGGTGGAAACCTGAGGGCTCGTAAAGCGGAGACAAAGCCCGCCCACTGCAGCTCTCTCTGAACCTCCCTGCTGCCCACCACCCCTCCACTGTGACTAACTCCACACACATCTAAAGATCTAAAGCAGTCAGACTGCTGGTGTGTCTGTGAGCAGCAGTAACCAACGGTTATGTAATAAGCTTATTCACTGTCTTCTTTTGAAAGATGAGATATGATATGGCGAACATCAACAGCTTGCTGTATACACATTCAGGAGATAGAGCAACATTACTATTCATTTCAGAATTGTGTACAAGTGGACATTCCCTCCCCCTGTAGCTGTGGGTTAGTTTCCACATGGCACCCAGAACATGTTGGTGCTGTAGTGGGCTTTCTGGAAGAGCATTGTTGTTATCAGCAGTGACATCAAGCCTGTCACACTGACCAGCAATAACAACATGTGCACGGCTCAGACAAGGAGGGGAATGAAAGTGGTCTGACATACATCAAAGATGACACCTCAAAAACATGGACATGCCCAGGTGAGCATGCTCAAGTTGACTTGGACCCCCAGCGTGTCCATTGAATTCAACCAAGGTTCTGGTTATTAGGGGCAACAATGAAGTGGGCAGGTTCTGAGTACATGACCTGACACTTCAATCTGTGTCCATCTACCGCTGATTACATCCAACTGATCCTTAACTGCTGAATATCACCACGTTTTATAAAAAGCGACCAGTCATGTTTCAAATAATGAAACTCAACATGAAGACATCTCCGACACAGGGCTTTGTGATGGCTCATCAGAATATCTGCAGACATTTGGTGGTCCGATCTGCAGCTTCTCAAATCTGCATGTCTGGCAAGACACCAGACCCCAGAAGTGAGCAGCATGTCTCATCCATGTGTATGCTTCTCAGAATGGGGGAATGTTGACATTTTCAAATTGCACAACATAAAGTGCTGGCCATGCATCTGTCACTCAGCAGAGAGCGTTTCCACACAAAGCTCCTGAGCGCTGCACTAAACCGCTCTCTCTACCTGGGGGGTTCACATGATGCAGTAATCACAATCCCTACATCTGGTGTCAAAATGACTTTTAGGAAAATGTAGGAGAAATTGTTTTCTGAATATTTTTGTAAATGTAAATCGGGCTCATATATTACTACTGAAGATCCTTTAACAATTGTAGGAACCTCTTTTTTAAGTTTGAAAGGATTCACCAATTTCCGAGCTTCTAAATGTTTCAATGAGTCTCCAACAGACATTAGGATAAAAGACAGTGGCGGCCTGCCCATAGGGGCACTAGGGGCGCTGCCCGACCACTTCCCACATACAAAAGAAAATATTAAAAAATATATTAAATATTTTTATTTTTAATGAACAAGGTAAATATACAATTGGTATCAGTAAAATGTATAATCTACAATAAAATCTCGTTTAAAATTGTGTTACGATGTCTAAAGTACTGATAAGTCACATGTTTCCTGCCTGGCCTTGCCCGTGGCATTAGTTTATCATTACCGGGCGGAGCCCCCGAGCCAAACAGCAGCAACCAGCACGTTGCAAAAGTCTCAATAGTAAACTGTGCCGCCGAAACATAATTTCAGCCAATCAGCGCCGTCAAATATTTTGGTCACGAGGGCACTCACGTTGGCGCCCACGTTGGCGCCCACGTTGGCGCCCACGTTGGCGCCCACGTTGCTTACGTGCGTTGACGTGAGTTGTTTTTTTGACTCGTGAGTAGGGTTGGGTATCGTTTGAATTTCCACGATTCTGATTCCGATTCTACTTTTCGATTCCGGTTCTTAATTCCGATTCTTTGAGGGGCAGGGTAAAAAAATGATACATGCTTCTTCCACCAAAAAAATTACATTTATTCGAGAAACTTTTACACAGGTTAGTTTACAGTAATATTCACATTAATCAGTCTGTTTATATTCACTGCTATGTAACTGTAACCTGAGAACCACTGAAGCTGCAACAGTGCAACTGTTAAAGGAACCCCCCCCCCCCCATTTAAAAACAGTTGTTGTTGAGAAAAACAAGCATATCTGCCTTCTCAGGCATACCGGGAAGAAATGTTTGAACATGTTAAAGTAAAATGCTTCAATCTGGTGCACTTTAAGCAGAATTACTAGAGACTAGATCTAGGGCAGTGCTTCTCAAAGTGTGGTCCGCGGACCACTGGTGGTCCGTGAGCGCCCCCTAGTGGTCCGTGAGTATATTGGTAAAATTTCACATTTGAAATAAATATTTATTTAAGTTTTCCGCACTCTCGCGGGAATATCTCCGCAATGGAATGAGCTTAAGTTTCACTTTCGATTGCATGATATAGCCCAGATAAACACCTTCATCACACATGTTGCCACCTGTTTATACCATTTTCAGGCGATTTGTAAAAAACGATGTGTTTTTGGATATTTGTGGAGTTAGGTGGTCCGCGAGTGTTTTTGAGAAACACTGATCTAGGGGGTACAACTCTAAACACCCATATGAAAAAGATCGGTTTACATTTGAATAATTAAATAAGTATGTGAACATAACCAATAACCCATAGCCAATAACAAGTACATGTAACATATTTTATTTTTGTTGTTCATTCATATCTTATTTTATTATTGCATATGTTTTTATCTCTCCAGTTTAAAACGATATGTCTGGTTTACTGTCCTATAGTATACATTGGAATGATTTCAAACCTGTTTTATCCCAATAATTATAAAGGAGTGCCTTGGAAATATGTGTTTACATAAATTGTGATCAAAACGTTTGAGACCCACTGAGATAACTTAGACTAAAGTGAACTATCTAAACACTCAGAGTCCTTTACCTCACTGAGCCTCTCAGTCTGACTGGAGAGGACTCACCCTCCACATCATTGTAGAAACATCTTCTTCTTCCGTTAGAGCAGCTAGCACCAGATGCTAATAACAACAGCGCGTACCGATGCACCGTCCCTTTCTCCCTCGCTCGCTCCCAAGCTCACTCGCACTTTGGCTGTGAGCTGCGGGTGCCAGATAAGCCAACATCCCCCATGTTCATCACTTACAGCGCCCATCGTACAGGGCAAATGAAAAGTGTAACCGGGATGAAAAGGGTGTTACATTTACTTAATTATGAATGTTGTTACATCAAGGCCGAACATTAGGATGAGCACCAACGGTCAAACATTTGTTTTTCCTCCCAGAGCTGTCAGCGCAGCGCCTCCACAGATCTGGCGCCCTAGGCGAACATGGTTACGCTGTAGGAAGTGTAGGTACAACCCATGGATGTATAATAAGAACTGGATACAGCGTGGGAGGCGGGGCCTCATTAATTCCTATGAGAGTTGCTCAATGGCGCATGATGACAAAATGGCCCAACTTTTGAGAGAGCGAAACGTCACAGATTACCCGGCATGCCTGAGAAGTACCCGTATGTGCGCTCATAGCGCATGCACAACTTTAACCACCCTGCCCAAAAGGCTCGTTCACATTAAGCACCTGAATTTGCGTACACGTAACAGCACCGAGCGTTCATGACAGCATGGTACTGGATTTATATTAACGAGGCGGCAGTTAGCAGCTAGCAGCTAGCTAGTAAATTATGCTAAGTTACACATCAATCGTTATGTACTTATATATTACGCTGACATCAGGATCTAGTGATATCCAAGCAACATAGCTTCATTTAGCATGATACTTGTGTGGGTTGTACATGAAACTACTTGGTAATATATAACAATGTATATGTTGAAGCCTGTTATGATCAATTGTGAGTTAAAACTTTATCTAAAAAGTAAAGCTGATGATGGATTACTGTGGTGGAGTTAAAATAACAATAGCCTATTTCTTTTTGAAATGTGATGGAGTAAAAGGATAGTAACTGTGATTATTCATGTTAAGTAGCCCACAAGTAACTAAAACAATTGCAAGTGCAATAAGAAGCTAGGAACGTTAATCTACGTCGGTAATATTAACTTTATTTAATACAACATTTACATCATACAGCCCATGTAGTATAATATTTTACAAATGATGAATTACAGCAAACATGTGCAATATATCCATTATTACAGCTCCGTGGGCAGTAAGGCGATATGGTCCGTTGTTATTGTGCAAAGAGAAACTCATGTAGTACTGAACACGTAACATGAACGTGCCGGGCGGCGCGGTCCCGTGGGTTAGATGCGCGTTCATAATGCCGAGGGAAATAACTCTCAGAATAACGTTATTAGCACATTTTTACAACTTGAGGAACGAATGTTTTTAATAAGGGCGATATAAACGCTCATACTGGGTAGTTTATTTAGTTTAAAAAAAAGTATCCAACGAGTTACAGACCACTCTTTCCCAATGTAAGTCAATGGGAAAAAGTGTTTCCGGGCCCAGCAACCTAAAGGAAGTGTAGTACCGCCGTTTGACCAGCACGAATATTCTCATCAGACTCCGGCGCACTTCCTGGGGGCTGGGTACAACCGGGTACAACGTTACATTTCCCGCCCCGCCGCAGTCATACAGTGGGCTACGGAGAGCGGCGAGAAACATTTCCTCGGGCATCGAAAAGCGGAACCGAAATTCACATTTCTAAATGATGCCGTTGGAATCGAAATGTTGGAACCGGTTCCGAACCTGAACCGGTTCTCGGTACCCAACCCTACTCGTGAGTGACCAAGGTGACGCAGTAGTTGGATGAGAATGGCTTCGTGTGCAGGTGGAGTCGCCGGACCTCGGCCCGCACCCAATTCCGTGCAAGAGCTACTCTCCAATCCTTTCGAAAGGAGAAGTTTGGGAGATAAATTGATACTTAAAGACCTTGGACCGGACCAACCCGATTTGTATATATCGCAGCAAGCTCGTGAAAAAGACAAAACGTATCAACGAGGCTTCTCACGTAGCTGGTACACCAGAAAGGCATGGCTAGCTGGATGCAAACAGCTTGCTCTTCAAACAGCCGGGGACAGATACGATCTGTTCAGAAACTAGACAAAAGTTAAACAAGTACAAACCACAGACTGTCTGTGTCATGGCGAATACAGTCGCTGGTTTATTTATGTCTGTATAGGCTAGGGTTGCCAACTTCCAGACATGGAAAAACGGGACACATGCATGTGTCCCTCGCGCGCGCGGGGGACATTTTGTAAATTTTGTAAATTTTGTCCAAAATGTTAAAAAATAAAATATTTGAAAAATGGTATTAAGTAATGAAAAGTATACATGATGTGAACATGCACGGTACATCATTATTAGACTTAATGTTATCCTTCAACCAACCATTTTCCCATCAATCGGCTGACTGACTCTCACACACAAAAACAGCACAACGACAGCCGGCCTTAGCTCTCTCTCTGACAGCATCGCTAGCGAGCGCGATCTCGATATGAGAGATACAGAGAGAAGCGAGAGTAGAGAGAGAGAGAGATCTCAGCCTCTAGAGAGCGCGAGCTAGGAGAGATACGCTCGAGAGCTGATCTATATAGAGAGCTCGTCTCTCTCATCTCTCTCGCTCTATCTCATGCTACTCTCTCATCTCTCTCCTCGTCTCTCTCTCTCTCTCTCTCTCTCTCTCCTCTCTCTCTCTCTCTCTCTCAAAACCACACGTTAACAAAATAGAACAATAGTGGTTTTCCAGAGAGATTGATCAGTCATCAGTAACCCTCCTCACCTGCTGCAACCCGGTGGGAGGAGGACACAGCTCTTTTAGAATATCCCTCACAGTTTTGGGGCCAAGCACATTGACTGTTATTCATCTCAGCCTTTATTCTTCCACATTGCATTTTCTTTTGCAGTGTTCGGAATCACTAAACATGGCACTTGCCCCGCTTATTACTGCAGTCCATGCTGTTGTAACTCAAACCTGCTTAACTGTGTGATACACTGATGTTACCTCACATGCAGCAACTTTGTCATTGTTCTGCAGTTGAACTGCCGAAGAATTTTGTAATATTTGATGCACCTTTATTTTGTATTGCTCGCTTGTGCTGTGCCAGCATGCTGTTTCAGGTCGTTTTCTCCACCGTGACCTATTGAAACCTCCCTCCGACACAAGGTGCAGAAGACCCGAGACAGATCTCCACTCACGGGCTTTACCCAACTGTGTTTTCCTTTCCACTGTGTGTTGAAAGACACAAGTCTTTTCTTTTTAGAAGGGCCAGGGCCCAGAACCACATCCTCTCTCTCTTCTCCTCTTTCATCGCCACCTCCACCGGCAGCGCTCATTTTCCACTACTGAACAGGCTGACATGCCACACAAACAATGATGCCGCGCCCACCGGAGAAAATCTCACATACACGTGCGAGCATTGTGCCTGCCCTGTCAACTGAGCGGTCCTAGCGCCCTTCGCGGCCAGACACACTGCATTGCGCGCAAACAGAATTTTTTATTTTATTTTCCCCTTTACACGGGAATCCGGGACAAACAATGTCCCGTACGGGACACGCCACTTTTGGCTCAAATACGGGACGTCCCGGCTAATACGGGACGGTTGGCAACCCTAGTATAGGCCGTTGTTGTGAGTGTGGACGGTCGGAGCATATATAACGTTAGCTTAGCCAAGCTCCATTTAGAAAACACGCATTTGAAAAGGGTTTTTCGCCTGCCGTCTGTCTGCAGACTTGTCAAAGCATTAATTCATGGTTTTTACTAACCGGTATCAGTATGTTGTTACTTCGGCATCATTTTGAAACGTGTATTACAATTAAATCACGGTCAAATATGTTCATCTTGTTGTTGTTGTAGCCCTCTTGCCAGCGATTCTCTCTCTAGTTTAGCATACTCAGCCCGACTCAGCCTGGTTGTTCCTGGCCCTAGAACCACGATTTTATGGGGCCAGAAAAACTGTGAATTAGGACCCGCTAGCCAGTACTAGGCCAAGTGGAAACGCAACCAAAAACGGCCCCCGCACGGCTCGGCACGCTTAAAGCGAGCTCCGCGCTGCAGTGGAAACGCGCCGTTAGATCACCAGAAGTCCTAATTTAAGGGGTCATTTCTCTCTTTGTTTTACTCACTATATCAACAGCCCCACCAAACATATTTTCCACCAGCCGCCACTGATAAAAGAGAAGCCACACTAACAAATGCTCTGGGATACTTAGTCATTTTAGTTTTTGTTAGTTTACACATCAATTATTGCTGCAGCTTTTATAATCTTTCTTGTATAGTGGACTTTTCCTTGGGTGTACATCTGCTACACAGCATTCCCAAAGTTGGACTCATACTGATACATCTTTATTTCCAGGCAGCTTCTGAGGTTTGAGGAATTGTGTGGTGTATTTGCAGGGTGTGATGAGAACAGATTTATGAGCAGACTGACAACAAACCGCCCGAGGCTCAGCTTCTCCCTGCACCTGGGACTCCCAGACATTCTTTGTTTAACGTTTACAGCTTTACCTACTATCTCTCAAATACTTGTTTTCTGGGATTCATACTAAATCAGACTGATAGCAACATATTAGCTACATTTAGAAAAACCTTCCTGGTTCCAGTGTCTTCAGGAATAATCCCAACAAATTGCCAATAAGGAGGAAATTGTCTGCGTTTAGTCACACACTCGGCCTGGATGAGTCCAGACTGGTGGAGCGTTGACCCCCCAGGGATATTTTACGAGCCACAGGAGGAGAAAAATGAGGAAAAGTTGACCTTGTGAGTTGGTTTGAACTCCAGGTGGTTTCCGCTCATTCTGTTAACGCGGTGTGACGCTGCATTCCTGTCACCCCTCCAACTGGCTAAAGGAAACTTCATGTAGAGCACAGGTGTCCAAACTACAGCCAACTGTGGCCCGTGGTTCATTTTTAAATGGCCCTCAGCCAATTCTAAAACTATAATGGAATATATTGCACTCCTTAAATATATATATATATATATATATATATATATATATATATATATATAAGTTGAAAACATTTTCCTACCAATCTTGGTAAAAATAAAATATACCCTACCTATTTGGCCTAATTGTTTTCTCGTTCAAACACTACACTCTCCCTTTAGTTGTGTTTGTGCTCAGGCTGACCTTAAACGTAACTTTTAATGAATGTCTCACAGATCGTTTTTGTGATATTGGTAGACATTCCACACTTCTGGCAGGTGGTTCAAACTGGGTTTAAAAGATTGCACAAAGCTATACTGATGGGGGTGGCCAGGAGCAAACCGTGATAGCAAAGAGACAGAGTGAGATGTCAACATTTGCAGCACTACAATATTCCATGTGGGTACATATTTATAAAAGTATGTAAGTGAATAACTTTATAGCTGCCAGATGTGTAGAGAAATGTAATTGAAAGCAGTCTAAATGAAGCCGGTCCACTCAGTCGTCAGTCCCCCTGACCTTTGACCTGCTGCAGAATCAACACTTCACACACTCCTGGGTCAAACACACTGGCACTGAGTGTGTGTTGACCCCTGACCATGAGCCAACAGACATGCCCACACACACACACCTTTACATCTCACTTCAAACAATAAACATTTTTTCTATGGCAATATTAATATAATACAAAAAAGCATCAGTAAAAATGTTGTCTAGCTTTCCAATGAGAATTGTCTTTTTACTGTGGAAAAGGGTTGACATAAACCCTTTTGAAAACCTCAGTGTCACAAACCTGAGAGGGGTCTGCAGGTCCAATGTCCTCTCAGGACAGTTCCGGTGCAGACCTCCACTCTCAGGACACCTCCACTCTCAGGACAGGAAGTGCACGCTAAGAATTCCAAAATAAAATCACCACTATCAGTACAGTGCCACTTTCCAAACAGGAAATGCACGCAAATACAAAATAAAATCGTACTGACACTATATATATATATATATAAAAATACGACATCTTGTATTTTAGTTATACTAGACACCGCTAGACAGGGCCGGCTGTCGACAGCTCCAACAAATGAAGGCAAAGAAAGAGATGAGGACAAGAAAGACTAACGTGACACAGTGCTGATCGAGAAGAAGTGTTTCCCCCTCTGTTGATCCTAAGAGCCCTTTGTAGACACCTCCTCTGATGGGGGGAGTGTTTGAAGGGTTCACTTCCACACTCTCCTGAGAGCAGTGTGGAAGTGAAACCTGCTGCTACACTGTCTCGCTAAGAGAAGAACACTTCCAGATAAATGTGTCAGCTTGTTCTGATTATTGGCCGACATCTCAATAAGATGTCCAACAGCTTCTCTGGGAAGATGGCTTGGAAAGCTGCAGTTTATATGTGTGCTGGAAAGTCTTAACTCATTCTTTCTTCATGGTGCCAGTCATTAATGAGTCAAACATGGCCGGTCCCTCCACATGCGATGAATTTGAACTTCTTGCAGTATTCCAGGCATTTAAACTCCAACCAAGTAAACAGAAAATGGTCATGTCCAAACGTTAAAGCCTCAGAAAGCCACATTCTGTATCTCTGTTAGTAAAAGAGCTCCTTTAGCTTCTGCCTTTCCAACCTGGTGTTTGAGTCAAAACGCCCAAACGTCCCACAGTGAGCTGGGAGGCTTGTTCTGGCAGGCCGTGTTGTGCAAACAGCTTTTTAGAACAACTGAGCTGTCCAATATTTATTGTTGGGTTAAGCTATCAGTGAGAGATGACGACATCAGTCAGCGGCGCAGAGCAGCTCGGGGGGGTTTCCCACCCCTCAGCCCGGCTGAGCAGCAGAGTGAGGGAGGATGGAGAGTCCTGGCTCCTTCTCTCTGAAACTCAACAGCCATAACAAATGACTTCATTTAAAGCTTTACTGATATTTTAACTTTAAAGCTGCTGATTTTTTTTATCATTACAAGGTTTCTTATCAGCGGCAAAGCCCCTGAAACCCCATCAACACCATCACTGCACAGCAGGTCACTCATGGGACAGACTAATGCAATGGCAACCTAACAGTGCTGGGGGGTAACTGGTTAATGTGAAGGTGTGATGTAATGAAATGATAGAATACATTTTATTGTAATCCATTACTTGAATTACAGTTAAAAATGTATTTGTGTCTGTTAACCCAATACAATTAATGGTAACGTATTTCCAACAACAATATAGTGAGCATTTTCTAAATAGTAACTAAACCACATGTATAACTTTTATTGGTAAAGTGCTGTGTTTCCCAGAGTTACTGCAAACACCACTGGACCTTGAGTGTTGCACCATCCAGTAGGCCTACCCATAATGCACTTCCCATCCTCCCATTGGAACACTCTTATGTACGGCAGGACAGATGTAACCAGAGGAAGACACTGCCTGACACTTCAAATCCCACACCAAGGGAAGAGTCCCGCAGAGAGGGGGTTAGTTTATTTGCTGTGTTTTTATTTTACTTAACAATGGCGGACTATAAACTGCTCCACTAAAGATACCTGGTTTTCTGAAAATGTACAAGAGCTGCTTGTACAAATACCTCTTTGAATGAACTGTGTGTGCATCACTGTATCGTTAGAGAACAGTCCTGACTAGCTAGCTAGCTCAAAGAAGTGTTGTGGTTGACGTATCTCTGGCTGGTTGGCTTGTTAGCAGTTAGCCCGTTAGCTAAAGTATTTCTGAAGCCATCCACACAGTGATGTTGCCAAGTCTCCAGGATGTGGGGACCAACGTCACTGGGCCACGTTCTGGAACGAGCAGCTGCTGTGTCAGCCAATCATTCAGAGCCAGGTGGGAGGAAACTGCAGGAAAGAAGACAACAGGGGTCAGCAAACAGACTCAGGGGTGTCCTAACTACGGTGCGGGGGCCAACTGTGGCCCATGGTCTATTTTGAATCGGCCCTCAGCTAATTAAAATGTAAATGTCAAATATTTGACACTGTAGTATTCATGTGTTGATAAGCCCGCTTGTCAAATACATTTAGTCAATTCAAGTTGAAAACATTTTCTAACAAATCAAAGTGGATAAAAAAAGCCCAATAACGTATTCACATAACGAGCTTGAAATATAGCCTCCCTTCCTATTTTCCCCTGAATCAAATTCAACCCTGTTCACCGAGTGTGGGCTGTTTCTTAAAGCATATTGAAGAATCAAGCATCATTTACTTACATTTGATTGCTTTTGCTAACTTATAACTTAACTTCTACGAGGGGCCCAGCCCTTAGTATGTGTTTCTGTATGTGGCCCTCAGTGAAAACAGTTTGGACCCCCCTGCTCTTCAGGGAAAAACAGTGATCTCAGATGGCCCTTTTCCTCCAAACCGGTTGAACCGGTTCTTCTCTGTAGCACCACTTGTGTTTCCACTGCTCAGAGCTCGAGTGAAGCTGCGTCATAAATGTTTACGTGCCTTCTTGCGAAAATCCCTCATATCGACAGCAACAATGATCCAGGTAGTCTTTCTTGAGTTTGTTTAGCTTGTTGCTTATTTGCTCCAGAGTCTGGTGGTATCCAGCGGGGCCAACTCTATCCAGCGGGGCCAACTCTATCCAGCGGGGCCAACTCTATCCAGCGTTGCAAACTCCCGCTGCAGCTGCTGGAAAATAGCTTTAGACCGACTTGTGCCGTCCAACTTCCTCTGTACCTCTTGCGTTGGCCAAAGCCCGAGGAGGTCATTTGTCTCTTCAGCGGTCCACTGCTGCTTGCATTTACTGGCATCCATCCTGGTTCCTAGTCGTGTGTGTTGCTGTACAGAATTTGCGGCATTTTGTTGTTATTGCTCAGGTTAATCCCGCCTCCGACGTAAGCGCGAAGTATTGTTTCTTGCCGGGCAGCCGAGTGGGGTCAGCTAAGAACCTGTTTTTGGTGCTTAGAGCCGGCTCCGCTGCGGTGGAAACAGGAAAAACCAGAGCAAAATCAGGCTGTAGCCCGGAACCAGCCCTGGAACCGGTTTGGTGGAAAAGGGGCAAGAGAGAGAACCTTGACTGACTGATACAGAGATGTGGAGTCAGGACTGAGCTTTGTCGGTCTCAGGCCATAACACAAACGTACACAACTGAAATCATGACCCCCGTGCAGAGGTAATAATACAATATAATAAAAAGTATTAATATGATTTACACAGCTGAGCTCATTCTGATTTAGTATAGTTTTGAAGGTTCAACTGATTGCAAATGGTTTGAATAAAATGTAAACTATTACAGACCATTTGACTTACAGAGTGAAATGTGCAACATGAGAACATCATGTCTGAGTAATGGCGGTCTAACTCTGCTGAAAAAGCGCTGAGAAATACAGAAATAATTCCTCACTGGCTTTAATATGTCATGTGCTTGTGGGCCCACCCAGAAGAGTGGCTGCAGCCATTCCTCTTTTTTCATAAGCTATTTTATCGTGGGCTGTGTTGTGTTGAAAACGTACACACGTCCTCCCACACTGCCTCAGCTCCAGATGGAACACGGAGCCATCTTTACGCTACTTTCCAAACAAAGACTTTCAAACGTTTTCCAGACTGGATGGCAGCAGCCTTCTTGGATCATGTCTTGGCACCGTCACTTCACTTTCTGAAACATAAATAAGGCCGTTATGAGATCTGGCTGGCAGGCGGTTCCTAAGCTGGCCTCCTCCCTTTGTCGTCTACACCGCCCCCTCCTGTCACATGCTCTTCTTTGTGTTTGAATGGCAATGCTTTATTTAACGCTTTGAAGCCTGTAACACTCCTATGATATCCCTGCACAGACTTTAAGTGTCTCCGGGGTGAAAGATGTGATTTAAGGGGCTTTGAAAAGCAAAGCATTCATGAAAAGAGTTGCCTCCTATTCATTGCACAGTATGACAAAGACATTCAAAGTGAATTTAATAATAACTTTAAAGGAGGCGGAGGAATAATTATATAAAAAGAAATATTGAAAGTCAAGGTGGGAGAGGAGAGAGAAGGAGGAGAGAGGCTCCGTCTCTGGCCTGGATTACTATCATTATTGTAATGACTCTAATGTTTTCTTTCCTGGGCCAGTAATTGTTACCAAGCCCGCTGTTCAGAGGTGCAGGTGGACAAATTGCTGCCGAGCATTACTTTCCAGCGAGGGGGGGGGGGCATAATCATTCCCACCACCATCAGGCCTCAGACATCTCCTCCTGTCACACTCTTGGCATGTGTGGCTGTTTCCCCCACACCACACAGCAGTCACATTTCAGCACACGGACATGTTACATTTCAGGCTCGCTTTGGTACATTACATTTTATTTGGCTGAAGACTTTATCCAAAGCGACGAATATATATTAACTACCATTGTAAATTCACTTTTTTAAGTGATTTTTTTTCTTTTCTAATTGAATTGCCTGAAATCAAGGTACGATCCAAACCAATGGGTTTCCAGTTTGCGACGGAAGAGATCTTCAGAGTTTCTGCTCACTTGAACTTGTAGATAACTTGAACTCACTGATGATCTTTGGAAAGAACATCCTGAGATCCTGCCATGTTCCCCTTCTCCAGCTCCCACAGCCACGGTCGTGGTGTATCTGCATGTATTGACCCTTTTAAACTTCCACGGCCCATATAACCCATGTGAACCCCCGCCCTCTGCCACCTGCGGCAAACTCTTAAAAGCAGCCAGATGTTCCTGTAAGTCTGGGATTTCTACGCATTTTCATGACAAGGGCTCACAGAATTGAGGCAAATGAGTAAACGTGAGAGGATTTGAACTGCCAGGTGTGACGGCATGTCTTTATTTAATCTATGAGAAAATGATATTTCAATAAACTCACCTAATTCATGAAATGAAAAGAAACACATTTGAACCCTGGAACAGAGTTCTTTTAGAACCTGTCCATCATTTTTTAAATAAAGGTTAATTTTAGTGTCTACTTTCACTTTGGTTAGACTTTTTCTCCGTTTCCCAGAATGCCTTGCAACTACTGTTACGTTAAAGTAGTGTTTGTCCTGCTTCCTCACTCAGAATCCCACCTGTCTTGCATTGCATGCTGGTCTATTTTATGTTACTGATATTGAACAAATTGATCTCTGTGCCTCTTCTGCAATGACAGTACTAAGATTGCTTATATGCACATTGATGGGATTTGCATGGAACCAATTGGAGGAAACCAATACTGAAAACCTACCATTACCTGTGTTCTTCGGCTGCAGAGGCCTTATACTAAATCTAGCCAAAGAACTATTCAAGGTTCCCAGCAGCCTTAGCAGAGACGGTATGTTCTTGCAGGACTTTAAACAGTACACAGAGTCATCGAGGTCCCCTAAAGAACTGGTTGCTCGCTGCGATCCATTTTCAGACCTTAATGTGAACGTGTTTCCCAGCAGCTTTCTGTCCCAGATGGTGCTTCGTTGAGTTCTTGAAAGAACCAACATCAAAAGGCGAATTCCACATCTTTTGAACGTGTTGTAATTACCAGTGTGAAAGCAGCACATGTGTGGCGCAGACTGCATCCATCACCTGATTCTAATCACCGCCATGCTGCACCCATCGCTGTGACACCCACAAAATAGCAAAGTAGGATATTAAAAGTCTATTGTTCTTAGAAAAGCTCTAGCTATCATTGTTTATTTGTAATTACCAAAACTCATCTGAGTACATTGTTTTGATCCAGTCACTTTAAAATATGGGGGGGGCGGCTTTAGTTCTGCATTCTCAGACGAGACCACAACAACCACTGATCATCTGTAAATAGCTTTGGCGCTACACTTCCTAGAAAGCCTTGACAAAGTGTTGCTCTTCCTAAAGTGATGACAGTAATATCTGGATGTTAGCTACCAAGTGCTCTCCTGTGGTTCACCTGCTAACTGCTAAACGTCTGTATTCTGTCACAAAGAAAAAACACAACAAATCTGTAGAGCTGAAGGGAACTGTTGGCCGTGTATACATTTGTATTTATACACGGTTAAATATATTGGGTAGCAGCTTTCATTTTATTCTTACCCATGGTTCAAATTGTACAAATCCGTAGAGTTATTTCGAGAAAATGTACAGTCAGAAAAAGTATAACTGATGACCAGAAAAAGTATTTTAAAGTAACAGAAAGTCAAATCAGCTGTCTATTCACGTTTCACTTCTCATGCCAAAGTGTTCTCTTGGTGTTTCTCTTGCACAGTGGGTTATGGTTAGTCACTCACATGTCCTCACGCAGCCCTGTCTTACTGTCCCTGTCCCGGGCCTCAGCAGGCTCACGGGACATGCTCCTGCTCAGTGACTGTGTGCAGGCCGTGTGCAGGCACAGCACTTTTCCATGCTCTCTCAGAGAGTGAACTTGCAAACAGCTGCGCTTTCCATCAGAAGTGGTTTCTGGAGATGTGTTTTTTTCCCTCTCTTCCTGAGGGGGGGGGGGGGGGCTGCAGATAGAAGCCGGCCCCTACACTCAGCTGTACGCTCCGCATGCACACGTTTATTAGCAGCACAGTCTTGAATCATGCAGTCTCAGAAGTATTGCTGGTGGTGACAACTTGAAGAAGGTCGCCATGGCATATCAGATTAAAAGAATGAACTTTAGGAAAGTTGTTCTGACTGTAGGTTGTAATGTGTGCAGATTGTTCAGTTATTGGGGTTTGAGAACACATCAGCATCTGTCCTCCTGACACATACTGTGTGTATCCACTTATTCACACAATACAACGTATGGGAACACAGGATTTATTTGTGTTTACATTATGATAAAGTTGTCAGTTCCTGAGGCTAATTTGAAGGTAAATACTTACTACTACCCATAAGGCTTCTGGTGTGAAACAGGAAGCAGCATCAGAGTGACCTCTAGTGGTTTGGATGCAACACAAGCAGTGCGTTTTAAACCCATATGAAAAACATATTCTACTATGTGTAGCTGCAGGTTAAACATTTGATATATTGGTGCAGTGAGAGAAACCTGTTTGTATAGGCAGTGGAATACATGAGCGGTTAGCGTCGAATAATTCATAAAAGACCACTATTTACATCTGAGGAATTGTTGACAGAATATGTATAACATTTCTTTGCTTGCAATGACTTGCAGTGAGAGAGTAGAGACATGCTTTGGCGAATTTGAAGATTTGAAAGGTGTCTGACTCGTTGCCAAGCGACCAACACTATAACACATACATAACTCCACTTTCATTCCTTTCTTTAGTGGAGTGACCAAAGTTCATTTAAAGATCAATGTGTTATCTTATATGTGAGATAACCAGAGTGTGTTGAGGTTCAATTCTCTCCGTTGTGTATTGTTTACTCTCTCTACTAATTGCCTGCTCGCTCAGGCAGTACCATTCGCCTCAGTCTGATCAATAGTGCTGGTGCCATGTTAAAAGACAGTAAGTAAGAGTAAGCTGGATAGCGGGCATCAGTGCTTACACATCACACACAGGTCAGAGCGGCATCCCCCCCCTCCATAATGAGCCCCCTGCTGAGGGACATGTTTATAAGGAAGGAGACAGTTTGCTGTGAGCTTCAACATGCTCTCTCATTTAGATGTCAAGTTGTGCTCTGATGATCAGTGGAGTCTCTCAGCCCCGAAAGTTAGTCCAACTCGGGGGCCAACTCTTTGGCCCGTCGGCCCCCAAAGGGTGCTGGGGTGGAGCAGCATAGGAGGGCAGAGAGTTGTTGCAGAACCTACACCAATCAAAGACCACATTCTTCATTAAACATAGAATACGAGACAAACATCTTTGAAACTGAAAAATATACATTTATATGGACAAATGCATCAGGTGATGTTCCTTATGAGAGCATCAGACAGTTTCAAGTTGTTACGTTTGAAGTCGTTATTCAATTAAGCGGAACGTTAGAATAATAGCAACATGAGCGTTGTCGGCTGTTCTGAGATGTAAAGATGGAGTCGTGACGCGGCTCCTCGCGCTCTGCTCGTGGAACAGCACACTGACTGGTTCCAGAGGAAAGGGGGAACTGTGACATTAGCTTGTTCGTGTTCCTGCTCCTCTCAGGACTCAAACTCCATTCAATCCAATGAAGTGTTAGGGTCATGTGACCTTTGTTTATAACCTTGTCTGCTTGTAAGTGGACAGTGTGGACCTCAAAGAATAAAAGAGCCTACATTTAACTAAATGTTAGCAGATTGGCACGTTGACCCTCTTTTGTTCATTTCAGCCAGCTTTTAAACAGACATGTTATCTTTCTAGTCATCAGTTTCCCTCAGCTGTGATTGGCTGTTGATGATGGCTTGATGTTATGTTGCTCACGGTTGATCAAAGTAAATTGAAATTCTTTCCACACACATTGGGCAAAGAAAATAGGCCTTCACAATAATCAACTCAAATGAGATGAGAAGCTAACTTGGGTCCTTTTCTTTCTGTTGTTTTACTCGTGTAATAATGGTTTGGTCACACAAGGGATCAAACCGCCAACCTTCTTGTTGCCGGACAGCAAAGACATTTCTCCTCTCCTCTGTGCTGTCCCTGCTATATGTGTCGCAGACCCCCCCCCCCACCCCCCAGTGTGACCACACGGTAATCCTCCGGTGGGTGTTCAGGTTCAGCTGCTCCGCGCTGCCACATCTCATCCGTGACAAAGCCCTCAGATTGGAGGACAGTTATCTGGACTGGGGACGAGAGGTTGACCTAAATTGTCTCACCAGAGAGGGGAGTCCACCCTTCAGGCAATCTCCCACTCCTCCCTTTAATGCATTGGAAGTCCCAGCGGCCCCCCCGCTCGGCTCGGAGAAGGCCTCATCTATCAAATGGGGCGGACAGGAGAATGAGGTGATCCTCCGATGTCCTTCAACTTTCAAATGACAAAGAACTCAAGAGGAGAGCTTCCAGTCTCCAGACCTAGCAAGACTTAAAGACGTCTCCTTGAAGGGATCCTCTGCTGTACACTTTGTGTTTGACATCATTCTTACTATGAAGCCAACTGATTAGGATCAGATCCATTCTACTCTAAGCTGATGTGATACGGTGTCACTCACTCTGACCGACCAATAGGAGTGCCTTGAGCAAGGCACCGGGCATCCCCCTTCCCCCCTGATTCCCATTGCTTCCCGGGCGCTGTGCAATAGCTGCTCACTGCTCCTGGTGCTAGGATGGGTTGAAAGTAGAGAGCACATGTCACTGTGTGCTGTGTGCTCTGCACATGTGACCATTGAAGAGGCTCCATTGTGTTCTGCTGTATTCTATAGGAAGTGACCCAACACTCAGCTCCACAGAGTGATCCAACACTCAGCTCCACAGAGTGATCCAACATCTGTATCTTCTTATTCTGTATCCTGTGTATTTGTATATTTATATTGTTTATTCAATATACTCTATCGATACCTTCATTATTGATATGTATATTACATTACATTTAGCTGACACTTTTTATCCAAAGCGACTTACAATGACCAATTACAGGGACATTCTCCCTGGAGTAACTAAGGACTAAGTGCCTTACTCAAGGGCACACTAGTGGTGGTGTTCCAGACGGGATTTGAACTCACAACCTTCCGATCTTCAGCCCACCTCACTATCCATTAGACCACCATTACCCTGTATAGCTTTATTTTTTGTATTCTGTTCTATTTTTCATGTATTAATTGTATTATGTTAGTTGAAAGTAATAATATTAAGTTGAACCTAATCTTTTTTATTTAAACCTAGTATTATTGCTTATTGTATAGTTATGTGAAATCAGTTGGCATGATACATTCAATTCAAATCAGCGTGTCAGTTTTCAGGGTAGTTGTATTTCTCTTCAGGGTGTTCTTGTGTTCTGTACATTCTGTAAATGTATATTTGTCTTGTTTCCTCTTTATTGTTTATACTCTTTCTGTTTTCTGTTCCCTTTGTTTGTTTTCTTGCGTGTCTCTTCTAGTTCTGTCGTGTCCTTGCTTTCCTGACATGTTCCTCAGCTTTAATTCAGTCTATAGAGTTTGACACTTTCAAAGGGACTCAGAACTTGTCAAGGTCAGCAGAGGTGGCTGCTGGGATATATTAACGAGCCTGCGCCTTCAGGGAGAGTTGATGAAAGGGAAGCAGCTCTGCTCTTACCCCAGGACATTGTCCAGCTTGTTATGTGACTCACTTAGGTCTAATTAATAGCATGCATATCATTAGCAGAGTGGGGATTCAAATGCCAGCATGTGTTAATTACTGCTGTAGAAGTCATCCACAGTGAATGGTGACCGTCTGCCAGCCCTCTCATGTGAGCGGGAAAAGTTTCCTGAAATAATGGAGAGGAGAAAACATACAGCTTTGTACTATAACACATAACACAAAATGCCTATTTCCCTCAGATACTGTTCAAAAACTTGTCTAAATCTGTTTTAGTGAGCACTTCTCCTTTGCCGAGAGAACCCATCCCACCTCACAGGTGTGGCATATCAAGGTGCTGATCAGACAGCATGGTTATTGCACAGGTGTGCCTTAGGCTGATTGAGTCATTTCTGAACACTATTAGAGAGACATAGGCCTTTTGTGTTCAGAGAAGAAGTCTTAGAACTTTGATGTCAGCTCATGAACAATGGGAGCAAAAGCAAAAGTGTTGCGTTTATATTTTTGTTCAGTCTTTTAAAACATATATATATATATATATATATATATATATATATATATATATATATATATATGCACAGGTGTGTATGTATGTATGTATATATACATATATGCATTTTTTTATTATTATTTTGGATGGCTTTATCACACAGAGGAATTGACAATAAAGTTGACTTTGACTTGGGATACTTGTTTTTCCTAAAGTTGTACGTATGTTTCTGTATTTTTACTGTTTAACTCAAAACCGGGACTATAATGTTACACAGGATGTTTGACAGTATCAATTGTGTGTGTGTGTGTGTGTGTGTGTGTGTGTGTGTGTGTTGTGTGTGTGTGTGTGTGTGTGTGTGTGTGTGTTTCAGGGGGATTTCCTGATATAATCTCTCGTCCTTTCATTCCTAATGAACGTCAGTCAGAGTGCCACAAATCCCTTGGCTTACTGTTGTGTTTGAGACGACGTGGGAAAGCCAGCACTCTCCTTTCCTCTCTATTTGTAGGTAAATGTAAACTCAGTCCAGGACTTTCAGAGCAACAACAATTAAACAACCTAAAAGCACAACGTTTTTGGTGCGCACTAATCTGTCAGACTTTCTCTTATACTGTACAACCCTAACCCAAACCTTTGGGAGGTAATGATTTATATAAGAGCTATTGAAATATTTGTACTGGTAAGTTTATTTATCTAAAAATAATTATCGATCTCAATTATAAAAAGTGATACAAATATAAACTGGGTTATCCAAAGGAAAGTGAGAACAGCTGTGTTGTGTTTTGGGTGGACCGAGCGTTACTCAGATAACCTTGCTTTGGGACAATCAAGCCAAAGAGTTGTTCAAAGGATAGTGATACAAATATAATCCCTGCAACTTCAAAACCTTCATTAATTCTTAACTAGCACACATCATTAATTGATAGCCACGCCCCCCTGCAGCAGCCTCACACAGGGCTTCCTGCTGGGGGGGTAATAGTCAGGTTGGAGGGCCTTCAGAGGATTCTGCTGTGAATTCTAATGATCCCACTGTGGCCTGTTACTATCTAATGAACTACACTTCCCTTTAATTCAAGTATAATAAAACTATCTACTAATATTACAAGCAATACGTGTGACTGCAACCAGCTGCAGCTTTTATAAGGCTACACTGCTAATGATGCTAACACCTCTATTGTTATACAACTATATCTTTATTAAAAGTAACCTGTGCTTTATATAAAACCTGCACTGTTGGTACAAATGACCTGCACTCGCAAATACACACTAAAAATGTAAATATATTTAACAATCCTAACTCAAATGTATTCAGTATTCATTCAATGGATTTGACCTTGTTGTTGTTTTGGTATCTTGTTTCAACAGTTAATTGTATTGTCCTTTTGTTTCACTCTTTCTCTGTTTCTGTTTCAATCCTGGAGAATAAAGGTCCTTCTTCTTTTATTTTGTCTTTTGTTCTTTGTCATGCTTATTTGAAATATTCTGGAAATGAGTCCTGGTGAACCTGTCTTCAGATGTCAGCTGATAAACCAAGATGGCCGTCTTTAGATGTGCACTTCTGTCCTCCATCAGCTCAGTGTGATATAATATATATATCATATAATAGTTCTCCTCAGGCTGAAGGAGAGGACTCTATTTGGATTCTCTTTGTGCAAGTGTTTCCCCAGAGTGCTGGAGATGGGGCACAAAAAAGACCATCTTAGCCGAAGGATGCCATGGCGACCAGCTTCTCCACGTCCACTTCTTTCTTTCCAAAGTCCTTGAGAAGCATATGTCAAATATTTCCCCCTGAAGCTCGTCCCTGTCCCTTCTTTATAAAATGAAGCCAGAAATACCAATATCTCAGTACAGTTAAATAATTCAGCTACCTTACAACGTCACAAAGGCAGATGGGGGTCCTTGCACCGCGCTACAACTAAATGTGGCCTTATTCTAATGAAGTAGATGAGTTCATTAGTGCTCTGGGGCTCCTGTGCTGTCTGCAGAGGTCAGTGAAGGCCTCACTGGAGCATCCTCATTACATCTGATCTCACTGGGCGCTGCCTGTTAAACAGATGGACAAATGGAAGTCAGCTCCATTCCTGCTCGTGCCTCTGCTCAGACCCAGCACTCACCAGGAACAGGCCTCAGTGAAATCCATTTCATTACATGTGTCAATAAAACAGCACCGGCAGCTGTTTCCAAGTTGGGATGCAATGCTCTGATGAGTGGACAACACTGCCATCTAAAGGATGAAGATAGTACTGCAGCCATGATAGGAGGACAGCTCTGTGACACATAGTGCCATCAAGGTAGCAGCTGCAGCACTGATAATAGAGGATCAATAATGTGATTACTACCTTATTAGTAGTTTACACGTGCTGTAAAGTGCTGCATTTATTATAATCATTATATTACAGGATATTGACTTCTCACCCAAAGCTACTGTGCCCTTTTGTTTATGTATATAGTACACTGTGTATTTAGATTGGTATATTAGAGTATTCTAATTTATTCTGTATAATGTATCGTGTGTATTCTTAGATACTCTTCTGAATATATGTATTTTCTCCTCTGAATATGTATATATTTGCTTTTAATGTTTGTTTAATTGTATTTGTATATTATTCTATTTTTAAGAAATAATGTAATTCCTGTACGATGAATGTTCCAAATGCTGCTGTGAGCTGCACTAAGACAGTACGTGTGTATCTACATGGATGGAATAACTGTATAAACCAGGGGTGGAGTGTTGGAGCATCCTTCAGTGTCATTGTTTCAGTACAGCCTGCTCAGCAGCACATATCAGAATCAGCCAGTGAACTAAATACGTGTTGCATGTTTAAGAAAACAGAATAGTTGATTAAAGCAATACTTTTTTTTTAATCAAATACTTCCCTTTGTTTTCAATAACCCACGTACCTGCACTCTTGAAGTATAACTCCTTTGTGTTCCATGCCTTCATGGTGAATGGAAAGTTGGAGAAAGGTCTTGATGAATTGTGGCTGTTTTGAAACATATGTTTATATTGTAATCATGTTTCTTTTTTTATCTCTATCTTTACTTTTGCTGTCAAAAACATAAAAGTCCCCTCTGTGGGACAAAGGTATTCTGATTCTAATATAGTGTTGTTTTGTGAAACACAACCTCAACTGACTTGAATTTATCCAGATAGAACTCTTAGCTCACCCTTGAGGTATGCGAGAAAATTTCACTTTTTTCAAGTGAACTCGAGGCGAGTCTTTGAAGAAACACTTTGCTGGTGAAGTATTCCTTCAAGCCGTCAGGGCGTAGCACTCCAGTAACAGTAAGCATCCTGGAAGAGTTATGGTCTTAATTGAAACTGTTGCCATGGAGTTCTGTACCAGCTCTGACTGCAGTAGTTTAGAGGGGATATATTTCAATAAGACGTACAGTGGGCTTGTGGCGAGGACTTACTCGTGTCCTTGGTATTTCTAAAATCCTAGCAACAAAAGACAGAATGACCTCTTACACATTCACCATATTGTTCCGGATGTCTAATTGTATCAAACATGTTTAGATATTTGATATGTGCTCCACTCCAGCAGTAATTCTATTGTTTAAAACCATTTATTTATTTAGCCAACTTGTGAATAACTATGATTCTCTTCTGTTGTGTTCTTCTGTCACATGAGTCCCACGGCCTCGAGGCTGCGTTCATCATTAACCTTCCAGTCGTCTCACACACTCGTCCTGTGTGCTGAGATAAGTGGCTTATTCCAGTCCGGCAGCACATACACACATACTGTGATTAGAATGCAGAGGGTGTTGTCTTGGAGATAGTGGTGGGGGGGGGATTATGAGGCTAAATCCTGTATAACTTTCTCCCTCATTAATCTCAGAGGAGGGATACGAGATTCTCTAAATGCTAATTTCCAATAAAGATGTCAGCAGTGACATTTTACAGTGACGCGCAGATGTGAGCGGAGTGAGCGTGTTGTTGAGAGCTTTCCTCGCTCTAATCTAAACTCGCTTTCCTCTCTGAGGGATTACACAGCATTGAGTTCTGATCAGCAGAGTTATGCTTTGTTGGCGAGTCATGATGTAAACACTTTGTCCTGAGGTTGAGTTCTTGTCCTCACAAGTAACTCACTTTTTGAAGGTCTCGGATTGTTTTCAAACTCAGGTTGATTTGCTTTCATTTAATCACAATGTGTACAGGAAATGAGTGGATGTCAATGTGGCAAAAAGATGAGGCGCAAACAGTGGAATACATCCTGCAAGCTCAAGGTGGTTCCAGCAAGCATCCATGGACCAAACATTAATCCTGTGTGTCCTTCAAAGCATCTATTGATCAATACAAAACAAATAATTCACTTCCCTTTGTAGAGGATTAGTTTAACACAAAGAAGGTAGGCTATGAAATGCACTGAAACTACTTCCTTTGCTCTTCTGTTCCAAGGACGCATCACTTCGAGAAGATCCCTGGTGAGGGGATTAGATGGTGTCCGACACGCTGCCCCTCGATGCTGCCAGACTTTCCTCAGTGTCCTAGTGAGCACACTAAAGGTTTGCATTATATCGATCTCTATTCTCATGATCTCTGTAGGCGAACCTTGCGTCCTTGGAGCCGTGCGGGATTCTTCCGAACGGAGCGTGGTCGTTGGAACACGAGTCGAACACTTCGTCCACTATTTTCTGCGCCTCCTCCGCGCTGATCTTCCTCACAGCGAGGATGGAGCGAAGGGCGCGGTCTCTGACACACTCCTGTCCCAAGAAAAACATAATGTCAGTGTTCAGACGGTCACATCGTCTCAGAGAAGGTCCGCTGTCTCCGGTACCTGATGGTGCTGCTTCATGCCGAAGTTAAATCTGGACACTTCTGAGCTGAAGGAGCAGTCTCCACTCAGGTTAGCCGCCCGGATCTGAAAAGAACACACAGAAGAGTCCTTGTACAATCAGTGTTGGAGCGATATATTGATTGAAATGATTTATTAGTAAAACCTTTATTTTCTTGCCGTCTTCGTTCATCGTAAATGCATCTTTTATTTGAGTGTCATTTAAGTGAATTGAAGTAGCTGTTTTATGCTTTTATTTTGAAGGCAGCTTTGGGCCCTGGGTGATATGTTCCTATTGGAGACGGGTGGTGGTGGGATCAGCACAGCAGTAACAGTAGAGCCATAGGAAAGGCTGCAGGGCAAGGAAAGGTGAGACAGGGGTAGACATTAAGGGTAAAAAGCCACTGGCCCTCCGGGCCGGTGGAATTGTATTGTCACTGGCCCCACCATTGTAACCACTGGCCCCACCATTGTAACCACTGGCCCGGAGCATTCGTCCAAAAAAAAAATATCGACAAATAATGAAGAAAATTAACACATTTGTTGCAATAGTAATTTATACATTACTACTTGAACTACAACATTTGAACAATCAGTTCTTCCTCATTTGTTCATATTTGGTTTATTAAAATAATGATATTGTGGTCATTGTTAAAAAATGTCTGCTATTATTATGAGTATTATTATTTGTATAATGCACTTTCTGCCTTCCTGTCATTAGGAGTTAGACATGTAATGGCTATAGATTAGATCCTTCATTATCCTAACCTGCTGGGACCTCTAGCCAATACCTTTATATGTTCTGCTCTTCACTTCCTGTCAGCATAGGTCGGCATTAATGTACAGAGCCGACAGAAGACCTTGTTTATATTGGCATCGTATTGAGAGGTGCAGCCAGTGACGCGTCCTAAAACCAGGAAGTAAGCTGCTGGTTCCCTCCACAAGGGTTTTGGAAAATAGCTGGAAATAAGGTCTGTGGAAAACAAACAAACCTGCACGTTTTGTTCAGCCGGATAATCTCCACATGTCTACCCTACTTTTATAATTTTCGAATCATAAATCTAATCGATAGATTATAAAAGGGTTTTAGGACGCGTCACTGCACCACTAGAAGCCAACTCCATCCATCAAGCTGAAACTTTCTCTCCCTCTTCTTCTCATGTCACTCTCTTTTATCTCCTCCGGTGACTTTCTTTTATTTGAAAATAGTTTTTTGCCCGGCGCTTGGCCGGTTACCGCTGGTATTAAAAACATTTTGGCGAATGGTTAGGTGGCGCGATACTCTGTAGTGAAGGAGCGCGCTCACGGGAGCCTGCTCGCGCTGCGCTCCGCAGCAAACAGCTGTTTGCTTTTCACCCAACAACGACAAGCCACTCACGAAACGCTATGTTGTAGCGTTAATAAACGAAACTATTTAACTAAATTGCTAGTCAAAATACCAATACCACAGGAAACATTTTTTTTAAAACAATATTTTTAGTGGCCCGAGCGGGCAAGTGGAAAGTACGTTATGCTGGCCCGGGGTGTCTAAATAGTGCTTCCGGGCCAGCGGGCCAATTATAATGTCGAGCCCTGTGAGACCATTGTTAATTAGACTTTGTTCAAATAGGATGAAGGAACCGACGTTCTTGCGTGGACTTGGATCCTTCCCTGCGTAACATTGTCTAGCTGGTGCCTCAGCGGCAGTATTCATTTTGAGTTTCAATGATTAAGTCTTAATGATTTTCACCGCTACAATCAGCAAGAAAAATGTATAGGTCAGCAGAATAATGATATGAGAAAACTATTTAAAAACAGCCACCTCCAGGGATTTAAAGTAGCTTTAGGTTTGAGGCTGCTGAGACCATACACGCTCACAGGCTGACTAAGTGTTTGCCAACCTTGTGATGAGAAACAGCCGCACACCAAATACAGTAAGTAACATTTGGTAAAAGGACCAAGCCCAGCTGAGAGAGGGAATGCCTTTAGTGGGAGCCAAAATGTCTTACTATAAATGTCTTGTTTAAACATATGACCTGTATATTTTTGCCACATTATATATTATTGATTGCCTTATGTGCTTGGTTTAAGTAAATGAATTATTATTATATTTTTTCTGACAAGCCAATATGGAGCCTGGCCCGGCTACACCCTCTTTCCCCCATGTACCTTTATACGGCCAGTAAAGCAGTACAGCATTTTTTTATACCCAGCTATTTTTTATACTGCATCGTCTCCTGAGACGCAGGGTAAGACTGCCGCTTGGATTGTCTTTACATCCTGCTTTTAAAGAGTATTGGCAGAATAAACTGCTTATTGGAAATGTGAGTGTTTTGGCAATTTGTGTACACATTAATGTCAAAGAGCAATATTTCCCCCACAATGGCAGTTATTCAGAGACTAATATGAAACTAGCCACAGCTTCAGCAGCACATACATACAGGCAGACACTCAGTCTGACCTCAGAGCAGGCCAGGTGCCTCAGGTTGTTGAACCAGTCCACGTGGGCCCGGCAGTGGTCGAAGGCATGGATGAGCTCGTGTGTGACCACCCTGTTCATGTGGGACTGCTGCTGGATGTTGTTCTGACACAAAACGATCTTCAAACAAAAAAACATCTCATTATCCTTGAGCAGCAAACTCTTAACATGATCAGAACCTCGTTAGTGCGCACATCTCCTACCTGAGAAGACGCCACGTCAAAGCCCCCGCTCACCGACCCATCACAATCTTCACAGGCAAAATGCCGGTCTCTGATAACCTTGCTGTGTCAGAGGAGGGCGTAGAGTCATCATGATGTACTTTACAGATGTGGATGAATATTGTGAAATATAATTAACTCTTAAATCAGACTTTAGTTACACCTGGAGTAAATTGAACTTGTACTTTTATTTAAATACCAGATCTGAGTACTTCTCCCCCTCAGTTTATATATTTCATTCTAAATGATACTTACCATCCCGAGCTGTTCATGGCACTGAGGAGCAGTTTGGCGTACGGACCTGAGAGAGAGAGAGACAGAGCAGTTAGAGCTGAATGTGGATCAATGACAGGAGCCACTGAGAGCTACATGTGGCTAACGCTACCTGCTGCTACTCTGACAGCCAGCTCCCAACATGAACACAGCAGGAGGATGTGAAATGAACAACACATGAGACAGAAAGCACATCATTCAGCTGTCCCTGCTGACAGGACACCAGCTTGCTAAAACACTCACTGGTTTCCATTGCGAGCTTCAACATGATCTCACACTTGAATTGGGAAGTGAACAGGGACTTTACGAATGATTTCTCTTTCTTAGGCCCCGTGTTTCTCTCCGGGAATAACTCGTATCCATTCTCTTGTTTAGACTGGTCCATTGTGTGAGGTGTTAGCAGGAGTTAGCTACAGCTAGCAAGCAGGAGAGAGGTCATCACTGTTTTGTAGATCACGTGGTCGCAAAAGGTCAAAGGTAAAGAATGGAAATGGTTAGTTATCATTTAATTTCCAACGCTTTTATATCATAAAGTACATAAACATAACAAATTCCAAAAGTCAATTAAAATTATATTTTACAAACACAGTTTTGTTTTAATAGTATACGGTATAGATCGTCTATTCATACCATGCAGGCAAGACGTCAACTTCAAGCACTAAAACAACTGAGCCATTAGAGGTGTGCAAGTCTTTTAGAAACTAGAACATAACAGTTTTAACCATAGACTGTATATAAGGTTTTAACACGACACGTCGTTGTAAGTATATATTTTTTTACATTTTGTTTTGTGAGGTGAGTTTATAGTATAATGTGTCGTGTTCTACGACGGTCTACCCGCACCCATTTCAGTCAGTTTGCGATTTTAGTTTTGTAGTAAGTGAGTGTTCGTAGCATAGAAGATCTTTGTTTCAACCAGCGCAAAGGCTGCTGGTACTCCGCTGTCATGGCTCCGAACGTAAACAGAGAGTTATAAATACCGACACATTTTACTTTAGTATTTAGCCAAATTAACTGCAGGGACATTAGAACTGTAACTGTCAGGCAGAGAAACACGTCACAGGTACTTTAGAGGGTTCAAGGGTCTACAGGGTCACTTGAATGTACTTTATTTGCTCTAAATGCTTGGTATTTGCTAGCTACGTTAGCTATCTAGCTGCTAGCCTCACGCGCATGGCAGCATGATTCTCGTGTTTTCTACAAGGTAAACTGAAAAACGAATGTGTGTTTGGCAGGGAGAAACATGTCCGTGGGAAACAAAGCCATTGAGTTACAGCTCCAGATGCGGCAAAATGCGGAGGATCTGCAGAGCTACATGTCCGAGCTGCAGAGCTGGGAGACGGACATCAAGAAGAGAGACGAGGAGCTGAGGACCGGAGGACTGCAGCAGGACCAGGTCTGTCTGTCTTTATACTTTGTCCATATAAAAGCACACAATATGCTGATCTGGTATAATGCAGTAGTGTAGTACTAATATAAACAGTATTTGAAGTATATTCATTTGGTTCACATCGAGAAAACCACAAAACTAAAATGCTATTACATGTAAATAAACTGGATAATATAATACCCATAACAATATAACACTGTGAAAACATCCATTCTGCTTCAGCTGATAATACCTTTCTACTTCTAAGTAAGTACCATTTTTAGTTTAAGACCATAGTATTTGTACTTTTACCCAAGTAATGGATCTGAGTACTTATTCCAACACTATCCATCCATCCTCTCTCTCTAACATTTCGGTTCGGTACGTACCTCGGTTTTTAGGTCATGGTTCGGTACGTTTTCGGTACAGCAGAAAAATTATCACAAAACATAAAATATTTTTTGGGGGGTTTTAATTATTATTAAACTGTGAATAATGTATTCACTCAAATAAATACAAAATAAAATAAACAGTAAGGTGCAGAATTTCGATGAACTGAAATAATCTGTATTTGAACTGTACTGTACTAGTACCTAAGAAGCCAGTTTGACATCATGACTTGCTTGTCATTGTATTTTCATGTTTTTTAAAGAAAGATGAACTTGTCCACATTGCTTGCCGAAAGGGCAGATCTGCTGGCACTAAAAATGTCTCCTGCTGTGGAGAACACCCTCTCTAGGGACAGAGGTAGCAGATACAGCCAGGTAGCGCTTTGCTAACATGGCAACATAAGGATACTTGGCGTTTGTAATAGCTTTAACTCGGTCTGAACTTGTTGCGAGTGGTGGAGGCTTAAATGCGAGTGGGAGTTGGGTTTGCACTTCAGTCTTTTTTCTTTTGGTACCCGTGATATTCACGTTCGGGTGATGCCTTTTCAAATGAGTGTGCAAGTTTGATGTATTGCCAGCCGCGTAAACAATTTCAGTTGAACAAGCGACAAACAGCTTTGGTTCGGTCCACCTGTCTTTGTCCGTCATCCTTGTACGTAACTGAAACCAAAATGTTCCCAAACCGGAGACTTCAATGATGCTGGAGGATTTTTGAGCTCAACTTTATCTGCGTTCGCCATTTCAACAGTTCCTCAAATTACTGACTACATTTGAACGCATCCCTGTGACCAGCTCTCATAGTATGCCTCTCGTCCAATGAAATGACTTGCTCGCTCTATGTTGAACCCAATGTCAGCAAATGACTCTGAACGCTGCGACGCAGCACCTGAGATTACTTCCAAAAAGTTGTTCACTTTCTCAATTGTTTATGTTTAACGTTATATTCGTTCGGTACACGTGTACACACGGTACATGTGTACACACGTGTGCCGAACCGAAGGGCCCGTACTGAATAATTTGGGTACGTATACCGTTACACCCTTAGTATCTATGTATCTATGGAGCAGGTCATGTTCTGGATGGTCTTCAGGTGTTAGCAGCTTGTTGTCTCTGTGTTATAGAAGAGTCTTCCACCTGTGCGCAACATAGACTACAAAACAAAAATGAGGGAAAGAAAGAAGAAGAAGAAGAAGAAGAAGGAGCCAATGAGCAACGGAGACGCCAAGGCAGGGGAGTCAAAGGACGCCTCCAGGATCAAAGCATACGACTATAAATCATGGGACAAGTTTGACGTGGTAGCTAAAGCATCCTAATGAAATCTCAAATGGTCTGGTGAGGTCATAGTTCATAGGTTCACTCAGTATCTCTTCTTCTGTGGTGGCAGGACCAGGCTCTGGCAGAGATGGATAAGGAGGAAAGTCCTGCAGAGTCCAATGAGTCGGACTCTGAGTCGGAAGCTGACCGGGACAAAATGCTGGCTGAGAAAGAAAAGGTAAGCACGGCAATAAAAAACAAGTGAAGAGAAGAAGACTGTTTCCTGAAGCAGATTATACTTGTGTTGTCAGGGTAACGCGTTTTTCAAAGAGGGAAAGTACAACGATGCTGTGGAGTGTTACACCAGGGGGATGGCTGCAGACCCCTACAACCCTGTGCTGCCCACCAACAGAGCCACCGCCTTCTTCAGACTGAACAAGTGAAGAGCATAGACAATAACAATATCAAGTGTATGTAACCGCATGCAGCCCGTCTGTGTTCTGAAACAGTGTGTCCCCCCAGGTATGCTGTGGCAGAGTCCGACTGCAACCTGGCCATCGCTCTGGACAGCAACTACTTCAGAGCGTATGCTCGGAGAGGAGCAGCGCGGGCTGCCCTGAAGAAATATGAATGTGCATTAGAAGGTGATAAACTGTTGAAAGGGTCAGGCCGTCTGTTGTGCACACTGAGGTCACAATGTGAATGTGTTTCTGTATAGATTACCAGATGGTTCTCAAGCTCCACCCAGGGAACGTGGAGGCACAGAATGAAGTGAAACATATCACAGAGGTGAGCGTCAAAGCATCCTTTCAGGGTTCAGCCTAATTTCTCAAGTCCTCTTCTCTTTATCTCCTCACTATCATTGGCTGCTTTCAGACTCTCCGACATCAGGCGCCTGCCGTCCTGAGTGAAGCCACACAGGAGGCCCCCACAGTGGCCCCGGAGCAGCAGGGAGGACAGGAGGAGGGGAGGAGACGAGAGGAGGAGGAGGAGGAGCAGCAGAGGCGACAGGAGGCGGCTGTACAGAAGGACAGGGTAAGCTTTGCCACATGTTGGGGGCTAATAGGAAACCTATGGAAAAGTGTCCATGTGAGGAGAAGGTGTTTGGTTCCAGACTTTTTCATTCTGCCATTACATTTGTCACTTTTAGAACTATTGCTTTAGGTTAAGAAGAGTGTATGGTTTTGTTCTCATCATAAGAAGTAGGAAGTTTCCAGATGGTGTGATGCTGTTTCCATGGATTGTGATGTTCTTTGAACAGGAAGTAATGGAGCCGTGTTCAAGTGTTCTGACTGTGCCTTTCAGGGGAATGCTTATTTCAAGGAGGGGAAGTACGAAGCGGCCGTGGAGTGCTACAGCAGAGGCATGGAGGCGGACAGCCTGAACGTGCTGCTGCCCGCCAACAGAGCCATGGCCTTCCTCAAGCTGGAGAGGTGAGCTCAGCTTGTGTACGCACGCACGCACTTTCTGAGTCAAAGCTAAAACCTTGCATATTGTTTTGTTGTGTTTGCTGCAGGTATAAGGAGGCGGAGGAGGACTGCACCAAAGCCCTTTCTCTGGATAGAACCTACACGAAGGCTTTCGCCCGCCGGGCCACTGCCAGAGTGGCTCTAGGGAAGCTGCAGGAGGCCAGACAAGGTGCTGTGCAGTGTGCACTTCACTGTGCTGCAGGCAGACAGCAGCAGCTCACTACAGGAATACACTGTATATAGGGCCGGTACATGATGTTAGTCTCTTTGGGTTCCATCTTTACTTGTGTGGAAAAGTACGTTTTGTTCTGGTCCGCCCGTTCAAAGATTGTTTTTTTATTTCGGGACAAGGTTTAACTAAAGTTGTAACCATCTTACTAAAGTCATCTTAACTTGAATGAAAGTTAAAAGCAGTGTGTGATTGTTTGTGTGAACAGATTTTCAGGAGATGTTAAAACTGGAAGCAGGGAACAAGCAGGCCCTGAGCGAGCTGCAGAAACTCCACATGGTATGTTCTCCTCGTATATTCCTCTCCTTGGTTTGAACCCCCTCTGGCTTTAAGCATTGATTCTGGAATCCCAAGCTCGTTGACAGGACTCTTTGGCACGTCAGGTTTCATCCTCACCAGCCTTCTCGTGTGTGTCTTACTGTGTTTCAGGGTGCGGCCCCCAGTGGCCTGCTGCAGACTGCAGACGGCTCACACAGGAGAACCGTGCAGCCCATAGACAAGCCCACACATCTGCAGTCAGCTGTGAGTCTCTCCTGATCCAGCACTGTCTCTGCACGCTGCCACACTGAAGGCAGATTAGTAGAAGTTAATCATTCAACTGTGATCTGACTATATTCCAGGTGAAGGCTGCAGGATAATGTGTGTTTCTTTTTGAAGGTATCCTTTCATTATTGAATGTATCGTAGATCACAGAAGGTTATCTACGGTTCATTTACACTACATTATTTAGAGTTCATTTTGTCAGCGATTTAAGATGTATTCTTCAGAAGCAAAATGCTTTAGTTATTCTAGTGTAGGTTTTAATTCATGTTACTCACAATGTCAAGTTTCTCTTTTTTTATTTAGTGTTGCTTCAAATGTCACTTTTAGTCATCAGATTATATTAAATATTTCAGTCTATTTAGTCTAGACCAGGAGTGTCCAACTCAAGGCCCGGGGGCCAAATCCGGCCCGCGACTTCATTTCATGTGGCCCCACAAGAACTTTCAAAGAATATAATACGTTTATTATATGGTTACATGCCGCTTTACAGAAGCACATTACCCATAAACTACATGTCCCACAATGCATCTCAAATTAGACTTTTTCTCGGAATTTGACTTTTCTTTTGAAATCCTTTTGTGACGTGCTCACTGAAGAGACTTGCAATTGTTTGCCCTGGACTTCTGCTTTCAGACGTAGTTAATTATGAAGTTATTACCCTATCCCATAATAATCCAATGCAGAGGCAATAATGTTATATAATACATTATTTTATATATATTAAATGTTTATATATTTATTCTTATATATAAAACTGGCCCTTTGAGTGCAACCATCATGCTAATGTGGCCCGAGTTGAAATTGAGTTTCACACCCCTGGTACAGACGAAGCCTGTACATTTATTTGATCTAATCATTATCGGATTCAAGACGTTGAATTACAAAGATGATGTGATGAAGCTTCCTCCCTGTGATCAGCAGCGTTTTACAAGCTAACACATGAATCAAAGTGTAGATGGTCTGATAGTCAGTTACCTGTAGTTCACTCTTCAGTGTACAGCTTTAGCGTTGTTTGTCCAGCAGGACAGCTAACAATGTAAACATCTGGATTCTCTGCCTGTTGTGATAGCATTGCTAGCATCTGGTGAAATCAATGAAGCTTTGGAGCGATGGTGAACATGTTGTGCTCTTCAGAAGCCTCTGCGCAGGATTAAGATTGAGGAAGTGAGTGGAGAGGTGACGGTGTCTGAGGGGGAGTCAGAAGGGTCCAAGCTCCTCATCAAGGAGGTGATGAAGGAGGCTGAGGACGACTCCTCTCCACTGTCCACCTCACCCAGCGCTAAAGTGATCAAGATGGAGGAGCTAGACGTCCCCCCGCTCCCCGAGAGGTGAGCCCCTGATAGAAACTCTCTTACCTGTCGTGCCGTGTCTGAACGTTGTTCTGTTGTGAGTTACATGTGTTTTACATTTTGACTGCAGAGATGTCTCTCTAATGGAATGGAGGCAGATGGCTTGTGGTGCTCAAAGCTTTAGAAAATACATATTTTTTACATGTAAACGGTTATATTTGTTTATTTGATTGTATTCTATACTGTCATTAGATTTTGCATTTGTTCTTCTATTTACTCCCTGTGTGAACTCCTACTTGTCCTATCCTGTGTTTATATGGTATGCCTGTTTTAGTTGCTTCAAAGTCTTTGTAACTATAGTACAGTTCATTATGGGAAAATACTTTTAGGGGTTTTAATTCTATGCATATTTATGCAGACTTTTCCACTGCAAAAAGACCAGAGTGTACAGGGCTCAATCTAATCTTATCTTATTCCAAAACTCAACAGCAATCTGTCTCTCCACCACGTCACTGTGCAGAAGGAAGGCGAGTAACCGGCTCATGGTCTCTGCTAATAGATAGGGCTGTAATGTTTTACTTTTAGCACAAGCTCAGTTCCATCTGCTTTTATGACATTGCAGAGAAGGCAGACGTGTCTGACGCTCAGCAACTCACACCGAAACGTTGTTGAATAGACAATAGACATATATCTATTTCTGATTTTAGAGTGTACGGACAGTACACTATAGAAATAGATATGTCTATTCTTTATATCAGGGGCTCATCACTTTTTTTTCTTTCTTGGAAAGCGGTATTGATTATCCCCCCCCCCCCACTGAACACTTGTTTTGCTTCTGCTCTCCAGAGTTCCTTCTAACAGACCGAGCAGACAGCCAGTGCAGCAGGAAGTGGCTCCTCCTCCTCCGTCAGCAGGTGACCTGCCCCCCCCACCCACCAACAGCTTCCAGCTGGAGGCCGACCTGCACAAGATGGGACAGCAGCTGGAGGTCATCTACAGATACCTGAGGGTGAGCTGTCTGTCCCCACTGTCAGGGACTCACCCCTTTGTTATACCCCCTCTGAATAAAGTTTCAATGTTTATAATAAATAACCAAACTATGTGCAACCTGAAAGTCAAGATCCCTCTCACAATGTTTGTGTTAATGAAGCTGTGTTCCTTGTTTGTTTCTTGTCATGCAGCAAGTCGAACCGGAGGCCTACGCAAGCATATTCCAGAACTCCCTGGAGCCTTACATTCTCAATCAGATCCTGAACACTCTGCATGGGTTCTATATCAAGTAAGTTCACTAATACTGTGTATTAAAACAATAGGTGTAAGCCTGCTCTGTCTTGGTGTGCATTAACGCAGTGTTGTGCAGGCATGAAGAGGCCTCCCTCACGCTGCGGGTCCTCAGCACTCTGGCCAGCCTGCAGCGCTTCGACATTGCCGTCATGTTCCTGTCCTCCCCGGAGAAGAAAGGTTCGGTCTCCTCCATGTGATGTTGCTGATTGCTCGTATCTTTCCTCTCCATCATAGCCATAACGTGCTGTTCTACTGTTCTTCCCCAGTGCTCAGAGAGCTGTTCCACTTCCTGCACCGAGCTGAGCTGGAGGCTCCCTGTGTTGCAGCGCTGCAGAAGAAGTACGGGGTGTGACGCTGATAAAACCTTTCATTTCATCACTCATTTTTAAAGCCAACTTAATCATTCAGCTTTAGTCTAATCCGGAATGAATGTATATTCAATTTGCTTTCATTCAATTGGCTTGCTGTGATATGAGCCTGTGGGGAAATGACCCTAAATCTCTTCTTTCTCTCCTTACAACACTGCGCTATTAAAAGTTGGAAGTTCACAAATGGTGGTTTATTGTTCTGAACATGGTGTGTTCGAGTGTTCAAGCTGATTCAGTGAGTACCAGTGTAGTATCCGTTTACTATGTCATTATGAATGATACCTACTAGGGGTGTAACGGTATTCGTCCCGTACCGTCACGGTTCGGTGCATGCAGTCACACGACGAATACGCCTTTTTTTTTTACGAGTGGGAAAAAGGTCTGTCCTTCAGGGCAGTATCCACTACACTATTTATAATCCAGGGGGCGGTATTGCGCCTAAAAGCTGTTTGCCAGCCGCTCTTAAACAACAAATGAAGAAAACACAACAAAATGAACAAAATACAAGAAGAAGAAAAGTTAGTATGGCGATTTCAGATAACACACAGGAGCTAGAACCCACCTGCTTTTAAATCAGCTGTGTGGGAACATTTCGGGTTCCCTGTGGACTACAATAACGATTAAGTGTGCGAGTGGTGGATCGGAAGAGGACGGTGTGTCGGCGTTGTTAGACAGCAGTGCGGTATGCTAATGGTAGCACACGCCAAACATGCTAAATCATATCAGAAGGCATCACCCAGATCTGCCAATCACCGGAGCCCGGCAAAAGACAACAGCAGTTCAACAGCTGATCCCCGCTGTTTTTAAGAAGTCAAGAGACATGAGAGCTGAGAGACCAAAATAAATAACGGAAGATTTTGGCATATTTTGTTCAACAACTTTGCGCTCTTGAAACAATTTCTTATTATTTATGATCTTTTTAGTTTTACAGCTTGATGAAACCTTTTTGTTTGACACCAGCCATTATAGATAATCTGGCCATCTGAGTGTGTGTGGTGCTGTTTGTGGTTTGTTTTTATCTGTGTAATACAGTTAATTATTCAAAATGTTAGAGTTCCTTATTTTTAAACTGAAACTTGCTGCTGTTCAAAAATAAATAACAACAAACCTGGAATTATGCATTTGGGACTTTTTTTTGCTTTTTCTTGTTGTACCGAACCCGAACCGAACTGTGACTTATGTGAACCGTTACACCCCTAATACCTACACAGACCCGGCGGCAGACATACGTCTCTGGGCGGGCATTTGATTTACCAGGGCGGGCCCAACCCGAAACTTACATTTCCCGGGAAATCTCGAGATGTGTCAAGGGGGGGGGGGGGGGGTTGCCATAAGGCTGTTGACGGTCTTATTATAGACTACATCCATTGGTTGGTTTTGTGGCACATTTGTAACGCTGTGCCAACTTGGGAAAGCACGCAGGCAAACTTGAGCGCACACAGGGTGGAGAGGTGGGGTGAGGTTGAGCGATGGAGAGAAAGAGAGAGAGAGAGATTGAGCGAGGCAGAGAGCGTGTGCAGTGGTCTGCTTGCGCACAGAGCAGGAGTTTGTGAGAGAGCTGGCTTGAGAGTCAATTTCTCTTCAAAATATAATTGATTGCCAGCCTCCCTTGTCCCTGGCTGGCTGGCTAGCTCGTTGGTAACGTAACTGATGTCTTCTAATGTGCCTGCATCTGGCGCTGAGTTGCCATATTCCTTTCAAGTGTATAAGTGTGACCCACTTCCTGATATCCATTGTTGCAGATAACCTAGCAAGAGTAAATTGACAGGCTGCTGTGCCGCATCTCACTCAAAAACACACACGACTCAACCCAGCGAAAAAACAGTCTCGCGCGCAGCCTTTCATTCAGATTGATTTCTATCAACACGTAATGTTGTATCGATGTATAGAGATGTACTACAGCAAAAGTATTCTCCGTCGGGACTTCCTGCAACAACACCACGTCGTTATCGTGATTCTGATTGGCCAGAAGACATTATCAAAGATGTTCTATTGAGAAGACGATCACTACGTGACAAAAGTTTTCAAACCGTTTCTAGTCTTCGGTATTTACTGCTGTCTGTGCAATTTACTCCGCGAGTTGGCGGACTTTATTTGGCTTACTTTAAAATCATTGTTCATGGTGGGGCTAAGCCATTTCTTGGTATGGCTGTAGCCTACCCCAGTATACCCTGAACATAATAATAAAACAATTACAATGTTGTATTCAGCCCTGATTAAAACACCGGGCCCAAATCCTGGATGGGCGGGCCCGACCCCACGGGGCCCGCCCATGACGCCTGGTCTGTACCTACATCTGCAACTTGGCTGTCAAAATGAACATATTCCACTTTTTGAAAACTGTTTTCATAAATGTATAACATGTGAAACTGTTGAAAAAGCGAGTCACATATTTACATTTTATAGTGGATTATACCAAAGACAAGAGATGTTTATGAACAGGAAGTGTGGATGTTGCTTGGTCTCTGAGTACTTTATTGTCCTGTTCTGGGGAAAGCAACACATACAGGTGTATCGACAGGTGCTTGTGTGTGCAGTGTGCACGGTTGTTCATCTCAGATGTGTCACACTGATGAATTAGCACCAGGTTATCAGCAAAGCTACAGTAGCTCTTTGTTTATTAAGCAAGATAGTGCATATTGTTTGGCAAGACAAATGGGTACATATTGTGAAATGAGATTAGTGTAATTGAAACCCAACAACTTTACGTGTCAAACGCAATCCTTTCTCTCTACCTGTTTAATCTTGTTCAGGGTCACAAAGAGGTTGCAACCGTTCCCAGCATGCATTGTCCTAAATCCAGGGCGCCAGTCCATCACCGTCAGTACGCAGTGTTGAGTAAATACAGCCACACACGTACGTTTAGTGTCATAAGAAGATTACCAACTCTAATTTGGGGTCCACAGAGCGTTCAGGAGGAAAGCAGGGGCTCCTCAGGGTCTCAGCATCCACACCACTGAGGATCTGCAGGGAAATCACACGGATTAGAATCAAACTATAAAATACTACGGCACAATTCCAATCAGGCCCCAACACCCAAATACTACGGCACAATTCCAATCAGGCCCCAACACCCTCTCTCTATCCACTTTCAGTCCCATATGGCATAGAGGGCCGGCCATGAAGTGCGTCCCAAACCAACTAGTGGGGAATGGAAGATGGTTATAAGACCCCCCCCCCACCACCCCAACAGTAGCTCTTCCTGACCATGTCATGGGACCAGAGGTGGAAGGATACTCAGATGAGGTAGGAAGTAACTGAGCACATTTACTCAAGTACTTTACCTAACAACAATTTTGAGGTACTTGTACTTAACTTGAGTATTTTACATGTTATGCTGCTTTGTACTTCTACTCCACTACAGTGGTAACAATCCATCTCTAACAATTCAAAGACAGTTCAAGTGGAAACACTTTTTAAATCACAAAAGAGGCAAATTATTTGAATGTTTTACAAAAGTCGAAAATGCTACTTGATGCAACAATATTATCTAGAAATGTCACATATAAATATAATTATAAACACACATAAAGGCAATATCTATGCACAATTAGTACTTTTATTTTGTATACTTTAAGTACATTTTGCTCATAATACTGATGTCCTTTTTCTTAAGTAAGATTTTGAATGCAGGACTTATAATTGTGAAGCATCTGAATCCACCACTGAGTGAAAGGAGCAATACTAACTTGTTACAAGTGAAGTTCCTGCATTTCAAATTGTACTTAAGTAAAAGTGAAAAAGAACTAGCATCAGAATATAGTTAAAGTAGCGACAGTAAAGTAGTCATTGTGCAGATCGGTCCATTTCAGAATATATGATTATAATTATGATGCATTCATGTGTTCATTATTTCAAAGTTACTCTTGGTTAAAGTAGGGTTTATTTGACTTACTTTATATAGTGCTGGGTAGTTTAGCCTATAATATATGATAATTAATTAGTTGATTTATATGTTGTATTACTAATCTAAATCTGCAAGTTACTAGTAACTAAAGCTGTAAAATAGTGGAGTAAAAAGTACATTTGCCTCCAAAAAGTAGTGGAGTTAAAATATGAAGTAGCATAATGTTATGATTCTCAGGTGGAGTACAAGTAGCTACATTTTTCTACTTAATTGAAGTAATTCAGTAAATGTACTTAAAGTTATTTAAAACACTTTTACAACAAGAATATACATTTGATTTGGGATCAATCCATTTTGAATACTCCTGAGCCAATTTTATTTTGAAGTCTACTAACTGGGACTGTTGCCATAACAAAGAACGTCATCAAATGGATTAGATGTGCTAAAGAAGAAGAAATGCTATCCAATGAGCTTTGGCACAGGAAGTTGGTCCCAAAATACAATTTAGAGCAGGGTGCATAATGCAGAGTGATGGTGCCTACAGAGGGAGTTCAACCCATCATGGAGTGAAAAGGCTGGATTGGAATTTGGCCGATGTCTAAATGCACGGCGGGACAGCTTACCTGACACACTGAGCGTCTCGTTGGTCGTAGCCGTGTTCCCAGTGAACGTGTTCTGAGCCTGGCAGCTGATGGACTCTTTAGAGATGTAGCGGTTCAACGTAATGTCAATCACACTACCCGTCATAGTCTTCCCGTACACCGTCCACTGGAAGCTACAGGAAGGAGAGCAGTCCGCTGAGCACGTCAAGGTCGCCGTGACCCCGATCTCAAGAGAGGCTGGCCCTTCGATGACCACGTTCTTCGGTCCATCTGCAAGAGAAGACACACAAATGCAAGATAAGTCGGCTAAAGTGCACAGAACCTGGAGAGAGCATGCCTTGATATCTGCTTACCAGAAACCCCCACGGTGATCTCAGCTGTAAAGTTTTGTTTTGTTTCTGGATTCAAGGCCACACAGGTGAGGGGGGTCGTGTATGGAGGTGCTACAGGTGTGAAGGATATGGAGCTATTTGTAGCCAGGAGCAAACCGCCGTAAAACCAGCTGATGGAGCAGACGGGGTAGCAGGTGGTCACACATTGCAGCTCTATGGTGGATCCAGGCTGAGCGTACATCAGCCCCCCCACAGGCCCTCCATAAGGATTCAATATACTTACAGCATCTGGCCCATCTGGAAAATAAAACACAACTCAAATACGCAGTAAGGGTTGAGTAGTCAACACATCCAGTACCCGCAAGTGATAGTTGAGATGTTTTGAGGCGGGGGTTGCCCATAGTCAGTGTATGGCCTACAGTCCATGGCTGACGACACACCCCCGTCTAAAGAAGCAGAAGGGAGCTACAGCATGGAAGCAGCAGCAAAACATATTTCAGCCCTCTTAACGAAAGGCTTTCCGTCTCGGCTATCAGTTTAAGTATAGATATATTTTGAATATTTACCTCGCCGTCAGACAGCCCTTACCGACAGGGAACTGAGCTGTAATATCCATCTGTGCCATAACAATGCAGTTCTGTTAAAGGTCCCATGTCATGCTTTTCCGGTTACTACCCGTCCCCTTGTGTTCTGTAGCTCTTTCTGTATGTGAAGGGTCTGCAGAGTCACAAACCCTCAAAGTACACCCTGTAGCAAGTAGAACTCTAACACAGAAAAGACCTGTCTCTGCTGCCCCAGAACGCCTCGTTGGACATTTTTATTTTTCCATTTTTTTCTTCCTGGTCTAAGTGACGTAACGACGACCAAATGGACCAATCCGTGGAGCTCCTCACACAAATACACTCTCTCAGCCGCGCTACTCAGCGGAGTTTCGCTGGCACACACACTCACTCAACCTTATCTTTTCTCAGGCTGTGAGTGTGTGGCGAACTGTGTGGCAAACAGCCTGACTGTGAGTGTATGTGTGTGCTCAGGCTGAGGTCAGGCTGAGTTCCGCGATGTCCCGCGATGTAATCCAGCTCACACTGTCCGCTCCTCGCAGCAGCGAGCGCCGCAACGTCCCTTCAACACGGCACCCAGACCCCACGCAGCATTCTCATCTGTTTGTCATTACTGGTGTCATTTTCTGGTTGCTAACAAACGCCATCTTAACACATAATCACTGATGTTCCGCTGTAAAGGTGGTGGACTCATCAGAACAGAGTGGGCGAGCTGACCAATCAGAGCACACTGGGCTCACAGGGAGGGGGGGGCAGGAGCTCCAATAAGCCGTTTAGGACAGAGAGTGAATACACAGACTATACAGAGATGCTGTTTGAGAAACCAATGTGAGTTTGGAACATTGAACAATGTAAATCTATTCTAGTAGACCTCAACAATGGAATTATGATCAGTAGAAATGGCCATGACATGGGACCTTTAAGTGTTTCCAGTCTACCACTGCCTGATGGGACTTTGTGTTATTGTGGGACTTTGGTTTGTTCCGGTCCACAGAGGTGGAAGAAGTACTCAGATCTTGTACTTGAGTAAAAGTAGAATTACCAGAGTGTAGGAATACTCTGTTACAAGTAAAAGTCCTGCATTCAAAATGTTACTCAAGTAAAAGTAAGTATTAGCATAAAAATATACTTAAAGTACCAAAAGTAAAAGTAGTCGTTCTGCAGATTGGTCAAAGTGTTATCAAAGCTGGTAGGTTGTGAATGTTACTGTAGTCTGATTGAAGTGTTGATTATATATATCAAATCATTAATCCAAATCAAAGTAAATAAAGGTATTCAATACATGTAGTGGAGTAAAAGTACACCATTCACTCTGAACTGGATCAAATGATCAAAGTCTGGTGTTTTGGCAAAAGCAAAACTAACCAATTAAAGGTGGGGTAGGTACGTTTCAGAAACCGGCTCGAGTGCACTAAAATTTGAAAGTACACAGCCGAAAAGAATCCGCCCCTTCCTTCAGACTTCCTTACAGAGCACCTCCTCCAACATACATGAACGCGCACGTGACATCAGCATACTGGTGAAAGTGGCCGCCTGTTGCTGGCGAGTCATTGAAGTACTAGCCGACCCGGCTAAACGAATTGGTCGTGCTTTTACAATATTACGGCTTCCACAGATGACATTTTTTTATGGATTTTTTGTCAAAGCACTTCAGATATTCATTGCTATGGGGATATTAAGAGCAGTCCATGGAATATAACAAAAAGTGTATCTCGAGCCGGTTTCTGAAACTTACCTACCCCACCTTTAAGTTATCAAGATCTGTCTCATTGTAATTGTATCGTGCACTTAAACTGATATTAAAGGTTTTCTTTGAAGACCTTTTTTTCAGGTAGCTAATAATAGTATGCATTGCTGCTGTCCCTATCCAAACTGCATTGCCTTGCTCCTGGGCTGGCACTCTGTCTCAGAAACATGTCAACATCTTGGGTAGGCTATATTGAGATGAACATAGTAATACAACTCTCATGAATTGAACATAAACAGCTAGCCTGGCTCTCACTGATTCCAACCAGAAATAACAGTGGGTAGGAGAACAGGAGTATTTGTACTCACAGTTAATTTGCATCAGGTAGCCAACAGATAAGATGGGTGCTCCATCCTCGACCACCACACATTGGTAAACTCCTCCATCCGCTCGGAAGAGGGAGCTGAAGGTGATGGTGGTGTTGTCAGGGGAGAGGTGCACTCTTTCCCTGGCTGGCATTTTCTGTTTGTTCTTGAGCCATGTGATGGTGGCTGGCTCCTGAGGGCCCACACACTGCAGAGAGAAGGGCTCCCCTGCAACCGGGGGGGCCTGTGTGGTGGGACGCACTGAGAATAGGTCTGTGCAGAGAAATTAAAATATCAAGTGATTAACATGCTAGTTTATTATGGCTCTTACACCAGGACACAGTGGCAGACTTTAGACTTCATTACTTCATCATGTTTAATCTAAGATATGGGCATCAAAAGGGACAACTTTAGCAAGGCCCCAAGTCCACCAGTGCCAAACATATTGTTACTCTTATAAAAATCAGTGCGAGCAATATGATGGACTCACCAACGACAGTGAGGTTCACAGTGAGGCTGACTGTGGCGTTAGATAATGTGTTTACAGCCTCACAGGTCAGAGGCTCAGATTCAAAGTAGTCATTAAAGGTGATCTCCCAGCGTCTGGAAAACGCTTTATTTTCAGCTGAATCCAAAATGGGTATCTCAATGTTGTCTCCTTGGAAAGTCTCCCCCATGTACTTCCATACGATGTAGCAGGATGGGTAGCATGCAGCATAGCATGAGAACGTGTACTGTTGTCCCAGTGTCACTGTCCTGTTACCAACAATGCTTATGTCAGATATGCCTGAAAAGGAGATTGAGAATAAAACATTTGTATTAGAACTCGCTAACAGTTCAACTAAGTCAGGGGTGCCCAAACTGTGGCCCGTGGTCTATTTTGAATTGGCCTTCAGCAAATTCTAAAAGCATGATAACATTTGGCCCACAAAGGAAATGTGTGCTTATCTTATATTGTACTTCTATAATATATATGTAAACACAAGTTAATAAGCACACTTTTCAAATAAATTCAGCTCAATAATTTATTTGCATAACCAGCTTGAAATATTCCCTTCCTGTTACCTTTTTATAACCAATGTGAGGCTGCTGGGTGACCTGCCAACACTGTTAGTAACTAAATACAATGAAACCCTCTGGAGAGCTTTGATGTAGACTGTGTTTCCTTAAAGCATATTCAAGTATCAAGAATCATTTCATTTATTTGATGGATTGAGCTAACTTATATAACTAAACTTATGAAGCAATATACCTCACCTCTATGAGGGGCCCAGCCCTTCGTATGTGGCCCTCAGTGAGAAACGTTTGGACACCCTTGAACTAAGTGCTGCTACTGTGAAGAATGTTATATTGTCTCTGTAAAAATCTATAGGATTTGAAATTCTCATAAGAGGTTTATTTCTTTCACATACTTGGCACGGGCAGCTACTGATGCAACACACATCATATTATTCTGAAAAGGACCACTCTGCACAATGACTACTTTTACTTTGCTACTTTAAGTATATCTATTCAAGCTGATACTTTTGTACTTTTACTTGAGTAACATTCTGATTGCAGTACTTGTACTTAACAGAATATTCCTACACTCTGGTACTTTCCTTAGGTACAAGATCTGAGTACTTTTTCCATCTCTGCCAGTAACAGAAATGGATTTCAACCAGTTTAACTGACTCCCATCATGTAACACACATATTCCAAAGCTAAATAACTAGTTGAGTGGTATTTCTAATGTGTGTTGCTTATTTGTGGTAATTCTTATTCACGCTAGGTTCTTTCACATACTTGCGACAGGCAGTGATCGAGAGCTGGAGACGGAGAGATGTGAGACGGTGTCCTGAGCCGTACAGGTCAGAGTCTCAAACACGTTATTAACAGATGTAGACGGGGTGACAGAAATGGTGTTTCCTTGAGCAGTGTTTATCACCAGACCCTCCTCAGTGAGCGTCCAGGAGTAGCTGCAGGAGGAGTAACAGTCAGCAGAACAGCTGAAGTTAGACACAACTCTTGCAGTCAGGAAGCCTGGACCGCTGATCTGGATGTTTGTTGGTCCAGCTGAAAAGTTGGAAGCGGGTTTAAAAATATATATTATATCATACAAAACGTAATATAATATATATTTTTTGAAATTACCTATCACTTGAATTGTCTCTTCGCCGGCGAGTTTGACTCCTATCAAAGGGTTGACTGCTGTGCAGGTCAGGAGTTGTGGGGGGATCAGCTCCTCAATTTGCAGGCTGAAATGGGGGCCATGGGAGGTGACGTTACCCCAGGTCCAGGTCAGCAGGCAGGCTGGGTAGCAGTCCACTGAGCAGTTGAAATGATACAGCATTCCTACAGTCAGTATGTCCCCCCCGCTGATCCCCACTCCATATGGTCCGTCTGCAGGTCGAGGTCGATAGAAGAGGTTGAGAGAGACATTTAAAAAAATACATTCACTTGACATTTCATTTTTTTTATTCAAGAAGAAAACACATTTAGCATATTATACTGTAAGTAATATATAATAATAAATTAATTATACTCGAAAATAAGTTTGAATGGCAACTGTTACTCATGTGTGGCTTGCACAAAAACAAACATTATTATTGGGTTGGAATGCAGATGGGTGACCCAGCAGACTGTTGCAGGCAGAGGAGGAGATCTGCATTCTGCAGGTTACTTTAATCTGTGACCTCTCTGTGCCCAAGACTGAAGTCACGAGAAGATCCTATATCTCCTGTTCTTTGTCACAAGGGAGATGTGTAGTACAGCTTTAGCAGTCAGTTAAGCACCATTAAGGTCTTTCATGGTGAAGTTTAGGCACCTCTGAACGGGAGTGATCAATTTACCTTCTAATATCTTCTCATCATTTCTGGGTAATGACAAAGCTAATAAGACTACAAAGAAAAATGGCCACCACGAGTCCCATGCATATTGGGGGGTTGGGTGTGACCTAAGGCAGTGGTTCTGAACTGGTGGGTCGCGACCCAAAAGTGGGTCGCGGACCCGTTTCGAGTGGGTCGCGGAAAAAGTGAAGAAAAAAAATTTGAAAAAAAAAATTGGAATTCTTTTTTCTTTTTTTTTGGAAGGCCCGATTTTCTAAAGCTGTGCATGCAGTAGGCGTTGGACAGGAAGTACCGGAGACCATAAACGGCTTTGAAAACGTCTGTCACGTAGTGATCATCTTCTCAATAAAACATCTTTGCTGATGTTTTTTCGAGTCTTCTGGCCAATCAGAATCAAGATTGTTGCCGGAAGTCCCCACGGAGAATAACTTTGCGGTAGAACTATTCTTTATACATCCATGGGTACAACTTCAGATAGAAATCAACACATAATGAAATATGACCCTCAGTTTGATGCTTGACAGGTCACAGAACAATGGGGGCTATCTACCCTTACCCACAATTTAAAGTAAGTCACACAGACTCTCTCCTCTGTACTCTTCTCTCTGTGAGGAGCAGCAAGTTCAGCTTCAGAACAAAGTGAAAAACAAACAATGGCATAACATATTATTAATATGTCGGGTAGTGATAGATTTATTTATTTTCTTCTCAGTGTACCAGAATGCATAGTTTATGTTAGTATTTCTAAAAATCTCCTGGGGAGAATCCCCCCAGACCCCCCATCTGGGGTTGTGTTTTCAGCATGCGTGCCTTTTTATACAGTTCAGCTTTGATTCCATCATCTCATTAAACCTTTTTTAAAAGCATACTTTAGTTCTGTGAAGGGATATAAGGGATATATGCACTGTATTTCACTTTAATTAATATTGTATGCTGAAAAGCGTATATATTACAGCACGATTTTTTGTTGAATAGATTTGAGTGCTTCAAAATGTTGGGTCGCGATTTACTGACCAAGTAAAAAGTGGGTCCCGAGGCCTGACCAGTTGAGAACCACTGTCCTAAGGGACTGGGAGACGAATGAAGAAGCTTGGGTTCAAAGAGCCAGTTGAGTGAGTGTGGGCATCTGGTCACCTCCTGAACGCCCACACATGTCAGGTTCAGAAGACTGAAGGGTTTACAAACACAAACCAGCTTAGGAATACACAGAAAGAACTTGAAGAAGGGGCTAGTCAACCTTATGGGTTGCCATCACAACGGTGACCAAACACCAGATGAGTAGCTGAGGATATATGGATTGCGATGTCAAAACAGTCAAAATAAGAGTCTTATTGCTGCGACATTATGGAAGCGTGAACATCCTTTACAGGACTTGCTGCATCAGCATAAAGGCCAAGAGTGATCTGCAACATGGAAGTATGAGTGTCATTCTAAGCATGCTCCTATGAGGTCGATCTTCTTCTGTCGAGGGCAGAACATATTTCTTGCTGTCTTTCATTGTTCAGATGTTTACAGCCATTTAACATCTTCATTGTTTTGTGTTTGATTAAAATAGTATTTTCAGCCGCACACTATGCTCTGTGGCATGATGAGGTCACTGTGATGACCCGTATACTCACAGTTTACTTGCATCTGGTAGCCAACAGACTGAATGGAGGGCCCCCCGTCTGCCACCACACATTGGTATAAGCCATCATCAGTATGCAGGAGAGGACTGAATGTCATTGTGCTGTTGTCAGAGGAGAAGAGCACTCTTTCAGATGCTGGCATTGGGAGTTTGTTCCAAAGCCATGTGATGGAGGCGGGATTCTGAGAGCCCACACACTGCAGAGAGAAGGGCCTTTCTCCCGTTGGTAGGCCCGCAGAGGAGGGATGCACTGAGATGGGGTCTGTGCAGAGAGAATATTCACATCACAAATGATCAGCATGAAGGACATCATTACTTTGTAATAAAGATTAGGAGCAATATGACTCACCGATGACCGTGAGGTTCCTAACGGAGGTGCTAATGCTGTGAGATATAGTGTTGGTAGCCTCACAGGTCAGAGGCTCAATTTTGTTGTAGTCATTAAAGGTGATCTTAAGGTGACAGGCAATTTTCTTTTCCCCCTGATGATAGATGGGTAACTGGACTTGGTTACCTTCGTAAGTCTTTCCCATGTACTTCCATACAATGTTGCAGGATGGGTAGCATGCAGCATAGCATGTGAACATGTACGATTTCCCCATTGTCACTGTACTGTCACCAACAATGCTGATGTCAGTTATACCTAAAAAAGAATTTGAGAAAAAGGATTCAATCAAGTAATCGAAGATCTTCCATGCGCTGCATTTGAAAGAGTGTTTGGCTGCATCCATATCTAGCTTTATTGTTTTTTGGGTTAAACCACTGGAATGTTATTGTGACACAGGCTAACAGTTTGTTACAGCAGCACATGTCAGAGTGAGTCAGTGAAGTCAGTGAAATGACTCAGGGATGTCAGCTTCCCAGCAAAACGTACGGGAAAGTTAGCTGATATTAGCTAAGATTGGCTAACATTAGTTTAAATAAGCTAACATTAGCTAAAGTTAGTTTACATGAGCTAATGTTAGCTAACATTAGTTTAAATAAGCTAACATTAGCTAAAGTTAGTTTACATGAGCTAATGTTAGCTAACATTAGTTTAAATAAGCTAACATTAGCTAAAGTTAGTTTACATGAGCTAATGTTAGCTAACATTAGTTTACATTAGCTAACATTAGCTAACATTATACTACAGTTGGTTACATTAACAAACATTAATCTGAAGGACCAAATGTAATTTATAGCGGTCAAGTATTTGAAAATGGAACATAATGGTGATGAAGAACAGATGCTACTTGTACTTCTACTCCACAATTCAGAGGTAAATACTTTCACTACATTGATTTCCTTACTTTAGTTACTGTGCAGATTTTGTTTAATGATGTGAAATCTAATCAAGTGTTAAATCAGACTTTAGTTCCACCTGGAGTAAATCCACCAGCTACCCTGCAGTCTACAAAGTCATTCAGACTAGCTGCACCTTTACCAGCTTTGAGAACACTTTCATGATCAATCATTATAAAACATATCATATATATTATTCTGAAATGGACCAATCTGCACAATGACTACTTTTACTGTCGCTACTTTCACTATATTTTGATGATAATACTTTTCTACTTTTACTTGAGTAACATTCTGATTGCAGTACTTGTACTTAACAGAATATTCTTACACTCTGGTACTTTCCTTAGGTACAAGATCTGAGTACTTTTTCCATCTCTGCCAGTAACATAAATGGATTTCAACCAGTTTAACTGACTTCCATCATGTAACACACATATTCCAAAGCTAAATAACTAGTTGAGTGGTATTTCTAATGTTTGTTGCTTATTTGTGGTCATTCTTATTCACGCTAGGTTCTTTCACATACTTGCGACAGGCAGTGATCGAGAGCTGGAGATGTAGAGATGTGAGACGGTGTCCATGGCCTCACAAATCAGATTTTCTTCCAGCACGGTGGCGGCGTATGGAGTGACAGAAATGTTGCTGCCTTGTGCCTTGCTGAGCGTCTCCCCTTCCCAGGACACAGTCCAGGAGAAGCTGCATGCGGGGTAGCAGCTGGCTGAGCAGATGAAGATGGACTCCGCTCCATAGGTCAGATAGGTTGGACCGCTGATCTGAATGTTTGATGGCCCCGCTGGAACGTTTGGAAATATATTAGAAGGGAGTTCTACTGAGGGAATTCATGAATTAGAATTCACTTTGGTTATTCATACCTGTCACCTGCAGCGTTTTTTGGACAGTGGACGAGTCCCCTGTTTCAGAGTTGAACACAGTGCAGGACAGGGTCTGTGTTGGTACCACGTGCAGCAGCTGGAAGCTCAGCTCGGGCCCCTGAGAGGTCACATTACCCCGGGTCCAGGTGTACTTGCAGTCCGGATAGCAATCAGCTATGCACTGGAAACCATACGGGATTCCCACTGTCACAACATTCACCCCCACGATCTGCACCGAGGACGGCCCGTCTGCAGGAGCAACAGACGGATCATCTTGTGTTCACCCACCTTCTTTTCCCTAACTTTTAATGTATTTGAAGTGATGTTGTTGAATGTATGCCTTTAGCCTTAAAGGAGGAAGTAGATTAACTTCCTCCTTTAGTTCCAATAGCAAGACATGAAGTAAACTGAATCCTATGAATTGGACTGTCAGATACGGCACAATATGATAATCAGAAAAACCTTTAAAGATAGCATTTATGGATAAGAATCAGAAATAAATGGATCTTACACGAGCTTCCCCCCACAGCTCCACCCCACTCAGTTTCACTGGCAGAAAGATCTTGGAGGTGAGAAAAGAGAATACATGAGAACAACTTTCTGCATCCACTCTGCAGACAAAACAGATTCATACAAAATCATTTCCAATGTAGTCAATCAGAGGTTTTCAAATGTTTTCATTCAAAGGGCCCACACAGGAAACAGTGTGTATATATTTTGGAGTGATTAGAATGAGTCTATTAGGACCATAGAAAAAACATAAGTCAAATATTTGAAATGTTATAAAATATGTGCAACACAGAATACCCATAGAACATTGGCATCAATTCAGATAGCAGCACTGCACTTCACTGCAAAACATATTTTATGTTAAGATTTCAATTGAGACATCTTTGAATAAACATTTCCCAGACACCCGAGCAGAGTGCGTACTCTGAGAATCATTTTAAAATGATCAGTATTTAACTGCAGATTGCCGAGCAGATGAAGATCAGCAGGGCCTCTTACCTGCCAGGCAGGTGAGCAGGAGCAGGCAGGCGGAGAGCGGATCCATGATGCTGTACACTGAGCGACTGTCCACACACCTTTAACCTCACACACTCTTATAGTTCATGGTGGAAGAGGTCATGCCCACTGTTATCACGCGCTCTTTCAAACACGGACAACAAGTGAGCGAATGTTACGGGCAGAGGCGTGCAGGTTATCAGCTGCCTCTGTTCTCCGCTCAGGGTGTGTGATCTTGTGGTTCTGTGGTTTCCTTTGTCCTTGTACACTTGGTTCAGGTTAGATAATGTTGTTCTGTCTGTTATTCATATCTGCCTGCGCCACAGGCCCTGCAGATGTAAAGATTCTAAACTCAATTTATCACAGCATCTTGATAGAGTACAAGTCCAGCTGCCTGCCAGATCTGATATGTGTTAGTGTTTTATAGTGTGGTTATGTTAATGTATTACTTTTTTACTAACACCACTAACGGTTTTGTCTTTTTGTTGATTTGATTGTAACATATTGCATTTTCTTTTTCACAAAATACAGATAATTTATGAAAACTATGCAAAAGATCTAAACCAGCTTTAATGATGTCTGGCCATTTCAGGGAAGGTTCATATATATAATAAGAAAGTGGTGTTTCTCGATAAAGGTCCACCGTCACTCTCTTTTGAGTTCGTATTTGATTTTATTCTAACTGAAAAGGTCAACCCCTGCCCTCTATATTAAAAGACCACAAGAACAGAGTAAACTTTGACCTGGATGTGTCGCAGACTAGTCTCTAAGACATGAGAAGAGGTTTGAGCTTTCCAAGGTGAAACACTTCAATCATCATTTACTCTGACATGTGTATTGCCTTCTCTCCAATCCCCATAAAAGTGTCAGTGATGTAAAGCAAAGCTTGAGTGGCAGGCGTGTGATTTCTCTGTGTTTGTTTGGGGACTGATAAGAGGACACACTCTGGGTGTGTCCTCTTACTGTAACTGCTGTTTGCTCACATAAGATTACAGATTGCATCTGAAGTATGGGGAAATATTGAATTGAACTCCCAAGTAAATTGCAATTGATGATATGATTGATTGACTGATAACACATTTTAAAAGAATGAACCATGGGAGAGTTAACATTATAAATGCTTTTTAACGCTTGTGCCTCAAGTTTACGAGCTTGTATGTCCAAACATTTAAGACAAGGACAAACATGTACACTTCAAAAACACGCCTTAATATGATATATGAATTAAAGACCTAAAAAAGCCCTGATCATTTCTGTCAAAAATACATTCCCTATCAGAATTGTAACCTTTTACATGCTACTTTATTTACATAATACCTCTGTTGTTGTTCTTCATCAAATATATGACTGCATTGTATTCTTTCTGAATAACAGATGATTTTTAAGATACCCAAATGATTAGCAAACACATTTGAGCGCTTTGCATCAGGTGGAAATGGCTTGATCTGCAGGAACATTGTAATAAAACAATGTAGAAGAATCTATTGGAAGCCTGCAATGGGGATCAACGTTTAGTGGGTTTTTACTTGAACATGTTCTGCTGGCCTCTGTCAACACACTTGCTTATACACCTATTATAGGAGCTGAGGTGGGTCAGAACAAAACCACACACTCTTGGCAAAGTGTATGAATAAACACAAATGATTGAACAACTACAAAAGGCAAAACAGTCCAGAATGAGTTCCATTCCCTCCATCTGGTTAAAATGAGTTTAGAAAAGGTACTTTACTTCATTCATCATTCATTAACATTATCACTCAGACCCCAAGTTCTCTCCCACACTCCCCCCCCCTGCCTGAAACTTCCTCATTGGACTCCTTTATTTACTCCTGCAACATAGTGACATCACTATGTATCAATCAATCACTTCTATAAGCGCTCCAACACATTGTACGTGATAAGGTAAGGGGCGGGAAATCTCTAAGGGGAGCCAGCCAGCTCACCAATCAGAGCAGACTGGGCTCTGGTTTCAGACAGAGGGTGAACAAATGACATGTAATGTAATGTAATGTCCCAAAGACACTACATACTGATATACACCTGAACATCAGCAGGAGAGGACTCTTTAAAGTAGAGACACTACATACTGATATACACCTGAACATCAGCGGGAGAGGACTCTTTAAAGTAGAGACACTACATACTGATATACACCTGAACATCAGCGGGAGAGGACTCTTTAAAGTAGAGACGCTACATACTGATAAACACCTGAACATCAGCAGGAGAGGACTCTTTAAAGTAGAGACGCTCCATACTGATATACACCTAAACATCAGCAGGAGAGGACTCTTTAAAGTAGAGACACTACATACTGATATACACCTGAACATCAGCAGGAGAGGACTCTTTAAAGTAGAGACACTATATACTGATATACACCTGAACATCAACAGGAGAGGACTCTTTAAAGTAGAGACACTATATACTGATATACACCTGAACATCAGCAGGAGAGGACTCTTTAAAGTAGAGACGCTACATACTGATATACACCTGGACATCAGCAGGAGAGGACTCTTTAAAGTAGAGACACTACATACTGATATACACCTGAACATCAGCAGGAGAGGAATCTTTAAAGTAGAGACACTACATACTGATATACACCTGAACATCAGCAGGAGAGGACTCTTTAAAGTAGAGACGCTACATACTGATATACACCTGAACATCAGCAGGAGAGGACTCTTTAAAGTAGAGACACTACATACTGATATACACCTGAACATCAGCAGGAGAGGACTCTTTAAAGTAGAGACACTACATACTGATATACACCTGAACATCAGCGGGAGAGGACTCTTTAAAGTAGAGACACTACATACTGATATACACCTGAACATCAGCGGGAGAGGACTCTTTAAAGTAGAGACGCTACATACTGATATACACCTGAACATCAGCAGGAGAGGACTCTTTAAAGTAGAGACAATACATACTGATATACATCTGAACATCAGCAGGAGAGGACTCTTCAAAGTAGAGACACTACATACTGATATACACCTGAACATCAGCAGGAGAGGACTCTTTAAAGTAGAGACACTACATACTGATATACACCTGAACATCAGCAGGAGAGGACTCTTTAAAGTAGAGACACTACATACTGATATACACCTGAACATCAGCGGGAGAGGACTCTTTAAAGTAGAGACGCTACATACTGATATACACCTGAACATCAGCAGGAGAGGACTCTTTAAAGTAGAGACAATACATACTGATATACACCTGAACATCAGCAGGAGAGGACTCTTTAAAGTAGAGACACTACATACTGATATACACCTGAACATCAGCGGGAGAGGACTCTTTAAAGTAGAGACGCTACATACTGATATACACCTGAACATCAGCAGGAGAGGACTCTTTAAAGTAGAGACACTACATACTGATATACACCTGAACATCAGCAGGAGAGGACTCTTTAAAGTAGAGACACTACATACTGATATACACCTGAACATCAGCGGGAGAGGACTCTTTAAAGTAGAGACGCTACATACTGATATACACCTGAACATCAGCAGGAGAGGACTCTTTAAAGTAGAGACACTACATACTGATATACACCTGAACATCAGCAGGAGAGCACTCTTTAAAGTAGAGACACTACATACTGATATACACCTGAACATCAGCAGGAGAGGACTCTTTAAAGTAGAGACGCTACATACTGATATACACCTGAACATCAGCAGGAGAGGACTCTTTAAAGTAGAGACGCTACATACTGATATACACCTGAACATCAGCAGGAGAGGACTCTTTAAAGTAGAGACGCTACATACTGATATACACCTGAACATCAGCAGGAGAGGACTCTTTAAAGTAGAGACGCTACATACTGATATACACCTGAACATCAGCAGGAGAGGACTCTTTAAAGTAGAGACACTACATACTGATATACACCTGAACATCAGCGGGAGAGGACTCTTTAAAGTAGAGACGCTACATACTGATAAACACCTGAACATCAGCAGGAGAGGACTCTTTAAAGTAGAGACGCTCCATACTGATATACACCTAAACATCAGCAGGAGAGGACTCTTTAAAGTAGAGACACTACATACTGATATACACCTGAACATCAGCAGGAGAGGACTCTTAAAAGTAGAGACACTACATACTGATATACACCTGAACATCAGCAGGAGAGGACTCTTTAAAGTAGAGACGCTACATACTGATATACACCTGGACATCAGCAGGAGAGGACTCTTTAAAGTAGAGACACTACATACTGATATACACCTGAACATCAGCAGGAGAGGAATCTTTAAAGTAAAGACACTACATACTGATATACACCTGAACATCAGCAGGAGAGGACTCTTTAAAGTAGAGACACTACATACTGATATACACCTGAACATCAGCAGGAGAGGACTCTTTAAAGTAGAGACACTACATACTGATATACACCTGAACATCAGCAGGAGAGGACTCTTTAAGGTAGAGACACTACATACTGATATACACCTGAACATCAGCAGGAGAGGACTCTTTAAAGTAGAGACACTACATACTGATATACACCTGAACATCAGCAGGAGAGGACTCTTTAAAGTAGAGACACTACGTACTGATATACACCTGAACATCAGCAGGAGAGGACTCTTTAAAGTAGAGACGCTACATACTGATATACACCTAAACATCAGCAGGAGAGGACTCTTTAAAGTAGAGACACTACATACTGATATACACCTGAACATCAGCAGGAGAGGAATCTTTAAAGTAAAGACACTACATACTGATATACACCTGAACATCAGCAGGAGAGGACTCTTTAAAGTAGAGACACTACGTACTGATATACACCTGAACATCAGCAGGAGAGGACTCTTTAAAGTAGAGACGCTACATACTGATATACACCTAAACATCAGCAGGAGAGGACTCTTTAAAATAGAGACACTACATACTGATATACACCTGAACATCAGCAGGAGAGGACTCTTTAAAGTAGAGACACTACATACTGATATACACCTGAACATCAGCAGGAGAGGACTCTTTAAAGTAGAGACACTACATACTGATATACACCTGAACATCAGCAGGAGAGGACTCTTTAAAGTAGAGACACTACATACTGATATACACCTGAACATCAGCGGGAGAGGACTCTTTAAAGTAGAGACGCTACATACTGATATACACCTGAACATCAGCAGGAGAGGACTCTTTAAAGTAGAGACAATACATACTGATATACATCTGAACATCAGCAGGAGAGGACTCTTCAAAGTAGAGACACTACATACTGATATACACCTGAACATCAGCAGGAGAGGACTCTTTAAAGTAGAGACACTACATACTGATATACACCTGAACATCAGCAGGAGAGGACTCTTCAAAGTAGAGACACTACACACTGATATACACCTGAACATCAGCAGGAGAGGACTCTTTAAAGTAGAGACACTACATACTGATATACACCTGAACATCAGCAGGAGAGGACTCTTCAAAGTAGAGACACTACATACTGATATACACCTGAACATCAGCAGGAGAGGTATCTTTAAAGTAGAGACACTACATACTGATATACACCTGAACATCAGCAGGAGAGGACTCTTTAAAGTAGAGACACTTCATACTGATATACACCTGAACATCAGAAGGAGAGGACTCTTTAAAGTAGAGACACTACATACTGATATACACCTGAACATCAGCAGGAGAGGACTCTTTAAAGTAGAGACACTACATACTGATATACACCTGAACATCAGAAGGAGAGGACTCTTTAAAGTAGAGACACTACATACTGATATACACCTGAACATCAGCAGGAGAGGACTCTTTAAAGTAGGGACACTACATACTGATATACACCTGAACATCAGCAGGAGAGGACTCTTTAAAGTAGAGACACTACATACTGATATACACCTGAACATCAGCAGGAGAGGACTCTTTAAAGTAGAGACACTACATACTGATATACACCTGAACATCAGCAGGAGAGGACTCTTTAAAGTAGAGACACTACATACTGATATACACCTGAACATCAGCAGGAGAGGACTCTTTAAAGTAGAGACGCTACATACTGATATACACCTGAACATCAGCAGGAGAGGACTCTTTAAAGTAGAGACACTACATACTGATATACACCTGAACATCAGCAGGAGAGGACTCTTTAAAGTAGAGACACTACATACTGATATACACCTGAACATCAGCAGGAGAGGACTCTTTAAAGTAGAGACACTACATACTGATATACACCTGAACATCAGCGGGAGAGGACTCTTTAAAGTAGAGACGCTACATACTGATATACACCTGAACATCAGCAGGAGAGGACTCTTTAAAGTAGAGACAATACATACTGATATACATCTGAACATCAGCAGGAGAGGACTCTTCAAAGTAGAGACACTACATACTGATATACACCTGAACATCAGCAGGAGAGGACTATTCAAAGTAGAGACACTACATACTGATATACACCTGAACATCAGCAGGAGAGGACTCTTTAAAGTAGAGACACTACATACTGATATACACCTGAACATCAGCAGGAGAGGACTCTTTAAAGTAGAGACACTACATACTGATATATACCTGAACATCAGCAGGAGAGGACTCTTTAAAGTAGAGACACTACATACTGATATACACCTGAACATCAGCAGGAGAGGACTCTTTAAAGTAGAGACACTACATACTGATATATACCTGAACATCATATAGGGCTGCTCAATTAATCGTATTTTAATCGCAATTACGATTTCGCCTTGCAACGATTATGAAAACAACATAATCGAAATAAAACGATTATTTATTTCATTTAATTTAATTTAATTTTGTTTTGGTTTTTCAGTTGAATTATACTTAAAGTTCAGAGTAATCAACTGTTAAAAACAGACTGTTCACATTTATTTTTTCAATAAATGGATGTTTTCAAAGTAAATGGATAATCGTTTTTAATAATCTTGATATCAATTATTGACCCAAATAATCGAGATTATGATTTTTGCCATAATGGAGCAGCCCTACTTTAAAGTAGAGACACTCCATACTGATACTGTGTCTGCTACTTCCAGAATGTACACCACTACACATACTGGCATTCAGGGGCCAGGGATTTTGGGCCCCATGAAAAGATATCACATTGGTTACATAAAAAAACATTTCTTAATGTTTTTTAATTGTTTGGGCCCCTCTCAGTCACGGGCCCTTAGAATCGTCCTAACTTTTCTCCCCCTTACCTAGGTGGTAAATATATTTATAAGTCAACACATTTATGTATTCATTTTTTCTTTGTTTATTGAGTCAACCAACACAGGTGGAAAGAGACAAGTTGGGGTGGCGTGACAGGATGACCAAGGGAGAAGCATCCACACAGAGAACATGTCTGATCATGGGCTCTGGGCTGTGTGCATGAGAGAAGCTGGATGTAGGAGTCTTGAGTGTGTGCGTGTGGATACAAGCGTAGAGTGGCATAGGGGGGAGCAGTTTAAAGTCAACACACTCTGACATCACATGTTCAATGCACACTTTGATTTTGAAGTGCTTTTCCAAGCCTCTCACCAGGAAGTGCAAACAGGGTTGGACCTACAGTCAACATGCGACACAGATGAAAAAGAACAGTATGCAGTGTGAGTCAACCATTCTCCAGTATACCTGACAAATGACTTCACAGAGAGAAGGACGTGTCAGACAGAGACACAGAAACACAACGAGTCTTTATGATGTGAGAACAACAAGTCTATAAATGCTATTATATCTCAAATCATTTTACCAAATGATAGGAAATAGAATACAACTGCTAAGTCCCATCCTGTTCATTTCTCCCCCCTTACTTTGGTGTTCCCCGTCTGTTTGAACTGCTCTTACATTTACACCAAAACCATTCATCATCACCACATTTTATTGAACACCCTTTTAAGCTGTAAACAATATCTCAGACGAATACCTGCAGTGAAAAGACACTGTGTGTGTGTGTGTGTGTGTGTGTGTGTGTGTGTGTGTGTGTGTGTGTGTGTGTGTGTGTGTGTGTGTGTGTGTGTGTGTGTGTGTGTGTGTGTGTGTGTGTGTGTGTGTGTGTGTGTGTGTGTGTGTGTGTACTATGCAATGGAAGTGGTGATCAGCAACTTGATATCCTCAAATACCAATGTGTAGGATATCAATAGGCCTTGAAGAGATCAAATGTAAAACACAATATTTATGATTGATGAAAGTAGAATATCGGTCCGATTGGGCCAGAACGTGACAGGAGGGTTAAACAGGAGGGTTATGAAAAGCATTTCAAAATGTAAAACATTCAAAAATGTCCTTGGTTGCTTGGATAATTGTCAATTGCTATAGCAGTGAGCTCCCATGGTGCAGTGCGGTCACAGTGTGCGCAGCAGAGAGGATGAAGGCCAGCAGCACAGAGCTCTCCTCAGGACGAGAGGACAGGCTGCGGGAGGACCCTGGAGACAAGGACAAGAACCAGGTGGAGCACAGGGTTAGTCTGATGTGAGGTGCACTGAAGAAACTGAAACATTGACTTCAATTCAATGTATTATGTCAAGAGATTTCACATAACTGTATTAGGTTAGTGGAAAGCAATAATATTAAGTTTAATCAAAAAAGAATAGGTTCATCTTAAAGTTATTGCTTTCTACTAACCTAATACAGTTAGGGGAAATCGGTTGACAATACATTTAATTAAAGTCAACGTTTCAGTTTGTTCAGTGTCCAAGGCAAGGCAAGATTATTTATAGAGCACCTTTCAACTCAAGGCAATTCAAACTTCTTTACAAAAATGAAAGACATTAAGAGCATTAAGAAATACATTATGAAATACCATTTAACAGTCTTTAAAAAACAAAGAGAATAAAAAAAAACATAAAATAAGCTAATGTAAAAAACAATATGGATAAAAGTTACAGTGCAGTTTAAGATGTAAATAGTTCAATTAAAAGCAGCGACAAAAAGAAAAGTCTTCAGCCTGGATTTAAAAGTAGTCAGAGTTGCAGCGGACCTGCAGGTTTCTGGGAGTTTGTTCCAGATGGAGCATAATAACTGAACGCTGCTTTACCATGTTTAGTTCTGACTCTGGGGACAGAAAGCTGACCAGTCCCTGAAGACCTGAGAGATCTGGATGGTTCATAATTTAGCAGTAGGTCAGAAATGTATTTTGGTCCTAAACCATTCAAAGCTTTATAAACCAGCAGCAGTATTTAGAAATCTATTCTTTGACACACAGGAAGCCAATGTAAAGACTTCAGAACAGGAGTGATGTGATCCACTTTCTTTGTGTTAGTGAGGACTCGAGCAGCAGCGTTCTGAATCAGCTGCAGCTTCCTAATAGATTTTTTAGTGAGACCTGTGAAGACACCATTGCAGTAGTCCAGTCCAGTGAAGATAAATGCATGGAGTAATTGTATCAATGTGTTGAAATTCACCTAGATTTCTGGCTTTATCTGTTGTTTTGAACATTGCCGACTGAAGCTCTGACTTTTATTTCATTTCATTTGTATTTGTCCCGCTCATGGTACGCAAAACCAAATGTACAATAATTGCCACAAAACATGACTCTACCATTGAGCGAAAAGGAGCAGGGAGAAGAATAAAATCTTATGTGACCTGCCCCTTTCTAAAAAAAACAAATAATTACAAATAGATGGTCTGCCCTTCATAATAATATATATATTTTCTTATTTTTTCACAACTAAACATAACAGTATCTTAGGATACTAAGAGAAACACAAAAAAAAAAAAACGTATTTCCCACTTGACGGTTAACGGAAAGAAACAAAACAACACCAAAACATCATGTATAAGGAAAAGAAAAGTGCAACACCCTCATCTGACTCCTACTGGAGAAGAAGGTGGAAAGCGACGCAGGATGATAATAATAACAATAACAACAATAACAATGGCAATGGGACCCGCAAATACAGAGGGGACATCACATCAAAGACATCAAAAACATGAAGGACCAGAGGACATAGACTTATTCACATTCTGCTTCATATAGTCCCATCTTTCTTAATTTATACAATTTCTTTAACTGAAAAATACATATACAATTCTTTAGATCCTTTTGTTGAGAATTCCACAATTGTACACCAACTACCGAAATACACATTTGTTTAAGAGTAGTCCTTGCATATGGATGCTTAACATTTAATTTCCTTCTGTGGTCTTCCTTGTCTGATCCAAAAACAAACAACTGTTGTAAACATGCTGGTAACATTCTGCTTTGTGCATTACTGATAATGTCTGCAGCTCCGCTATGTCTTTGACTTTCAAGAGTCCTGACTTAAAAAACAGTCTGTTGGTGTGTTCTCTTGAGTCAGCTTTATGAATTATTCTTACTGCCCTTTTCTGTAATATTGACAATGGCTTTATGTTGCTCGTGTTGCCCCACACTTCTATACAATAAATAAAAAATGGCAAAATTAGTGAACAGTACAACATCCTCAATGCCTTGTAATCTAGCAAATACTTTGTCTTGTTTAGAACAGAAATATTCCTAGACACTTTGGTTTTAACATGTGCTATGTGTGATTTCCATGTCAGGTTTTCATCCAGCGTCACCCCTAAGAATCGAAATTCAGAAACCCTTTCAATAAAAACTCCATCAATGGACAATGAAATGTTTTCATCTTTTTTTCTATTAGCAAAAACCATAAACTTCGTTTTATTCAAATTTAGGGTTAACTTATTTTCATCAAACCATCTTTTAAGTTTGACCATTTCATGTCCAATACACTTTGCTAAAATGTTGAAGTCATCTCCTGAACAAAATACATTTGTGTCGTTTGCAAACAACACAAATTGCAATAATGTTGACGTTTCACATATGTCATTGATGTACAAAATAAAAAGTGTAGGCCCTAAAACGGAGCCCTGCGGGACACCACATTCTATGTTCATACACTCCGATGTACTACCAGCAAATTCTACATATTGTTGTCTGTTATCTAAATAACTTTTTAACCAATCTAGAACTACTCCTCTCACTCCGTATCTATGTAATTTTGAAATGAATAGGTAATGGTCTATGGTGTCAAATGACTTTTTTAAGTCAATAAATACACCTATTGTGTATTTCTTCCTTTCTATAGCTGTTGTAATTTCTTCGGTTATTTTCATTAAAGCTAAAGCTGTAGATCGATTTTTCCTAAATCCATACTGACTCTCACTCAATAACTCATTTTTTTCAATAAAATTATCAAATTTTTGGACAAACAATTTCTCAAGGACCTTTGAAAATTGTGAAAGCAAGGACACTGGTCTGTAGTTGGTAAATTGGCTTTTGTCCCCTGTTTTGAAAAGTGGGATAACTTTGGCTATTTTCATGCTATCTGGAAAAATACCTGTCTGAAATGAAAGATTAAAGATGTAGCTTAGCGGTTTAATTATGCAGTCAATAGTCGTTTTCACTATTGTCATGTCGATCCCATCACTATCTGTCGAAGGCTTATTTTTGCATTTGTCTACAACGGATCTAATTTCAATTTCGTTTATCTCTCCCAGACACATTGACTGCAACACTTTACTTCCCCCAATTCCGCCATCCTCTTTTTGCCCATCGTGTTGTTTTGGAATAGTCCTTGAAGATTAGGTCCGACATTTACAAAAAAAGAGTTGAATTCATGTACCACTTGGTTCATGTTTTTTACAACCTTATTTTTGTCATCAATGAAGTGACTGGGCAGGCCAGTCTCATACGTTCCTCCTTGGCTCCAAAAACAATTACCTCAGTTTTATCTTTGTTTAATTGAAGAAAGTTGGGTCAGATGAAATCTACCTGATATGTGTATAGTTTTTGTGACTGTAGCTTTCTTCATTGAAGCCGTGTTTTGTGCCTCACACTTGAGAGTGACAGATTTGAGGGGATGATCCACGGTCACCTCCATCACATTGCCCTTCACAGTCTGACTGTTGACAGACGACACGTAGCGGCAGGAAGGCAGGCATTCAGCAGAGCACACAAACTGCTGCTTCTCTGAGATAGATATCACGTCTGGACCGATGATCTGAATCTCTGAGGGACCATCTGAGAGAAAGGTAGCGAGGATAGATGAGAGAAAGCTTGATTTACATGTAGACTTGTTCATTTTTGATTATTTAATATTAGTGGAAATGCGTTTTACCCAGGTAAAGGACCTTAAATTAGCAAATCCGAATCCTTGACTTACATATCACCGTTATGTTTTGGGTAGCAGCGACGAAAAGCCCAGACACACTGTTGGTGGCTTTGCAGACAAGAGTTTTGGACTTGTCCATCTCCTGAGGAGTGATATAAAGTACATTTCCTTGCCCACCTATCCACGGGCCTTCATCTATCCTCCAGGCATACGTACAAGATGGCCGACACCGGGCATGGCAGCTGTAGGTGTGGCTCACCGATGGGTGCAGCCAACTGGGGCCTGTGATGGAAACATTGGCCGGTCCATCTGAGGGGAGAAAGACAGATGTAAGTATTTTAAATGTTCTATTGTTCGTTGTTTTTTGACATATTCAAATGAATGTGTTGAAGTGTGGGGCAACAATACAGAACAAAGCAGTGAGATGTTGCATTATGCACATCCCAGAAAACACACTGTGTATTGAGTCAAGGCTGTTAAGACTTAATGATTGAGTTGAATTACAGACTTCACTAGTTGGGCATAAAGCAAGAAACAGAAAACTGCCAGAAAATATACAAAACAAATGTGTTTAAACTCCAAAGGATGAGCAACACTGAAGGAAGTGTAACTTTAAGCCTCAGTTTGCACTTTAAACAGATTGAAATGAAAGCAGTTCAACTGTCTTTACCTAATGATTGAAAGGGCTTCATGGACATCTTTAGGATGAATGTATACAGACAGAATCATTCGGCAGTATGAAGATGTGCTTGGACCTGTTTCTCTGATGGTAGATTGTTGTGTTGACTTTTCATCGTGCTTTTGGTTTCATGTTACTATAAGTATTAGATAGCAGCTGTGATTGAAAGACCATCTATTTCTGAGTAAGGGGTACAATAAGACTTTCTTCTCTGCTTAAATGTACATGTTTTGTTTTATAATAATTGCCATGAGTGGAATAAACCAGGACAAAAATAAAGAACAGAACAGAAGTGTGGTAGATATAAGTCAAACCTTCAGGGTTGAAAAAAAAATCAACTATCTCTTACCTAACACTTGCAGTTTCTTGGTTGCGTTGGCAGACCCCCCTCTCCCGTCTTCTGCTGCGGTGCATGTGACCGTTAGGACCCCCACCCAACTGCTCACAGTGAAGGCCAGCACGTTGCCCTGGCCCTGGGCCCTCTGACTGTCCACAGACATGGAGAAGGTGCATGCCTTGCAGTTGGAAAGACACTCAACGCTGCTTGGCACTCCCACCGTCACGTAGTCCGGACCCACGATCTCACAGCTGATTTCCACTCCTGAAAATGTTAACACTCAGTTATCAGTGTGTGTGTGTGTGTGTGTGTGTGTGTGTGTGTGTGTGTGTGTGTGTGTGTGTGTGTATCCCTGTTAAGGAAAAATTGGTGATTGAAATCAATAAATGATGGCCTTTTTCCAAATGTGGTTGCAGTGTTGCTCGCTGTATATTTAAATTGACCTCCAACATTATAAAGTGGACGTGGAATTCTTCGGGATGATTCCGCACCTCTTTATCAGGACAAAATCTGTTCTCTTTAAACTTTCTCAGGATTGAATGGACAATATCTTATTTATGTATCCACTTTAACAAAATTAGAGGGCCAAAAACAACATTTTCCCTGGCTGACAACTTCATGTCTAGAACTGCAAAGTGTTACTCCCTAATGAAATGATAAAAGAAGTCAGACTCAGAGTGCAGGTTTCTGTCATGATGGTTGTTGTCAGACTTTAAGTGTAAAGGCCGTGAAGTGTGAAGGGACGGTGTTTCACTTTTTTACAGATATCCTACTAAAATGAAGAGGAAATGAAATGTTAAGTATCTGGACATAAAAATGTTAACAAAATGTTAAAAATCACTTACTATTATCGTCATCATCTAGTTCAGGCTCCTCCCCGTCTGCGGACAGTCCCGGCTGAAGAACTACAGTCAATACAACATATTCGGTCAGTGTATGTTTTGGTCATTGGATTTTCTTTTCACAAATGGATTTTCAAAAACAAAAAACGACTTGATATTTGATTTTCGTTTTCAAATTGAAAAACCAAAATTGAAATACAAGGCGTTTTTCATTATCATGGTCAAAAATGGATTTACTAAACTTAAAAAACGGGATGATTTTCATTTTCTACTTCTCAAAACAAAAAATAAAATCACTAGAAAACAGAAACAAAAACCCCCCGTTTTTTCATATTCTGCTACCGGAAGTTGTCTTTCAAAATAAGAGCGCAGATGAGGACGATCAATCCGTGTATCTACGGTCCATTTGTTTTCACAACGAAAACAGCCAAGACACATATTGAGCCCAGATAATGAATGTTATTAAGGGCTGTAAATATAATAGGCCTGTGTCTAAAATGGACAACATTGTTAGGAGATTTCAACTATACAGCGATTCTGCACTGCGGTCACTCAGCAGTCTCTCGAGTTTGTTATTATTTTTTCTGCCAATAGTTATTCGTGAGATCGATCCTGTTGGACTCAGTAGCCTACTAGTGAAACTACTCCCACAACAAGTAGGCAACTATGAAGTACTTACTGTGTACTTTTGGAGTAATCCTCTGTCAATGTCCCCTCCTGAGAACAAGAATGCATGTTTCTCTGCTATTTTGAATCAGCGTTAAAACACCTTTCTTCATGAGACTGATATTGTTGGACAGAGTATTTTAAGAGGATGGTAGACATGATATCAGCAATACCTCCAGTCAGTAGTCCGGCAGCAGCATTTTTACACCTTGGAAAGTCTTGCCCGCTATTTAAATTGACTTTGATTTAAGTTAATAACAATATTGATATTATATAGATAGCATATTTGATGCAGTCTTTCTGAACACTTTTAAAATAAAATACTGCAAATTAAGAATATTTGTAATAGTGCCTTATCCCTCTACTTTTTATTTTGGGAGGAAAAACAATGTTTCACCATGTGTTTTAGGAGCTTAGGGGTCAATGATATTATATCAATTATAAAATGTGACCCCCCCCTCCCCCACACCCCTCAACCAGGGCTTGGTTTGTTGCCTCAGGGCAACAATGATATAATACGAGGGTATTGAAACACCAAGGATTTCTAGAAGAAGAAATAGAAAAAACAACTCTATATGAATTGAAAAGGTTTTCTTTGTGTGTGTGTGTGTGTGTGTGTGTGTGTGTGTGTGTGTGTGTGTGTGTGTGTGTGTGTGTGTGTGTGTGTGTGTGTGTGTGTGTGTGTGTGTGTATGTGTGTGGGTGTGTGTGTGTTTGTGTCTGTGTTTCCGTACTTCCTCTAAGAAGAAAGGACAGTAACAGAAGATCTCTGTGGCTTCAGGCTTGATCGCCGTTCAAATGACAGCGTTGGTTTCCCCAAAAGTGGGCGGGGCTGTAAAGTGACGTAGTTTTTACTCTCATCTATTATTCTAACGTAAATTACATGCCAGTGTTTTATCTTTTTATTTATTTGTTTTTATTTCAAATCGTATAATGTCTGACTTTTTTTGTCGTCTGTGAGGAAAAGAAATGGAGCTTTGAGCCTCAAAATACTGAAATCTGTATTTTTGAAAATCTTTTTTTCCTTCTAATTTGTTATTATTTTCTAAATAACACACTGTTATTTATTCAACAATAACACACAATTATCCTTGTTTTTATTTATTCGTTTCATTCTATAATCTTGGGCTTTTTAGCCGTAAATAAAGTCACCGGAAACAGACGTAGGCCTATAAGAGACATTTTGAGGATACACACCACAAACCCACTGAACTGATTACCCAAGATCCTCAGCTTGAAGCTCGTTGATTGGATGTTTTAGCCGCAATGCATGTTGGGATATGATGTTAATGCGATATGATATCCGAAAACATTTAAAAACAAAAACAAAACTTTATTCCGAGTGTTCTTGCTTTTCTCTTTGAAAGTCATCACATAACGGCATTGTAATACACGGTTCGGCTGCATTAAATATTACACATCTGCCGTAGTTCTCTATTTATAGAGCCCTGATGAGAAGACTTCTGGACAAACAGGAATAACTGCCGCCAAAACTGAATATGTGACGTGGATCATAAATATATCAACAATTAAATAACATCTTGCATTTCTCTTCACACAATACGTCTCCTTGCAGTATCTACACTAATTCGGCTGACTTTTATATTTGATCCAATTGGTAGATAGGTTATATTTACACCATAACGGTGCACAGCTGATAGAAAAGGACTTGTAGTTTTTAAAGATATTACTGACTTTCTTTGAATATAAGAATGTACACTGAACAAAAATATAAATGCAACACTTTTGTTTTTGCTCCCATTTTTCATGAGATGAACTCAAAGATCTAAAACATTTTCTATAAACACAAAATAACCATTTCTCTCAATTATTGTTCACAAATCGGAAAGAATCTGTGATAGTGAGCACTTCTCCTTTGCCGAGATAATACATCCTACCTCACAGGTGTGGCATATCAAGATGCTGATTAGACAGCATGCTTATTGCACAGGTGTGCCTTAGGCTGGCCACAATAAAAGGCCACTCTGATACGTGCAGTTTTGCTTTATTGGGGGGGTCTGGGGGGGGTCCGAAAACCAGTCAGTATCTGGTGTGACCACTATTTGCCTCACGCAGTGCAACACATCTCCTTCGCATAGAGTTGATCAGGTTGTTGAATGTGGCCTGTGGAATGTTGGTCCACTCCTCTTCAATGGCTGTGTGAAGTTGCTGGATATAGATAGATAGATAGATCTTTAATTTTGTCATTGTACAGGTACAACGAAATTACAATAAACTCAAGGTGCCGACACGCAACAACAAGACAATATAAAAACAACAAGACAATATAAAAACAACAAGACACTATAAAAACAATAAAAACAATAAATGGGACTTGATAGGGAATATGTACATAAATAAATAATAAATTAAATTGCTCGTATTGAAAAAAACTGAACTTGAGTCTGTTTGTCCGGGAAGACATGGTACGGAAGCGCCTGTCTGAGCGCAGCCGTACAAAGTGTTCGTTACCCGGGTGGTGTGGATCCTTGAGGATTTTGACTGCCTTCTTAAGGCAACGAGAGCTGTACAGTACCTCCAGGGAGGGGAGGGGGCAACCGATGATCTTCTGGGCCGAGTTGATGACCCTTTGGAGCGCACCCCTCTCTGCGGCTGTGCAGCTGAGGAACCACACGCAGATGCAGTTGGTGAGGATGCTTTCCACGGCACAGCGGTAGAAGGACACAAGCAGATCCTGTCTGAGGTGGTAATTCCTGAGTATTCTCAGGAAGTAGAGTCTCTGCTGTGCCTTCTTGACGGTTGCCGTGGTGTTGGTCCTCCAGGACAGGTCCTCCGCCAGGTGAACGCCCAGGAATTTGATCACTGAGACTCTCTCCACACAGCCTCCATCAATGTACAGGGGCTGCATGACGGTCTTCTTCCTCCTAAAGTCAATGATCATTTCCTGGGTTTTCAGCTTGGTCAGCTGCAGGTTGTTTACTTTGCACAACGCTAGCAGTTGCTCCACCTCTTCCATGTACGCGGTCTCGTCACCCCCTGAGATGCAGCCCACCACGGTGGTATCATCAGCGAACTTTATGATGGAGTTGCTGGTGTGGGCGGGGACGAGATCATAGGTGTAGAGGGCGTATAGTAGGGGGCTCAGCACGCAGCCCTGTGGTGATCCGGTGCTGAGACTGAGGGACGTGGAGGTGTGGGTGCCAATCCTCACTCTCTGGGGGCGATCAGACAGGAAGTCCTTAATCCATAGACACAAGGAATGGGATACTCCCAGGACTGATAGCTTGGTCACCAGTCTGTCAGGGAGGATGGTATTAAATGCAGAGCTGAAGTCCACGAAGAGCATCCGTGCGTAGCTCCCCCTACTCTCCAGGTGAGACAGGGTAGAGTGGAGAGCTGTGGCGATGGCGTCCTCCGTGGACCTGTTGGCCCTGTAGGCGAACTGGTGGGGGTCCAGACCGGGAAGGAGGGATGAGACGATGTGGGGACGGACCACCTTCTCAAAAACGTTAGCGGGGGTGGAGGTGAGTGCCACTGGACGGTAGTCATTTAGGCAGCCGATGTTGTTCTTTTTCGGCACCGGGATGATTGTGGATGTTTTCAGGCAGGATGGGACGATGGCCTGGGACAGGGACTGGTTGAAGATCTTGGTGAAGATCCCCGCCACCTGGTCAGCGCAGTCTCTCAGCACCCGTCCCAAGACTCCGTCCGGCCCCGCTGCTTTCCTCGGGTTCACTGCCTTCAGTGTGCGTCTCACCTCGTGCTCCGTGAGGGTGAGGCTGCTGAGGGCAGGTGGATGTAATGGTGTGGCTGCTTCCGATAGCCTCGTCTCGTAGCGGGCCTAGAAGGAGTTCAGCTCCTCCGCCAGCTGAGGGTCACCCCCGTCGGCCGAGGGGTGGCTGGGTTTGTAGTTGGTCATCTGCTGGACCCCCTGCCACACCCGCCTGGAGTCGTTGCCCCGGAAGCAGTCCTCAATCTTCCCCTTGTAGTACATCTTGGCCCGCTTGATCCCCCGCTTCATATTGGCAGGAACTGGAACACGCTGTCGTATACGCCGATCCAGAGCATCCCAAACATGCTCAATGGGTGACATGTCCGGTGAGTATGCTGGCCATGCAAGAACTGGGATGTTTTCAGCCTCCAGGAATTGTGTACAGATCCTTGCAACATGGGGCCGTGCATTATCATGCTGCAACATGAGGTGATGGTCGTGGATGAATGGCACAACAATGGGCCTCAGGATCTCGTCACGGTATCTCTGTGCATTCACAATGCCATCAATAAAATGCACCTGTGTTCGTCGTCGTCGTCCATAACATACGCCTGCCCATACCATAACCCCACCACCACCATGGGCCACTCGATTCACAACATTGACATCAGAAAACCGCTCACCCACACGACGCCACACACGCTGTCTGCCATCTGCCCTGAACAGTGAAAACCGGGATTCATCCGTGAAGAGAACACCTCTCCAACGTGCCAGACGCCATCGAATGTGAGCATTTGCCCACTCAAGTCGGTTACGACGACGAACCGGAGTCAGGTCGAGACCCCGATGAGGACGACGAGCATGCAGATGAGCTTCCCTGAGACGGTCTCTGACAGTTTGTGCAGAAATGCTTTGGTTATGCAAAGCGATTGTTGCAGCAGCTGTCCGAGTGGCTGGTCTCTGGATGTGGAGGTCCTGGGCTGGTGTGGTTACACGTGGTCTGCGGTTGTGAGGCCGGTTGGATGTACTGCCAAATTCTCTGAAATGCCTTTGGAGACGGCTTATGGTAGAGAAATGAACATTCAATTCACGGGCAACAGCTCTGGTGGACATTCCTGCTGTCAGCATGCCAATTGCACGCTCCCTCAAAACTTGCGACATCTGTGACATTGTGCTGTGTGATAAAACTGAACATTTCAGAGTGGCCTTTTATTGTGCCCATTCTAAGGCACACCTGTGCAATAATCATGCTGTCTAATCAGCATCTTGATATGCCACACCTGTGAGGTGGGATGGATTATCTCGGCAAAGGAGAAGTGCTCACTATCACAGATTTGTTCAGATTTGTGAACAATATTTGAGAGAAATGGTTATTTTGTGTATATAGAAAATGTTTTAGATCTTTAAGTTTATCTCATGAAAAATGGGAGCATAAACAAAAGTGTTGCATTTATATTTTTGTTAGGGATGCTCCGATCGATCGGTCACCGATCGAGATCGGCCGATACTCACTTACTACCGATCGATCGGTGCTCTCTAAACATGCCGATCGCATGACGTAAAATACATGACCCTTTTCTCTGTGTGCGGCAAAACAAGCTCGCCAAAATGGCTTCACCGGTCTGGCATTATTTTAAGGTGTCCGAAAAAGACAGTAAAATTGCGGTATGCAACGTGTGTGAAGCAGAAATCCTGCAGCTCAGCCCGCTGGACTGGTAATCGGAGCTATTTTATCTACCTCTGGAACAAGCTAAACTAGTCATTATAAATATATGTATTCTTCACTGTCGGGTCACTCATTACTGGATCAGTGAGCTGCATGAGATACTGACAGGCTGTCAGGAGAGGGAGAGAGGGGGAGAGAGGGGGGAGAGAGAGAGGGAGAGAGGAAAAGAGAGAGCTTCCGCTCATTTCTCCCGTGTTATTATGCAAAGTGAATGTAAACTTGAATAATGTACATCATTTGAATGTATTAATTAAGTTGATTGATGTTTGTGGAAGCTCCAGTGAATGAGCCCCTGAGTTTTAAACATCACTTTAAGTGGAAGATTTAAAGTGATGTTTAAATCTTCCATTTAGGCCCCGCCCACTCGATCGGATCGGCGATCGGTATCGGCCGATACTAATTCCGGCGATCGGCCCCGAAATTGGCGATCGGAGCATCCCTAATTTTTGTTCAGTGTAAATACTGAGTTGAGAGAATAGTCAGGGGATTTGGGTGATGGGAGACACATCTATGGAATCACAATTGCAATAGCTTACCATTAAATGACGGATATGCCTTTCTGTCTGTGATGTTTTACAAATCAGATATTAATGTGTAGAAGTAAAACATGAGAAATAGTATAGCAATATCCTGTAAAATTATGTAAAAACTAGGGCTGTCAAGTTAACGCGTTATTAAGCTGATGCTGACAGCCCCGCTCCTGCTGCCCGCTTGCTGCAGACCACACTTTCGCGCTCACCGGCAGGCCCTGACTGGCCATCGGGAGGACCGGGAGAGACCTTACGTGTATTGTTGTTGTTAGCATCTGGTGCTAGCTAGCTGCGCTAACGGATATAAGGAGCTGTTTAAATGAAAACAGAGGAGCGACATTTCGCCGACAACTGCGCCGAGCACTTGACTTTAAGCAGGAAGCCAGACAGCGGGACATTGTACGAAAAGTCAGCACACTCAGCTCGGATAGTGCGCGCAACATGATCACAGCGTCCAGGCATCTCCCGTTCGAATATATTCCTTGAGTTGCACATAGCTCCAACGATCCATCACACACACACACACACACACACACACACACACAAATACACACACACACACACACACACACACTTTGTATTGTATTATTGTATGAGAGGTTCCAGGTTGAATTGAGGCGAATATTTTTAATGTTCTGAGGTTGTTGTGTTTAATATTCATGAGATTATTTGTCATTGTTCAAATGATAATAAACATTTGCATAAAGCATATTTGTCCACTCATATGTTGATAAGAGTATTAAAAACTTGAAAAATATTCCTCTAAGGTACATTTAGAACAGATAAAAAATGTGCGATTAATTTGAGATTAATCGCGATTAACTATGGACAATCATGACATTAATCGCGATTAAATATTTTAATCGACTGACAGCCCTAGTAAAAAAATGAATAAAACTACACATCTTCAGATGTTATACATACATAAGTGTCCTACACTAATAATACAAAGTTATTATTAGTATGCTGTTGTGTGCACCGCCTAGTGGTTAAAGCACGTTATTGAATTATTTGTGTTGAATAATGTTATTTGATGAAAAAAATATTAAGAGTACATACTTTCATAGGGGGAAAGTAGAAGGTCAATGATAGAAATATAGAATATCAAAAATCAAGAATATACTGTAAGTGATCTCTACAATAAAACAGTTTAGTGCTGGATGTACAAAGATATTAATATGAGGATGTGCAAAACAGACAAACTAATTAACCTTTATTAACACATTAAAGAATACTTTAGGTTAAGGTCTTCTTTCAAATAAGAAAAAAGCTTTGGGGGTATCTACAGATAAATATTAAGGCTGACAAAGTACTTAACGTCTAATATGTTGCTTTCCTACTATGTTGAAGCACTTATTTTAACTGATATTATACACATTAATTATACTCTTATGTATGTAGATAGTATAAGAAATGTAAAGAATATGACAGTTTAATGGTGCAGGTATACACACATATTGATAGATGTCTTGTAATGCACTGTTGAGGAACCTGTGACCCAACATTTTTCAGTTTTTTTTTAGTTGTGTATATGATATGTCAATAAACCTTAGAAAATCTTGAAATCTTGAAAGGGATGTTAAAAATAGCCATTATATACAGTTTTTAATTAACTATTAGTAGAGAATAACGAGTAATGAATATACTTTATAGAGATCTGCAGATAAATGTTTAGTCTTCTCAAGCACCAACTATCAAATATCTCTTCTGATTGTTGGCACTTGACAATCACCTTTCCCTGAATTTGACTCAGGTGTAACTAAAGTCTGATTTAAGGGTTGTTTATATTTCACATCATTAATCAGAATCTGCAAAGTAACTAAAACAAATGTAGTGAAGTAAAAATACCAGGTGAACCTCTGAATTGTAGTGGAGTAGAATTACAAAGTAACAATGAGCTGTCATGTGGGTATATATTAATGCTGCCCATTATGGACACAAGCGATTTTCACCCATTTATTAATTACATGTTTTACATTTGTACACACCAATGTGTTTCCTATCGCCTAAACCTCCAGGGCTGTACACAGTTTAATACTGTCAACTTCTAATTTTTGAAAAAAGAAAACGTCTTTTAAAACTACAATTCCCAGTAGAGACGTGCCATAGAGAACATGTTGCGAAACAGAGAATCAGAGCCAGCATGTGTAGTTCTGGGGGGGCGTTCGAGTCCAGTTTTGAATAGTCTGCCGTGGTTTCGTTCCATTTCAAAGAGCTTGACACTCGGCGTAACCTTGGTGTACTGTCACTCCAACATCCAATCACAGAGCTTGAAGATTAATCACGGGGTTTGTCAACGGGACTGTAGTCCCAAACCATAGCTGGGGATTATGGGTAGTGTAGTGTCTTCGGCCATCCTAAACTGAATTTTTTTTCGGATATCATATCACATTAACAACACCTCATCTGGCGCCACAGAGATCTTCTGTTACTGTCCTTTCTTCTTAGAGGAAGTACAGAAACACGTAACTCTGGATTTGTTTTAATGTTTGAGGTGCAATAAACGAAACAGCAGCTTTTTGGCATGTTAAAAACTATTATTTTCTGCCTCGCTCATGAGAGTAACAACTGGCGAAATTACAGCCTCGCTTACTGATTTCAAATGTGTGCTCTAAAATGATATTTATAAATGATTATTATCATTATTATAAGCAAGACAATAAATGGCAAAGATATAGTAGAAAATACACGTATTTAAGATACGTTCATAAAAAACGTAACGTTGGAGAAAATATGTTTCGAGAAGATATGTAGAAAATAAACGTATTTGAGATACGTTCATAACGAACGTAACGTGGGAGGAAATACGTTTCTAGCTAAACGTAATTGAGAATGCGGTTAGGAGACAGGGTTGCGGGAGGGGACATTGACAGAGGATTACTCAAAAAGTACACAGTAAGTATTTCATAGTACTTGTTGTGGGAGTAGTTTCACTACTAGCCTACGGAGTCCAACAGAATCGATCTCACGAATAACTATTGGCAGAAAAAATAATAACAAACTCGAGAGACTGCTGAGTGACCGCAGTGCAGAATCGCTGTATAGTTGAAATCTCCTAACAATGTTGTCCATTTTAGACACAGGCCTATTATATTTACAGACCTTAATAACATTCATTATCTGGGCTCAATTTGTGTCTTGGCTGTTTTCGTTGTGAAAACAAATGGACCGTCGATACACGGATTGACCGTCCTCATCTGCGCTCTTATTTTGAAAGACAACTTCCGGTAGCAGAATATGAAAAAACGGGGGGGTTTTTTGTTTCTGTTTTCTAGTGATTTTATTTTTTGTTTTGAGAAGTAGAAAATGAAAATCATCCCCTTTTTAAGTTTAGTAAATCCATTTTTGACCTTGATAATGAAAAACGCCTTGTATTTCAATTTTGGTTTTTCAATTTGAAAATGAAAATCAAATATCCAGTCGTTTTTTGTTTTGAATATCCATTTGTGAAAAGAAAATCCAATGACCAAAACATACACTGACCATATTCCATTGTCAGCTAAACATTAGTTTTATGAACCAAAGTTTATTCTTGGCCTTGAAAATACTATTTTAACATCCATTTCAACTTAAGAGCACAAGTTGGAGCTCCATTGTATCACTTTATTCCTCATTGTTTAAAGTGGTGTGTGAGTTGGACTGTTTTCATTTCTGAGGTCAAGAGGAATGTTTGATGATTGATTTTAAGCAAACACGGACACAATACTTAAAAGTGCTGCGGATCAAATCAGCTACCTTGCAAGTCAACAGATGAATCTTGGTTGAGCCAGTATCACACATCAGCAGAAAAGGATGTCATATGGTTGATTGCTGAAACGCTCAGAAATCTCTCAACTATTGGCTGAATAACTATTTAAAGAGGATCATTTGCAATTAAATATGGTAAATCCATAAGTGATAAAAACACACCAGGCTCAGTTTACCCTCTGCTGCTGCCTCACATGGTCAGACATGACCACTAGCTTACTGTGGCTAATGTTAGCACATCTGACAGGCTGTGTTACTGACAGTTTTCAGTTGGTTTGCTAACTTTTTAACTTTCAATGTACTTTTACATTATTCCATAATTGTCTCTTTGTCTCCAGGCTACAATGGCCACTGTTTGGCAAACTACATTATTAGATATACAAACAGCGTGAAAAGCAAAACCGAAATAGTATGAGTAAAAATATGATGTAGTATGTTTAATATTTTTGAATTGTAAGAAGCATTTTTGTTGTAGCTGATAAAGGTGGAACTAACTGAAGAGTCTCCCCACTAAAAAAAACGTTTCCCAACAGCAAATTAAACCTGAATGCAGCACTCTGACACTGTGCCAAAGGACTATATCTTTCATTAATAACAATAGATTTCTTTCAGAATGAAGATCCCTGTACTACCTGTCAGAAACAGCAGCATCAGCAGTCTGCAGTGATTCCAGTTTCCTCCCATTTTTTTAGATGTATGATCCATCGTCCCATAACAATCTGAAGTGTTCAGCTCCCAGGAAAGAGTCCGCTCTAAAGTCAAAGTCAGTCAAAGTCAGCGAGCAAACAGCTCTTATCAGAGAGAGCTGAGCAGAGACATATTAATCACTCTTATGAAACTCCATTGATGTTAAAGAATGGCTGATCAGTTCCTTAGAATGTGACTCACAGTAGATGTTCTCATCCATTGAAAGGGTTAGTGGAGGATTACAGAGCAGCAGTGCTTTGGCTTCTGGCCTGGAGTCCATTTCAGCGTTTGAGTATATGTAGGACGGCCAATAGTAATAATAATAATAATAATAAACACTTTATTTTATGCTTTAACATACAAACACACGGACAACAAGTGAATTCAAAGATTCAACTACACATGAAAATACATAGTCAAAAACAGAGCAAATAATAAAATAGAAATACATAGAATGAGAATAAATGAAAAATAAAATACGACTAAAAGTAGTATCACATAAAAGCAATTCTAAGAAAGTGAGTTTTTAAAAGTGAGAGGGATTTCTTATAAATACCATAATGGCATGAGACACAAACAGGGGCATGTCTCAGATCTGTTCCTTATAGAGGTGTATTGGAATTTTATATTGGGAAAATGTTTATACAAGATGGCATCATCAGAGGGAAAACCTCAAATACTATTTTATAATTATGTTATAAATGGTTGTATTTATGTTTTGGTGACTTGCAGTGGTTCATTTGATGTGAACATTATTCACTCCTGAATTCCCAGAATTCCCCTTGGTACTCTTCAACAGGTGACTTCGTCCTTAAAGCCAGGTGGCCATCATCAGAATAAATGGTCCAAATGCAAACAGACAAGAACGACTGCTACATAATGGAGGGACTGACTTTGAGGAAGAGGTAGCAGTTCACATTAGTTCAAACATGTTGTGGATGGATAATAAGTCATTTGGGGGACACACACACACACACACACACACACACACACACACACATATGCAGACACACGCGTACCCACAATAATACAGATTAAAACACAACTGAGCCAGTTAACAATTAAGCAAATCTCATTTATTGAAGACAAAAATTCAAACAAACGATCAATTAGTGCTACAAAACGCACCAAGATCAACAAGAAAAGAATGGTGCAGGTGTGTATGTGTGAGTGTGTGTCATGTTGTGTGCACGTGCACGTGTGTGTGTGTGTTCTTAAAGTGCCGTCTCTCTGGAGTCCCTGGGCAGTCTGAAGGTCAGTATCTCTGTGAAGGTGTGACCTGCAGCACAGAGCAGAGGATTAAACATCTTCTCTTACAAATGCTTTTTCTCCTGTTCCACCTTTTGTGTATAATAATACGTGTTAAATCATTAAGTACGTTCTTAGGTCTTTAGTGACCTCTTCTGGCCAACAGCAGGTACTGTAACAGGACACTGAGGAAACGTCTGGCCCTCCAGCTGCGTATAGACCATTATGTTCACCAGACTGACTGTTTGTTGGGCAGGTAGAGTAAACGTAGAGCTTTTCACTAAAACAGCTGCTGTGGCTGAAACAATATTGATAAGAGTGAACGTTAAGTGGACTTAAAACCTAAAAACTAAACTTAAAAATTCTGATACAATCTTTTGTGAGGTTTGTCACTAAAACATCATTTATTACATTCCACATATGTCAGGGGTGTCCAAACTACGGCCCTTCTTCAAATGTCCTCACAGCTCATTTTAAAAGTATAATGGAATATGGCCGTAACTGAAAATTGTGCTTATCTTATATTGTACTTCTTAAATATATGTAAACATAGTACACAGTAGTTTTCATGTGTTAATAAGCCCACATTTAAAATAAATTCGGTCAATTAAAGTTGAAAACATTTTCTAGCAAATCTTAGTTGATGAAAGCCCAATAACTTATTTCCAACTTATTATAAGCAATCTGAGGCTTCTGATTAAGATGTAGCACAATCAATCAAACCCTACGGAGAGCTGTGTTGTAGGCTGCTTTTTTCGTAAAGTATATTCAAGTATCAAGTATAATTTACCTACTTTTGATTGATATTGCTAACTTATAACTTACCTTATGGTCACAATATACCTCTAGTGAAGGGCCCTGCCCTTTGTATGTTCTTCAGTATGTGGCCCTCAGTGAATAAAGTGTGGACACCCCTGACATATGTAATATATGTACACTATACTATCTGAACTAGCTTCTCCCCCTCTCTTACGTTTCCACTGGTCCAACGGCAGGTCTGTGTTGTCCATGGTCTGATCGTAGGGCTGCGCCTCTGTCTCCTCCTCAGTGTCTCTGAACTCGCTGAAGAAAGGCAGATCCAGAGCCTGTGAGGCGCTCACCCTCTGCTCGGGGTCCAGGAGCAGCATCTTTTCCAACACACACACTGCTGTGGTGCAGAGATACATGTCGAGGTCAGCATGAGTTCAGTGCACACACACCAGGGTTTACTGTGGGACAAAGACCTTTACCTACCATTGGAGCTGGCTTTGGAGAAAATAGAGTGCAAGTCTTTCTTTGGCACTTTGGGTAGACTTCTGATGTAGTTTTTGGCCTGTGGAGAGAGGAAGTAGAGAGCAGGATGACCAATGTTGGTGTGCCAATAAATGTGCATCAGTAACAGAGAAGTTAGATGTGGACAAGGTTCGGATGTGATGACACACAGACACTCTTTACGGACACTATGGTGAAGTTCATAAAGGGCTACTTCCTCAAACTTATTGCACCAACATTTGAAATGAAGAGTCAGTGAGTGTGTGTGTATTGGGAGTGTGTGTACTACATCAGGGTACGACTCACATCTTGGCTCTGTAGCTTCACCACAAAGTCAGCAGCTGGGGTTCCTGTGATCTTCATGATTTCTCTGAGCTGGTCCAGATCTGGCAGTAGCTATGGTCAAGTGTAATCTGTTGCATGGATCTTTACCTTTCACATATTCAGTTTATAATGCTAGTTATAGAATACGATCAACATGTACGAACAGTGAAAATATCTAAAAGGTCATTAACTTGGACCCTATTTCCCCATGTATTCTTGTTAGGAGACCAAATGGGGACAATACAAAATTAATTAAATAATTGGCACAGTATTGGATGTGCACTGTCAATGTACGTCCCCTAAAAGTGACCCAGACCGTCTCAGATTCTTGTTTTAGCTGTCAACAACAACAACAACAACATTAAGAGACCTACCCTACAGAATAATGATCAGTTTCTTTACCTTTAGCTTGGTACGGTCTGTTTGTTAGTGTGTGTGATCAAGTGTTGCTCAAGGAGGAGTCTCGTTCTCAAATCTAGTGAGAGCTGACTGAAAATAGGAGTATTGTTGTTTGAATGTGGAAAGATTATAAATGCCACAGATAAATATGTTGCTGATTTCACCATGTGGATTAGGCCCAATCCTCTTGTGATATTTCAGATATGAATACATTGCCAATTTAAAAAATACCAAAGTTACTCTAAATAATGTATTGATAAAGTTTGACACATTTAAGGATACGATCACTTCCTTTGAACAGCGGCTTTCCCAGCAGCATCTCTGCCATGATACAACCTGCCGACCAGATGTCCACTGCAACGGAGAGCACACATCAGCCTTCTCTTTCAATCTGCTTTATAAAACGTGTCTTTGTCTTTCCATGCACTCCTGTTGACACAACCTGTGAGGAGAGGTTACCAGTTTGTGTGTAGTGCATCCAGTTGAGGATGACCTCGGGCGCTCGGTACCAGCGCGTCACCACGTAGCCGGTCATCTCAGCGTCGGCCTGCCTCGCCAAGCCAAAATCAAGAATCTGAAGCAGGAGAATCAGAACCATCCATGAAAAGGTGAAGGTGTTTGGGATGCTCACATACAAACTGCTTTATGTGAACTTACCTTCAGCTCACAGTCTGGGTTAATGGCTAAGTTTCCAGGTTTCAGGTCCTGTGAGAAACACAAATGTGAGACAGAGGAGATCAGGGGAAGTGTTGAAGTCACTGGAAGACAATGATCTGTATTTGTTTTCCATGTTTTGAAGGAAGAATTAATATCATTTTATAATGAAATCCTTTAATTGTAATGATATTATTCAAGCCTTTTGCTTAGATATCCACCATCCATTAAAGATATATAGGAATATTCCGATTTTTCAAGATGTATCCATCCTAATTCGACTGGTACTCCAATATGTCCATGCAGTAAGCAGTTACCTGGGTGGGTAGAGTTATAAAGAAATGTAAATGACTTTTCAATGACACAATTCAGCGTACCATTCTGTCTTGAAAATAGGAGCTCCCTGTGTGGGAATCAGAATGAATGGGACTAAGCATGAAAAAGAGCAACAGCCCCACCCCCACAGCTCAGAGTCTGAAAGGTCAAAGTTCACTCACCCTGTGAATGATCCCTGCAGAGTGGATATACTGCGGAGAGAGGAGACAAAGGCCACATAAGCAACTTCTCAGTGAGTTACTGACCAAAACAAGTAAATGACCCTCACTTGTTTGTAATTCTTCATAAATAGTGCAGTGCCTGTTCAAGATGGACGATTACGTGGCCGCATGTACTTTTTTAATTAAACGGCTTATACATACAACTTCACTCTTGTAACAGCACTCCCCTGGCTGCTGAGCAATGTAGCTGTCATGATATGGCTGACATAATCATGTCAACATCAATCATGACACGCCAGAGTCATTTTAATGCAAAAGCTTACACCAGACCCAACTGAACAAGAAGCAGCCAATCACAGACCCTCGGTCACCGGTTTTTAGGGTACATTATATTTTCACTAAAAAGAACCACCATGGCAAGTAGGCCGAACTCGACCTAAACCTAAACATTATTTTGAACAGTGCATGACATCCTCTACACACTGTGCTTAAGCGTTATGACAGTTCATATTTGATTGAGTAACACACAGCAAGTTGTACCCCTGTCTATACGCTACACAGGGTCAACACATCACACCACATCTGTCTGTAGATCTCAGAGACAGCTCCACACTCCAGTCGTTATACACCCAGCAATTGAAGTAGATCAGATCAACGGCTTTTTAAGAAAAACAAAGCCCGGACTGACACACACACACACACACACACACACACACACACACACACACACACACACACACACACACACACACACGGTAGAAGTAATGAGGGACATGCATTCAGCGTTGGTTCACCTTGAGTCCTCTCAGCATCTGATAGACCAGGAACTGCACTCGGTCCTCTGATAGTTTCTCCATCTTCATCAACTTTCCGAGGTCGGTTCCCATGAACGGCATCACTAGGTAACTGTGGACAAGAGAAGAGGACTTGTATCACTCCACTCGTCCTGTTTCATAATCAATGTTCAGGGACGCACAGGAACTTACAAATCACGCAAGCGGTCCAATGCGATCTCAGCAGTGAAGACATCCAGCAGCCCAATGACCTGATCAGGAGGAAGGAGGTCAACATCAAATCTGATTGAAATATAATGCATTCATGACTGTTTGGTTGTAATGAAACAACAGCATTCCCCTTCAACCTGTCTAATATGCCTTTCCATCACGCTGGAGTCCCTTCCCCCCCACACTGAAGATGTTTTGTATAGCTTCAGATTACAGGTCCCTCTTTGTCTGTCAGTGTGAGGCACATTCTTACATTTTCGTGCTTCATGTGTTTGAGGAGTCGCAGCTCTCTGAACGCTCTTTTTGCAAACAGTTTGGACTGGAAGGGCCGGTGAAGTTTCTTGATGGCCACCTGCGCCCCCATCCGGCGGTCCCATGCTGAACTGAAATGCACAGACACAGGTTTATTATCAAAGAACGCTTCTGAACAGGTTACATGTGCAGGCATTTAAACATGTCCATACGGAAGTGTAATTGGATCTAAATGAAGCAGTGCTTCGTTGATGACATCATTTACACTTGTTCCTTTCTTGCTGGGAAAAGTCACAAGGTCTGCCACGGAAAAGCTCTGTTTGTGATGAAGACAATGTGGTGGTGCATTCTAAATACTTCAGTCGGGGTCTTCGACTTCCAACAATGAGACTGGGGGGGTTCTTTGTTGACCCTCATACATACAACACAATGCAGAGAGGCCCTGCAGAGCCAGCTGTGGAGAGACTGCTGGCCAAAATATCACACACTGCTGCTGCAGGAATATTATAGAATGAATCAAATGTAAAGTATTTAAGTTATTATCTGAGGATAATAAGGTATTAAAGGTCATTACGTGATCTATGGTTATTTACTGTGGGTCAATTGTTTGTTTCTCATGCATTCGGAATAGGTTCAACGTTTCTTGTGATTTATGTATACAACTGGAAAATACTTAAAATAGCCTACTAATACACATAAAGTAGCTCTTGCCTCTTACCAATTGCAAAATAAAAAAAATACAAATTAGACATGTTTATAGAAAATAATTGCCTTAAGTCCAAAATGGCATAAACAGTGGCTACAAATCAGCTGAGAGCAGCATTCCATCAGTATTTCTCTGAGGCGTAAAGTTGAACTGACCACACTGTTCCATACGCGCCTGTTCCGACCTGCTTCAGGTCCCGGTACCTCTCCGGAGCCTCCCACACAGTTCTGTTCACCTCCTGCCGGTAGAATCCCGTCCTGGCCCGCATAGCCATACCGAGTGGAGAGCTGAGGACAGGAGAGAGAGCGCTGCTCCGGGACGAGAGAGCAAACAGGTTTAACTTCAACACAGAGAGATGCGCCGTCCGTCCCGCAGAGCACACACGCGCGCGCGCACACACACACACACACACACACACACACACACACACACACACACACACACACACACACACACACACACCACCACACACATTGTTAGTCATGGCTCCTGGGCAGTCTATGGGTGTGTCTACGATGTGGGGAATAAGCCAGAAAACATCTGCCCACCCTAACGGCCCCTACACACGGCGGCGTGCGTTGCCGCCTCAACGCTTCTGCCCATTCACTTTGAATGGGGTGACGTCACGATTCGCCGAACTGCATTCTGGGAGCAAAGCGTAGATTCTCTCGAGGTGCTCGCTGCAAAAGTAGAGCAATGTTCTACTTTTGCCGCCTCGATGGAGGCGTCAGCCAATGGAATCATATGCCAGTGCAAGCTCTAGCCAATCAAACCGCATGCTTGTGTGTCTGGGGCGGGAGATTCATGTGATTGGTTGTTAGTCGAGTTTCAGCCCCCCCCCGCCGGCAAGCGACAACGCACGCCGCCGTGTGGAGGGGCCGTAACGGAGCCTCCACACGGCGGCGTGCGTTGCCGCTTCAACGCTTCTGCCCATTCACTTTGAATGGGGTGACGTCACGATTCGCCGAACTGCATTGTGGGAGCAAAGCGTAGCTTCTCTCGCGGTGCTCGCTGCAAAAGTAGAGCAATGTTCTACTTTTGCCGCCTCGACGGAGGCGTCAGCCAATCAAATCATATGCCAGTGCAAGCTCTAGCCAATCAAACCGCATGCTTGTGTGTCTGGGGCGTGAGATTCATGTGATTGGTTGTTGGTCGAGTTTCAGCCCCCCCCGCCGGCAGGCGACAACGCACGCCGCCGTGTGTAGGAGCCGTAACCCCCAGTTTCCACCGGGTCCGTCTGCGCCGCGCTGCGCCGCGTTACGGCTCCGCCGCGACGGTCGTGAGGATCTCGGCCACTCTAGTCAATGGGTGCTATTCCACCACACGCGCCGCTTTACGGCTCAGACGCGTCCCAGAAGCGGCTCGGCGCAGCACTTCTCTAAAATTAGGATGAATGCTATTTTTGCTGCGGCACAGCCGTAACGTAAGGTCGGGCAGACAGCCCCATAGATATATATAAACACTAGATGGCTCATGGGAGATTTTCCAGCATAGCTGACCGGTGTTCCGGATTAACTGGTTCCCCGATCAACTGGTTTACAGAGGTGAGGGGTGTGGCCTTTGACTGAAATACACATTTCGATCGCTTCTTCTGTCGTTTACATAAATCTTTTGGTATATTTGGCTCGGTAGGAAGACTTTGATGCACATTCAGTACCAGTGTGTGAGGTTGTGGTTACGATGGAGATATCTGGACGCGAACAGCGGGGACTACAAAAAGAAAAACGAGTTGACTGGGGATGTCTGTTCAAAACGTTGCAAGTTCCAATAAATTATTTAAACCAGCTATTGTTGCCAGACTTATTACCGAATATCGTTCTTAATGTGATACCAAGTCCATCTGAGACCTGTGTACACCTTCAGACAGCCTCCAAGTGAAGCACACGTTGTTTACTCACAGTCTTCAGCTGTGAACTGTAAACTGTGATCCTCTCAGGTAAACCTTCCCCCAGGGAAAAATGGGACCCGCCCAGCTTAAACTGTGTTACGACTTCTGTGGCTATCTACCAGCGATCATGTTTAATATGAAAGACTACACACACATTTATCCCTTTATAAAAACAGTATTCTGCAGCACTCATCCAGATAAGATGTGACTGTTAACTCGTTTTGCAAAGATAGCAGCAGAAATGTCATTGCTGCATGTGCAGGTAGACTTTAAAATGCTGATGGGTCATTAATGTTGGTCTCGGCAAACAATATTAGGAATCCTCTATTCAAACATAATAATTCAGTGTGCATCGAAATGAAAATAACAAAAAGGTTCATGCTGGACTCAAACCCGAGTCCCAACAGCAAAAATCACTCCGGCCATGAGCGTTACTGGCTGCTGCAGTGAGCTTTTATTCTATAAAACGTTTTTAAAATCTACTTTATAGCTTGTAGTAACTCACGGGAGGCTTCTTTTATTTTATTTGTATTCATAATATTTTTTATCTTTCGTCAGAATGTATTATGGTGCATTAGTTACGAATTTGTTTTCTCAAAAAACAGTGCATTGTGTGTAATACAACTGTGATTTTTATTACATTAGTTTGTTTTTAAGGAAGGCCAGAGCTTCAGCTGTGTCAAATAGATTGTTCCCTTGAGTTAACGTTTTTTTAAAAGAACATTATATTCCGATTTGATCATGTCCCCTTTATTGTATTACGGAGAGCAATGTGAGCGTCCATTCCCATTGGATAACGGAGGATTTTACACCCGGAAATAAGTATTCTCTTTACTGTCATTGATTTTACAGTGATATCTGCACTACTCATCAACTCAAAAACACCAGATTATCCTTGTTGATTACACAACATTGATTGGTTTAAGTTGTGTACAATGCTTTTGTAATTTTCCCCTTCGATTCGGAGAAACAAATATTTGTTCAGTTTTTCCTGTCTGCATCGAGTTCATAAGATGCTCTGTTGTCCTGTCTGCATCGAGTTCATAAGATGCTCTGTTGTCCTGTCTGCATCGAGTTCATAAGATGCTCTGTTGTCCTGTCTACATCGAGTTCATGAGATGCTCTGTTGTCCTGTCTGCATCGAGTTCATAAGATGCTCTGTTGTCCTGTCTGCATCGAGTTCATGAGATGCTCTGTTGTCCTGTCTGCATCGAGTTCATAAGATGCTCTGTTGTCCTGTCTGCATCGAGTTCATGAGATGCCCTACTCTTCTGCATTGAGTTCATAAAGTGATACGTATTATACACTATCTTGCTCCAATGTGTTTGCTGTCAGCGAATTTGTCTCTGTTCCTCTGTTGTGTTCAGTTTTTGTTTCCCCAGATGCAGGTGTCAAAATGGTATGTATTGCATGGTCTGTATGTTCAGTGGTGAATTAATTTAAGTAGGTTTAGTATCCTAAAAGTAATTTTAAGCATCCTAAACCTCACACTGATTATACTTTTAAGATCAGGGATGCAAACTAGTCAGCTTTAGGGTACGGCCCCCCTTTTCCCCCCAAAATGTAGCAATTAAGTGAATTGTGTGAAATGTGGATTTGTATCTGCCCTGGCAGATCCCTGAGAAGTGCTGCTCTGGGAGCATTAACTATTTTCACCCTATACCGTATGTGTTTGCATCCCTGCTTTCTTGTCTCCTGTTTTGGTGGGATCATCGTAGTAATACAATATTTGCTTTTGAGTGGTAACATGAGACCGATTTTTATATATAAAATATAAATGTATTTTAATTTTATAATTTATTTTAAATATTAACAATATAATAAAATAAATGGAAATATATACACCGGCAAATATTTAATATAAATACCTTGTGTGTGTGTATATAGCTATTGCTTTATCTGATTAATGTTATTTTCATATGAAAGTCCATGATTATAAGTATGCAGTATCATAACTACATCTTTGATGTTTATAAAAAACCAAACCGTTTGAAAATTGGTTGAAAATTGAGCAAGCTATGGTTATTTAAATAGTAAACCATAATGTTATGAATGAGAGAACTGCCTGTGGCAAGATGGCGGCCAAGTGGCAACGTCGGTCTCCATTGGCCAGCAGCGCGGGTGAGTCATCTAGTGTTTATATCATGGATATATTCCGGATATATTAACCGCTAATTACTGGTCAATATTTATTTAGTAGTTGATATGTATATTTTGTATTGACTATAATAATTTGAAGTTGTAAATCAACTATACCTGTCAGATAAAGGTTGTGGAGGAAAAGTACAATATTGGCTTCCAAAATGTAGTGGAGTAGAAGAATAAAGTATTATTAAATAAAAATACTCAGTAAAGAACAACTACCACCTCAGTAAATGTAAGGCAAGGCAAGTTTATGTATATAGCACCTTTCAACACAAGGCAATTCAAAGTGCTTTACAAAAAAACGAAAGACATTAAGAAAATGGCATTTAAAATCAGTCATTAAAAATAAAAGATAATAAACATTAAAAGAAAAAATACATGGATAAAAGTTACAGTGCAGTCTAAGATATGAATAGTTCAATTAAAAGCAGCGACAAAAAGAAAAGTCTTCAGCCTGGATTTAAAAGTAGTCAGAGTTGCAGCGGACCTGCAGGTTTCTGGGAGTTTGTTCCAGATGTTTGGAGCATAATAACTGAACGCTGCTTCTCCATGTTTAGTTCTGACTCTGGGGACAGAAAGCTGACCAGTCCCTGAAGACCTGAGAGATCTGGATGGTCATAATTTAGCAGTAGATCAGAAATGTATTTTGGGCCTAAACCATTCAGTGCTTTATAAACCAGCAGCAGTATTTTGAAATCTATTCTTTGACACACAGGAAGCCAGTGTAAAGACTTCAGAACAGGAGTGATGTGATCCACTTTCTTAGTGTTAGTGAGGACTCGAGCAGCAGCGTTCTGAATCAGCTGCAGCTTCCGAATAGATTTTTGAGTGAGACCTGCAAAGACACCATTACAGTAGTCCAGTCCAGTGGCGTAGCCACCATAGGACCCAGGCCCACCCAGTTTACTCATTGGCCCACCCTGAGAAAGCTTCGGTTTGATTTTAATATATATATTTTTTTTAATTATTTAATTATTATTGTAAAAAAATGTATTCACCCATTGAGAATATCCAAGAATTCAAAGTGAAATTCAGGTGAACAAATATCGAGTTTAATTAATGTTGTATGTGTTTTGTCCTCTGAACCGAACTCATTTAGGGTAAAAACTGATTGTTGGTTCCGGCGCGCGCCATAATAACGTGAGAGAGGCAGAGAGCTGCCTGCAAAATAAATGATGGCTCAAGTTCACTAATGAACTTTTTTTTTTAAAAAACAGCCAGACTCCAAGAAGAGCCCCCACTGCCCTCATCTAGCAGCGATCTATATGATAATTTTCTGATAACGATGAAATAGCCCTGCCTCCCTCTCACCCACGTCTCCCTCTCCCCACCTCTCCTGCTGCTGGGCTGTCAGAAGAAAGAAAATGTTAATGGAACTCTGCCGCACGGTTCCCTCGTCCCTTGGAAGAGGCGGAGAGGTGGGTGTTTTTCATCTGCTGGTGGACAGTCCGAAGAGATATACACAGGGTTGGGTTGTAACGGCTACATGTAACGGCGTTTACGCAATCAGAATACACAAATCAAGTGTATTCAGCTGGCGTTACATTTGAAAAACGAGTAATCTGATTACAGTTACTTTCGTTAAACCTGAAGTGAATACATTTTTGGAATTATTGGTGGAAAAAGTTTCCTCACAAAATGTAATATTCATTACCGGCAGAACTGTGTGCACACTGCACGGCACTGCAGCGTGTCTGTGAAGCCCCGCCCCCGCACGCAGATGAGAGAGAGATCTTTTTTTTAAATATATTGAAAGTTAGAAACGGAGATGGTTAGATAAAATGTGCAACATAACGTTTATGTAGCATTTCTTTATTGTCAAAATGATGACATTTATAACGGGATCAAATCAAAGTGAATGGCCTGCTGCTGCTGAATGCATGGGGAAAGTGACTGGAACAAGTTTTTAAAGTTTATTACATCATAATAATAAATAATAATGATAATTCATTCTATTTAGGGGCGCCTTTCAAAGCACCCAAGGACACCTTACAATTCATAACATATTCCAAGGAAAGGTTTAAGACAGTACAAAGAATGCAGTCCGGGTGATGTTTTTTATGTGGGGTTGCAGATGAGAGAGCTGTCCAGAATCACACCAAGATGTTGTGTTTGAGTTCTTGATAAGCCATTAAAACAGTAAAATACATGTCTCCTGTTCACCAACACATACCCATCTGTTATGGAAAAAGAAAGTATTCTAAAAGTAATCTGCCACCGGTACCGGCGGGGATCGTTGTGTAGCTTCTGATGCCAGAAGAAAAATCTGGCCCACCCTATTTTTTACAGGCCCACCCTAAAGTACATTTCTGCCTACGCTTCTGGTCCAGTCTACTGAAGATAAAAGCATGGACAAGTTTTTCCAAATCCTGCTGTGACATTAGTCTTTTAATCCTAGATATATTCTTTAGGTGATAGTAGGCTGATTAGTAACTGTTTTAATGTGACTGTTGAAACTCAGGTCAGAGTCCATGACTACACCTAGATTTCTGGCTTTATCTGTTTGTTTTGAACATTGCAGACTGAAGCTCAGCGCTAACTTTTATACGTTCTGCCTTCCCTCCAAAAACCATTACCTCAGTTTTATCTTTGTTTGATTGGAGAAAGTTCTGACACATCCAGTCATTGATTTGTTCAATGCACTTACTCAGTGTTTGAATTGGAGCATAGTCACCTGGTGAAATTGTTACGTCAATTTGTGTGTCATCCGCATAGCTATGGTAACTTATTTTGTTGTTTTTCATTATCTGAGCCAGTGGAAAAGAGAAGGGAAGAGGCCCCAAGATGGAGCCTTGAGGTACCCCACAAACAAAGTTGTTTCTGTCCTTTAAGTAGGATTCAAACCAATTTAGAACTGTTTCCGAAAGTCACAACCAGTTTTCTAGTCCGTCGAGTAATATGTTGTGGTCAACAGTGTCAACGCAGCACTGAGATCTAATAATACTAACACTGAAGTTCTGCCACTGTCTGTGTTTAAGTGGATGTCATTGAAACAAGATCAGTCTCAGTGCTGTGGTTTGGACGAAGCCTGACTGGAACACATCGAAACAACTATTTAAATTCAAGAAATTACTCAACTGTTGAAAAACAACTTTTTCAATGATTTTACCTAGAAATGGGAGGTTTGATAAGGGCCTGTAATTGTTCATTACTGAAGCATCTAGATTATTCTTTTTTAAGAGCGGTTTAATGACTGCAGTTTTCAGGACCTGTGGAAAAATACCTGAGTGAAGAGATTTGTTTACTATATGAAGTAGATCTGAGGCCATGCAACGAAAAACATCTTTGCACATCCTGTTGGAATAATATCAAGGCAGCAGGAGGAGGATTTATGAAGTTGAATAATGTCCTGTAGGTTTTTATCATTAATCTGATGGAATTGTGTCATGGTGTTTGAATTGATATTATGTGGACATAGGGACAACACATTTGCTGTTCCTGATGCAGAGGCACTGACTGCTTGTCTGATTTTCTGAATTTTGTCAGGAAAAAGGAGGCAAAATCATTGCACGCCCTGGTGGATAGAAATTCAGAGGCTACTGACACTGGGGGGTTAGTTAGTCTGTCGACGGTAGGTGTTTTTGGTAATGATGTCAGAGAAGAAAGACTGTCGTGCGTTTTTCAATTCCAAATTATAAAGGCCAAGTCTCTCTTTATAGATTTCAAAGTGAACCTGGAGATTTGTTTTTCGACAACTCTCTTTTTTCTGCTCTCACGGTGATGGCCTTTCTCCATGGAGATATTTTCTTCCCAGTCACTTCCCTTTACCTTAGTTGGAGCAATGGCATCTCTAACATTTTGAATTTTTGAATTAAAATGATCTACTAGCTCATTTACTGAGATGTTAGCAGGGGCAAGTGTGGAGAGAAAAATTCTGAGGTAAACATTTCCCTAGTATTTTCAGTTAAATATCGCTTTGTGGTTATCACTTTTTGAACATTTTTGTGAAACAGAAATAGAGCTCTCAAAGAAAACATAGGAATGATCAGAGAGTGCAACATCAGTCACCACAACCTTAGAGATATTCAGACCCTTTGAGATAATTAAGTCCAGAGTGTGCCCCTTATTGTGCGTGGGCACCGTCACATGCTGAGTCAGTCCATAGTTATAAAGAGACAGGGGCTAAGAACAGTTCTTTAGCCCCTCTGTCCTGAGGGTTGTCAACATGGATGTTAAAATCACCAACAATGACTAGACGATCAAAGTCAATACTCACTATAGACAGCAGTTCAGTAAAGTCATCAAAAAAGCTTGCACAGTATTTGGGTGGTCTATAGATATTTAGGAACAGAGCTCGAGAGGAGCATTCAGCTGAAGGGCCACATATTCAAAAGAAGCAAAGTTCCCATAAGATGTCTTCCTGCATTGAATGGAATCATTGAACAGAATAGCAACTCCACCCCCTTCTTATGCATTCTTTCCTGACTCATAAAACTAAAGTTGGGAGGGGTTGATTTGATAAGAACAGCTGCACTGTTATTTTGTTCAATCCAAGTTTCTGTTAAAAACATAAAATCGAGATTGTGCTCAGTGATAAAATCATTGATTAAAACGTTTTTTCCTGCCAAAGACCTGACATTTAATAAAGCTAGTTTTAAGTTTGTAAACAACACTATCAGTCAGGTTTTTTGTAACAAGCTGTGGCTGACATGGAATCACTGCTAAATTAGATAAACTCACACAAACGTTTGAGTACTTATGTTTCTAAGCTGATTCCACCGCTCTTAATCTATTACCTATCAACACAGATATCGGCAAAGCTACTGGCAGGCAGGGCCCTGGCATGTCTGGAAAGAGTGAGAGTGCCATACGCCCTTGAGCCTGTACTCAAATGTACTTTCACCAGGAGCTCATGTAGCCCTGTAGGAATACACCTGGACACTTTATATTTTTTGTATCCATTATTTATTTCCCACCTTCAGTTTACTTCTGGCTCTTCTAGTTTTTAAGGTTGAGAGTATTAATGCAACATTTCAGTCACGAATAAAGCCTTATGAGTTGAATATGGATTTAAGCAACCTGGCAGAAGTAGTCCTTTAGCCCCACCTCTAACAGCTGCAAAATGAGTAAGGAATACTTATTAATGCATAATAATCCAATATACAATTCTAAATTAGACCATTCTGCATATGTGGAAGAATTATATTCCTAGTACATTACATTACATTACATGTTACTTGTTAGATGCTTTTATCCAAAGCGACTTACAATACTCAATACTGTGGGCAATCCCCAGTAAGTCGCTTTGGATAAAAGCATCAAACAAGTGACATGTAATGTAATGTAATGTTACTTCAACAATATGGCGATGCTAATTATTTTGTGTTTACTCAGTTAAATGTTCAAATGCAAAACATTTTATATGTGTATAAATTGAGTATTACTACACCATGTAACTACTTGTATTCAAGTAAAATATGTTAGTAATTCTTTAACATTTAATTATGGATTATTTTAAGGATACAGTTAATCCAAACAGTGAACACAATGACTTCAGGAAGTGTGTGTACACATTTCCTGTGACTAGTCCATACATTTTTATTGTCATTTTTAAGAACTTTGTTTTAATACAATTTTCTGAATATATTTTGTATTATTTAGTTTTGAATACGTAATTAATAGGCTTCCCTTTCAATGGATTCAGTGTTTTGTTTGTTTTTAGCTTTTTGGTTGCTTTTCTAATGCAGGATTAGGCTATTTAGCAGAGAGGAAGGCTTGTGTGTGGACAACTCCACTTCAGTGTATCATGTAGATGTACATCTCACCTGGAGACCATGTGAAGCAACGTGCTGCTACACAGCCTTCACTTTTAAAGGACGTCTGTACAGGTTTCGTTACCTGACTGACCCCTAAGGCATATTACAATGTTTTCATCCCATATAGGTGCTGATGGGATTTAGGTTAAGGCTCTGTCATGTTTCTCTGACCCGGACTGGAATAAGTGTCTCTTTACTAAACTTGATTGAGACACAGGAAAGGGCCTTCTCCAAACTGTTGCCAAACAGGTGGACACTTTATATTCACACAAAAAGACTGAATGTTTCACTAAATAAGACAAGAAACACAACAGAGCTGATGTGTTTATTCGATTGATGCTAACACTTGCCGAGCGTAACCCGTAGATGATGAATAAGAAAATCATCCGAATCATTTGAAACTGATTGTTGACATTCAGTTCAGTGATTTGAAAGTCATGGCTAATGTTAAATCACATTCCACCATGTTTTAAAAAACACTTGTAACATACATACTGTATACGTATAACATTCGATTTGCAGTTTGCTTTTCAGTTCCACCACAGATACAACATCCACATAAAGCACATTTAACATTCAGAGCTCTGACACGCTTCGACTGACACAGACAGTTTAGATTCATTTGGACTATAAATTCAACATTTCGCAGAAAAGGCTACATTGTGAGGAGGAGGTTTCCTGTACTGTGTTCTTAATCATTTTTTGATCAATTTATGGTTTAGCTCTAATAATGTTTTTTGAGGCAGAAATGATCTCATTGGTTTGGTGAGACTTGAGTGGGGAAAAGCCACAGTACATGAATTGAATTGAATTTAACCTAGCCTAGCTAGCTGATCTCCTTCTATTGTTCATTTATATATCAGTAGCCAATGAGTTTAGATGCCAACCATGTGTATACTACCATACTTGATAGTATGATGATAGTATGAAAACCTAGCTTATCTTACTTATAAAAACACATCTGCAGCTGTCAGATATAAACTGGATGTATGTGTATGCTCATTTATTAGCCGTTTATCTCCAGATGGGTCATCTGTCGATAACCCTCCAATTTACTAAAATGGGGCCAAACCACCACATGGATGTCTTGTTTATTTCAAATGCATCTTATGTGTGATACTATATCTATTAAGGTTGAGGGTTATGCCATTAAAATGATCAGATATTTGTCCGATGAACCCCAGTTGCATTCAATTCGGCTGACAACCTGTGGTTTGCTGCCTCTGCACACTGTGGTTTAATATAAGCACATTATTACAACCTCAGCAAAACTGAAACTCCAGTCTGATGCAAGATGGCTGACCCAATGTCAGTGAGGGAAGTCATTTTTTGTAATAATCTGTATGTATTGAGTTTATGCTGCTTATTATGTCCTGTAACTTTCTTGAACTGCTACTCAAAATCCCAAATCAAAGTGAAGAACATTTCCAGTGCTTTAATACTGTGAACGCTTATGAATGTGTACACACTGTATTAGTTTCATCATAGCGCCCAATGACATGAAGAAGAACATGAGAAAATATGAAAGATCACTAATGAGCTCCATGGTTGCCACGAGCAATCAAACAATTATTTTGATGAAGCTGGGTAATTATTATCCAGCACCAAAGGCCCATAATATAAACAATAACCGGCTGTAAAAACTCACTACAGAGAACCATGGAAACCTGACGGAGCGCTGCCACAGCCAAACAGGTGATCAGAAGCCAGACATCAGGGAAAAGTGTATATGTGAAGCGACAGCACAGTAAACACAGACCTGCAACACAGCCATTCTGCTCCAGTGTTGGCATATTCCCTTGCTAATTAGTAGCACAGTTGGTGTTTACTACTTTGTAAGCAGGAGAGGATGACACTGAGGAGGTACAGTATTCTTTGTCTGCTTTTGTGTTATTGTTATAAGTTGGTCACATGTTTTGATAATGCCTCTCTCCGGCCCTCAAGCTGCTTCTATAGCAGTGTGGCAGATGCAATAAGCAGCTTTAATGGTTATACAATACAATAGCAGTAATATTCTGTAATAATCAAAATGCACAGAAATCATGCAGTAGTATGCAGGTTAAATGTTAAGTTGCTCTGTGACATGACGTGGCAGTGATGCAAGCCTTTAAACATGAATTCCATATATGAGAGAACTGACTGCTTATGGCATTTGTCATGAGGAGGGACCAGACGTTGCTTTGGAAATCCTAGTGTGCGTGTTTTCCTTCCTTCAATACCTTTCTATCAGCCTGTAACCCAGTTCAGTTCCTAAAGTTGCTCCCTTGTATGAATCCTCACGCCCTTTGCCATCCCTGACAGCCATGTTGAATGGTTCCTCATTTTACATTCAATGAGCGAAAAAATAAGAGAAAGCTCCTTCTATTGGATTCTAAATGCTCCCTGTAATTGCAATGTGTGCATCTGTTCCTGTGGACACCGTCCTGCCCTGCTGCTCAAATAAACTCATGAAGGCAATCGAACAGAGTCACGCTGAGCAGAGGGAATGTAGGACTTTTCTTCCGTTGGCTTGCACAGTTCTTCCCCCAGTCATGTAGTATATGGTCCTTCTTCATGAAAGATTGAGGCAGGGCGCAAAAACGCTTACTGCTCCACCTGAAGGCTATCAGTCTTGGTGCCGGATGCACTGACGCTGTCCACTTCTTCAAATACTAACTCTGTGAACATGAGATAAACAGGGGGGAAAGAAAATATGTTAGTAATGCTGATTCAACAACCCAGTATCACTACCAATTGAATCAAATATGAAAGTCAGCTGAATTAGTATTGATACTGCAAGGAGAAGTATTGTGTGAAGAGAAATTAAAGATGGTGTTTAATTGAAGATATATTTATGATCCACGTCATGTATTCAGTAGCGTGTAGCGCAGTGGATTAGTGCATTGGTGTTCGGATCAGGGGAGCACAGGTTCAAACTCCACTGCAGTCAGCATGTTGTTGTGTCCCTGGGCAAGACACTTCACCCCAAATTGCGAATGAAGTATTATTTTCAATTTAACACATTTTTTGTTCTACTTATCGTTTCAACTACGTCTCCCAAAATGCATTGCGGGTAACACATCCAATCACCAAGCTTCAAAGATTCCTGAGGACCATGGGTTTTGTAATGTCTTCGTTCTATCCAAAACGATTTGTCTCTCGTCGAAAGGGAAAAACACAAAAGCATTGTACACAATGTCAAACCAATGAATGTTTTGTAATTAAGAAGGACACCGTGTGTTTTAATTGTAAAATCAATCGACAGAGAATACTCATTTCATGGTGTATGAAGCGAAAGCTGCCTCCCTAGCAACAACGTTACTATGGAAACGCCGACACCCGGAAATACTGTTTTCACTCCGAGAGATGGCAATAACTTTACATGGACGATCTAAAACCTCTTTAGTAACATTCGTAGTATATAAACATTTCCCTGGCGAGACCGGAACAGATCTTCGTATTCTCCACAAGAAGTTGTGTTATAGTGAACCAAAGGTTGTGATAGAGGCTTGCTTGTCAACATCTGGGTATTTCTCCACTGGTTGGCCATGTTAACAATCCCGTATGACTGTGACGTTTTGAGGGGGGTGAAATCGTGTCATCCTTACGTCTCCCTGTGTGGACCAACGTGACATGTTCACGTCTTGCCGTGGGTTGGATTCAAATGTGGTTAAGGCTCATTAACAACCAATTCACTTGAATAAAAGTTACATTTTCACAACGCAAGGTTATTTCCAAGAGTTTCTATGGTGGAACCTTCTAGTTGGTGTTATTATAATTGTGCTTGATTAGCTTAGTGTAACATCTATCACATAAACATCACATCAGCTCTGGGTCATTCCACAATTTTTAAAGATCTTCTGTTTTTGTCTCAAAGGGGGAAAGGGGAAATAAGTGTGTTATTGTGCTATCCACTGTTTAAGTCTTTGTTTTTCATGTGAAAGCTTTACCTTTCCATTCTTCTAGAGTTCGGTCTTTACTCTCCAGCGTTTGGTCGTACGGGGGGGCATCTGGCTCGTCATCAGGATCGTGGTACTGTGAGAAGTAAGGGTGGGACAGAGCCTCACTGGCCGAGATCCTCCCATCACAGTCCAGAACCAGCATACGCTCAGGAGATCCACAAGCTAACAGAGGGGGGATGTGGTTGAAAACAAGTTTAAACTGAATTACTCATTGGCACTTTGGGAGAGCAACTTGATCTTCTGCATCCTCTGGAAGCCATTCAATCAAATTTAAATTGGTAATCCAATCTGCTGTGCATCACCCACCTAGTGGATTGCCCCTCTAAATATCTTTTCCAGGTCCTGCTGGGGCATGAAGGGCAGAGACTGGATGTACTTCTGTGCCTGCAAATGGAAATCAGCATTCAACTCATGTCATGTGACAATGTAGAGGATTTGGTAGTGATCAATCATTCCAACACTCACCGTATGGAACCACTCACTCAACAGCCCAGTCTCTGGAATGACTGGATGTCAATAATAACAGTTGACTGTGTCAATAGAGGCAACATTACGGTGTGTGTGTGTGGAAACAATCACTCCATTCATGTTCTCTCTCTCACATGTTCAGAGCAGATCTTTTTTAACAGGTCGGGGGTCGGGGTTCCCACCACCTCCATGATTCTCTTCAGCTGGTCGATATCTTAGTGCAGGAGGAGTTAAGGACTGTTAGGACTTGACTCAGCATATTATCTTGTCACATTGGATACAGACAAACTAAGACATATATTCTACTTGCTCAGCACCACTGAAAGTTATTTTCTAGTCATTGTCCCACAACACAAAGATCAGTAAATCAAATGAGCTTTAGCTTCTCGGTAGACACAGAATACAAGAACCTAGATAATTCAGTCTTTCACTCCTATTCATGCTACACCTCACCCTCACAAAGGTCTGGGATTGTGATGCAAATGGAGGTCTGCATCCACAGGGTGCATTAAAGATGTATGGAAGGTTGATACTAAGGCCCCGTCCACACGGAGACGAAAACAAAAACGAACCTTAGTCCATATCAAAAAAGTCTTCCGTCCACACGGAATCGGCACCAGAAACATGTCCGTCCACACGATACGCTCGACCCGCTGGAGACGCTGTAGTACATATGATGGGCCTGTTAGTGGCGCTGTGCTTCCGCCAGAAAATACACCAAAATCAGCGAAGAAGACCCCCGAGCATGGTTGCCATGGTTGCCTGGTTGCCCTTCTGTGTATTATCCGCGGTGGATTTAGCAACATGTATTTCATGTAGTTCTCCATGTCCACTTGTTGCTGATGGTTGTGGTAGAGGAGCTGTAGATCTTGCACTAACATCTGTAGCATGGTCAGTTAGCGTCCTGGAGCACGAAAGCAACACTGTGATCCGCCATTGTTGATGTTGTTGGTGAAACACATCAGCAATGACGCGGGTGACGCAGGGGTGAGCAGCAGAGGTGGGGAGACACGGGGCTATGGCGTCATCGTTATCAGAAAATTATCGTATAGGGCGTACACAAGGAGCCGTTTGGCCCCCCAGAGCGTTTCGTCCGCAGATCTACCCACCCTGGGAGCCATTATCGTTATCCGTGTTTCCGTGTCGGCCTCATGTGGACGAACCGTCTATAGCAGGGGTCTCCAAGCTTTCTTCATCTGAGAAGTGGCCAAGAGCTACTTGCATCACATCGCTTACATTTATTCACATAGCACTCATCAGTTGAATTAAGCTACTTTTGTACACATGTCACTATGATGGCCCACATACTAAATACATCACCTTAACCACCACCTTACAAGCATCTTATCGCACAGGTGTAAAATAAGTGCGTTCACTCTTTTTCACAGTTAGTGAGATGACTGGCACTGCATGGAGTCCACCAGAGAGGTGTATGCTGGAGTGTAAACACACGTTCACTCTAATAGAGTAATTTAAATGTTCATCAGTCAGTCTTGTTCTGTATGTAGATTTCATGACATTCATGTCAGAAAAAGCTGCTTCACAAAGGTATGTATAGCCTAATAAAGCAGACATTTCCAGTGCTGCTTGGTGATGTTCTTATAGTTTTCTGGGTCTACAAGGAAATGTTGTGAGTTTTGCCAAGACTTAAGCTGAACATGATTTTGGAGATTTATAACCTCCATCTCCACAGGATTGACACTGAACAGTTCAGCCATCTTCTTCTTCATCTTGACATTAAATTATAAACCATAATAAATCAATTATGTAGGTCTAGCCTCCCTATATCTGTGTGTGAAATTGTTCCATCCTGAAAAACAAAATGCTTCTGCAGTCTAGCTGCAGCTTCTAGCAACGGTCTTCTGTAAAAAGAAAAAGGACACTGAATGTACTGCATGTGGCATCACACACATGACTTAAGTCTGAACACAGCAGACAACTGGAGTATTTACAACAGCATATAAGAATAAAAATACTGCATGTGGGTGCACACTTACATTCTCTGTGTTCCTGTTACATAAATCCCATGAATGTATGAGATTGAGTTAGCTTCATCATATCTCAATCAGAGATCAACATATGTTTAAGTGAATAATAAAGTTTCTATCAGGTTACGATCAGCCTGTCACTCATTATTTTCAGGGAGGGGGCGGGGTTTGGAGGAACAGAGAGGAAACAGTGATCGCAGAAGTTTTCCTCCTGCCTTCACAAACTTGACACAAGTATTTATCCTCTGAAAATAGCAAGAGGACATTCATACTCTGCAATCCAAGACTTGATTAAATCCACAAAAAACCTGACATGGTGCTAACGCGAGTATTTTTTAAAACATAAATCCATGTGTGTCTGAGCCGCAGACTGATTCAGGTGCATTTATTGTCGTCGGATTTTTCGATACAGTCTGTGAACCGCGAGCGGCAAGCTACTGAAAAGCTGCCGACGTGTTGGAAACCCCTGGTCTATACGATAGAGAACTGTAGCGGATACAACCAGTTTCGTCTCCGTGTGGACGGGGCCTAAGAGGGGGGGAACATGCATATTGCAGAAGACTCTTGCCACGCTGATAAGGATACAGTCAGTGCCAGGAAAGAGGACTTTTCCCTTCAGTAGCTCACCCATTATGCATCCCACTGACCAAATATCAACTGTAACAGAAACACCAGAGGTTTAATCATTAAGCATATATTCAATCAGTTCTGAATTTAAGCATTTAAAAAGAGTCCTAAATGTTTATCTTTCATACCATTCTGATTGTAGTGCATCCAGTTGAGCATGATCTCCGGCGCTCGATACCAGCGAGTCGCCACATACCCTGTCATCTCATCGTCTGTCTGTCTGGCCAATCCAAAGTCCAGGATCTGTAGGACAGGAAGACAGTCTTTAATAGAGTCAGAATGTTGCTGTGAAGGATCAGTAGGTTAACTCTCAGTCTTACCCTCAGCTCACAGTCCTCATTTACTGCCACATTACTCGGCTTTAAGTCCTGGAGAGATAGTAAAGCAGAGAAGATATAAGAGGACCTTGATTCCTAGTCATATAATAGACTTGGAGAACAAAAACAACATTATAGCCGTGTGTTAAAAAACAGTATTGGTTAAACATAACAAATCGTCTATGAAGTTTCTTGAGGGCTATTACAGTGGAAAAGCATTTTTTTAAGGGCAATAACTATCATTTGAAACCAAGCAAATGTCATATAATAATGTGGGTCTATCAAACTTTAAGTCAAAAATGAGAAGCAAAGAGAAGGGACTTACTCTGTGGATCAACCCCGCTGAATGGATGTACTGTTGGAGAGGTGGGGGGTGGGCAGGAGGATGGGGGAGGGAGAGAAGACATAAAGGGAGAAAGCGGTCAGCAGGGAGGGTCACCATATTAGCCCCTGTCCAAAGGGAAACTGCTTTTGTCTGTTCCATGGAAACCGTGAAGGCCGAACAGCCCATTCAGTGTGAGAATGTGAGCTTTGAATGAAATCCACAAAGAATAACAGAAGGACGAACTCAATATAAACATAGAGAGGACTTAGCAACGTAGACTGTCGTTTCCAAATCACTACTACAGCCTGCATTCACTTTAAGCATCTTATACCACTTTGAATTATGATTGAAAAAAAAACAAAAAAGAGTACAGAGTTCTACAGGTTAGCAGAAATAAATTACTAAATAGTTCAAATATGTCGGATAATGGGCTAAATATTTAGCTAAAAGTAACCGATATATGCTTGACTTCGACAGCCAGAAGTAATAAGTAAACAATTCAAAATAGTTAGCTAAAGGTTATTGGTTTAAATGACAAAAATCTGCCTATCCTAATTGAAAGTATGAAAGACAAATTACTATAGCATCCTAAAGTGTGACAGTTCAACTTTATGACAAATTATTGTAACCATGATACTCTTTTATATAATTAATAGAGGAATTAAAATGTTCTTAAAATCAATTGAAATGAACACATTTGGGATGTGACGGGTGGAGTCCATGAGGGGGTTGTGGGGGGTCCATCAGATTGAAACGGTTGGGAATCTCTGGTGTACCATTTGAATACTAACTTCTTATATTATGTATATGTGTATGGCATATAGCAGGTGTATGGTCTGTGAGCTGTAAATTACCTTGAGGCCGCGCAGAAGCTGGTAAATCAAGAACTGCACGTGTTCGTCTGACAGCCTCTGAAATTTCACGATGTTGTTGAGGTCTGCACCCATCAGGTTAGTCACCAGGTAGCTGAAAAGGGGAGAGTGTATGAGTGAGAGGGAGTAGTGCTGCTAGGCCATGGCAAACCGTAAAACACCTCAAGGCCTATAATCCCCAAGGATGGCCTCCTCCAACATCTCCTCCCTTTTTTACCAGCAGAATCATTGTGTTTGTGGAACAGCTGTATTGCATGTAGTAACATGAAGGGATGAGAGATTTACAGGTTCATTGAAGTCCTCTAACGTTGCAGCAGGTGTGAAGACGTCAGCAGCCCGATGACCTACAGAGACAGAGACAAACAGAGCAGATCGATACCAGACAGACATGCAGAGAGCCGTCTTCTGTCTCGGGGTATTTTTATGCGCGGCACTAAATTCTCGTGTTTCATGTGCTTGAGCAGCCTGAGTTCCCGGTACGAGCGGCGGCTGTGGATCAGAGACTGGAAAGGCCTCGATAGGTTTCCTTCACTGCAACCTTCTGGCCGGCAGGACCACATCATAACGCCGAACTGGAGAGAGTAAACAGAAGAAATACATTTTGAAAACAGTATCATTATAATTAAGAAGATACTCTCATGTACAGTAAACATGATGCTTACAACCAAAAGACATGAAGACTGGAAACAGCTACCCTAGCTGAGCAAAGGTTATCAAATACACCCACCACCACGTTAGCTTACTTACTATCTTGTTTGTCTGTGTAAAACATTATATTTGGGGTTTTATGGCTGTGTAATATGCTGGAAATGTCCTAGCAAGGAACATCATTTATGTTTCACACTTTTTTCTTTTAAATGCAATTGTGTTATTGTGAGCTTTGGCTGTGTGGGGAGATGCAATTTTTATTTTGGATAAAGGCAAGGCAAGGCAATTTGATTTATATAGCACATTATTAAAAAGGCATTTAAAAACAGGCATAATAAGCAAAGGTAATGAAATAAAATAAATAAACACAGCAGGTACAGAATACATGACTAAAAGGCATACTGTAGTGTGAGTATGGGCAGCTCAATTAAAAGCAGCGGCAAATAGGTGCGTTTTTAGTTGAGATTTAAATAAATAGGAAGTGTTTCGGCGGACGTGCACGATTTAGGCAGTTTGTTCCAGATTGTTGGGGCATAATAAACTCAAAGCTGCTGATAAAGCCAAACTGTTTTAACATTTCCAGAATGCATCAAACCTGATACCAGCTGATGATGATGTCTGTATATGACTGGGGGGAAAGAGCAAGACTGATAGAGAAGGAGATGGTGAAAGAGGATGTGGTTGAACAAGAGAGGCGCAGATGTCAGATATTGCAAAAGTATTATTTCATGTTCTTCTTTTGAAATGTTAATGCAATTCCACATATCGCACGCTGCGCCCTGCTGCCTCTGATGCCGCTGCCTTTGTGCCTCCAATATCTCTTCAGTCCTGGCAGCTCCTCAACACTCACAGCAGTTATAATACAGCCAACATGAGCAGAGCACACAAACAGGAAGGACACATGGGCGAGACATGGAGCAAGAAACAAGAAGTGGAAACACAGAAAGGAACAAAGTGGACATTCCAAGTGAAGTAAGAGGTGACATAAAAAGAGGATGTATACTTGATTCGGACTGCACTAGTTTACTTTTAATCTGCATGATCAGCCTGTTCTTTAGCATATTTTCAATTGTAAATCTTTAACATTGTCTGTGGCGTGTGGCGCAGTGGTTCATTTCAGGAACTCCTTGAGGTTGTACGAGTGGAGAGACCACACCCACATTATTATGTTTTAAATAAATCTGGGTATTTTCCATATTTCAACAATACTGTGTTTTATTTTAATTGTGAAAAAACCTGTTAGCCACAGACGCTTTCTCATATCCATCCTGCCTTGCTGCACATCAATCAGATATATTTTATTTGTAATAGGTGAGACTCTTTGTACATTTCAATTTCTTTTTCACCAAAAAACCTGCAATATTCAGTAGTTAGAAGAGTGGAAGAGCCCACTGAATGGTGCGTGCCCCCTTCAACCGTATGAAACTCACAGTAAATATTAATGTATCATTTCATGTTGACCAATATTGCTTACATGCATGGGTAAACTACACCCTATGTGCATCCATGTGTAGTGTGATCACCTGCTGCCAGTCCGGAAGTCTCTGCCAGGCGTGAGCCCGGACAGCAGCCAATACCTCCTCAATCTGTGACACACACTGCACTACCTCCCACACTGCACTGCCTCACACACCTCCCACACTGCCTCACACTGCACTGCCTCACACACTGACCTGCCTCTCACACTGACCTGCCTCACACACCTCACACACTGACCTGCCTCTCACACTGACCTGCCTCTCACACTGACCTGCCTCACACACCTCACACACTGACCTGCCTCACACACTGACCTGCCTCCCACACTGACCTGCCTTACACACTGAACTGCCTCACACACCTCACACACCTCACACACCTCACACACCTCACACACCTCACACACCTCACACACCTCACACACCTCACACACCTCACACACCTCACACACCTCACACACCTCACACACCTCACACACCTCACACACCTCACACACCTCACACACCTCACACACTGCCTCAAACACTGCACTGCCTCACACACCTCACACACTGCCTCACACACTGCCTCACACACTGCCTCACACACTGCCTCACACACTGCCTCACACTGACCTGCCTCACACACTTCAACTGCCTCACACACCTCACACACTGCACTGCCTCACACACTGCACTGCCTCACACACTGCCTCACACTGACCTGCCTCACACACTGCACTGCCTCACACACTGCCCTACCTCACACACCTCACACACCTCACACACCTCACACACTGCACTGCCTCACACACGGCCTCACACTGACCTGCCTCACACACTTCACTGCCCCACACACCTCACACACTGCACTGCCTCACACACTGACCTTCCTCACACACTGCCTCACACACTAACCTGCCTCACACACTGCCTCACACACTGCCTCACACACTGATCTGCCTCACACACTTCACTGCCCCACACACCTCACACACTGCACTGCCTCACACACTGACCTGCCTCACACACTGACCTGCCTCACACACTGCCTCACACACTGACCTTCCTCACCACACTGCCTCACACACTGACCTGCCTCACACACTGACTGCACTGCCTCACACACTGCCTCACACACTGATCTGCCTCACACACTGACCTGCCTCACACACTGCTTCACACCTCACTCCTCACTTCCATGCATGGGTCTGCCTGCACTCTGTCAGCACACAGAGTCCAGCCAATGCATTGATTTCCTTCCCCTTCTATTGCCTCAGAATATATTTTTCATATCTGTGCTCTTAATGCACCGCCACTCTCCTGAAGGCAGAGGGGGAAGGAGCAGCTAATATCCAATGTTAGAAGTACATTGTTTACACACACACACACACACACACACACACACACACACACACACACACACACACACACACACACACACACACACACACACACACACACACACACACCACACACACACCATCACTTCAGGCGACATTACATTGACTTACATGCATTTCCTGGAGACTTATCCTAACCTTAACCATAACCAACACATGCCTAACCCTAACCCTAACCCTTACCCTTACCCTAACCCTAATTAGAGAGAATGGACGTCCATTCTCGGGAGACGTCTGACAGTGGTGCGGTTACCCAAAGTGACAGACCTAATTTTACCTCTATTTAGAGGCAATGGACTTCCACTCTCGGGAGAGCCCCAAACGACGGACTGTAAGCAGGGTCCTACACACAAAGGTACCCAGAGATCCAGGGTGATGCACATGGCTTTCTTACCCAGGAATGAGTGTGTGAAACCTGGGGAACATGTACAGGAATCTGTCCATTTCATCCACATTTGACTCATGAAATGGACAGCAGAGTCACTGCTGTAAGCAGGGTCCCACACTCAAAGGCAGAGATTCAGGGTGATGCACATGGGTCAGAAAAAGTCTAAGTTACTTTTGGAAGAACCAGAGAAAAAGGTGAAAATGGATAAAATGTATCCGAAAATAGTGCCTCTTAAGGCAGGTAGAGTCCCCTGACAACTCCCCTTGCATTCCTCCAGAGGCAGAAAAAGTCTCTACGTTATCTTTTGGAAAAACCATAGAAAAGGGTGAAAATGGATAAAATGTATCCGAAATAGTGTCTCTTAAGGAGGATATAGTCCCCTGACAACTCCCGTTACATTCCTCCAGAGTCAGAAAAAGTCTAAGTTAACTTTTGGAAGAACCAGAAAAAAGGGGTGAAAATGGATAAAATGTACCCCAAAATAGTGTCTCTTAAGGCGGGTAAAAGTTATGTGAATATGGGGTGACGTATATGGACACTTGAGCACCAGCAAGACCCCCACCTCCATAACCTTGTGCACCAGGCGAACCTGTGTACCCACACTTAAGCACTCCCCCACGGACTACACCAAGAGGAAACACCGGTCAGAAGTTCGTGCCAAAGAGCGTGCCAAAGAGCTTGGAACGGCGGGTCCAGAAGCTGCAGCAGAGGTGGACGCGGAGACAGCGGGAGAATCGAAGAGGGGGAAAGCTATGGAGATTGCGATGGAGCCGGCGGGAGAGGAGCTGGAGGCCTTGGTGGTGACGGAGACGGCTGGACAGGAGCTGGAGGCCTTGGTGGGGGCGGAGACGGCTGGACAGGAGCTGGAGGCCTTGGTGGGGGCGGAGACGGCTGGACAGGAGCTGGAGGCCTTGGTGGGGGCGGAGACGGCTGGACAGGAGCTGGAGGCCGTGATGGTGACAGAGCCAGCTAAGCCGGAGGAGGGGAAGGTCGTGGAGAGGAGAAGAAGGAGTGTGGGCACTGTAAAGTACCGTGAAGGACGGAATGAGAAAGCGAGGGTCCGGAACCGGAGCCGGAGTGTGCGGACTGCAGAACGGGCATCGGTGGCTACAGATGATGAAAATGGGTGAGGGAAAAGAGGGACTATAGTGATGTTTTCTCTCACTTGTGATGGTGATTATCACATCGTTTAACGGACATGGGCTCAAGCAAAAGGAGAGGAGGGAGAAGGCAATATTGTTGTGCAATGCTGACATTATTTGTCTGCAGGAGACCCACTGGGATGAGAGATGTGTGGATGAGGTGAGAAAGGATTGGTTGGGTGATGTTTTTGTTAATAATGGGGGTGTGAATGCTAGGGGAGTGGCTATTTTGGTGAAAGCGGGGGGTGGTGGAAAAAGTGGAGAAAGTTGAGGATGATGGTGAAGGGAGGATGATCGGTGTGATGTTTGAATATATGGGTGAAGTGTATAAATTAGTTAATGTGTATGCTCCAATGAGGAGAAGGGAAGGAGGGAGTTCTTTGAGGGTTTGGATGGGAAGTGTGGTAGAATAGCATGATTGTGGGGGATTTTAATGTGTGGTGTGGGATAGTTGATGTGGCCGGGGGGGTGCGATACAAAAGGGATTCCTCACGAGAAATGCTCAAAAAAGTTATGGGGATAAATGGAATGTACGGACATATGGAGAGAAAGGAATAGGAACAAAAGGGTGTTTTCAAGGAAGCAGGTGGTGGAGGGGGAGTTAAAGCAGAGCAGAATCGATGTATTATATTGCAAGGGGAGCATGGGAGGGAAGATAGATAATATTGGGTACAGAGCGGTGGCCATGAGTGATCATGCTATATTACACTTCGGGTTGAATGAAAGGACTAAGGGGGAAAAGTGGGGGGGTGTGGTGCTTGAATGGTTTGCTGTTAAAAGAAGAGCAATAAAGAGGAATAAAGTTAAAGAGTGCATTATAAAAAGGGGAGTTGGGTGGGTGTGGATGCAGCACGATTGGTGGGGGGAGAGGTTCAAAGGGGAAATTAAGAAAATGAGTATAAAGTATAGTTGTGAAAGAAGCAGAAAAGAAAGAGAGAGAGAGAAGAAGGTTAGAAGGGAGCTAGAAAGAGAGGAAGTGCCAGAAAAGGTAATAAAGGAAATCGACAAAATAATAAGTGATTTTATTTGGAATGGGAAGGGGGTCAGAATAGCAAAAGAGGTGATGGAAAATGAATATAAAGATGGGGGCCTAAAACTGATAAATCTTGAAAGAAAGATTGGGGCATTAAGAGTGAAAGTGATTATCAAGTATTTGGATAAGGGAAAGGATTTTCTATGGAAATTGTTTATGAGGGAGGCGCGGGAAAGATGTGGGAAATGTGGGGACAGCGCTGTCTTCATGAAAGTAAGACAAGGGGACATGGTCGGGCTGAGCGACTTTCAGAGGGAGGTGGTGTGTGCATGGGGCTCCTTATTGCCTAGAGTGGTGTATGAATGTGGAAGCGAGGAGCAGGTATGGAAGCAGCCTATCTTCCTGAACCCAAAAAATAACAAAAGAGGGCGTTTGTTTATTCAACATGCCTATGTAGAGAGCGGGGTTCAGGATTTTAAAGGATTTGGTATATGAGTTTGTGCCAGGTTTCATGAGGGCACAGGTGGTGGTGGATGAAGTGAGGGGAAAATATCTCACAATGGGTGCCGGCACTGCCGAAAACATAATGGAAAGCGTAAAAGAGGGGATGCCTGTTTGAATGGAGAAGGATGATCGAGAGTGAGACTGCAAGGCGGAGTGAGAATGAGAATGAGATGAAGCTATATGTTGGGTGAAGGGGATAAAATGTGTGAGTTGGGGAAGGTCAAGACGGGTAAAATATATGGGATGCTGGCCAAAGGAACAACAAGGAGGCCAGCAGCGGAAAAAAGTGTGGGGGAAGGTAATGAATGATATAGATGTGGAAGGGATTTGGGGAAACTTGAGGGTGAAAGGGAATAATGTTGTGACCCAACTCTCCTTGAATTCCTCCAGAGGCAGATAAAGTCCAAGTTATCTTTTGGGAGAACCAGAGGAAGGGGTGAAAATGGATCAAATGTATCCGAAAATAGTGTCTCATTATTCCGTGATAACTCCCCTTGTATTCCTCCAGAGACCAGTTCAAAAACTTAAAGTTTGGTAAGAACCATACTGGGGGGTCCTCCAGGCAACAATTGTATCCGAGCCAAAGCACTCATGTAGCGGACACATTCCTCCATGATGTGAAACAGCCGTTTTTTTTTCTAAGTGCTCTCAAAAATCCGGGTTTCCGATTTCGTGCAGATGGTAGCTTGGAAAACATGAATGAATTTATTTGACAGAGGAAGGGAGGTCTCGAATCCCCTCTACGTTGTAAAATGCAACAGGGCAGTGAAAATGTGTCCGGGGCTTCCGCCGAAAGCGCCGAAGACTTGCGCTTTTTTGAGTCCCTCCTCCGTTGGCACTCTGTCGTTTTTTCGACTTCCATAACATCGCACACCGTGAGACCCCGGGCCCCCGGATTTAAGCACTCCCCCACGGTCTAAACCCAGATGTTCACACCCTACAGAACCTCATGCCCCTGGTCACTTAAAGGGGGGTGGATTTTGTGGTGCTTTACTGTCCGCACACCAGCATCAATATTCGGACTTATTCACAGAAAAGTGGAGGATGTTCTCATGGCCCTGGTAATACTTAAAGGTGATGGATTTTGTGGTGCTTTACTGTCCGCACACCAGCATCAATATTCTGACTTATTCAGAGCACCACCTGCCCTGCTGGAGGTTCACACTTTAACTTTTTTGTTTACCCTCCTCTGCCTTACACATCCAGAGAACAGGCTGCTTCACAGCACTTTGCAAGCCAGGAAAAGTGATTGAATCCTGGGTATACATGTTTTAAATAATATGATACCTCCAGGGCGCATCACCACATTTTACAAGCCAGGGAAGGTGCCTGAATCCTGGGTAAACATTGTTTAATTGTTTAAGTGTTTTTAAATGTGTAAAAACAGTGTTTTGTCACTTTCAAAAGTCTCCCGTCGTTGACCGGATAAATTGGGTCGATGTTGTATTCAATCTAATCGTTAATATTCCAGTGAGACGAAGTACGTACAATGACCGGAGTAATCCCATGTTAATTTTGTCCCAATGCCGGAGCATTCCCTAACCCTAATCCTAAACCTAACCAAGTCTTCACCCTAAAATTAATGATTCCCCTCATGGGGACCTCCAATTTGTCCCCATAAGGGAGGTGAGTCCCCACACGTGACTGTGTAAACAGATTTAGGTCCCCACTTGTAATGCTAGGCCACACACACACACACACACACACACACACACACACACACACACACAGTAAAACTGTTTCATGTTAATCTCCTGATCTTATTGGTTGAAATCCGTTAGGAGTACATTTATGTTTTGCACGTATTTACAGGGGGGAGGGTATTGATTCTTGCAAATAGATCATGTTCAACATATTAGCTTCCATGGGGTTTGTTTCTTGCATCCAACACACCAATCCTGTCTCATACTCATCATCGCAGCCGTATAAGAGTCAAGAGTAAGATGAGAAGATGTATGCTAAATATAAAGCTAGCATAAATTTAGCTTAGCTTAGCATGAATACCAAATACAGGAGAACAGGTAGCATTGCGCTGTCCAAAATCAACTATATCTTGTTTTTTAATTCATCCAAAAATTATGTTTAAAAAGGACACTGTGTAGTTTCATTATGTGTCCAATCATTGCTAACCGGATGGCTGCAGATATTTCATGCTGAACTGACATGACAGTGATGTCCTCATACAACCCTTAGAAAAGAAGCAAATAGGGCTGACACCTTCTGCTAGTTGATTGGTTGGTCAATATCTCGTTTAACACCATCTCGTTTTCTGCTTATCATATTTCCAATTGACAAACACTGCACTGACAAAAGCTTTTGACAGGAGAAAATGAAGCAGACATGTTTTGTTTTATTCATAGTCATTGAAATGAGAGGCTTCATGCCAGAGCTCTGTTTTAAAGAACAGATGTTGCATATGATGACATGAGATGAATGCAGCCTTGATTAGCTTTGTGCATATTCTGCAGTAGAATATTTGAATGTATTCATGTTAGCTCCAAATGTATAAGTTTAAAAATGAGTGATTTGGGTTAAAACTGAGCTGGACTTTGGAGCAAGCACATGTGACTTCAGAGAAGACCATGTGGCTGTGGAGGACAAAGGATCCAGGGGGGATGGGTGACAGCATGTGTTGACTTGCACTGTATGCAGATGCTATTGCCACCTGAGAATGGAGAAACTCAAGATTTGGGGGGATGGGGACATTGGGGCTGCCAATCAAAGTAGGGGAATCAGAGATCCCTCCCATTGCTTCAGCATATAGTCAGGACACACAGCGGTGTTCAGTCTCTTTCTGCTGGCCGGCTGACGTGATCACCAGGTTGTATGTATGTTTTGTGTTGTGTGTATTTGTGTTATATGTATCTTGTGTTGTAAGTATACTGTGTTTGTATGTGTAGTGTATTGAATGTAATGATTTCTGGTGCATTGTGATATTGCCATTAAAAGTAGAGTATGGTTGACTTGGTGGCACTGAACTCCTTCCATATAACACAGCTCACGAAGGACGCGGGGATATTTGAAACGTGGTGCGTAAATCCATTATAATATCCTAACAGATGGTGCCCCCGACGTACAAGATAATGAGCTGAGGAGGATTCAGACGACCGGATTGGGTCGAGAATAAGCGCTTTTAAACGCTTCAGACAATCACAAGGGCCCTACACTACTCAAAGGTATTTCAGACTCCTGTTTGGTACATCGATTGTCTGTGATTGAATACACTAAAATGTTAGGATTGTCTGAAGGCGTTTCACAGTGTTTTTAAAGTTTAAATGGGATATACAATGCATATTTAGAAACATAGTCGTTGATCGCAGGTAGATATGAGTCCGGCGTGGCGTACATAGACATTGATATTGATTACAGTTTGGCGCGGATCTACAGGTAGATAAAGTCCTGAGTGGCGTACATAAGAACGGTTTAGCGCGGATCTGTGGTAGTCTAGTCCACAGTGGCGTAAGAGACGGTGCAGACTGGGGGTTGTGAGGTTTCATTCCCACACGCCAGACCTGGAAACCCGATATTTCAGATCGGGTCGCCGCCTAAAACTGAGGGGTTTTACAGCACAGACGAACGCTCTTTAGCTAAGAGCCGGAGTTCTGTGGTATGGTAATTACTCAATATTTATAGATCTCAATGAAGCTCTCAGATGAGTGAGGCTCATTTGTGGTCTGCTGCTGCCATCTAGTGGCTGAAAGGGGGTAGTACACCTTTGACAGTGTTATATGAATTTAGCTTCAAGCGCTGAGGTTAAATATTACATTGCTGACCGGTATTGAAGACGGGAAGCGCGTTAATAGTAACTACGACAATAGCCCAGTATATTAATACATGTGAGCACATGTTAATTGAGTCAGATAAATAAAAGCGAAGTGAATATGGAACGACAGAATGCTAAAAACGATTCTGAAATTCCAGGTAGTTACCGGGTACAATGGGAACAGATTAAGAGATTGATTTTCAGAGAATTAAGTACATTCAAATTAAATATAATAGTGGATTATTCTACCTAGATTACACATACAAAGAGGACAATTTGTGTGTTATGAACTGGCCTTGTATGGTTTAATTGTTAGTGAACTCAGACTGCAAGCAGTGTGATTTCTCTCTGCACATGTTTGAGTCTCCTTTTCCCTGCCCCCGGTCATCCAAGTTATTTGACCCCATGTGGTCAAGAGCCATTCTGTTAGACTACAATCTTGGGTAAGACAAATCATTGTTCTTTTGTCACATTTTTGAATCACATAAGAGTTCATTTTGCTAAATCAATTTATCTTTAATTTGTAGTTGGTGTTTGTTAAGATTTTTAGGCAAATATAGCGCTAAATACAGTTAGTTTTGTATTCTGTTACAAATCTGACCATGCTTGTAACACAACATGGATAGATTTAACTTAGATGAAAGACAGATTGTAAAGCAAATTGCACACCTAAACGAACAGAGACCCAGATGGTTTGCTCGTAGCAAATGGAAGAGACAGATGCAGGCTCTAGATAGATTGAGGAGGGTTTGTCACAATGCTGCCCTCGCAATGATGGGAATTACAATTCCTCCCGTCACAGACCAAAATCTCACGGGTGCAATGGCAATCCACAGCCCCATAGAAGCAGATGAATTTAACACTCTTCTGTTCCCTAGAACAATGCAAAATACTGTTGTCTCTAACTCAGATCACAAATCTCAAACTGAGCCCAAACTTCATTTACGATGACGCAGGAGGCCAGTGTCGTAAAACAGAAACCGGAGGACACTTTGAAGCAGGATGCCGGGGTCGTAAAGGTCCCAGGGCACAGCATGTGCCTCTGCCTCCTATGCATTACCATTCTTTCTTCATGTTTCTGAAAATGAAACCACAGTGAATGGGATTCTTTTTCAGAAAAGGGGGAGTTGTTAGACAATGGGAATTTGATATTTACATTTTTATAGTCTAAAATCTATTGTAGTATTTTTTTAGGTATCATAAAACAACACTGTTTTAGCTTTTTAGGTCAAGTTAATTGAAGATTTGAGAATGTTAATTAGGCGTCCCTAAAAATGGTGGGATGTACGACACAAATTCTGTTAAATTCTGATTTTAGATTAATCAGATGACATGTCTTATTTTTATACAGTCCTTTAATGACAGAGGTTAAAACCTGGACACTTATTTTTATTTTTATGCATATACTGCCATCAGGCATATATTTAAATCCAGAGACAGATGCAGTCTCTGTTTTGAACAAATATCACAATGAAAAATAGTGGTAGCAAATCATCTTTATGTTAAATCATGTCGGGAAGAGATGAGGAGTTTTGTTTTGAAACAAAAGCCATGTTGGTTTTCAAAAAGCTGACTTTTCAAAATGAAACAGATCACTTTTGAGTGTACAGTAGCAGTTTGCATGGACATTTATTTGTGAACACTATAGTAGCAGGATGTATTTACCTGTCCTAGGAAAGGGACAGATTATAAGTAAAACACTGGTTAGAAATGGAAATAAGAAAAGGTTGTTGAAGGCTGAAGAGAAAAGAGAACAGATGGATAAAAGAAGACATCTGATTATTATGTCACACATAATGATCTTGACATAGAAACTAGCTATGAGTAAAACGTGTGGTTTTTATACCATTGTTATCATGAACTAAAAATAAATAGGGAAATAGTATCTTGTTAAAGATGAATGGATTTCATATCCTAGAGAGGATTAGTTATTGTGAATACTCCACAAGGTATCTACTAATGTATTTTAAAGAAACAAATTTAAAGAAATTGAATTGACTTGATAAATAAGTAAAGATAAAAAGTTGTATTAACCATGAATTAATCAATTGGTAAATTAAAAATAGCAGTAAAGAAGACTGAAATAGATGGACAGGGCAAGATATTAAATGTGTTGAAGTGATATCTTGCTCAGAAGGATAAAAGGTGGTTAAAATACCACGAGTGAAGTTGGAAAAAGTATGTAGGAGAGAGAGAGAGAGAGACAAGACAAGTAAGATGTTTGAAAAGATTAGAAAGAGTAAAAGTTATATAAAGTTAACTACTATTCTGGACAATGTCATATTGTTTTATGAGTAAAAAACATGAAATAAAATATATTACTAAGATATAAGAAACATGTGAAGAGACAGGCATGAAATGGTTAGACGCATGGCCCTTAGCTCTTATGTCAATCAGGAGCTCAATTAACAAAGGGACAGGTTTCTCTCCATTTGAGCTCACTCATGGTCACCAGTTCCCAGGAGCCCTGAGCGTAGGGTTGAGGGATTTTGTATCAGATTTCTCCACACAGATTACAGAGGCAAAAGGGGGACATCAAACCCACTGGCTGGGACCCAGGTTCTCTGGACCCCATCGGGCGATGCAGAGGACATCTCACGCTGTCCGCTTGGAAGGGAAAGGAGACATCTGGTACCACTGGAATCAGTGCGCAGTGGGGAAACCTCCAGGAAGGATGTGTGAAAGCTGTCATCATCCTCCTCGTGCTGGGCCTGCTGTACCTGACCAAGCAAGGGTGGCGACTCCACGGTGTGGGAAGCGTATCCAAGGACGCAGTATCAGGAGTTCCGGGTCTCGCCACGGATGGAAGTACCTGACACTACGCAGACAGTGAAACCAGGAAAGTGAGTGTTCACCAGAGCGATAAAGAGGAGGAGCAGGCACTCGCCAAAGGGGGAGGGTCCCTAACAAACACTCCTGTCTACATCGACTGCAGTTAGACTGGCGAAGAGACCATCCTGGATACATCTGACTGTGAAGCTGTTTAAACCTGAAACACAGAAACTCGCCTCTACTGTGGTGAAGTCTGGCTACAAAGGGAGGTGTCCGATAGGGGCGCTTGTCTCAAACCAGTGAAGAAACCAACAGAACCCAGTGGAATTTAAAGAGTGGACGTGAGCAGGGAAACAGTAACGGGTCTGAGGGATAGAAACGGACGATGTACAGAGAAAGAATTGGACCATGGGGATTACATTAAAACATGTGCCTATACAATTTACCTACCTCAGACGTTTGGGTACTTTTGTATATGAATTTTTGATATCATTTGTATCTTTCCAGGTTCTATGTTAATCCGGAGTATAAACAGGAGGGATATTTTGGAGACATACTGAGGTCTCCACTCTTTGGGAAGTTTTAATGCACTGATATCATGTGTGGCTCTGAAACTAAAGCGGAATGAAGTATACATGAAGTAATGTTAAAGCTTGAAGACACTGCAATTTTGCCGATTACAGATTAATTGAATCACCACTGTGAAGGTTATACCTTATGACGATTGACTATACTCAATCAGAATGATTTAAGGGTTTTAACTTTGTGGTTACTAAGTGATGTAATTGATGTATGGAGCTATTTACATATTTTTGTATTTCTAACACGGTCATATGAAGTTGATATGTGGAGCCATTTCTGAACGTTTAAATAGTCTGAATCCCAGAACGAATGTGAATGTCTTGAAAGTAATTGATTTATTAGATTTAAATCAAAAGGGGGATTGCAGTAGAATATTTGAATGTATTCATGTTAGCTCCAAATGTATAAGTTTAAAAATGAGTGATTTGGGTTAAAACTGAGCTGGACTTTGGAGCAAGCACATGTGACTTCAGAGAAGACCATGTGGCTGTGGAGGACAAAGGATCCAGGGGGGATGGGTGACAGCATGTGTTGACTTGCACTGTATGCAGATGCTATTGCCACCTGAGAATGGAGAAACTCAAGATTTGGGGGGATGGGGACATTGGGGCTGCCAATCAAAGTAGGGGAATCAGAGATCCCTCCCATTGCTTCAGCATATAGTCAGGACACACAGCGGTGTTCAGTCTCTTTCTGCTGGCCGGCTGACGTGATCACCAGGTTGTATGTATGTTTTGTGTTGTGTGTATTTGTGTTATATGTATCTTGTGTTGTAAGTATACTGTGTTTGTATGTGTAGTGTATTGAATGTAATGATTTCTGGTGCATTGTGATATTGCCATTAAAAGTAGAGTATGGTTGACTTGGTGGCACTGAACTCCTTCCATATAACACAGCTCACGAAGGACGCGGGGATATTTGAAACGTGGTGCGTAAATCCATATTAATATCCTAACAATTCTCACAGTCTTGGTCCAAAATGTGTCCATTTTTTGTCCCAAGAAGCAGAGGCAGAAAAAGGGATGTTTAATGGGATTAGGCAGGAAACTGAAAGACAATGAGTGTGGAATATAATAGGGATATAACAGTCCTCCAATATTTTTGTCTCATTATTATTAGATTTTATTTGATCGATATACTTTATCATCCCAAGTGGGGAATTTGTATCTATATTTTATTCAGAGGTAATGCATGTTATATTATTAAATGTGCACTGTACAATAGTGTTCTCTTTTGGAACATGTCTTTTTGTCCCCATATGATGATGATGTATAACATCTCTAGCTATAAAGGATTATAAGAGCTTGTCGGATCCTTGACCTCAGTCCTGCAATCTCAAGAAGGTTACATTACATTACATTACATTGCATTTGGCTGACGCTTTTATCCAAAGCGATTTACAATAAGTACAATCGACCAGGAAGACACAACCTTGAAGAAAACAGAATCATATAAGTACATCAGGTTTCATAGAGCCAAACATTTCAAGTGCTACTCAACTGGCTATAGATAAGAAAGTCCTTTATTAGTATATAAGTGCTTTGTTAATAGTTCTATTGCTCGAAGTGGAGTCGAAAGAGATGAGTTTTCCGTCTGCGCCAGAAGGTGTGTAAGCTATCTGCTGTCCTGATGTCAATGGGGAGCTCATTCCACCATTTTGGAGCCAGGATAGCAAACCCACGTGTTTTGCTGATGGGAACTTGGGTCCCCCCTCAGAGCGTAGTGCACGCGCTGGGGTGTACAGTTTAACCATG